>CM038146.1:407289447-408489447 GCA_021437245.1 Aegilops speltoides | reverse complement strand
CACCAAAGGATATTTGATTCCCCCACTTATCCCTTGCGGATCTTGTTACTCTTGGGTGTTGAGCACCCTAGACGGTTGAGGTCACCTCGAATCCATACTCCATTGTGGTGAAGCTTCATGGTGTTGTTGTTGTTGGGAGCCTCCGATTGTTTTGGAGATTGCCCCGACCTTGCTTGTAAAGGTTCGGTCGCCGCCTTCAAGGGCACCAATAGTGGAATCACGGCATCTCGCATCGTGTGAGGCGTGAGGAGAATCTGGTGGCCCTAGTGGCTTCTTGGGGAGCATTGTGCCTCCACACCGCTCTAATGAGCGTACTTCCCTTAAAAGGAAGGAACTCCGGTAACACATCCTCGTCTCCACCGGCTCCACTCTTGGTTATTTCGTGCCTTTACTTTCACAAGCTTACTTATTGTTACATCTCTTGTTTGCTTGCGTGCTAGTTGTTATTGCATCATATAGGTTGCTCACTTAGTTGCATATCTAGACAACCTATTTGTTGCAAAGTTTAATTTGGTAAAGAAAAGTTTAAAAATTGTTAGTTGCCTATTCACCCCCCCTCTAGTCAACCATATCGATCCTTTCAATTGGTATCAGAGCCTCGTCTCTTTATTAAGGACTTTGCCGTCCGAAGAGTATGGTTGACACCAACGATGGTGCGGAGGAACACTCCGGTGTGAATCCCATCTCATCTTCGGCCGAAGGGGGAACCTCGGTCTCTCATGAGGAGTTCAATGTGGCTTTAGACACATTGAAAACCTCCATGACGGCCGAGGTTAAAAGCATGTTTAATGATTTCCTAGAGGGACTTAAACTATCTACCGCGCCTATGAAAGTGGGTGATCCTACTAACAAGGTGACGGATGCTATCTCCGACAAGGGGGAAGCTAACAATGAAAAGAGTCCTTCTACTAGTGGTAGAAATGGCACCGCATCTTTGCCCATGTGGAACCCCGGTTTATGGAGGACCTATCCCTCCACTCATTTGAATCATGCGGTCCACCTCCTAAATATGAGAAACATGAAGATTTTGATAATTGGGTCTATCGCTTTAAGCGTCATTTGAAACATGTGAACACTAACCTTTGGAGAATCATTGAAGAAGGTTTTATCCTCATGACCCAAGCAACTTCACCCCTCGAGAAGCCGTGGACAACCAATTCAATGAGAGTGCTCTCTTCATCATCCAAGATACAATCCTTCCGAAGATCTCCTCACCTTGACCCCATGTCGTGGCTAAAGAAGCATGGAAATGTGTCGAGGGTCTCTATCGTGGAAGTGCTAGCATTCAACGGTCCAACTATGAAGTGGTGCAAGATGAAGCCGATGAGTTTGCAATGAAAGAAGATGAAGAACCTCGTGAGCTCTTTCGAAGAGTGACCAAACTCGCGGTGGCACTTCGAGATCATGGAAGCAAGGACACGGATGACAATTGGATCAAGCGGAAGTTCCTCAAGGCCATGATGCCCTACAACAAATCCATGTCCTCCGTCATTCGTCAACGACCGGACTTCCACACCATGACCTCAAGTGAAGTGTTGGATGAGTTCGTTGCAATGAGCATCTTGGACAAGACCCTAGTTTGACTACCATGAGCACATGGCCCTTGCTTCAAGACAATTTTGGAGCAAGAAGAGCTCAAGACCCAACTTCAACAAGAACAACTCAAGTGGCGTCAAGGGCAAGCAACGAGTTAGAACTTGCTTCAACTGTGGCAATGTGAGCCATTTCGTTGCGGATTGTCCTTACGAGAAGCGGGAAGACAATGGTGGCAAGTTCATTCGGAAAGACAAAGCCAAGTCCTTCTCCAACAAGAACAACTTCGCCAAGAAGACTCCCACTCGTGGGTTCGTGGTTCAAGAAGAATACCAAGAGGATGACGATGATGATGAGAATGAAGAAGCAACGGCCATGGCATCCATTGCCATTGCTACTCCCCGGGTGTCTCTCTTCGAATCACCCACGAAAACATCACCGCTAGATGCCTCATGGCTAAGGCTTCGAACAAGGTAACCCCCAACATCACAACCACCATCATTACTAATCCCTCCGTGGAGGATTGCATTGATGGACATGTTGAGTCTAATGAGGAAGTGAATGAATTTGAGTCTTTTATGAGTAAGCTCAAGGGAAAGTCCAAGAAGCACTTTGTTGCTCTCTTGGAACAACTTGGTGAGGCCAATGACATGATCGAGGCTCACGAAGAAACCATCTCCAAGATGGAAGGTCATAGTCGTGACTATGCCGATGAGATATCGGATCTCTCTAATGCTCTTGAGGAAGAGTGTGTGCATCGTTTGACTCTTGAGGAGTCACACAATGATGACCATGCTAAGTTAAAGAAAGATCTTGATCATGCTCTTGTCATGTCTCGTGTGCTAACCTCCGAGAAGGCTAAACTTGGGGTTGATCATGCTAGACTCAAAGAGGAGTTTGAGATACTTGACAAGGCCGACAAGGTCTTGAAGGGTACTCATGCTAGCCTCAAAGAGTCTCATGCTCAACTCCAAGTTAAGCTAATCAAGGAGAAGGCCACCTTTCCTCATATGGTATTAATTGATAATGCATGTGCTACTAACCCTTGTTGTGAGCATGTGCATCTTGTGGAGGAAAATGCCAAGTTGAAGGATCAACTTGAGAAAGGCCTTGTGACTTGCATTCAAGGTGAGAAAAACCTCAACGACCTTTTGAGCAATCGAAAGGAAGTTGTGGCCAAAGAAGGAATTGGGTTTGCACCCAAGTCCAAGAGCAAGAAGAAGAAGAACAACAAGGCCAATCGTCCTCCTCCCCTCAAACAAACGTTTGTGAAAGAGGGAGAGGGTGCTTCCAAGAAGAAGAAGGAGAAAGTGAAGGAAGTTGATGTCCAAAAGGGCAAAAGCATTTCCTCAAACAAAGCCGGCGACTTTAACCCTTCATATGTGTTGTGTCGTGCTAGTGATGGACATGTCTATGCTAGATTTGTTGGTTCATCTTATGAGTACATTGAATGGTCTATTTGGGTTCCCAAGACCCTTGTTACTAACATCAAAGGACCCATTACAAAATGGGTACCTAAAACCAAGCATTGATCTCGTGCAGGTGTTTGCTTCCGGTGGGGGATCATGGTTGCTCGATAGTGGAGCAACAAATCATATGACCGGGAGCAAGGACTTGGTGGTGGACGTGCAAGAGATTCCATCTATGCCCACCAATGTCGAGTGGGGTGATGCATCACATTCTAAGGTATTGGGTCTCGGCAAGGTTGTCATTTCTCATGATCTAACGATCGAGAAAGTCATGCTTGTTGAGTCCCTTGCATTCAATTTACTTTCCGTTCGTCAACTTGCACTCATGGGCTTTGCTACATTCTTTGATATTGATACCGTGGCCCTCTTGTGGAGCAAGACTCTTAAAGTAGCCTTTGTTGGGCATGTCGAGAACGGCCTCTATGTGGTTAACTTTTCGGAGCAACCCACTAAGACCGCGACATGCCTAATGGCTAAAGTTGACGTGGGATGGCTTTGGCATCACCGTTTAGCCCACGTCAATATGAGATCTTTGCAAAGTCTTCTCAAGGGGGACCATGTTCTTGGACTAACAAATGTTAGTTTTGCCAAAGATCGTGCTTGCAGTGCTTGTATCGAAGGAAAGCTTCATGAAAAGGCTCACCCTCCCTCAACCATCATCTACTCAAAGAGACCCTTGGAGCTCCTTCACATGGATCTATTCGGGCCTCCATCTTTTGATAGTCTTGGAGGAAGGAAGTATTGCTTGGTGATTGTGGATGATTATTCAAGATACACTTGGGTATACTTCTTCAAGAGGAAGAGTGAGACTCAACAAACCGTCATCAACTTTGCAAATGAAGCTCAACGTCAACATGATGCAAAGATCTTGACAATAAGAAGCGACAACGGCACCGAGTTCAAGAACTACACCTTGGATGAGTTTCTTAGTGATGAGGGGATCAAGCATCAATATGCAGCTCCTTACACCCCTCAACAAAATGGTGTTGCGGAGAGGAAGAACCGGACGTTGATGGATGCGGCAAGGACCATGATGGCGGAGTTCAAGTCTCCGTACAACTTTTGGGACGAAGCCATCAACACCGCATGTCATGCATCCAATCGGCTCTATCTTCGCAAAGGCTTGAACAAGACTCCTTATGAGATCCTCACCGGCAACAAGCCCAACCTCAAGTACTTCCGGGTGTTCGGTTGTAAGTGTTTCATTCTCAAGAAAGGTGTTCGTTTGTCTAAATTTGAGGCTAGAGCTCATGAGGGCATATTTGTTGGTTATGCTACAAACTCTCATGCCTACCGTGTCCTCAACAAGTCCACCGAACTCATTGAGGAGACATGTAACGTGGAGTTTGACGAAAATAACGGCTCCCAAGTGGAGCAAAGTGGTACTTGTGATATAGGTGATGAAATTCCTCCCCAAGCCATAAGAAGAATGGGTATTGGTCAAATCCTACCCATTGAGGAACCCCTTGTGGCCGAAGGAGAAGGACAATGCTCTACTCAAGTAGAGCCATCACCTCATCAAGACCCACACGCTTCCGAAGAACAAAGTGAAGGCCCTCAACCTCGTGAACAATACCAAGGGCAAGATCTACCTCAAGACGGTGGTGAACCTCTAAATGATGCCCAAGGTCAAGTTCTCCCCCTCGAGCGAGTTCAAGAGCAAGAGCAACCTCAAGATCAAGAACAAGCTCAAGACGGCGCTCAAAATGATCAAGTCAAACCTCCTCTTTCCACACCCGAGGAGGAATTAGAGCATCGTACCGCGAAGATTGCTTCCAAGCTCACCACCCAAGGCCATCTCATGGAAAATGTGGTTGGAAGCCTAAGAAAGGGGGTAAGCACTCGTAGACAATTGGCAAACTATTGTGAACATCGCGCGTTTGTCTCTTGTGTCGAACCCCAAAAGGTCTATGAGGCACTCGAAGACTCGGATTGGCTCAATGCCATGCATGAAGAACTCAAGAACTTCAAGTACAACAAGGTGTGGAGATTGGTGCCAAGACCATCCGGGAACCACAACGTCATTGGAACCAAGTGGATCTTCAAGAACAAGCAAGATGCTCATGGGAACATCATTCGCAACAAGGCAAGATTGGTAGCACAAGGCTACTCCCAAGTCGAGGGTATCGACTACGGTGAAACCTTTGCTCCCGTTGCTCGTCTTGAATCCATTCGTTTGTTGATTGCTTATGCTTCCCATCACAACTTTAAGTTGCAACAAATGGATGTGAAAAGTGCTTTTCTTAATGGTCCTATTAATGAGTTGGTCTATGTCAAGCAACCCCCCGGGTTCGAGGATCCCTACTTTCCGGATCATGTGTATCAACTCGATAAGGCACTCTATGGCCTTAAACAAGCCCCACGTGCGTGGTATGACCACCTTACCGAGTTGCTACAAGATCGTGGATTTGAAGTAGGGCTAATCGACCCCACTCTTTTTACTAAGAAGGTCAACGGGGAGTTGTTTGTATGCCAACTATATGTTGATGATATTATCTTTGGTTCCCCTAACAAACCTTTCAATGAAGAATTTGCCGCTCTCATGACCTCCAAGTTTAAGATGTCTTCGATGGGAGAGTTGAAGTTCTTCCTTGGTTTCGACATCAAACAAAGAAGAGAGGGAACCTTCATCAACCAAGCCAAATACACTCAAGACATGCTTAAAAGATTCAAGCTAAGTGATGTCAAGCCGGCTACTACACCAATGCCTACCAAGTGCCAACTTGACATCGATCCCAATGGTAAAGCGGTGGATCAAAAGGTATACCGCTCCATGATTGGCTCCTTGCTTTACCTTTGTGCATCTAGACCGGATATCATGTTGAGTGTGGGGATGTGCACGTTTTCAAGCCGCACCAAAGGAAAGTCACTTTGTGGCGGTCAGCGAATCTTCGATATTTGGCTCATACCCCAAACTTTGGCTTATGGTACCCAAGAGGAGCAAACTTCAAGCTTGAAGGTTTCACGGATTCGATTGGGCGGAGACAAAGTGGATAGGAAGTCCACTTCGAGGGTGCCAATTTCTTGGTTGCTCCTTGGTAAGTTGGTCTTCCAAGAAGCAAAGTTGTGTGTCTCTCTCGTCCACGAAGCGGAGTATGTGGCGGCCGGTAATTGTTGTGCTCAACTCCTATGGATGAGGCAAACTTTAAAGGAGTATGCGGTGTCATTTGTGACAAAGTGCCTCTTTGGTGTGATAATGAAAGTGCCATCAAGATTTCTCTCAACCCGGTGCAACACTTCAAGACGAAGCACATTGAGATTGGTATCACTTCATCCGGGATCACATTAGGCGAGGGAGATCGAGCTCAAGTATGTCAACACTCATGATAACCTTGCAGATATTTTCACGAAGCCCTTGGATGAAGCAAGATTTCGCGAGTTAAGGCATGAGCTAAATATCATTGATTTGAGCAATGTGACTTGAACCTGTGCACCCCCCACCACACTCAACTTGTTGTCTAGTTTAGGTGTAGGCATGGACATAGGGGGAGTGTTGTTCTCTCAATGAACTCTCCCTCCCCCCATTATGCATAAATAGATCACCTCTTTCACATTAGCCATTTTTGATGGTACTTGTGCTTCAAAGACGAGTTTTGGTCATGGGCCCAAGGATAATTCTTCGCGGTGCCATACCATCCAACTCAAACATAGGTGGCTTCGGCCACCGCCCTCTCTCCTCGAGAGGCTTTGTCACTTAGGGATTTCCTGTTGTTCCCTTGGTATGTGCTTGTTTTGTAGTTTTGGGTGTGTGTTTGTTTTTCGGTGCAAAGGCGTTTTCCTCTTGTTTGAAACCTTCGGTGTCGTGAGCTCACGGTACTACCGCGGTCGGCCACGGTACTACCGCGGCCAATCACAGTACTACCGCTGATGGGAGCATGGTACTACCGTCCCCAAGCAGCAGTAATCTTTTACTGCCGCCTGGTTGAGCGGTACTACCGCCTCGGCGCGGTACTTCCGCCCGAGCGGTACTACCGCGATGACCATGCAGTACTACGCGCTACCGGTTCGAAAGGCGTGGGGATAAGGCCGGGCAGGGGGAGTTCTAACTCCCCATACCCATTCGTCCTCTTTCTCTCCATGTCGTCTCCTCCTCTCCCGTGCTCACGAACGGAGCCGGCGTTCATCGCCGGATCTCCTCCACCGGCTGCCCTCCTGTGATTCCGTCCGGTGGGATCGTTCCCCACCACGTGCTCTTGCTATGGACCAAGGTTGTTCCCCAATCCTTTTCCTTTTGATTGTGTTTTGGTTCTTCTAGGTTTTGGGGGAGGCTTGTATGTTCTTGAGATTCCTAGACTAAATCTCTGCAAGAGTAGGATGAAGGAGTGTGGTATTGCATAGGATTTACACTTGTATTGGTGTCTTGCGCTAGATCTGATCACCGTAGCACCGCCATGGATTCGCGGTTCTTTTTCGGATTCAAATCCTGTTAGATCTGACGCGGCGCGGTACTACCGCCCATAGGGAGCGGTACTACCTTCAGACGGTACTACCGCCCTAGGGCGCAGTACTACCAGCGCACCGTCTTGATACTAAAGTTTACTACTGCCTGACCACGGTACTACCGTGAACCCCGCAGTACTACCGCGTGCGAGCTGTACTAAGCCTTTAGTACCGCAAACCATGGTAGATCTACCGTGGCTCACATCTATCGCATGCCAACTTTCTTGTTTATCTTCTATGGGTTTCATGTGCTGTCTTATGGCCTTTGCATTGATTGTTTTCGCCTTTTGTTTTGGTGCTTTGCGTGTGTGTCTCAGGTGGTGGCTCTCCTCGGGCCAATCCCATTCGTGACACTGGCTCCAAGCGTCTGCGCAACCCTGGAGAAGTTCCCGAGGGGTCATCTGCGTCCAAGCGCAATGTCAAGACCACCGTTAGCAAGCACAAGGAGCCCGCCAGGGGTATGGATGAGATAGGCCCTACAGAGTATGTCCGTCTCAGGCAGCTTCACCCTTATGTGACCCCTCGCTCCACTGTCAGAGGGTGTGAACTGTTTTGGAACAAGACCCAAACCCAGATCTACTTGGATGTCATCAAGAACAAGCAGAATACCTATGTGGAGGTGAAGTGGATTGATATGCACCACATGAGGAAGGACAAGTTTTGTGACTACTTTGGGGAGGCTCTGGACTTGGTGGAGCAGTTTGGAGTTGAGCATGTGATCTCTTTCCACCTGGACTATGACCCTGAGATCATCTGTCAGTTCTTTGCCTCAGTGTTTTTTCACACCAATGATGAAAGGAGGATGACCTGGATGACCAATGGCCGCAAGCTGTCTGCTACCTGGAAGGAGTTCATGGATTTGCTTCAAGTCGCTGATGATGGACTTGACACTCCTGTGGGTGTTCGCCCTCATGGTAATGCTGACTCTGCTGACAAGGACAAGCTCACCCCATTCATGGTTGAGAAGACGCTCGCCAATAGCAAGACAATTTTGGTTCTCAACCCCTTTCTGGATATCATGTACCGCATCTTCCGCAACTCCTTGTTCCCACGCATCGGTGACAAAGACAAGGTTCATGCCTATATGGTGGACATGATGCTTATTTGCCAGGAGGCTCGCTCGTCTCGACTCAGCCACTTGGTGTCTCTCACATCATGTGGTGTGAGCTTGGTTTCTTGTGTTCAACCGCAAGGTGCCTATTTATGGGCCCTATCTGTTTCGCTGATTTGAAGACTTGGGAGAAGATGTACCACGAGGAGGAGTTCTGGCTCAGGTGGATTCGCCATGAGCCCATTTGTCTGGGTCAAACCCAACTGGGCTAACACCGCTACTCGTCTTTGAGGTGTCTGCTGCTAGGGCTGCTGCTGTTGATGAGGATGTTCTTTGGCGTCGAGGGACGTTCGCTATGCCCTCTCGAGTGACTCTAGGCCATCTTGGGCCAAGAAGTTGAAGGATAAGATGAAGTCTCTTTTACGCATGCAAGCCAAGGGCCATCTGAGGCTCATGTGGAGTCAAGGAGAGTCGTCGCCCGCACAACAAGGTCTTGCAGCTCTATGGCGAGGATGTGTCTGGCGGGTGCGAGGGCGCATCACTCCCGAGACCGAGTGGATGGAGAAGCAAGGATCTGGTGGACTGATTACGAGGAGGAGGTCGAGAGTCCATTCCAGTGAGGCGTCGACGAAGAGGTGGGACGCCTTCTCTGCTTGAGCCACCTCTTGTGTGTGTAGGTGTCCTCTCTGCCTTTTGGCGTCTCGATGCCAAAGGGGAGAGTGTAGGATTTTGCGAGTTTGTGTGTCGTGTGTTTGCTGCTTTCAGTTGAACTCTCTGCTGTTTTTTTCTCTCGTTTGAACCTTGGTTATCTTACCTCGTATGGTGTAAGACATATGCACTCTATCTATCCTAGCTAGCTTGTGTTATATTGTGCTACTTTCATGCTATGCTATGCTTATTATCATGTCTTGGTCTCTAAAATATAGGGGGAGTGTTGATCCTAGTTTGTGTGCCATGCAGTCCAAAGCATTCATCTAAAGTGCACACATCTAGGGGGAGCCCCGTCTATATTTTAGAGAAGTGGGGTTTGCCACTGCTCTAAATTATCTTATCTATGTGCAAATCCCGTGTCGTCATCAATACACCAAAAGGGGAGATTGTAAGGGCATATTTATCCCTAAGTGTTTTGGTGATTGATGACAATACTGTATGGACTAATCGTGTGCCTTGAGTCCCTCGGATACTTCATCATTAGGCACAAGGCGGTTCGGTGCCCCTCGGAGAATGTTGAAGCCGGCGTTGTTCTACGTTTCTCTTTGGTGGAGTTGAGTCGTAGGAGAGCCGTACTATTAAGAGGGGGTCCGCATCGGAAAGGTAGGGTGGAATCACACGTACACTTGTCCCGCCTTTCCTTGCACTTTGGAGCTACCCGTCGTTATCTTGGTTGTGTGGAAAATCGGCGACTCTTGTTGTACTTGCGGTAGTACCGCGGTACAAGCGGTAGTACCTGCTGGCAGCGTCACGGTAGTACCGCCCCTTTGGTGCGATAGTACCGCGGCACCTGCCTAGTGCCGCTCGGTGCGGTAGTAAGGCGGATGTAATTTTTACATCCGGGCCCTCACGATAATACCGCCCTTTAGTGCGGTAGTACCGCGACACCTGACCTAGTGCCGCCCGGTGCGGTAGTAGGGCGGATGTAATTTTTACATCCGCGCCCCACGATAGTACCGCTCGTCAGTAGCGGTAGTACTGCGGGGCCCACGGTAATACCGCTCCTTGGAGTCGTAGTACCGTGGCCCTTGACCTAATACCGCGATGTCGCGGTAGTAAGCGCGGATGTAATTTTACATCGCGCCGACCACGGTAATACCACGCCTCGCTGGCGGTAGTACCGCGTCGGGTTTTGCACCACCCTAGTTTTCGCGAAGTAGGCACGGATGTAATTTATTTCATCCGCGCCTTCCGTGCCGTGACCCTCTGCCTTGCGGTAGTACCGCAAGAAGCGTAGTACCGCCGCATAGCGGTAATCCTGCTCCTTCGTCAGGCTTGTTCCGGCCTGTGCAGTTGCCACGGTAGTACCGTGGTCTTCCACGGTAGTACCGCGCGGCGTCGCGGTAGTACCGCTTCCTTGGAGCGGTAGTACCGTGAGTCGCGGGCAGAACTTGTGGATAACGGTTGGATTTTTCCACGACTATATAAGGGATGTCTTCTACCTCTAGTTGACTACCTCTTCCACCTCTAAGCTCCATTGTTGCTCCAAGCTCCATTTTCGCTCGATCTCTCTCCCTAGCCAATCAAACTTGTTGATTTGCTCGGGATTGGGTGACAAGGGCCCGATCTACACTTCCACCAAAGGATATTTGATTCCCCCACTTATCCCTTGCTGATCTTGTTACTCTTGGGTGTTGAGCACCCTAGACGGTTGAGGTCACCTCGAAGCCATACTCCATTGTGGTGAAGCTTTGTGGTGTTGTTGTTGTTGGGAGCCTCCGATTGTTGTGGAGATTGCCCCAACCTTGCTTGTAAAGGTTCGGTCACCGCCTTCAAGGGCACCAATAGTGGAATCACAGCATCTCGCATCGTGTGAGGGCGTGAGGAGAATACGGTGGCCCTAGTGGCTTCTTGGGGAGCATTGTGCCTCCACACCGCTCTAACGGAGACGTACTTCCCCTTAAAAGGAAGGAACTCCGGTAACACATCCTCGTCTCCACCGGCTCCACTCTTGTTTATTTCGTGCCTTTACTTTCGCAAGCTTACTTATTGTTACATCTCTTGTTTGCTTGCGTGCTAGTTGTTATTGCACATATAGGTTGCTCACTTAGTTGCATATCTAGACAACCTATTTGTTGCAAAGTTTAATTTGGTAAAGAAAAGTTTAAAAATTGTTAGTTGCCTATTCACCCCCCCCCCCACCCTCTAGCCAACCATATCGATCCTTTCAGTTTGCTTCTTGAAGTCGTCGCCTTGGAGGCTTCTTGGACTGTGGGCATTGCGGTGTGGTTGTTGTCGGGCGGCGGCGACAGCGTGTCCCCAGTGGCGGCGGCGGCAGCTTTGCTGGTCCGGCAATGGTCGGGTTTTCTTCTGGTGCTCTCTGTGCATCTGGTGTCAGTTTGGTCCGGCGGTTGCTGGCCAAAAGGGGATCGGGTTCCCCTCCTCCGGCGGCTACAGCAGTGCGAGTTGTGAGACCCGGAGCGTCAATCCTCGGCCTTGGTCCTGCCTCCTTGTTGCTCCTTCCTCCCTGGACACTCTGTTGTTGTCTGACCGGCATCTTTCTCCTCTCCAGAGGATCGTTAGTGGGCGGCGGTGGTGCGGTGTTTCTGGCGAAGTTTCTTAGTCAGGTAGGGTGTGCTCTGTTCCTATTCCTTCGTTGCCGCTGGTTGCATCCTTCGTCCATGTTCTAGGGTGAGCAACCCCACATGTCGACGGTTCGGCGCCTTTGGAGCCAGGCGAGGAGGCAGGGGCCTCCTTCGACAGTGGGAATGGATGGTGATGTTGTTCCAGGGCCTTGGTTGTTTGGTGCTGACATATCCTATCCTCGACGAGGGGCGCTTCCCAGAGCCCCATTTCTTCTTCCCAGGTGATCCTTGGGTGGACGAGGGCCTCTGCATGCTTCGGCTTGTGCTTATCATGTACTATCTTACTAGCAGTAGTGTGTGAGGTTTTGAGAGTTGCCTACCAGCACCCTTGTATATCTTGCCGTGTTTTCTGTTTTTTTTGTTTGTTCAAGTTTGTAATGATGTGGTTGTAATCCTGGCCGGTTGATGGCATTGTTAATTCAAAGTCGGGCTCTTCTTGAGCCTTCGTTCTAAAAAAATATATCCTTTTTCTTAGGAAACGCCACAAGATGGCTAGCTTTATCGATCTGCAAACATAACTACTATATCTTTTATAATATTATTACAAATCAAAAAGCGCGTATGTATGAGCACTTGCGTCTGTACTGATGTTAAAAAAAGCACAAGACCAAGCGGCTTGCTTGGTAAGCTGCCAACAAAAAGTTCCAAATCAGAAAGCATAAGAACGACTATGCCTCGTGTATCTCGTTGAAGATGCAATCGAACTCGTTGTCGTTTGATCTATTTTCTCTTTGAACCTTTGTCACTGGCGGTTACCTGTGACCTGCTGTTCTGCCTCTTGGCTCAATGAAATGTTCGGACGTAGAAATTGAGTCATCGAAATACATTAAAAAAACATCAAGCGCCAAACCTTGTTGATTAGCCACAAAAAAAACCTTGTTGATTAGCCGCAATAGTATACCAGCCGCAAATGTTGATAATCGTCCAAAAAATATTGGCGGGAGCATCACCCTAATCTAGATACATAGGGGCGTCAACATCCCCAGACCAAGTTATCGACCTTGCTTGCAAAGTTTCAAAATGCCGATGAGCATATAGCACACAGTTGAAGAAGATAACGTTGTCGCCGTCGATGCCCATGGAGACACGCCCATTGAGCATCAACAAGGACCAACCGGATGAGCATAGCGTACACTTGGGTCATGTTTGGTTGTCATCTCAAACTAGAAGCGTAGGGCGCGCTTTGCCGCGCCGTCGAGACCTTGAACAACTCTGAACATTGCATTGGCATGTATCGACATCTCTCTACGAAAAAATGACCATCTAATTGATATACCATGCACAAAAATTGATTATTTAATTGATATTACAGCAACAAGTTCATAAAAAGTGACAATTTAACAGCCATTCATGGCAAGAAGTGCACAAAAACTGATCATCTAACTGGTATTCACAAAAACAAGTACAGATGCAAGCACCACATCCGCATCTCACAAAACGAACAGGCTAGTCTCCACGACCACACAACTTGCAGCACTGATGTAAACAACGATGAACATTACAGATGGGAATCAAATTTATTTAGCTCTATGATAGCCCAAAAACACAATCATGCTTCTTTTCTGCTGACCGGTGAATGGAATGGCTCTGCTAATTGATTTTTAAAGAAAATAAAAACGGTTTGCTACTAAATGAACCTGAAATCGTTTTATTTACTTGCATGTCGTTTTTTTCTCTTGGTGGGTCGCTATTTGCTACTACCTCCAATCCATAATAAGTGTCGCAGTTTTGATCTGCAGTTTTGAAATAACCCCAGATCAAAACTGCAACATTTATTCTAGACAGGAGGAAGTAGCTAATTTTTGAATAACTATTAATTTTGTGAATGATGTCTTGTTGGGTAGGCATTATCATTTTGAAGATGTCATTTTCCCATTTCTTTTTCTGAAAGGTTTGGTTGGGAGGGGAAAGCATTGCTGAAGCTTGAACTCGATAACAAGTTGTTCAAGTATCTTTGCATATACCTCAATAGCTTGTAAATTTCTTCACATTTGTTATCCCATAGGATGCTGTGGATTCATCTCAGCATTTCATCCACTGTATGCTTGAAGAATAGCAATATCTTTTAGCATACTCTTAAAGAAAGAGTGAGCTTCAGGAAGAAATAAAGGTCCCTATTACTCAGAAAAAGAAAAAAAATAGCCATGAAGTAAAAGGCCACACGAGTAAAAGTACCACTGATGTGCAATTGCTTTGCCAAGTCAAATTAACAGGCCTAGCTTTGCGTTATTGCTCTCAACTAATACAGTATTGGTACAATGGTGCCCACATGATCAATTACTACAGTAGGAAAAATGAATGAAATAAAGTCAACTATATTTTGGATTGTATATAGAACTACAGAAATCACATCATGTACACTTTCATCAGTAAGTAAGAGTTTCTTCATAAATCAATGATCTTGGTAATAAGCATAGGATTCTTTGTCCAAAAATCAGCATAGGGTTGACTCAAAAATAGCACATGTTATACAAATACAATAGAATGCAAGCACTCTGATTCAAAAAAAAAAAGGGGGGGTGAGTTGTTAGGAAGCAATACATGGAGTACAATATTGTAGTTGGCTCAATGCATGAAGAAAACAACAGCTCGAAATGCACCTGGACCTTTTTGGGTATTCTTCATATGATTTATTCCTATATGATGGCTTCAAATTAGAAATATATACATATCAATGAAGCATGGCGTTGTCACTTAAATGTTCGTTGCTCCAGTCCATTCTGAAAAAGCTGGTTACCCCGCACTACGAATGAAACCAATAAGTATATTAAATATCAATCTGAAGCGTTACTCTCATGAGCTTACCTTCCTTGGATTGCCCTAGCTTCAAGCTAGCTAGGCTCCAAGTAATCCTGCAATGCAAACTCAATCAAACAATCAAAAATTTGTGGACAAATTTATGATTCATAGGTGGTCTGCATATGAGAAAATTCAGAGAAGTGCTAAAAATTTATGTGTACTAATGTGAGCCGAGAAAAATCACTGACAAATATGTTTACACTTAATTGCACGAACATATTTAACAGCAGGGCCTGTCTATCTGTGAAACTTTATACATATTCTAAAGACAAATTCGTAAACTGTTGAGGATCTCGTCTTCTTATATACTAGTAAGAACAAACTAACAGGCAACAGACCTGCAGTACAATGATTTTGATTTCCAGGTTTCGAATGGACTACCATTGACATAGCCAGATTTACTCCATCAAATATAAATCAAAGAAATTTTAAAAAAAGATTGGTCAAACACACATGAAGCAGGAAAAAGGGATCTGATTTGTTTGGATCTGATTTGTTTTAGTTAATCAATGAAATATTCTAAAGCCCCCAGCCACCACGCCGCTTTCATCAGAAAAGACCAGAAAGCCCACAACACTGGGGCACTTACATATAGGGCCCACAAAACTGTAGAGGCCTAGGGAGGCGACCCGGTCAAAATCGGAAGCCAAAATCGCTAATGTTGCCCTAAATTGATTCCCAGTTCTCTAAACTAGGGAGCTTAGTGTTTTAAAGGATTCAGCATATCCACGGTCGTGCAAGCAAGGATCTCTTGGAGGCTCAGCCGATCATGGGGCCCTGTCCAGCAATCTGTAAACAAAACAATTGCACCTAAACTGAAACTAAAGAGCAGAATAAGCTGACAAACATTGGCTCAACGTGAGTCTAGACTTGTTCAAGTGGAAACCTGGGAGAAAAAAACATCACTTTCAGAAAGTATCATTGCCTGCCTTCCGGAAATTTCAAGCCGTCGCCTTTCATTAGCAACTGCATACACCACCTATGAAACACCAATTCTCAAGGCCACTCAACAAGTCTGAGGGAAAGCAGTCACCATTTCTCAAATCATTCAATCCAACTCGCAGCAATTTGCACATGATAGCAACAATAACAACAATCAGTACGAATAACAGCAGCCACAACTGGTAAACTCTCTCTGATATCAAGAGAAGAATGCCAACACCCTACACTGTCTAGTAGCGGGCTCGATAAATTAATCGAAGTATATGTTTCTATTTTTCCTCCCAACTGTATTCAGATTTCTTCCAGAAAAAAGTTTCAATTCCCTGTCTAAAACCAGCCGACCACCCTCCATCGGTCGTTATGTCATAACCTGACACGGCAGACATGTAAAGTAACAGAAAGGAACCAACACACTGTTCGTGAGAAGATGTGAAATTCAAAACAGAACTGAGAATTATTCCATGGAAGTACTTATTATTGATATGTAGGACAAGGAACTTGCATGATATCTTATGACAGCATATCCCTACAAAAGAGAACATAGACTACAAAACTACAGGGTTCGGAACTAAGTAACACAAGCTTATATGAATGAAACAAGCAAACTAGAAGACGCATGGTTCACAGTTGAACCCCTAGTAGTTGATACAACACGCGGGTATCATGCTGATTGCGCATGTCACACTTGTAGGTCTTGTAGGTCGAAATTTCAGTACGAGGTCCTGCCATCACCCTCCATGATCATGTCCTTAAAAGCACCACCGCTTGGGATCATAGGCAGCACATGCTCCTGATGCGGGACGATGATATCCAACAAGTATGGCCCTGGGGTCTCAAGCATCTTCTTGATTGCTGCAGTGACTTCGCTCTTCTTCGTCACACGAACTGCCGGAACGTTGAATCCTTTAGCAATCGTCACAAAATCTGGATATATCTCACTCTCATTTTCTGGGTTGCCGAGGTATGTGTGCGCCCGGTTGGCCTTGTAAAACCTATCCTCCCACTGCACCACCATTCCCAGATGCTGGTTGTTCAATATCATCACCTTCACTGGGAGGTTCTCAATACGGATCAACGCCAACTCCTGAATGTTCATGAGGAAACTACCATCACCATCAATGTCAACAACTGTAACACCTGGGTTGGCCACAGCAGCGCCAGCTGCAGCTGGCAACCCAAATCCCATTGCCCCCAAACCAGACGAAGACAGCCACTGCCGTGGCCGCTTGTAAGTGTAATACTGAGCCGCCCACATCTGGTGCTGCCCAACACCGGTGGCAATGATCGCCTCCCCTTTTGTCAGCTCATCCAGTACCTGGATAGCATATTGCGGCGGGATGGCCTCGCCAAAAGTCTTGAATCCTAGAGGAAACTCCCTCTTCTGCTGATCCAACTCCTTGTGCCATGGACCAAAATCCAGACCCTGTTGTGCTTTGCTCCCATTTAATAGAGCATTCAACCCCTGTAAAGCAAGCTTAACATCTGCACAAATGGAGACATGTGGCTGCTTGTTCTTGCCAATCTCAGCTGGGTCAATGTCAATGTGCACAATCTTGGACCTGCTTGCAAAAGCCTCGATTTTCCCAGTCACACGATCATCAAACCGCACACCAAATGCAAGCAACAGATCAGCCTTATCGACTGCATAATTTGCATACACAGTGCCATGCATCCCAAGCATGCGCAGAGACAGTGGGTCGTCGCTGGGGAAGTTGCCAAGGCCCATCAGAGTAGTTGTAACTGGAATCCCAGTGAGCTCAACAAAGCGGCGCAACTCCTCGCCAGATGCAGCGCAGCCACCACCGACATACAGAATTGGGCGCCGTGACTCGCCAACCAGACGCAGGACCTGCTCAAGCGATTCAGTAGATGGTGGCTTGGGCAGGCGGGCTATGTACCCTGGCAAACTCATCGGCGTGTCCCAGACAGGCACAGCCATCTGCTGCTGGATGTCCTTGGGGATATCAACCAGCACCGGCCCCGGGCGGCCAGAGGATGCGAGGAAGAAGGCCTCCTGGATGACGCGGGGGATGTCCTCCACGTCAAGGACGAGGTAGTTGTGCTTGGTGATGGAGCGCGTGACCTCCACTATGGGCGTCTCCTGGAACGCGTCCGTGCCGATCATGCGGCGCGGGACCTGGCCCGTGATGGCGACCATGGGGATGGAGTCGAGGAGAGCGTCGGCGAGCGCGGAGACGAGGTTGGTGGCCCCCGGGCCGGAGGTGGCGACGCAGACGCCGACGCGGCCAGACGCGCGGGCGTACCCGGACGCCGCGAACGCCTCCCCCTGCTCGTGGCGGAAGAGGTGGTTGGTGATGACGGGCGAGCGCGTCAGCGCCTGGTGGATCTCCATGGAGGCGCCGCCGGGGTAGGCGAAGACGTCGACGATGCCGCAGCGCTCGAGCGCCTCGACGAGGATGTCCGCGCCCTTGCGGGGCTCGGACGGGCCCCAGGGCCGGAGCGCGGTGGCGGGAGGCGCGGCGGAGGTGGCAGCAGCGGGGGGCGCGGCGCAGCACCTGACGATGCGGGCGGGGAGCGCGCGGCGCGAGGCGGGCTGGTGGCGCGGGAGAGGCTGGCGGGTGGGTTTGGGGATGGCGGCGGCGGCTGCGGCGGCGCCCGAGAATGCGACGGCGGGGGAGGTGGCTGCGGCCATGGCGGCGGCGAGGGTTTGGGCGAGGGAGAGATTTCTGTGAGGCAGAGAGAGGGTTGGAATTGGGGAGGGGTGATGGTTTTGTCTTTGGCGCTGTCACGCGGCGGGTGAGTGTGTGGTTCAGATGGGACGCCACTCGTTTGTTTGGGCTAGCTTCTTTATGCAAAAAGGCTGATGCTGAAACAAGCAATTAATTTGGACGGTTGTGATATCACCAGAGATCTCGTATCTATTTGCACTCGCCAGGCTATGGTCCGGTTTGGGTTGTGACTATCTTTGTCATATATACCACATTATTTTTGCCATATTTATCACACTTATCTTATTGAGATGTTTAAATTGTTAGCCACACTTTAGCTTGCTTACAGTAATATTCCTACACTTTTTGTGTCTACGGGTTCAATGCCCATAAAAATAATCTTTCCATAGATGTGGCTAGAACTAAACATCCACCTAACTTGGTCAAACTTGCATAAGATGCGGTGTCGCAAAGTATGACAAAATGTGGCTACAAACCAAACAGCCCTATGTCTCTCCGGTACCGATTCGTATGAATGGTCCGCGGGCGAACGACTATGGGCCGGCCAATTAGCTCTGTTGCTCGATGCATGCCTTCCCTCATCCGTGTCCAATCGATTCAGTCCGGTTTTCTTTATATTTTCTTTTCATTTTCTTTTCTGTGTTTGATTTTTGCCAGTTTTCTTTCTTTCTTCTTTATGATTTTTATTTTCTTTGTTTTTCAATGGTTTATTCTCTTTTTCTTCTTCTTCGTACTTTGGTTTTATTTTATTTTCATTGGTTTTTTGGGTTGTTTTATTTTCTTATTTTCTTCAACACATGTCTACTTTTACACATGTGCTATACATTTTCATACATGTAAAACATTTCTTATAAATGACTAACATTATAATCCCTTCCTCTGTAAAAACTTTTATACATGTAAACCTTTTTCGGACTGAGGGAGTACAAGTATAGTTTTAATTTTTTTTACAAAAACATGCTTCGGATATATTTTCAAAATATGTGTTAAAAATTAAATACACAATGAAATTTAATTTTACTGAAAAACATTTTTTTGAACTATGTACACATTTTTGTCCACTATAAAAAAATTGCACATTTGTTAAGCTCAAGAAGAATTATTCAAATGTGAAATAATTTTTGTTGAATGTATCAAACATTTTTTAAATTACATGACCATTCAAAAAATTATATACACATTTTTCAAAATTCCACATACATTTATTTTGAAACGTATCACATTGTTAATTGTCACAACATTTTTTGTACACATGATTAACATCTATACATTTTTCATTCATGTTATATATTTTTCTATACAGGTTTAACATTTTTCAAATACAAGACTAGCATTCATAAAAAAAATAGAATATTTTGAAATACAAAAACAAAGAGAAAGCGAAAAACTAAAATAAAAGCATGTATGATGTCATTGTGACATCAGCATGGCACAATTAGTGGTTCCTAGCCCGACCCTCTAGCTGTAGGCAAGCCATGCTTGGGCGTCGCAACAGGCGGAACATAACCGCGCCCGGCGCGACAATGTATTCTTCGTACCGACTCCTATCTGAGAGACGTCTTCAGTGAGCCGGTAGTGGACAAGCGCAACAACCATGGGGTCTCATCGCATTGATCTGTTTTTCTTTTACCTTTTTTTTATTTTTAATAATATTAAATACATATATTATGAAAATACATCAGTTAATTTTCACAAGTGGTTATTACATTTTAAAAATGCAATATAAAAACATGTTCGATCAACTTTTAGAAAATGCATGAACCATTGAAAAACAATCTATGTGGCATTTAAAAAAAATCACATTTTTCAAGCAATTCAGGCGATAACTTATAGAAAATGAATCAGAATAATATACAATGTAAAAATAATGTTTGCGCAGTTCAAAAAAGTTTCATACCATTCAAAAAATTATGTTACGTTTTAAAAATTGTTCACACGTTTCAAGCAAAATGTTTGTAATATTTCAAAAAAACATAAAGTGTATAAAATGTTTGCATAATAAAAAAACATATTTCATATTGTAAAATAAAATCTTTCAACATGTATTTGAAAAAGTGTTCAAAACACGTACTCTATGTCTGAATAAAATATTAATCATGTATTTAAGAATCCTAATATTTATAAAATGCACAATGTGTATGAAAAAACTTGACATAAAGGTATATAATTTAATGGATGTTAATTATGTGTCTGAAGATTAAAATTAAAATTTAAAAACATGAAAAACAAAGTAAATTGGTGAAAACCAAAGAAAGAAGCAAGGAAACTGTAGAAAAAGACAAAAAACAGGAGGGGAAAACGAACAAAATGACAGAAAGTATAGAAGAAAAACGAAATAATACCAGAAGAAAACCGGTGCAAAAGTAGTAAAAAAATGATATAAAACAAATGGGGGAAAACTAGTGCGGCTTGTAGGCGAGATGTAATAGGAATCCCTGTCTCATCGATAGATTGTCGACCAAATGCATAGGAGAGGTTAGTGGGTTGTGCCCCCCCCCCCTTCCCCCAGTTCGCGCAGAGAACTCCCGCTATTTCTAATTTTTTTTCTTTTGTTTTTTCAGTTGATTTCTACCAAAATAAATTGGCTCATGTAATTGTATATAAAAATGTAGTTGCAAGATTAAAAATATATTTTAAGAACTAAAAATTCCTAATCTTATTATTGAAATGTTAAAAGGTTTATGAAATTATAGAATGTTTTGGAAAAATTATTATATTTTCAAAATCTATCAATGGATTAAAATATATTCACAAAAATTGAACAAAAATGAGTTTAAACATAAAATTTGGAAAAAAAATATTATAAAAATTTATCCTTAGATATAAGAAATGTTAATGTACTTCAAATAATGTTTATGAAATTGAAAAAACACAAAAGTAAACATACTCGTCAGCTTTAAGTAATGTTCATATCTTTAGAAAATTTAAAAGGTGGACGGAAACTACGGAACATTGATAGAAGAGAACAAGGAAAAAATTAACATGAGAACGGAAAAATAATCTGGCCCGCCCGAGGCGTTAGTTGGCCTAGTCCATAACGGGCCTCGTGGTGCAAATGTGCGACAACTTGCGGAGACTGCGGCAAATAGAAATTGCATGGAATCACAACCCAAATAATTTAGACTCACCGTGAAATCACAATCCGAATGGGCCGAAGCTCAAGAGATCACTCATTCTTTTAATCTTAGCTCCATGAAAACAATCTTGCCTTGATGTTAAGAATGGATCTAGCTAAAGTTTTTGATCGGCTAGAGTGGAACTTTGCGGCTCTCTCTCTCTCTCTCTCTCTCTCTCTCTCTCTCTCTCTCTCATAAAGGGTTGCATGGACTTTTTATCAATTTGGTTCATGCGTGTATTCCATCCCTACTTCTTTGTTATTATACGAAGCAATCTTAAGATTGCTTCCATATCACATGAGGTAAAAAACAAGGTTGTCCCCTCTCTCCTTATCTTTTTGTCCTGGTCATTAATGACCTTACTATCTACTAGTAGAGTGCCCGTGCGTTGCCACGGGCTCTTGATATAGTTTAAAAGAGTTACAATAAGTCTTTCACACGTACAAAGAATATAACTCAAACACAATTATTTAATACCTGGAGTCCATTTTTGCAAATTAAATTGATAACATAAAGAAAAATTAATGTCATGTCCATGTAACAAACTGAGCAATGTTCCAACTAAACATCTATTACAAAACTATTAATATCTAGATGATGCGCCTAAGAAATTCTTTCACAATGTCAGGAAAGTTTCTTTTAGCTTCATTCCCACGATGTTTTAGCAAATATAAAAAAAACTGCTTCCTCAATTCATATCCATCCTGCACAAATAATACATGTAGTTAGCATGAAAATTTCACGCCGAAGGTCTTAAAACATGTAACGGACAATACCCACCGCGCAAATCGGCTTGACCAATTCTTTACCGTTCCACCAGAGCATAAAATGAAAAACAAAATAGCCAGACACATTCCTGTAAAACTTTAGATTATTAATATAAAAAATATAGTTATAACAAAAGTAAATGTTTTTGTTATGAATTCATTACCCGTCTATACTCGTTGGAACACCGGACGGAAATAAACGCTGCCATTTAGATATATCATAATTCCAACCAGGCAGCTTTATTTGATCGCTTCTTTGAAATCCTTGCAAAACTTTTTAGTTTTAGTGCATGCCTCATATTTTTTCCTCTAACGATTGTGATGTTTGAATAGGATCCATAATATATAGACGACGTGCCTCTTTGTCGATGACGTACAAGATGTATCAACCGATAGATGCATAGGGAAGATAAATCTACAAGTGGGGCTATTAGAAAAAACAATAAACCATGATAACAATGGACAAACTATTTTGCTTACCTTGTTGCACGATGAGATGTCATTGTCCATCCCAGGCCAGCTATCAAATAATGTTGCTAACGTCTGGATAGTTTGCTTCTCATAAAACTTCGACCTCGTGTTGACTCTAGCATCATGGACTAAGCAAAAAACGAAATATTGTTTCAACATGTTGATACTAATGACACATAGAATGAAGAGTTATGATAACTTACACAAAATCGTAGATCCATGTAGTGTACAGGAGGGTCTATGAACAGTACTCCTTCGTCACATGCCAGCATACGCACTGCGGTGTTGAAGCAATCATTGTCCATGGGCTGGTCCATGTTAAGTACACACTGAAGTTTCTTAAGACTTAAGCCCATTGCATCGGGTGTCGAGCTCCGAACCCATACTTCCCTAAAAATTGGACGGTAAGGAGAACAATAATATACATCCGCACATTAAATATTGATACATGATACTTACTCCAAACACCCGACATCATCGATCGACATGACGTAGTTGCGAGAGGCCGACAAGTAATTCACGTTGGTCCGTGGGTATGATAGTGATTGGGGCAGGGCGTTTGTCTTTGACTACGCCTCATTGGATTCTCCAGGATCTCGAGATCGAGAATCAGCTAAAGTTTCTTCTTGGTAGGTTTAGGTTGATGGTATATGGGACCTCCTTTTAGCTTATTCAACTCTGAATCGAGCAAAATGACAGCTAATTTTTTTGAAAATGTTTCATATCCACCTACAATATATATATATAAACAATTTATATAAGTTTTGAGATAAAATAACGAGATAATGTATAAAGATGTAATACCTAGGTGAACTCGTCTGACAGTCCATGTGATGTCCAGTATTCCATATAATTTAGCATAAACAGTCCACATGATACGCTAAAAAATTATAAAATAATGCTTTAGAATATCACGCAAATGAATCAAATGAACAAACCATTGTAACAAGTGCTTACCCATCGGTTTGAATTGCCTCATGAAACTGCTCTACAACCGTCCATTTTGTAACATTGAGATCAGGCCACTTATGATCTCTGATAAAATCCGGACTATGCTCTACAAGTTTCAGACGCTTCTCAAGTCCTAGTAACTATTATATATATAAGAAATATTAGGGATCAACGCAAACAAAAACATATGTGAAGATGAGTAAAAAAATATATAGTTACCGTAGTAGCAAGGTCATTGCGGTTGACCCGAGAACCAAGTGAGTCCAGTACTTGAATCTCATGTTTTTTGGCATTGGCGACTGCTAGATACCAATGGTAGCCCGGCATGTTAATCGGAATGAATAACTGGTGTAAATATCATACAAGTCACGGTCGCAATTAGATATAAATATTAATAAATCATTATACATATGAATTAAAAAAACAATCCATAATTATATGCATGGGTAACGAGACAAAAACTAACCATGTCTTGCAGTACATAAGTATTAACATGATGCACAATGCGGTGATATTTTGATGGGTCTATGTCTCTTTCCCCGTCTTCTTTTATCGGCGGATACAAAGCGTGCTAACAATGTGTACCTTTTCACCCACTCTGTTGTGTAGATGGTCGTGAGCAAGCATGCAATATATGTAAGCATTTATCACCTGTAAACAACATTTAGATTATATTTACATTTTATGATATTAAATATTGTTCATATTATTAATTACAAACTTTGTGCAATTGGTCTTACACCGTCATGTAAGAACATATCATCTTTCATAAGGCATTCCAAATCATCGATTGATAATAAGGCATCTCCAATGTCCACAAACTGGGTATTCTTGGGGGCAGCCTTGATTGATTCAATGACTGCAATATCCCTAGGCGTACAAACATAGTCTGTCGAATATGTAAATAAATGAGCCAATTTAGCAATCAAACTGAGCAAAAATAGTTGAATACAGAATGCAATATCATCACAAAATTAAGACTGATAGTAATTAAAAAAATACCTTGTGGGATAACATGTAAATTAGCATCCTTTTTTGGTTTGTTATGAGATATAACCTCTTCGACATTTTTATGTTGTGAATTTTCGTCCCCTTTCAGCAACATCGCATATGAACCCTCTATGGATACTTTCCGTGCATCTCCAAAGTCCATATCCATGTCTCCTATATTCTGAAAAAAATAAAAATATAAAAATAATCCTTTCGTGTTTTCATGTATAATATACATACAGAACCCATCACTTTGTATCTACGATGAAATATATATGATGAAATATAAATGATGTTTTCTACTGCATAATATAATCATATATAGTATCTAAAAAATATTAGTGAAAATAGCACACTATTTTCTCTATAGAAAACATAATTGACATTACATAATTTAAATAATTGTACTAACACAAAATTAGGGAAAAAAGAAATTGTGATGTTCATATATAATGAGTAGTCATATGAAAATTATTTAAATTATTTATATAGGCCATGGAAATTTGTCTATCTCAAGAAAAAAACATGCACCCAAGGTAGATTACATAATTATAATTATTTATAATTAGTATATTTATTTATGCATCAACCTAGGCTTATCCCTCCCCCCCCCAGCATACAAAACTCCAAAAAAATCCCCACTCACTCACCACAATCCCTCCACTCACTGATTTCCTCTCGTGGTCTCCCCTTCCCTTGGCGTCGTCAGCGAGCATGGCGACCGCCCGGATCCGATCTGGCGGCAAGTCTCCGGGCGGCCTCACGGCCCTCTCCACCCCACCTGACATCTCGCCTCTCCTCCCCCCGCCGTATGGCCTGCGCCTCCTCGCCGCTCGCCCGCGCGCCCTCGCTCCCTTCCGTACCGCGATCGGAGGCGGCTCCGTCCGCCCGCCGGCGACTAGGTCGATCGCCGCCCTCTCTGCCCTTTGTCCACCCGCGGACGGGCCTCTCCGCCCAGCAGCTCCCCGCCTAGTTCTCTCCTCCTACCCTGCAAATACTGCATCCGCCGCGCCACAGCTCCCCCGCGAAGCTCAAGGAACGGCTTTGCCCCTTCCTTGAGTCCCTCGTCGTCGCCTTCCTCGAGTCCCTCGTCGTCGGCTTGTCGCCATGGCTTGTGCCCTCCTTCCTTCTCCATGGAGAGCTCCTCCCTGCTGCCTCCATCCATGTCCGCCATCGAGCAGGCCATGGTGGCGGCCAGATCCGCGCCTGCTCATCAGGAGACGGACGCCATGGAGCTGTTCGTCAAGGTCCGACCTTGGTGAGTGCCGACGCCAAGCAGGGCGTCGAGCAGGCGTGCTCCGCCGGTGAGTCGCTCTAGAAGGTACCAAATTTAGCTGAGTATGACTCCTTGGATGCGGTATGCCGTTGTGATTGGGGGAAGTGATCGATTATGTGCGTGCAGGAGCTTGAGGAGATGGGTGTGCCGGTGTGTCAAGATCTGTCGTTGGTGTGCTGTAAGGAGTAGAATTCTGAATTTAAGTTGGAGACAACATTTCGAACCTTGTTAGTTCTGAACCTTGTTTTATTCAGAATCATTTAAGTTGGAGTACTTTGATTGGAATTTCGTATGGACTTTGATTGGAAATTCTTCACAATCTGAATTTTCAGTCTGTAATGGGCTTTACACAACTGGGTGTTTTCAGGTACTCCATCGGGGAGCAGCTCTTCCATGGGGTCCAGCAGCGTTTCGATCGCAGTATCGTATTATGCGAAACTATGTACTCCTCCTTGCTTCAACCATTGGAAAGGGCGAGAATTTTCAGTTATTCTTCTCTGATTTACGTGTGTTTGAGCCTATTAAGGTTCTTGTGAAAAATAGCCCTTGAAATTATCTGTAAAATCTTAATTGGTTCTTCCATTTTGTGCTTCAACCATTGATTTATACCTTTGATCAGTTTGCGAAAGTGCATATCTAAGGAGTTCATCGATAAGGAGATCTGCTACTGCCCTACTTGCAACATTGATTTAGGCTGTGCTCGGAGGAGAAACTCAGGTTTGTCTCAACCTACATATCACAAGCGAGCGTTATTGTCTATTTTTTTAAAAACAACTTAAGCTTATGGTTCATGTAAATCAATTTTCTGTTCAGAGTTGATCACAGCCTACAATATGTGAGGTCAAAGATATTTCCTTCTAAAAGACGGAAGGTTGTGGACCAAGAAGCCATATCAACGGTTGAATCACCTGTCAAGAGAAAAGAACGATTCTATCTTCACTGACAGTCCATGGTCCTCGGGTGTCTATACAGAAATGCCTCACAAAGAGGAGAACAAAAGCTTCGTGATTACGCAGCTTGTCTTTGGTATGTAGCTTTTGTTTTAATCTGAAGGCTGTAATTTCGTAGCAGCATTATGTGACTACTTTGATGATAAAACATATCGGTTGAGTTTATTCTCTTGGGCACATCTTGGTTCTGGGCACTTGTTTATGCATTGTATGTCTGGTATGCTAAATGAATAGAGCATGAGCCTCTTTGATCCTTTGTTTGTTTGGTACCTGAAGTGTTTATGTGCATTTGAGGTTTCTTGTTTAATCATATAGGTCGTAATTGAGTATTACGTAAGGTTTATTCATTTTAATAATTTAATGCCAAATTACTGATCCGGGTTTCCTTCTTGCAGCTTTTAATGTTATACACTAGCGCAAGCTAGAGAGGCCTCCTCTGCATCTTGTTGCTATTGGGCTCTGCTGTATATTCTTTGATTAGTTATAGAAAAGCAACATGGAGAAGCACATGGTGACCACTTGCTGATCGCCGGTGCCTACATATATCTTGAAAGATCACGGTTGATGATAGTCTACATTTATGTTAAGTGCTTGATGTGGTAACAAAGTTTTTTTCTTGATTTATCTGATGAAAAATATGTTTTTTCCCATGAAGTTATTTAGACATTTCTTTGGTTTTTCTGTTGAAGAGCAGTTGTGCTTAGGGCAAGTGGCAAAGCATTTCTTTGGTTATCACCTCTGTCGCATAAGCATTAGATGTGGTAAGAGCTAGCAAATTTAATTTGTATGATATTGAGTCACTTTTGTTTTCTGGCATGTTGAAAAACTTAATAAGTTATTTGTTTGTTTTTCTGGCTGAAATATATATATATATGATTTCATTAAAAAGTTAGGCAGTCAACTATGGTCATGACTTCAAAAGTTAGGTGTATGACAGACGTGCGATGTCCAGAATAGATTGTTAGCCTATAATATCTTAAAAACTGTTTGTATTCAGTTGCAGCCCACCTAATAGGACTGCTTGATTAGATCTACAGTCAATTGTATTGGCTATGATCTTTTTATAAGATGGCACTATCTCCTTTGGTGTTTTTTTGAATTTGATGGTATGCTGACCAAACATGATCCTAATATAATAACTGTTACCCTTTTACAGAAGAGAAAGATCCAAAAATTTGCATACCTAGAGGAACTCGTCTTCTTGATGCCCCTTGCTTACAGAAGGTACTCCTCGGGAATTTGTCCTCCAAGTCTGGGTATTTTGATCCTTTGATATTTGTGATGGGGGAAGGGAGAGTAAGGAGGGGGATGAGGGATGGCACATGAGGTTAACATATATAGGTAGGCCATGCAGGGGAAGGCTGGGTAGCAGATATCTTTCCATTTTTCAGATATATTCTTATGTATGGTGCAGATATCTTTCCTTTTTCAGATATGTACTTATGTATGGTGCATATATCTTTCCTTTTTTCATGAAACACACATCTCTTAATAAATTTGAAAATATGTCAGAAATCAGAACATACTAAAGAATTAAATTGTTGTATTAATTTAATAAACAACTTAACATTGATTGCATGCCACTAAGTTACTTATTAGTTCTTATAAAATTTTCCCATATAAAAGCGAAATATCTTATTAGTATATTTAAATATTTATTCTTTTTAATATTGTTCAATTTGAAGAGGTAAACATGAACTTTCTATATAATTTATGTGTATCTAATCAGTTCAACATGTACTATAAATCAAGTAAAATTAACAAACAAACAATCTTAAATGTTTTGTTTCCAAAAGATGGCAATTAACAGCCTTGGATTTTGTTGTTTGCACAATAGTTGGTGACAAGGGGCGTGGAACTGCTGCAGCCCATCTGTGTGAGCAGACTCTGTGAATTTGCCCAGCCGGTACATCCTCTACTTGGTAGCAACTTGAAGAAAATTCTTCCTTTTGCTTCCATGACCTGATATCCTCCTCACCGATGTATCGAGGAGCCGTGACCCGCCTCACAGGGAAGGGCCAGGCGAAGGCGTATCCCGACGGCCAAGACACGGCCACGGTGGTGATTTTTGATGGTGAGACAGAGCAGACTCGAGCGACTTTGCCCAGCCAGGTACATCCTCTACACAACTACATGGTAGCAAATTGAACAAAATGTGACTTGATTAGTATAGTAGCTTAGTAGTAGTAGGTTCCCGTACTCGCAAGTTTATGTCAAACAATCACTGCATCGTATATGCAAGCCTGGGATTATATATATGTGGGGGTCTGTGATATTGTGAGTACAACAGCAACCAGCCCACCAGGTTCCCTTTGAAACCACTTAGCCCGGCCTCAGTCAAATACAAGGCCACTGTCATCTTTGAAACCACTTAACCTCAGATAAAACCACAAGGTTGACGGTTTTAGAATGTTGATGGACAAGTCTGAGGG
This sequence comes from Aegilops speltoides, assembly GCA_021437245.1. Taxonomy (NCBI): domain Eukaryota; kingdom Viridiplantae; phylum Streptophyta; class Magnoliopsida; order Poales; family Poaceae; genus Aegilops; species Aegilops speltoides. Next base: position 408,460,274 of record CM038146.1, on the reverse strand, counting down.
GGCCAAACCTAAACAAAACATTTTTTATCTAATTTTCATCACCCCTACTTGCTGAAGTTCCTGATACCTTTCATTTCTATGAGTACAATTTGTGAGAACCAAACATAAGCATGTGGCATTGCGTGTTTGTGTCAAAACGTGGAAGCTAGGTTAGTGGCATACCAGGAGGAACATATATATAGGATTTTTTATATATGAGTTAATGCTACGTACATCATTCATTATAACGTACACCATAAGAGTGAATTCCTTTTTACCCCCTAGATCCATGAATCCATCTCCCGTGGCACCTCAAATAGCTTCAGCGCTGCCTGTGTCCTCTCCGGGGTAGTCACTTGCGGTCTGCCTTGTTGTTGTCAAGCCGCGGCAGAGGCTTCAAGGCATCGTTATCGCATGAGCCGAGCTGACCCCTGCTTACGGTAAGGTGAAACACGCAAAGCTGGCTTGATTCTAGTCATCGCAAAGTGGACCACTCACATCGAAGAGAAGCTGCTCGATTAGTAGCTAGCACCGACATAGGCCTGAGCCGCCAAGAACGTCCCGGCATGGTGCTGCTTGCAAAACTCGCTCCGCTCCCTTGTGATGCGAAGTAAGCGGGAGTAGAGCGCACGTACACCTCAATCTGCACTGATTAAGCATTCCTTGGCCGGTTTATTTATGTAAAGCTGGATGATTAGTAGCTACCACGAACGCACGCGCTAAAATTCTGTGTGGTAGAAGTACAAAGTCCAAAGTGAGGCCAGAGAGTCATAAGAGTTGAAAGTGCATCTCACATGGTTACTAAAACTCATGGCGAATCTTTGATTGCAAGGCATTGTTATCACTGAAAATGACTCAAATGTAACCTGACCCCATAATATCTAGAACTTGACTCCCGTTTTACTGTAACACTGTTCCCATTAAATATTCTTCATGGAAAATGGTTCTAAAACTAAAGTACGATAAATTAATTTAATTTGGCATCCAAAACAAGTGACTTTACTTGAGCTTGAGGTCATGGTGCGAGGCATCGCTTTACATACCATGCCCCTCTGAGCTGGTACATCGGGATCTACGCATGACATCACGAGTTCACCAATCAGCGAATCGAACACGATTGGCAAATTTTCATCCAAAATCCTTGCGTTCAAGATTAGGACAATGAAAACAAAGGACCAAGATTGGTTCTGATGATGAAGTGGATACTTGATTGTGGCGGGGATCTTATCATGGTTACGGTGGTGGCCATGAATTTCTCAAGGCCCGTATCCATGTACTCGAAGATGAGGTAGTATAATTTATGGTACTGCTATTCCAATACTTACTACCACGTAGTCAGAAAAAGAAACATAATAGGAACTAATGCCTTGAACCCTGGTTTGATTATTTATATTCCACCTCACTGGTAGGGAATCATATTCATATGCTATGCTGCTTGATTAAGTTGAATATATGCATTGCCACGTGATGTCAACACATTCGGAGACTAACTCCAGGCCATATGCAATAGAGATCCTAAATAACATTCACCTATGCAAATTTGGCATTATTTTACCAGAAGACTGCTCATCTTCTGTTCCAAGTTCGCCACCACCTAAACAAACAAGAATTTTGTGCAAAAACAGTAGTGGCAGTGCAAAAACAGTAGTGGCAGTGAGATAGAAGGAAAGATAGATATACAACCAACATAGCTAGTGGATGCCACCATTAATCACTATTTAAACTTTAAAAATATTTCAGAAAATGTCATTTGATCATCTGATCAGCATGGGCATTCAAAAAGATTATTGCCTTCAAAATGCCTCCGGAAAACCGGGAGCCACAAACCTGCTCCTGACCGCATGGGTATTATAGTACAAAATATACATAGAAGAAAAATTATATAGATAGAACCAAAACAAGCAGACAACGTTGACGCGAATACGAAGCTAGAGGGTGTCATCGAAGCATTTATTCCCTACATATATATAATCCGATACATTATTCATATTGCCAAAAGGATAAATCTGATAATTAATCCCTAACAAAGCTCTGCTGGCTTATTATATATGCGACATTTCAATATGAATTAGTCCATAATCATTCGTCTAAAAACCTCAAGGCCGCTGTAATTTCAGCTGGGATGTTTCCAGCTGCTTCATTGCCTTTGATGGTTAGCATCTGGACCAGCAAGTTCTTTCTGAGCTGTATTGAATCCTAGAAAATAAAAAAAATGAATTGTTATATATATATATGTAGGGAATAAATTGTTCAAAAATGAATTGCACAACAAACATATGTGTTTGGAAGAACATAAATTTATATTCAACAATGATATGGAAGAGAAAAACTTGTTATATATACACGTGCGAAGTCACGGAAATGTTATGCCGAGAGTATCATCTTGGTGAGCCATCTCTGTAGGAGTTTGAATCCAGAGTCCAGGCTGTGACAAAAAAAACTCCATATCTTAGAACCTATACAAGTGAGACTATATTGTGCATGACCAATTAAAACTATTACCGCGGGACTGTAATATAGGTATTATCTTGTGGCCAATCCACGAGTTGGGGATTCAAACCAGGCCTCTCCTGTTGCAATACACTGCCAAATTCTTTCAGAACTAACAGGGCTTCCTTCTTAAGTTCCTTGTCATGAAAGTCCTCTGGGCCTAGGAATGACTCATTAGCATGATCAATCAGGAGAGTCCTCCTATTTTCAATATTAACTGCAAGGAGGCCGTAGGAGGAATCCACCAAATACAACGGCAATAGGTACTGCAATAGGTATAAAAAGTTAGTGGTGAACAGATAGTATAAACACCAACTTTTAAGAAGGAAAATCCTTACCATGGACGGGGTCATCAGCACATTGTATTTCGGCAAAGGCCGTACAATGACATTGTTAATCAGAAAGTTGGTGCGTTCAGCTTGGCATAAGTCAGTCTGACTCAGCACCCGTGCTAGGCCATGGAATTGCAAATCAAACATATGCGTGGAGCCAACAAAGTCTGTTCCTGCGTTCCTCTGTATAGCGTCGCTACTAAGCTTACGTAGTGCAAGGTCGAAGCAGCTCGGATTGAGCCATGTATCAGCTCGCATGGTGTCTTGGATAGTCCGTAGACTTAACTCGATCACGAACGGACGAGTGCTCCTTATCCATATTGTGCTGCAAACAAACCGGGATGATAAAATCAGGGTATCATAAAAATATTGTAGTTAAATGTGTGGGCAAACAATAGTATATTTTTTCAAAACTTTAGAACGTATGAAATGTATGTACCTAAAAATTGAAGTTGTAGTGTCATTTGAGGTCATAAGTACTATTTCGTAAGATAACAAAATCTACTATGATATGTTCGGTTGCAACTTGTTCCTATTACAGTGATGATAAAATCTATAGATGGTACATGTATCATGTACCAGGACCCATTGCAATATACTATAGTTCATAGAAAATTTGTAGTTAAATTTGTAGCAAGGTACTAAAAAAACTACATTATCAATAACTACAGTAATTTAGTCAGTTGGTATGAAATACCGTGGTATTGACATAGCAGAGTATTTTAAAGTATTAACAATACAGAGAAGCTATTTGACACAGCGTTGTAAAATTAGTTGTACTGCTTTGAACACACCCGTTGTGCCATGTCGTTCTTTGCCGCTGCTCTGTTTTTTAAAAAGAGGTGTGGGGCTCTTTTTTGAATACAGAGAAAAAACCATGGTTTAGTACATATTGTGGCCTAGTTTGGCAGCGCAGTTTTTAAAATACCGTAGTATTTCAAAACATCGATATTGCAATGCATGTGCAATGAATACTACAGTTTTTAAAAGGCTGCAATTTTCTCAGTTTTAGAAAAACTACAGATACGTTTGGTTGGTGTTGTTTTACTGTAGTTTTGAGCAATAGTTACTTTAATATAGCTTCATACACCTACCGAGCTACATGACCAGAACAATAATGACCACCCGGCTGCATGCAACGTTGTATTCCCTTTTTTAGGAAGTTGGATACTTGATCGGCAGTAGCTAATTACAAAGAATATGAATCAGTATCCTGGTGGTGCATGCCTTGGAGAGGAATGAATCAATACTACGAAACCATACTGCAGTATGGATAGTTATGGTTACAGACCAAGATGTACGGTAGTCAACCACTGGATGACACGAACGAGTTTTCCTCAGTTTGAGAAAAAAGAGGTCCGGACCTCTTTTTTTAATACTCAAAAAAAAAAACCACAGTATCAAGAATACCTATGTTTATGATTCTACAGTTTTTGGTACAGCCAAACACCTCTAAATATTCTAAACTACAGTTTTTAAAAAAACTGTGGTATTCTAATGTCGTTGAAAATACTTTGCATCCAAAGGGGGCCGTAGTATTGAAAACACAGTTTTAAAAGACAGCCAAACACCTTATTGTAAATAAAACTATCATAATCTAAAAAACTATAGTATTGTTAGAATACTTAGAAAATACTTTGCTATCAAACAGGGCCTACGTTAGATCTTAAGAACCTTATGGACTTAGAAAGGATCGCATGAACGTGACCAACTCATCGATAATGCATAATACAATGGTACTGATCTGCAGCTAACAGTTGCAAATAAATTATAGATAGAGTTTAGGGCTGGCAGAACTAACTCTAACTGTTCCTCGTCCGAGGAAAGCATGACGTAGTTGTACATGTAGTCGACTGCGTCGTTCACTCCATCAAAAATCGGCATCGCAGCCATTGGCACGGGCAGAAAGTTGTCTTAGCACCAGGACGAGCGAGCGAGCGAGGGGGCAGTGGACAACGGTGGACTAACAGCCGGACCATATATATGAGTGTCGGAGGGGGCAGTTCGGTGACGCATTAGCATGTTGTATGGATTGGAAGGTACCCCTTATCATTCCATCCGTGCATGTTTCCATTACAAATCCTTGCTAATAAAAGGAGAAGCATATATTTTTCTTCCATAATCGACTGGGCAAATAATTATACGCCGGATTATATATCTATTATATATGTCTCCCTTTCCCTTTCGGAAGATCCATAATTTAACTTTCCTTATAAACAAATCCGATTAAGGGAATATTAATGGCCACACTGGGAAACACATTGAATGTGGCCCATATCCTTCCGTAATTACAATATCCCATAACAAAAACTATACGAAAACATGGAATACAATAATTTTGGTTGCATGCTCCACCCGGCAGATGTATCAACGCAGGATTATGTATTTCCTAATTTTTGTCTCCTTTCCAAACTTTGCCTCCAGATATATAGTAAGAAACAATTAATTTATTTCCCAAATATACGTCAAAAACGAGCGTTCGAGAAATATAAAGAAACACAACGTTTTTTCTTCTTCCGTTTTTTTTCCTCCTCACCACGATCAAAAAGCCGGCGCCACTTGAAGTATTGTTGTTTTCGTGTGTGGAAAGAAACAGAACGCACGGGAATACGGCAGTCCTTGATTCCATGTACAATATAAATAATATTATATTTGGAATGTCATAATGCATGATAGCATTCGATAACATCTGTGAAGATAGCATCTGTGAAGGTAAACGTATATTCCTTTTTGCGCTGCACTGTATATTAAAAAAATTTGAACCTACACTGAAAGAGATTCATACGTGTAGCTCAAATGAGAGTAGACAGGTTACCATTTGAAGTCCATTATTGACAGTTTGGTCATCAAATATATATTAGTCAAATATATAGTTAAGAACTTCACAGAATATGGCTCTGAAATATGACGACACTGTTAAATAGTTTTTTTATTGAATATCACATATTATTAAACCTCCAAGACATTAGCGAACACTTCATAATGTGACAATTGGCAACATCTGGATGCATGCAAAGCGTTCATATATTTTTATATCTAAGACAAATTTTGCACTTGTGTACACAGATACTTATAATCTCCATTGTTCCTAGCTTGAACAACACCATTGACGTACGCACGTGTTTCGTCAAGTGTCATGAGGCTGGCTTCATGGATATCTACGCTAAAAATCAGTGTTATATAGTAGTGACATATTACTACATAAAAATACATTGACAACAACTGTAAAATAGAAGCATAACTCCTACCTTGTAAAAAAATTCAAACATATGGAAATTAGTAATACCAATGCAGTAAACAAAAGTTGAGCTACCATCTTCTAATTAGTACATACATGGTTCTATCAGATGACTGCTCCGTCTCGGATGTTAGAAATCACTGCCGGAGCACATAAATAATTTTGCAGGATGAAGTCTCCTGTTACAGATACACCTTTGGGCACTATGGCCACTACCACATGGCAACCCTGTCATCACAAACGGCTAGGTAACAAAGTGGAAGCTGGGTAAATCTCCGTGGCTGGGAGCTCTGCAAAAGTCCTCGAAGCTTAGCTTTTAGGAGTTATCTATCTCTAATAATTTATTTCTTAGATTCATGTTGCCCGGGTTTGATTCATGTTGCACCAGCATATCCATAAATGTCTGAAGATTGCTCTAGATAATTAGCTAAGATCCTTACTCGCCATGCTAGTTGCTAGGGATGTACCCAAAAGAATAATCTGGTGCATGCTCATGTCAGAAGGTAAAAAGAGAAACCTAGTATTACATGGCATCTAGAGAAGGATACACATTTTGATGAACATTTGAATAGTTGATACCTGCACAGACAATCGTCTTGGCTGGGTGCAAACTATAAGTCGACCACCCTCAGCCCAACAAGCGTCCTTAAGATCTGCAGAGCGATGCTTGCTCTCTGAACCAATCCTCGCCAGGTCCTAGATTAATGCAGCCTTGTACATTTTTTAGGTTAGAAATCTTTCAGATCCATGATAAACTAATGAATGTACATGAACCAATGCAAAAAATTAAAATGGAACTTGAACTGAACTGGTAAATAATTAGTTTAGACGCATGAAAGTACAAGTAATCAATCTTTTTTCCAAAGTCGCACGGGCAGTTGAACATATTTGCAAGAACGCAGGACTCACAATTTATTATTTATTAGATGTACATATGGAGCCAAAGTAAATGTAACAGGTAGCGGCTCTCTATGAAGCCAAACATTATTTCGGAATATCAAATTACAAATAACACAGTACGCTGTGTGGCATATACATAGCCAGAAAAATTGCGATAGTGGAAAGCAAATAACCGTGATAAAGGTTAAATATTAATTAAACATGATGCAGATCTTCATGAAGCCAATCATTATTTCTGATTCTAGTCTTACACATAACACGAGACGCTGTGTGTCATGTACAAAATGAGATTACACATAACACAGTATAAATTTATTGAAATGGAATTATTACTTTAACTTATTGGTGTATACCTCTACCAACCGAGATACCAAATGAAAAAATATGTCATACAACCGCATTACAACAATTCTTGACCATCGAAAGAGTAAATTGCATATATGATTCCACCAGGTCTTATAAGACCTAACTTCATCCTGTAAGTACTTCCTTGTAGACGATGTTCTTCATTGAAGTCAGCAAGGAAACGGATGGTCTTTTACGCTTCTTGGATTTTCCTTTTGCTTCTTGGCCTTCTCCTTGGCTTCTCCTTACGAATGAGTATCTTTATGTTTCTCTTCGCGGTGGCTCGAGACAAAGCAACATAGAGCTGACCATGTGAGAACACGGGATTGGGTAGGTAGACACCAACAATCGGGATGGTCTGCCCTTGAGCCTTGTTAATGGTCATAGCAAAGCTAAGCCTTATTGGAAATTGCTTCCTCTTGAACTTGAAAGGAAACATGTCATTTTCAGATGGGCAGAGAGGGATTCGAGGAAGGAAGACCCTCCTGCCAGTGTGTTGTCCAACTACGATTTCTGCATCAATGGTGTTCATCTCAAAACCTCTAACAACAAGCCTAGTCCCGTTACACAGACCATTAGCTGGATCAATGTTCCTTAGAAGTATCACAGGGCAGTTCAGCTTTAGTTTAAGTGCATGGGGAGGAAGACCATTGGGAGTCAATCCATTTAGAAACTTCGGGGCGTAGTAGCCATATGGGTCGTCCTCCGCCTTTATCAAAGCTATGGTAGATTACTTCATCTCCTTGGAAGCGCTCTATCAAGCGGATGTTTATCTTGTCGACATTGTCATTTGTCGTGGAAAGGATTGCGCGAGATGTCATGTAACTCGAATCTGCCATGTTGTCATCTAGACTTGGAAACACGTGGTCAATCAGCTTCTCGGTCGTCAACCTCACTGTTGATGGCGGACAAATATCATCGGGGAGTATTATGTTGCCTTGTTAATCGGCTTCCTCGGTGCCATTACCGACCACGAGCAAGTAATCTGCAAACCAAGTGTCATTACCAGCCCTCATGTTGGTGGTGAGCGAAGTTGCCGCATACTCTTCCATAGATGAGAACTTGAGGCTTGCATCAATTATCGGCCCGTGACCCCCTTACGACGACGACCGGAAGCACCTACCTAAAGTCCCGCCAAAAACAACTGTCTTTCCTCCAAAGGGTCGGTCGCGTATTCCCATGATGTCGCGCATGCTATTGTCTAATGCCTCAACCGCTTGTCGCTTAGTCATCTTGGCCTCGTCCCATAGTATCAATGAGGCCACCCTTAGCGACTTAGCGGTCCCACTCTGCTTGGTGAAGTTGCACGACGCTCCATCATCGCAACTCGGTGGCATTTTGAACCTTGAGTGGGCAGTCCTGCCGCCAGGCATGATAGAAGCAGCGACACCCGACGTCGCGGTGGCGATAGCAATCTTGCCCTCGCGCCTCACCTTGGCGAGCATCGCCCTGTAGAGGAAGGTCTTCCCCGTACCTCCAGGACCATCAACAAAGAATATACCCCCATCACCACATTCAACAGACGCTAGTATTTCGTTGTATGCAGCCCTTTGCTCAAAATTCAGGGAAGATGACAATTTAGTGTCACTTTCGTCAAACTCAACAGTTGATTCCTCGATGATCTCTCTGGCCTCGCCCTCGGTTGGGTCAAACGCATCATCGATCGTTGGAAAGCGAAATCAATAATGTCTTTACCCATAGGCGCAACATACCCCTAATGTCAAGCAACACCATCTGCTCCACCTCGTTCGGCGGCGTGCGTGTCCGGCGGTAGTCATCGGACATAGGCTCGAGGTGTCTATCCCATAAACCGCGACGTCGCTGGCTCATGATGCACCAATATTGTTGCAAAGAGCCTCCTAAGAGAACATGGCATAGCCCACTGCTCCGCCTCAGTAAGACAGTCGTCGAGCGTGTTGTCTGTCTCGATGAGTCCCAGCCTTTCACCGGCCTCTCGAAAGCTCCCACATACAACGCCGTTGACGGTGAGCAAGTCCTCAAATGATGTTTTCCCCGTAACATGGTTCAACAACACACGAAGGTAGTATCGCTCCCCCTCGGCAGGATTGGCAGACACGATACGACCTATCTGAAAACGCTCCACCCGCATCTTCCAGAACTTCTTCTTCTTCTCCCACGTGAAGCTTCCGGGGAAATCCTTGTACAATATATGCCTTGCCCAAGGGTGTTTTTCGTTTGCCTTGAAATATTCCGTTAACATGGATTTTGAAGCATTCTCGGAGGATACAACATTCTTCAAGTCAGCCTGTGCATTGAATGCAACCCTGTGCATATTCGGGAGATGAAGAGGCAACTGCAAGACAGGCGGGTAATTAGCACACGATGGGAAACCAAATATCCTCCACATAGCCTCCGGAGGTGACCCATCTTGCGTCAGCGTATCTCTTGATCTCATCAATGTTACCATCGCGTCTGGCTGGTCAATCTTTGAAAGAGGCCTTATCATGGCCCTTATAAATGTATTTTACAGCCTTTATGCTAGAGCAGACCTCGGCGTTGATGTGGCAATTAAACATCCATGAAGGTAAGGGTTATATGGCACAACCCATCGGTTGTCCAACATTTTCCCTCGAACCTTAGCGCGTCTACCATCGTCTCTACGACGATAAACTGGGTATGAGTCCTTGCCTTGTATGGTGTTTTCATTGAACGGCCGCGGGTATCTGCACTTGCATTCATTATCTTGCATGCAAACATTCTTCGGGTTGAGAGCACCGCATGGTCCGTGCATCATATGTTTTACCACCATTGCATACAATTCCGGATACTTCTGCTTGTCTGGGAGCTCTGCGGAAATGAGTCGGTCATACTGCTCTGGGACAAGAAGCTTATAATTTGAATCCATGATCAACAAAAAATGTGCGTGGGGGAGGCCTCTCTTCTGGAACTCGACTACGTAAACATAAGCAACAACAACACCCAGGACCATCTTCTTGATCAACAAATATTTCATAGCCGCTAGTTTGCCATAGAACACGCGAGCCACAATATCAGGTCGGTCTTGCGCCGTCTGTCCGGGAAGCAACTCATTTGTTATCTCTTCCCATTTAGGGTAGCAAGTCATGGTCAAGAAGATGTCAGGCTTCCCGTATGTATGGACAATTGCCATGGCATCCATATGTCTCTTCTTCATGTCGCGATCGCCACCAGGGTAAGTTCCAGGGAGAACTATTCTCTTCCCAACAGCGCTTGCTCGGGTCTCCCCGGATGTTATTGCATCAACAACTCCTTTATACAGATCGGCGCGGATTTGCGTCTGGTTCTTCCTGTACCACCTCAACCGACAGCTCTCAATCTTAATGTACATGTCAACCGCCCATTGCTGCAGTAGGCGTGCTCCACAGAGAATTGGATTGAAGATTGCAGGCCTTGTTTGCAGCATGTAACAGTAGTAGTCTCTAACGGAGATGCATAACCTGCTATTCCCCTCTGCACACGTTTGATTTAGATCGCGTGAGCATTAGCAGAACATGCACAACAATATATTTTTAAGAAAGCGGGACACAAAACGACATACCTGCGTCATCATCATCATCATCATGAGACAAACGAGGATTTTGGACAACATCCCAATCAACATTACGTTTGGGTAGCTTCGGATGCCAACCTAGCTCCCCCATTGGATAGAATAATGGATAAGACAACGGGTCGTATGCCCCCGATGTCACACGAATACTATGCCTTTCGTCGTTGTTACCACAAAGAGTTATCTTGCGGTCAAACCTTTTTGCTAGGTCAGTGCCCTCAACCCAAATTGCAGCGACCTCAGAGGACACCGGCCTATTATACCTTCTTTGGTCCAGCCTCTTATCGGTGTTTAGGTCTATCCTATAATCATCGAGGTTTTCTTTGTGTGCACCCAAACTCCTAAATTGCTGGGAGTATGGGTTTTGTTTGAGTATGTCTACTAACCTCTTCACGACATCTTGGTCTAATTGCTTGGTGGCCGCCTTACGATGATCTAGGTTAGGGTCGTCGTCATAGAAGTACAACTGCAGATGTTCTGGACGCGAGCTCGGCCCGAACGAATGGACATTGTGGTAGATAGTGCTGTGAGCTCGGAATGTGTACACCCCAGACCTCATGTTTGTGTAGTTTTCATCAAGGCTGACGCCAAGGGTGGTGAAGGCGAAATGCCCGTTGAAGAACCGTATGTTCTCCCGAAAATGTCTTGAATCTTCATCCATGCTGGACCATAGCCTCTTTAGCTCTGGGATTGGTTCCGGTTGCTTAAGCTGGATCTGGCCATTGCGACAGCAGAAGCCGTCAGTCTCAGATTCAAACTTCCTGGCCATACAGTGTTTGCAATTTTCATCGAGTTTGGGGCGTGAGTGCTATGCGGAATGTTTGAGTAGACAGTGTCAAATGGATCAATCTCGCTAAGTTTATCGGTAGACTTGCTCGCTTCCTCATCATCATCAATATGTCATTATCGACCCTCACGGGATTTGTTGCAAAATCACGTACAATTCACTATCAACAAATGAGACAACAATAGAGGTACCCGGTGTCAATAGGGCAGGGTTTGCATTACCTTCGTTGCAAAACATGTAGTACTCCTCATCAATCAATTCATGTGCTTCCGATCATGGCGCATGGTGCGCTTTGGAAAAAATCAATGTCATCTGCATTGTCGTCATACGAGATAGTGACAACGGACACAATCATGTTAGAGCGACATGCTGAGAATGAGCTTAAGCCGACATTCGCAAATTCTTACCAATGGCACCGGCGAGTATGTCGGCATATTCGTCCCGGATCGTCATCGGATGAATCATCTTTTGCGGCACTGGGAGGCGGGTGATCTTGTGGCTTGGGCATATGGGCCATTGGTCTGAGTTTGCTAGGTTTGTAAGGGGGATTGCGATGCATTCTTTGCACGGTGTTTTTTCCTTCGGTCATAATTGGCCTTCCTCTGTGCGCTTGACTCCCCCTTCTCATTCGCCGACATGCTTTTGCGGCGCTGCACGCTCCTCTCGCGTCTATTTTCGTTCATCACTTCTCTCACCTCGGATGTTAATTCGTGACTTCTCTTCTGATGGCATGCTCTGCTCCTCACATTTTTCGACTCCCTTTGATCGTTTGTTAAATTACGTTTCCGCTCATTGTCGGTCGCCTCCTAGCTAGAACAGTTTCTGAATGATGACGAGCGTCTAAAGTTGAAGGGGACATGTTGCTCCCTCTTTCGTTAATTACTGTGCGCTAGGGCTATTTTGGTCGTCTGGATCAAAAATAAGTTCAATTCTTATTTAGTTAATTTTGATTTTTCGGACATGTAGTCACATATAAGCGAGGACTGCCATAGAAAGCTGATATTAATCATACGCGCATACCTGAAGTAGCAGATGCATGTTTGTTTTGATCCTGGATACGCTTATTCTTGTTCCTCCAATAAGCAGCTCGCCTTAGGGCGTTCCTATGGTCTCTCTTGCGTTCTTCTTCAGTTCTTTCATTTGTTTCTTGTATGTCATTCAAGATCCCGTCTGGAGCCATTACAAACATTACTAAAATTAAAAAATCATGCAACTAAGATGGAAGCAATTTCTGTTATAATATAACAAAATTACAATACCTTGTAGCTCTATGTCATTAACGATCCCAGTCGAGACCTCCGTTGAATCAGGAAATGACGACGCATCATTCGAGAATGATGTATAGTTAGAGCCAGTGTGGTTGCCTTGCATACAAAATTTGTCCAGACATATTTTTGCTTATTGATAAAAACCGGTCTTAACATAATGATTAAATCATTAATAGCATACCTGATAAATGCAGGTTGTGTGCATGTTCAACTTGTACGGTAGATTGTTTCTTCCGCCGATAGGAAGCCCTCCTCAGGGCATTTCTATGGTCTCTCTTGCGTTCATCTTGGTTTTATGCTCTGCTCCTTGGGTGTCTTACAAGATAACATTCCGAATATTAGTGAAAAAAACAGACGCATACGAAATTGTTGGATGATTAGGAACATTATGATCACCTTGATGGTCGGTGTCACAGATGATTCCAGATGACACCGTATTTGAACTTGGGAATGACTCCGTGCTGGTTGGGTTGTCTGGTGAACCAGATTGGACCAAACAAAATAATGCTAATTGGTTAAGACGATACCAACTATAAGGGTAAAAACATTTTGAACCATACCTGTTAACAAAAGGGTCTTTGCAATTTCATCTAGGACATTAGGTAGCATTTTCCGCCGATAGGAGGCAGTTTTCACTGCGTTTCTATGGTCTTTCTTGTGTCCTACCTCCGTTCTATCCTCTGTTTCTTGGGTGTAATAGTGGTTTGCTACTGCATCTGATGTCATTAGGGGGAAACACAAATATTAGAGAATATAACAGAAAAATGTGAGCAATTTGTTCAATGAGTACTCAAAACATGATCACCTTGAGTTTCATTCTCATTAGCGAGACCAGAAAGCCCCGTAGTTGTAATAGATAACGTTGACGCATCATGCGAGAATGCTGCATAGTTAGAGTTAGCTGGGTTGTATGGTGAACAAATGTTGTACAAACACATGTCAGCTAAATGGTTTTGACATACCGAAAATATAATGCATACTACTCTTTAAGCTTACCTGATGATTGAAGGGCAAGTGCATATTCATCTTGGACATTAGATTTAGTTCTCTCCCTATCTTCGAGAACATTTGTGATATCACATAGAGACTGGCGACGTGCAGACTTACCAATGACTTGTTGGTCACCCAAAACATCTGACAACTTGTTACGATAAGCAGCCCGCCTACGAGCGTTGACAATATCCCTATGATCTAATAAGTGGCAAATTATTGTGCATCATATATTCTGTTACCCGGGATATGAACACAATATTACGTACTACAAAACAAACGTATGCACATCAAACTAAGAGTGTCCACCAAGCTTACCAGATTTTGCAACTACCGGCTGATTCTCATTTTGTAAGCTGACAATTTCCTCATTTCGTTTAATCCGATAAGCTGCACGTCTCCTTGCATTGTACTCCGCCCTTGCATTATCCGCGTATTTTTTGCATTCATTATTCAATGATAGAGTTTCATGATGTTGGAAGCAGTGTAAATGCGCATGTATAAATACAAATAAGAAAACATATAAAACGACGCCGGGGAAGGTGGATATCATGCGTATGGATACCTTGAGAATCATCTCGTAGCTGCATGTTAGGAATGGAATGATGGAGTGTTAGGCTAGCCGTAGGTGTTAATGTTTGACCATCATCATGGTACTCAGGCCCTTCTGTAGAGTATAGTAAGCATGAATACAACTTCAATGTTTGTTTGGCCTGCACGCAATCAATTATGTACCTGTCTCCGGCGTGTAAAAAGGATCAACATCTGCAGCTATGGATATGATGTTTGGATTACCATCATTCATTTTTGTCATCCTCGTAGGTGCTGCAAGCCATTAAGCATGTTACAAGCCAGTGTTAGACTTGCACGTCCGCAATCACATAATAGTATTTTAACAGTTTATATACCTGGTTCAATCGCGCGAATTGCATCGACTTGTTCATCAACGGGTATCAAGTTTGCGTTGTATTCCACAGCATGTTTAACGCTCGTCTGATCTGCAACACATTATGCAAGAAGCGTAATATTAGCAGAAAAGCAAGTTTTCATAGCACTGTGATCACTACCTGTTGGTATGCCGTCTTCTTGTTCATGTTCACCGGCTTTGCTTCTTGCATTACCCATTCGCAAATGAAATGACCGCTGGTTCTGGTGTTTTTGAGGCCTGGGAGATGATCAGATGGATATAATGGATGCAACATGAACGCAAGAGAGATGGCGAACTTGAAGGCATGAATAAGAAGGTACTTTAATTGAAAGCATCAACAGCCAATCATTGAGTTTCTCGACTTTAATCTATCTTGAACTTTAAGAAGATTTTGAACTTTAATCTAAACATAGATCACATTCAGCATGGTATGAAACTCACAATATACAAATGAATAACAGAATGTGACTGAGTAGCAAACCTGTGAACAACTATAAACCGTAGAACTTAGGAAACCACAGCCAAAAAAAATGTTACTGCGTGTAAAAATAAAATAAGTATTCCAGGTTCTCATTGTTACTGGTTAATTCAGTTGGGTATTTATTGGTCTAAATTGTAAAGTGCGTTTTTTACATGTCAAGCTGAAACCTGCAGAATGATCCTCTTATTCTACCCCGCTGAACCACCGATAAACATTGATTATACTAAACTCTGTTCTTTCTTTGGTGTTAGAACAACTGCTGTACCAGTGGCTAATGTTTCTGCTCCAAGAGTTTTGATGTTACGGGAACATTATTCCAGACACATGAGAACCTGGAACACCTAGCAAGGATGGAGAGGGTTTTGGCTTCCGTACCAGAGAACATGATACGGAAGGCTAGGTTTGTATTTATACCGCTAATTTGATTATCATTTTTTAATTTCTCGTTGAGCTATCATTACCAATCAAATTATCTGCAACTGTGTCCTGGAGGTCCAGGATTACTTTTAGTACCAAACCCTTATTATTGGGCTTGTTTCTCAAGAAGATGGCAGTATCTCCACTTTTGTCATGGAGGGTTTGAGTCAGTATCCTCAAAAAATCAAACAAGGGAAACTTTGGGTGAGAACCTAACATTTCCCTTTCCCAGGACCACACAACAAGTGGGAGCTTTTGGTTCTGGGACAACCTTTGGTTATACTTTTGTGAGTGAAATATATATCAGTCTCCTTTGCACTAAATATTCTGCAAAGAAATACTTACTTTATTTCTACACGCAGTCAGATCTGTATATTGTGAGTTTCATACCATTGTCTTTGTGTTTGTGTGCATGTGCTGCCAGTGTGTAACCCATGATGGTTGTGTATATCAAACGAGGTAGATTTCACATCTGCTATATGCGTTCGCCGGCAGTGTGTATTTGTATGTAAATTTCAGATATGTTTGTGTGCATGTGCTGCCAGTGTGTAACCCACGATGGTTGTGTATATGAAATCATGTAGATTTCCCATCTGCTATGTTTGTTTGCGGCGGTGTGTATTTGTGTATGGATGTAAATTCCTGATCGAGTCGTGTGTAAGTGTTGACCGTGTATCTGAAATCATGTATATGAAATCATGTAAAGTTCAGTTTTGCAACGTAGGTTCATACCATAAGGGGATCTGGATGTAAGTTTCAGATCTGGATGTAAATTTCAGTTAAGTGTTACCTGGAGGGCGGAGTACACAAGGGGATCTGTAGAGCGTCAGGTCCAGAAGGGGATCCCCGTTGAATCTGCCGCCACGTTGAATCTGGCGCCACGTCCTGGACCTGTAGAGCGTCAGGTCCAGAAGGGGATCCGCGCCGGCGCAATGGATACCGGCCGTTTTGATCCGGGCCGCGGAGCAGCGCCGGAGCAATGGAGGGATGGCGGGGAAGGACCGATGGGACGGCGGGCGAAGGACTGATGGGATGACGATGGGATGGCGGGCGAAGGATGGGCGGCGGGCGAAGGACCGATGGGCGGCGCCGGAGCCACGGAGGGATCGCAAGATCCACAGGAGAATCGCTCGAGGGCACAAGTACTCGTTCGAGACCAACGGGGTTTTTTTCGCTGGTTTTCCTTCGACGGTCCGTGGCCAGCGGTTTTCATTTGTTTTCAGAGTACGTAACAGATGATAAGATTGGCAGGTTGTGTGGGTGCGGGACTCCTTCGTGTTTTTTTTTTGGTTTTCGGCGGTTTGGTGGGAGGTGGGAAGTAGTACCAAAATAGACCGGGTTAGGTGGGACGAAGATTAAACCCGGAACGCGACCTACCAACTGAGACATTAAGAGTTTAGATTAGATTTACAATATCCATGTCCGGCACTCAACTCAACGGTGTTTCTCTTGGACCAAATTTTCCGCCCATTCAGTCCCTTGTGTTTGTTGATGACCTCCTTGTGTGTGGTCAAGTCAATGCTATTGAATTGAGCCACGTGAGCCAAATTACCCATGGATATTGTTCTACTTCTGGACAAATCCCTCCGTGGAACAAATCTGGAATCATTTTTGGTTGTGGTGTTCTTGTTCACATAAAAAATGCAATCAAACAATTTTTCCAAGTGAACAACCATCAAGTGAGTGCCAAATGAAGAGTATGGCATCTACATCCAAGTTCTATCCGAGCAAAAGAGCAAGAGGAACATGAACAAGCCCTCTAGTTTGGCGCACTGTTACACAGTGCTCACAGGAAATGAGAAGTGAGCGAGAGGAAATTAGGAAACAACACCAAGGACGTCAAGATTGAGCATGCATCTCTATCTTCCATTAGTCTCTAGGAGGATGGTGATGGGGAAGATGAGAGGGGGGAGAAGTGCCACTCTAGCTCAAGGCAGGATTGGAGAAAGAAAGGGGAGGAGAAGAAAGAATGGTGGAGTTCACACATAAAGAAGACTAAATTAATCGATATAGAGTTGGCCCTCGAACTCAAGCAGGAGAAGATGGATGAGCGTAGGCCTGCTGTTGAGTATGAGGTTGAACCTTGAGGCCGAAAGGAATTTTTTTTTTTTGCGAGAAAATTTCCAATCTATTCATCTTCAATCATGGCAGTACAACGAATACCAGAAATAATAGAAATTACATCCAGATCCGTAGACCACCTAGCGACAACTACCAGACCTTGAAGCGAGCGAAGGCGCGCGCCGTCATCGCCCTCCATCGCCGAGTCGGGCACAACTTGTTGTAGTAGACAGTCGGGAAGTCGTCGTGCTAAGGCCCGTGGGACCAGCGCACGAACAGCAACCGTCGCGGATGAAGAATAACGTAGATCGAGAAAAATTCAATCCGAAGACACACGAACGTGAGCGAACAACGGCGAGATCCGAGCAAATCCACAAAAGATAGATCCGCCGGAGACACACCTCCACCGCCACCAGCGATGCTAGCGCGATCGCGGAATGGGGCTAGGCGGGAGACCTTTATTCCATCTTGAGGGAGCAGCCGCCGTCTTGTCTTCCTGGCGGGACACAAACCCTAGCAAAACTAAAAAAAGCGATTAAAAGCGGAGCCCTCCGCCGACCCTTGCCGAGATCCACTGCGCCCCCATGGCCCTAAGGCCATCGGAGAGTAGGCGGACCTGCGGCGGCGGCGGCGGGAGGCAAAAACCCTAACTTTTTGTGGAGGAGAAGGAGGAGGCGGCGGCTACAATCTACCAAACTGTTTTTTTCTCAAAGGCCGAAAGGAAATTAACAAGAAAAACGAGCAAGAGGAAACGATCATGTTTACGGATGCTAGTGGGATGGATGAGAGACGGCATAACACAACTGGGAGTCCGCCCGTAGTGAAATGTTGACTTTCAAAAATGCCAAGACCAACATCCTATAGTTCTGGAAGTGGTTATGACAATGGAAGCGTGTGATTTATGTGACTTTTGGAAGTTTTGTGCCGTTGCCTTTGGTTGAATATGTGGTTTGAACTTGAACTATTGTTAAAATGTTTTGAATTCAAAATGTTTTTAAAATATGTGTACTACACACTGTAGCATTTGAATTACTATCACGTTGTAATGTATTAGAAATCAGGTTTATGTATGAAAATAAATGGAATAAATAACGACGAAAGATGTTTTAGCCTGACAAGAACGAGAGAATATCACATGGAAACCAAGCTTTGGTGGAAAACCAATCAAAACCACGTGGAAACAATATTTTGAAGTTTTGAAAAAAATCTGGAAAAAAATTACAAGATCTTAAGAGTGCGATGTTTTATTAGCATGTGAAATGTTAAAAAACATTACCATTTAAGAGGTATAAAAAACAAATCAACATTAAATAGTGCCAGACAGTAAACGTTAATATTCATTGTTGAATTTATTTTTCTACAGTTCATAAATGCTAATGTGTTGGAACTTTAAATTCCGCATGGCAATAGAACATCGAGCTCCTAAAATAGCATATATATTTTCAGTTTTCTAAAAACTCTCAAACGTGGTTTTCACAAAGAAAAAACTTTGAACTTGATTTTCATGTGATATTCTCTCGGCAAGAATAAGTAACCACGCCCATCCTTTAAAGTCGTGAGTATTCTCCTTCCACATCTATCTGATAGTTGATGCCACCATTTGGCATTGCCAAATTTTGGCAAGCCAACATTTGACAAAAACAAAAGTTGCCAAATATTAACAATTTTTATGAGATTGACAGAAAAGTTGGTAGCCAACCAATCATTAGCCAACTCTAACCCTAACACGAGTAACCAAAACAAAACACTCAGCCTGCAACCCTCTCGCGTGTGCAGCACATGGCAGCTCGCGAATCTACACAGATACCAATGCCTCGCTTATAGTACTACTAGAAAAACGTAGCAACAGTGTATCCCCGTCCAAATCAGAGGAGGATCCCCGAACTGGATCGGCTCAGCCTCGGCTTCTGAAAATTCAGTGATCCCAACCCATGCTCCCGTGCCACCGCAATGCAATGAGCAGATAAGTACTCCTATGCGCTCGAGGTTGGTTGTTCTTGCGTCAAGGTAATTTCTCCATGCCGATCGCCACTGAAAACACGGCGGGCGCACGAACTCCATCGCACGTTGGCGACGAATATTGACTGGCTCCTCGCACGATGCACCTAGGATCGGGTTACGCCGGGGGAGCTCAAGACGAGGCAGGACTAGGAGTGCCATATTGCTGAATTCCTACAATTGCTCTTTTTCTAGACCGGAAGTTCCTACGGCTGCTCTTGGATCAATGTTAATCCCACCTTAATCCGCGTGTCCTATCCCGATCAACACCGGAAACAAGATGCCCGTATGCGCACGTTAACAAGTGGAGGAGCGCAACTAGATGTACTAATATAAGTGTTTTTAGAGATTTTAATATGAACTGCATACAAAGTATAAGTGTTTTTAGAAATTTCAATATGAATTACATACGGATGTACTCATAGTACATTTTTTGCTCTGTATATGTTCCATATTGAAATATCTAAAAACACTTTTATTTAAGAATGAAGGGAGTAGATAGTATATCCGTTTGAGCGACGAATAATATGGATCGAAGGGACGAATAATATGGATCGAATGGAGTAGCAGCATTTCGAAGCACCAGGGTCGTTGAGAAGAGGACGGCTTGTGTTCATTTTTAGTACTACTCTCAGGTTATATACTGTGATAATCTAGCTGCTGAAGCAAGCACACAGGTGCAACTTCTGGCGGAGATGCAGAGAAAAAGAAGAGGCTTGCTATGCCATGATGTCTCTGTTCTTTGTCACACTTTCATTCGGGCCTGTTTGGATTACACTGGATCAGCCCCAATTCCACTGAATGCACAGAGAAACTGAGCTAATATTCCCTGCCAATCCGAAGAAATCGGGTCTGGACAACGCGATAACGCAACATAAAAAACTTTCCTGTAGGAATGATGAAAATGTGCCATCTTGCCCTCGCCATCTATACAAGAATATCATCTCCCTTTCAGAATCTATCCCCCCATTCTATAACATCTACACATTCAAGTGAGCAGCTCCGATCTCTCTGCCCCCAGCCACAGGCCTTCCTCTTTAGCACAAGCTGAACTCCTCAGGATGATGCCTTGCCATTTGCCTCAGGATAATCCCAGTTCAGCCATGGCATGAGCTAGTGCACTCTGTGCCGGCAGGAAAAATGTCACAAGGCCCGTAGAAGATCGGGATCGCGCAAACACTCTTGAGGGTTAGCGTAGAAGTAGTCCTCTTCCTTGGGCTTGTCAGGAATCACCGTCCTTCTCGAAGCTGACCCCATCCGGTTTGCGTGGACGGACTTGATTAATTTAGAGAACTCATCCCACGGCAATGAGCCGCTCTTATACCGATCAACCAGATCAACGATAATTTTTCTGTCCAATAAGATTGTTTTCTTGAATCCCATGAACCTGTAGGATAAAAATATGAAATAGTACATGAATTTCCTCAATAGTGAAAAATCAGGTTAAAGATGCTGAAATGTTCAGATCTAGCATGCACATAATGTAGGATTTTAGCAGTATGCAAATGATCTGATTAGATTATTTTATTTACAGAGCAGAGCTATGACCAAATGGAATATATACCTGCGGTGCCCCTCGACAACCTTAGCCATGTTCCCATCATATGTTGGAACAAATATGTCACTTTCCAGTGACACCAAGTAATCGAGTGCGGCCATCTGTGATGAATGGTTCTGAAAGAACCTGAGATCAGACGGTTCCAAGAGCGTCTCCTTTCTCACCTATGCAACAATGTAAATTCATCATCAGCAAAACGGACATAAGAGATATGCAATCATGCAGACCAGTGATAGCTATGAAATGCTGCAAAGATGTAACCATAGATGTACATGCACCGTTGATACATACCACGTTGGGATACGCTGAAGTAAGAGAAGCCATTCTACGCTTTCCACCATATATTTCTCCAGCCGCAATATATATCTGCATACTAGTGTCAACCTCCAATGCTCTGAGGACAAGAGCAATCTCCTCAGGCGTTAATGGGCAAAAGCCATCTTTTCTTTTCACATAAGAGTCAATGACTTTCTCTTTCCACCATGGGTAAGCATATCTGTGGTTGGCAAGCAGCCCAGTTGTTAATATGTAACAGAACACAAAACTACTTGATGTATGAGAGCCAGCGTATTTTACCTCATCCTGGTGAGCTCATCTGCCTCTTCACGCGTGCAACCTTCAGTACAGCCAGAGAACGCCAGCATATCCATTTCATATCGTAAATGAAGAACCAAGAAAGGGCCATTTTTGCGGAGAATTCGAATCACTCGTCTACCCAACTCTTCAATTTGGGGTGTGAACTTCAGTGAAGCATAGTTAACTCGGCAACGCAACTTCTGGATATCCAGGGGCAAACCATTATTTGCAAGCCTGGCATCAGTTCGGTTTAGATGGACAACCTTGTGTTTCTGAATCAAAGGAAGTATCTGTACCAAAAGAATTTAACAGTAAGCATTTTCACAAAAACAAAAGAGTAGCATTGTAAGGCTAAGTAGCAAAAGACACATCTAACCACACACAAAAATTCTAACCTGATTATGATAATAGGAGATATCTGACCAACTAATAGGTGGCATTGAGTGAAACATCCCCACTTCCACTCTTTGCTTCATTCTTGGAGGCAATTCTCTAAGTATACGAACCTCGCCTCTCAGAGAAGTTATGAAATGTTCAACGTCGAATATATCCTGAAACTCACTGAAAGCAAAACAAATAAGATATTCGCATAAGCATACTGCCATAGGGGTAAGCATAAAACTAACTCTAACCATGCTAGAAAGCAAATGGGAAAAGTAGCCATATCAAAATAGCAAGTGCACCTTGGGTCATGCCAAAATGATGTCTTATCCAACTCGGGAACTATCAGAGTCACATTCAAATGTCTTGCAATGGCAACCATGTCACATATCTGAGTAAACAGGCAAATAATGGGAGCGCTGTTAGATGCTATAAAGCATTATGGTCTGCCAGAAAAGCAGTTACTGAAAAAATGGAGAGTTTTCGAGCCGCTTACAGCTGCTCGCATTTGGTTAAGCCCACCATTGCATGAAACCATCAGATAGCCATTGTTCCTATAAATTCCTAGCAGAACAAACATGGAGACAGTAAAAGATTAGAAAAAGCAAGGACAACTAAAGATCATACGAGCACAATGTACACCACGCGCCAAATGCACCGTAATGTGCATAATTTTTCCTAGCAAGTGAACAAAAATTTATATGCCCAATAATGTTGAAAATGTAAATTTGACTACATCAATTGATGTGAGTTGAAATAAACCATGGCATCGCATGCAGTACTACAAACACAAAACACCAAATTGTGCCATCATTGGGGCTACATGGTTTTTCTATAAAGGAGATAAACCAACCTATTAATTGATACTAAGACCAAGCTCGGGTTCATTCATGTCAGTCCCTTAATGCACTACAATTTGTACCAAAAAGGTAAAGGCCAACCCAGTTTGAGCAATCAAAAATGTCGGTACATGCTTCTTTTCCTCCATATAGGCAATGATTAACCAATTACTACTACCAATTTGGGATCAAATAAATAACATCTAGAAATTTGCATCAAAAAGGTTGAATTCAAAATCATTGGAGACGACAATGGCAAGCATATCGAATTGCAATCCCAAGAACGACAATGCGAAGCAGAGTTAGTAGTAGTAGCACTTACTCCTTGGCGGCAGCACGGCCTTCTCCACGACGGGCTCCGTCATCGCGAGCCGCGCCGTCCGGCACGACGACCAGCCCATGAGGACGCGCGGGCCCCACGTCTCCCCGACGGCCGTGAGCTGGACGAGGCAGGTCCAGAGCAGCACCGTGGCGGTGGCGCGGAGCACCCACAGCTTCATCATCCGCGACCGCGCCACCGCGGCCACCACCGACGGGAGCCTGAGCTTGCCCGCCCCGCCCGCCTTGAGGCCCATTGCCGCCGCCGCCGCCGCCTTGCACCCCATCGGAAACACGCACGGGCGAACCACCCTACGCGTGGAGCATCCGGACGCCACCAAGAAGGGAGGGAATCGCCCCGTCTCCACTCAGCGCAGGACGGCGAGGACGACGGCGGAGGACGCCAGCACGGGCAATGCGGTCGCTATATATACAGCGCCGCCCGCCGCCTCCAATGGCAGAGCCCCCGAAACCGGCGGGAAACGGGGAAGGATGACGCGTCCCCGCAGCCAGCTAGCGGCAATCTGGCGCCGGTTGCCAATTTTACCCCCTCAGCCTTATCACCTTCCTTATAACGGCCGAATCCGTAATAGGAAACCCCGGCCAGCCGGCGAGGCGCCAGGCAGGAAAATGCGGTTGGCGCCGTCAGAGGCGAGCGGGGAGAAATGGCCGGTGAATGCAGTGTGCCGGGCGGCGGAATGGTGGATCTCGGCGGTGCCG
This sequence comes from Aegilops speltoides, assembly GCA_021437245.1. Lineage (NCBI taxonomy): Eukaryota > Viridiplantae > Streptophyta > Magnoliopsida > Poales > Poaceae > Aegilops > Aegilops speltoides. The sequence continues at coordinate 408,436,121 of CM038146.1, read as the reverse complement.
TGTGTGCCGCGGGGCTCGGAGGAGCAGGTGACGGAGGGAGTGGGAGAATGCGGGGCGTGAGGCGAGGAGGAAGAGCGATTCGCGTGGGGGGCGTGAAGTTATTTTCGGGCCCTCGCGTCGGTGGTTTGGTTATATTCATGCGCGGGCGGACGTGTCCGAGTGGCCGGCGGTGGGTGGCGCCCGGAAATGCACACGGCGGAGTGGGGAGCGGGAGCGCACGTGGGCGGTGCGGAGCTCGGGGGAGCGGAAACTGAGGCGGGCCGGGACGGCTGTGATGGATGCCCTGTAGCCCGAGTCAGGTGGGGTGGCTGCCGCCGCGGACGCAGTTAGATCGCGGGCGGGCCCACGGTGCAGGCGGAGTGGAGCAACAGTGGTCTCGTCGTCACGTGTTGGTTAAGGGCAGTGACAGTGAGTGATCAGATCGCCAGGCGGCGTCACGTGTCTCCGGACTCGGAGCGTCAACCATGCTACACTAACCAAACCGTGGAAAAATGAAGCCGTAAGAGCATCTATAGTTCGACGCCTCAAATCCGTCTCATACTTCTGGGCGAGTCGCTCAGTGGCTCAGTCATTGTCCGGTCATGATTTTTTGACCCATAAGACCCCTCAAACCGTCCGATGTCGGCGTCAAAACAGGCGGATCTCAGATAGGGGGTCCCGAACTGTGTGTCTAAGGCTAATGTAACAAAAGACAGGGGACACAATGTTTACCCAGGTTCGGGCCCTCTCTATGAAGGTAATACCCTACTTCCTATTTGATTGATCTTGATGAATATGAGTATTACAAGAGTTGATCTACCACGAGATCGTAATGGCTAAACCCTAGAAGCCTGGCCTATAAGATTATGATTGTTCTCCTCTCTACGGACTAAACCCTCCGGTTTATATAGACACCAGAGGGGGCTAGGGTTACACAAAGTCGGTTACAAAGAAAAGGAATCTGCGTATCCGAATCGCCAAGCTTGCCGTCCACGCAAAGGAGAGTTCCATCTGGACACGGGAAAAAGTCGTCTGTCTTGTATCTTCATAGCCCAACAGTCCGGCCCATGTTAATAGTCCGGTTGTCCGAGGACCCCTTAATCCAGGGCTCCCTCAGTAGCCCCTGAACCAAACTTCAATGACGATGAGTCCGGCGCGCAGATTGTCTTCGGCATTGGAAGGCGAGTTCCTTCTCCGAATACTTCAAAGTAGATTTCGAACACAAGAATTTCCACACACAACCGTAGAGAGTATAATATTTCACGAGTCCAATCCGCTGACAACTTTTTGTAGCGTGACATCACGCCACTGCCCGGTCATTACTCAAACCGTTTTTAGCCTGCCGCTCCGTATTTCGAGGTGCGGTTTCATTGACACGTCTTGTCAAAGCAGAGATCGTGTCCCCTTATCATGGGATTCTCATCAATACGGGCATGGGTAATCCAACCGTGTCATCTGCACGACGCTTGGGGAATAGGCGAATTTTAAGGCGAGTAGGGAGGCGCGTGATTTTTACTGCCTTTATAAAGGGATAAGGATTCACCCTCTTTCACCCACGCCTTCTTCTTCCTCTGCCCATCCATTCTCGAGCTCCAACGCCCAAGCTCTCACCTTCTTCGCCCAAAAAAGCACTCCAATCATGTCTGGATCTGGAGCAGGAGGCAAGTGGATGGCCTCCTCTGTCAAGGAGGACATCAAGAAGCTCCGGGAGGCCGGGTACCTAGCCAAGGAAATCGCCCATCGACTTCCGGCCAAGGGACAGATCGTCCCCACCCTGGAGCCCCAGGAGAGGGTAGTGTTCATCTCATACTTCGTCCGCGGGCTAGGATTCCCCCTCCACCCGTTCGTCCGTGGACTGATGTTTTACTACGGGCTAGACTTCCATGATCTGGCCCCCAACTCTATTCTCAATATCTCGGCATTTATTGTCGTGTGCAAGGCCTTCCTCCGCATCCCACCTCACTTCGGCCTATGGCTGAAGACCTTCAATGTGAAGCCAAAGGCGGTGAGCGGCCAACAAGCAGAGTGCGGAGGCGCCATGGTGGGCAAGATGCCCAATGTCATCTGGCCCAAAGGCTCCTTTGCGGAGACCGTCAAAGGGTGGCAGTTGGGGTGGTTCTACATCACCGAGCCGCGCGGCACCAACTGGGCGGCGGCTCCCGCATTCCGGTCTGGAGTCCCAATACGGCTCACCTCCTGGCAAGAGAAGGGCCTGACCTGGTCTTCTTCGGACGAGCTGACAACGCTCCAAATGCGTGTTCAGAGCATGCCAAATAAGAAAGTCAAGCTCGTCAACGTGATCCAGGTGATGCTCGTTCGCCGGATCCTTCCGTGCCATGCCGAACTTGCTATCTGTGGGAGTTCGATCCGGCCAAGCACCAGACCCTACTGGAGCTCTTCGTCATGATGCACGAAGTTATCTGGAAGGTGCTCTTCAAGGCCAACGAGGTGCCGCCGGCCACGGACGAGGATCGTGGGCATGACCTAACTCACCTTGCTAATCCGGTAAGTTCTTTCATGTTTTCAAGGTATACCCTTTACTTGCACACTCAAGGAAGGCATCTAAGCCTCCCTATTGAATCTTTCAGACCTGGACAGAGATGGCGGAGCGGATTAACTGCCCGGCTCCGCTGCCCGAAGACCCAGAAGTCCCGCTTATGGCGAAGATGCTGGTTCATGCTATAATTGTATTAACCGGAAACATGATACATGTGTGAATACATAGACAAACATAGTGTCACTAGTATGCCTCTACTTGAACTAGCTCATTGATCGAAGATGGTTATGTTTCCTAACCATAGGCATGTGTTGTCATTTGATTAATGGGATCACATCATTAGGAGAATGATGTGATTGACTTGACCCATTCCGTTAGCTTAGCACTTGATCGTTTAGTATGTTGCTATTGCTTTCTTCATGACTTATACAAAGTTCCTGCAACTATGAGATTGTGCAACTCCCGTTTATCGGAGGAACACTTTGTGTGCTACCAAACGTCACAACATAATTGGGTGATTATGAAGGTGCTCTACAGGTGTCTCCAAAGGTACATGTTGAGTTGGCAGAATTCGAGATTAGGTTTTGTCACTCCGATTGTCGGAGAGGTATCTCTGGGCCCTCTCGGTAATGCTCATCACCTAAGCCTTGCAAGCATTGTAACTAATGAGTTAGTTATGAGATGATGTATTACGGAACGAGTAAAGAGACTTGTCGGTAACGAGATTGAACTAGGTATTGGATACCGACGATCGAATCTCGGGCAAGTAACATACCGATGACAAAGGGAACAACGTATGTTGTTATGCGGTTTGACCGATAAAGATCTTCGTAGAATATGTAGGAACCAATATGAACATCCAGGTTCCGCTATTGGTTATTGACCGAGAATAGTTCTAGGTCATGTCTACATAGTTCTCGAACCCGTAGGGTCCGCACGCTTAATGTTACGATGACAGTTTTATTATGAGTTTATAAGTTTTGATGTACCAAAGTTTGTTCGGAGTCCCAGATGTGATCACGGACATGACGAGGAGTCTCGAAATGGTCGAGACATAAAGATTGATATATTGGATGAATATATTCGGACACCGGAAGTGTTCCGGGTGTTTTCGGAGAAAACCGAGTCTGGGAGGTTCTGGAACCCCCAGAAGTAATGGGCCTTGTTGGGCCCTAGTGGAGAAGGAGAGGGGCCAGCCAGGGCAAGAGGCGCGCCTCCTCCCCTTGAGTCTGAATAGGACAAGGAAGGGGGGGGCCCTTGCCTTCCCCCTCTCCCACTCCTTCCTTCCCCCTCCTTCTTGGAGTAGGAAAGGAAGGGGGGAACCTACTTGGAGTAGGTTTCCCCCTCCTAGGGCGCGCCTCCCCTTAGGCCGGCCCCCTCCTCCTCTCCCCCTTTATATGCGGGGGCGGGGGGCACCCCATAGACACACAAGTTGATCTACGGATCGTTCCTTAGCCGTGTGCGGTGCCCCCCTCCACCATATTCCACCTCGGTCATATCATCGCGGAGTTTAGGCGAAGCCTGCGCGATAGAACATCATCATCGTCACCACGCCGTCCTGCCGACGGAACTCATCCCGATGCTTATTTGGATTGGAGCCCGGGGCGTCATCGAGCTGGGCGTGTCTTGAACACGGAGGTGCCGTCGTTCGGTGCTTGGATCGGTCGATTCGTGAAGACGTACGACTACATCAACCGCGTTGTCATAACGCTTCCGCTTAACGGTCTACGAGGGTATGTAGACAGCACTCCCCCCTCTCGTTGCTATGCCATCACCATGATCTTGCGTGTGCGTAGGAAAATTTTGAAATTACTGCGTTCCCCAACAGTGGCATCCGAGCCTAGATTTTATGGTTTGATGTTATAAGCACGAGTAGAACACAAGTGAGTTGTGGGTGATATAAGTCATACTGCTTACCAGCATGTCATACTTTGGTTCGGCGGTATTGTTGGATGAAGCGGCCCGGACCGACATTACGCAGACGCTTACGCGAGACTGGTTTACCGCCGTGCTTTGCACACGGTGACTAGCGGGTGTCGGTTTCTCCAACTTTAGTTGAACCGAGTGTGGCTACGCCCGGTCCTTGCGAAGGTTAAAACAGCATCAACTTGACAAACTATCATTGTGGTTTTGATGCGAGGTGAGATTGGTTCTTGCTTAAGCCCGTAGCAGCCACGTAAAACTTGCAACAACAAAGTAGAGGACGTCTAACTTGTTTTTGCAGGGCATGTTGTGATGTGATATGGCCAAAACGTGATGCTATATTTTATTGTATGAGATGATCATGTTTTGTAACGAAGTTATCGGCAATGGCAGGAGCCATATGGTTGTCGCTTTATTGTATGAAATGCAACGCATACGTAATTGCTTTACTTTATCACTAAGCGGTAGCGATAGTCGAGAAGCAATAGATGGCGAAACGACAACGATGCTACGATGGAGATCAAGGTGTCGCGCCGGTGGCGATGGTGATCATGATGGTGCTTCGGAGATGGAGATCACAAGCACAAGACGATGATGGCCATATCATATCACTTATATTGATTGCATGTGATGTTTATCCTTTATGCATCTTATCTTGCTTTGATTGACGGTAGCATTTTAAGATGATCTCTCACTAAAATTATCAAGAAGTGTTCTCCCTAAGTATGCACCGTTGCCAAAGTTCGTCGTGCCCAGACACCACGTGATGATCGGGTGTGATAAGCTCTACGTCCATCTACAACGGGTGCAAGCCAGTTTTGCACACGCAGAATACTCAGGTTAAACTTGACGAGCCTAGCATATGCAGATATGGCCTCGGAACACGGAGACCGAAAGGTTGAGTGTGAATCATATAGTAGATATGATCAACATAAAGATGTTCACCATTGAAAACTACTCCATCTCACGTGATGATCGGTTATGGTTTAGTTGATTTGGATCACGTGATCACTTAGATGACTAGAGAGATGTCTGTCTAAGTGGGAGTTCTTAAGTAATATGATTAATTGAACTTAAATTTATCATGAACTTAGTACCTGACAGTATTTTGCTTGTCTATGTTTGTTGTAAATAGATGGCTCGTGCAGTTGTTCCGTTGAATTTTAATGTGTTCCTTGAGAAAGCAAAGTTGAAAGATGATGGTAGCAATTACACGGACTGGGTCCGTAACTTGTGGATTATCCTCATTATTGCATAGAAGAATTACGTCCTAGAAGCACCGCTGGGTGCCAGGCCTGCTACAGGAGCAACACCAGATGTTATGAATGTCTGGCAGAGCAAAGCTGATGACTACTCTATAGTTCAGTGTGCCATGCTTTACGGCTTAGAACCGGGTCTTCAACAACGTTTTGAACGTCATGGAGCATATGAGATGTTCCAGGAGTTGAAGTTACTATTTCAAGCAAATGCCCGGATTGAGAGATATGAAGTCTCCAATAAGTTCTACAGCTGCAAGATGGAGGAGAATAGTTCATCAAGTGAGCATATACTCAAAATTTCTGGGTATAATAATCACTTGATTCAACTGGAAGTTAATCTTCCGGATGATAGCGTCATTGACAGAATTCTCCAATCACTACCACCAAGCTACAAGAGCTTTGTGATGAACTATAATATGCAAGGGATGAACAAGACTATTCGAGCTCTTCGCAATGCTAAAGGCTGCGGAGGTAGAAATCAAGAAGGAGCATCAAGTGTTGATGGTCAACAAGACCACTAGTTTCAAGAAAAGGGCAAAGGGAAAAAGAAGGGAACTTCAAGAAGAACAGCAAGCAAGTTGCTGCTCAAGAGAAGAAACCCAAGTCTGGACCTAAGCTTGAAATCGAGTGCTTCTACCGCAAGCGGTAGTCTTTGGAAGCGGAAACGCCCCAAATATTTGACGGATAAGAAGGATGGCAAAGTGAACAAAGGTATATGTGATATACATGTTATTGATGTGTACCTAACTAGAGCTCGTAGTAGCACTGGTATTTGATCTTGGTTACATTGCTAATATTTGCAACTCAAAACAGGGACTACGGAATAAGAGAGCACTGGCCAAGGACGAGGTGACGATGCGTGTGGGAAACGGTTCCAAAGTCGATGTGATCGCGGTTGGCACGCTACCTCTACATCTACCTTCGGGATTAGTTTTAGACCTGAATAATTGTTATTTGGTGCTAGCGTTGAGCATGAACATTATATCTGGATCTTGTTTGATGCGAGGCAGTTATTCATTTAAATCAGAGAATAATGGTTGTTCTATTTATATGAGTAATATATTTTATGGTCATGCACCCTTGAAGAGTGGTCTATTTCTGATGAATCTCGATAGTAGTGATACACATATTCATAGTGTTGAAGCCAAAAGATGCAGAGTTGATAATGATAGTGCAACTTATTTATGGCACTGCCGTTTAGGTCATATCGGTATAAAGCGCATGAAGAAACTCCATACTGATGAACTTTTGGAACCACTTGATTATGAATCACTTGGTACTTGCGAACCGTGCCTCATGGGCAAGATGACAAAAACGCCGTTCTCCGGTACTATGGAGAGAGCAACAGATTTGTTGGAGATCATACATACAGATGTATGTGGTCCGATGAATGTTGAAGCTCGTGGCGGATATCGTTATTTTCTCACCTTCACAGATGATTTGAGCAGATATGGGTATATCTACTTAATGAAGCATAAATCTGAAACATTTGAAAAGTTCAAAGAATTTCAGAGTGAAGTGGAAAATCATCGTAACGAGAAAATAAAGTTTCTACGATCTGATCGTGGAGGAGAATATTTGAGTTACGAGTTTGGTTTACACTTGAAACAATGCGGAATAGTTTCGCAACTCACGCCACCTGGAACACCACAAAGAAATGGTGTGTCTGAACGTCGTAATCGTACTTTACTAGATATGGTGCGATCTATGATGTCTCTTACTGATTTACCGCTATCGTTCTGGGGTTATGCTTTAGAGACGGCTGCATTGACATTAAATAGGGCACCATCTAAATCCGTTGAGACGACACCTTATGAATTGTGGTTTGGCAAGAAACCAAAGTTGTCGTTTCTTAAAGTTTGGGGCTGCGATGCTTATGTGAAGAAACTTCAACCAGATAAGCTCGAACCCAAATCGGAGAAATGTGTCTTCATAGGATACCCAAAAAAGACTGTTGGGTACACCTTCTATCACAGATCCGAAAGCAAGACATTCGTTGCTAAGAATGGATCCTTTCTAGAGAAGGAGTTTCTCTCGAAAGAAGTGAGTGGGAGGAAAGTAGAACTTGATGAGGTAAGCTGTACTGCTCCCTTATTGGAAAGTAGTTCATCACGTAAATCAGTTCTGTGACAAATACACCAATCAGTGAGGAAGCTAATGATATTGATCATGAAACTTGGATCAAGTGTCTAATGAACCTCGAGGTCTACTAGAGTAAGATCCGCACTGAGTGGTACGGTAATCCTATTCGGAAGTCATGTTACTTAACCATGATGAACCTACGAACTATGAGGAAGCGATGATGAGCCCAGATTCATAAAATGGCTAGAGGCCATGAAATCGAGATGGGATCCATGTATGAGAACAAAGTATGGACTTTGGTTGACTTGCCCGATGATCGGCAAGCAATTGAGAATAAATGGATCTTTAAGAAGAAGACTGACGCTGACGGTAATGTAACTATCTATAAAGCTCGACTTGTTGCGAAAGGTTTTCGACAAGTTCAAGGGGTTGACTACGATGAGACTTTCTCACCCGTAGAGATGCTTAAGTCTGTCCAAATCATGTTAGCGATTGCCGCATTTTATGATTATGAAATATGGCAGATGGATGTCAAAACTGCATTCCTGAATGGATTTCTGGAAGAAGAGTTGTATATGATGGAACCAGAAGGTTTTATCGATCCTAAAAGAGCTAACGAAGTGTGCAAGCTCTAGCGATCAATCTATGGTCTAGTGCAAGCCTCTCGGAGTTGGAATAAACGCTTTGATAGTGTGATCAAAGCATATGGTTTTATACAGACTTTTGGAGAAGCCTATATTTACAAGAAAGTGAGTGGGAGCTCTGTAGCATTTCTAATATTATATGTGGATGACATATTGTTGATTGGAAATGATATAGAATTTCTGGATAGCATAAAAGGATACTTGAATAAAAAATTTCAATGAAAGACCTCGGTGAAGCTGCTTACATATTGGGCATTAAGATCTATAGAGATAGATCAAGACGCTTGATTGGACTTTCACAAAGCACATACCTTGATAAAGTGTTGAAAAGGTTCAATATGGATCAGGCGAAGAAAGGGTTCTTGCCTTTATTACAAGGTATAAAGTTGAGTCAGACTCAATGCCCGACCACTGCAGAAGATAGAGAGAAAATGAAAGGAGTTCCCTATGCTTCAGCCATAGGCTCTATCATGTATGCAATGTTGTGTACCAGACCTGATGTGTGCCTTGCTATTAGTTTGGCAGGGAGGTACCAAAGTAATCCAGGAGTGGGTCACTGGACAGCGGTCAAGAACATCCTGAAATACCTGAAAAGGACTAAGGATATGTTTCTCGTATATGGAGGTGACAAAGAGCTAGTCATAAATGGTTACGTCGATGCAAGCTTTGACATTGATCCGGACGATTCTAAATCGCAAACCGGATACGTTTTTTTATTAAACGGTGGAGCTGTAAGTTGGTGCAGTTCTAAACAAAGCGTCGTGGCGGGATCTACATGTGAAGCGGAGTACATAGCTGCTTCGGAAGCAGCAAATGAAGGAGTCTGGATGAAGGAGTTCATTTTTGATCTAGGTGTTATACCTAGTGCATCGGGACCAATGAAGATCTTCTGTGACAATACTGGTGCAATTGCCTTGGCAAAGGAATCCAGATTTCACAAGAGGACCAAGCACATCAAGAGACGCTTCAATTCCATTCGGGACCAAGTCCAAGTGGGAGACATAGAGATTTGCAAGATACATACGGATCTGAATGTTGTAGATCCGTTGACTAAGCCTCTCTCACGAGCAAACATGATCAGCACCAAGACTCCATGGGTGTTAGAATCATTACTATGTAATCTAGGTTATTGACTCTAGTGCAAGTGGGAAACTGAAGGAAATATGCCCTAGAGGCAATAATAAAGTTATTATTTATTTCCTCATATCATGATAAATGTTTATTATTCATGCCATAATTGTATTAACTGGAAACATGATACATGTGTGAATACATAGACAAACATAGTGTCACTAGTATGCCTCTACTTGAACTAGCTCATTGATCAAAGATGGTTATGTTTCCTAACCATAGGCATGTGTTGTCATTTGATTAATGGGATCACATCATTAGGAGAATGATGTGATTGACTTGACCCATTCCGTTAGCTTAGCACTTGATCGTTCAGTGTGTTGCTATTGCTTTCTTCATGACTTATACAAAATCCTGCAACTATGAGATTGTGCAACTCCCGTTTACCGGAGGAACACTTTGTGTGCTACCAAACGTCACAACATAAATGGGTGATTATAAAGGTGCTCTACAGGTGTCTCCAAAGGTACTGTTGAGTTGGCATAATTCGAGATTAGGTTTTGTCACTCCGATTGTCGGAGAGGTATCTCTGGGCCCTCTCGGTAATACTCATCACCTAAGCCTTGCAAGCATTGTAACTAATGAGTTAGTTATGAGATGATGTATTATGGAACAAGTAAATAGACTTGCCGGTAACGAGATTGAACTAGGTATTGGATACCGACGATCGAATCTCGGGCAAGTAACATACCGATGACAAAGGGAACAACGTATGTTGTTATGCGGTTTGACCGATAAAGATCTTCGTAGAATATGTAGGAACCAATATGAACATCCAGGTTCCGCTATTGGTTATTGACCAAGAATAGTTCTAGGTCATGTCTACATAGTTCTCGAACCCGTAGGGTCCGCACGCTTAACGTTACGATGACAGTTTTATTATGAGTTTATAAGTTTTGATGTACCGAAGTTTGTTTGGAGTCCCGGATGTGATCACGGACATGATGAGGAGTCTCGAAATGGTCGAGACATAAAGATTGATATATTGGATGAATATATTCGGACACCGGAAGTGTTCCGGGTGTTTTCGGAGAAAAACCGGAGTACCGGAGGGTTACCGGAACCCCCCGGGAAGTAATGGGCCTTGTTGGGCCCTAGTGGAGAAGGTGAGGGTCCGGCCAGGGCAAGAGGCGTGCCCCCTCCCCTTGAGTCCGAATAGGACAAGGAAGGTGGGGGCGCCCCCCTTGCCTTCCCCCTCTCCCACTCCTTCCTTCCCCCTCCTTCTTGGAATAGGAAGGGGGGGAAACCTACTGGAGTAGGTTTCCCCTCCTAGGCGCGCCTCCCCTTAGGTCGGCCCCTCCTCCTCTCCCCTTTATATACGGGCGGGGGCACCCATAGACACACAAGTTGATCTACGGATCGTTCCTTAGCCGTGTCGGTGCCCCCTCGGCATATTCCACCTCGGTCATATTGTCGCGAGTTTAGGCGAAGCCTGCTGCGATAGAACATAATCATCATCACCACGCCGTCGTCTTGTGGAACTCATCTCCGACGCTCATTTGGAGTGGAGCCCGGGACGCCATCGAGCTGGACGTGTCTTGAACATGGAGGTGCCGACGTTCGGTGCTTGGATCGGTCAATTCGTGAAGACGTACAACTACATCAACCGCGTTGTCATAACGCTTCCGCTTAACGGTCTACGAGGGTACGTAGACAGCACTCTCCCCTCTCGTTGCTATGCCATCACCATGATCTTGCCTGTGCGTAGGAAAATTTTGAAATCACTGCGTTCCCCAACAGCTGAGGCGTCCAAGAAGGGGAAAGCTTCCCTTCCGGACAGCTCCGCAGCAGCCACCGACAGTAGCTGGGAGTGGGAGCCCGGGGAGAAGCCCTTGGCCAAATCGTAAGTGTCCGGACACATTCATGTATCCGGCCTTTTTACTTCATTGTTTTAATGTGCTGAATTATGTATTTGCAGTCTGGCTCGGTCCAACCTCAAGTGGTCCTTATCTTTGGAGGACTCGCTGGATCCGGTCGCGATGGACAGCGGGACCCTTCCCTCGGCCTCTTCTCCCAAGGACACGGACGGCCCCAAGGTGTCGTCCCGAAGGATCCCCGATCCGGGAGAGAATCCAGAGGCCGTCACGGAGGCGCCACAGGGTGAAGCCTCGGCTGTCGGACACATGGGGGAGCAGACCCCCATGGATACTAATGATGGGGGATGTCGGTGTCAAAACCGGCGGATCTCGGGTAGGGGGTCCCGAACTGTGCGTCTAGGCGGATGGTAACAAGAGACGAGGGACACAATGTTTTTACCCAGGTTCGGGCCCTCTCGATGGAGGTAAAACCCTACGTCTTGCTTGACTAATATTGATGATATGGGTAGTACAAGAGTAGATCTACCACGAGATCAAGGAGGCTAAACCCTAGAAGCTAGCCTATGGTATGATTGTTGAGATGTATGTTCGTCCTACGGACTAAAGCCCTCCGGTTTATATAGACACCGGAGAGGGCTAGGGTTACACAGAGTCGGTTACAATGGTAGGAGATCTACATATCCGTATTTCCAAGCTTGCCTTCTACGCCAAGGAAAGTACCATCCGGACACGAGCCGGAGTCTTCAATCTTCTATCTTCGTAGTCTTGGAGTCCGGCGGATATTGATAGTCCGTGGACGATGATAGTCCGCTATCCGGACACCCCTAGTCCAGACTCCTCGGTAGCCCCTGAACCGGTCTTCAATGACGATAAGTCCGGCGTGCATAATGTTCGGCATTGCAAGGCGGGTTCCTCCTTGAATAATCCAGAGAAGATGATGAACACCGGGATAGTGTCCGCTCGCAAAAATAATTTCCACATTCCACCGTAGAGAGAATAAAATGTACACTTAGCTCAATCTGCCGACGTACTATGCGGCGTGTCATCACACCGCAACCGTGCCATTGTTTGAATTACTATACCACCTCAAAGACGTTTAGCGGCGGTTTCTTGGCACGTCCGTCAAGCGTAGATCGTGTTCCCTTATTCCGGATTCTCATCAATACGTGCGTGAGTAACCCAACCGTGCCATTGATGGTGGCGCTTGGGAGATAAGCGAGTTTTACCAGGCCGGTGGGGGACACATAGTTTTGTCCGCCTATATATAAGGGATAAGGATTCACCTTCTCACCTACGCCTTCTTCCTCCTTTGCTTATCCATCCCTGCGAACTCAAGCTCCAATGCCCAAGCTCGCGCATCTCGCCTCAACCTTCCCCGAATATGTCCGGAGCGGGAGGTAAATGGTTGGCCTCCACTGCTAAGGAGGAGGACATCACCAAGCGCTTGCGACGCGGATACCTTTCCAAATGATATTGCGCATCGGCTGCCCGACGAGGGGCAGCTCATCCCTACCCTAGGGCCTCATGAGAGGGTTGTTTTCCTCCCCCACTTCCTCCGCGGACTGGGCTTTCCGCTCCATCCATTTGTCTGGGGGCTCATGTTTTACTACGGCCTGGATTTCCACGATCTGGCGCCGAACTTCATCCTCAACATCTCGGCGTTTATCGTTGTGTGCGAGGCCTTCCTCTGCATCCAGCCCCACTTCGGCCTGTGGCTCAAGACCTTCAACGTCAAGCCGAAGGTTGTGAAGGGCACGCAAGCGGAATGCGGAGGCGCCATGTTGGGCAAATTGCCCAACGTCCCTTGGCTAGAAGGGACCTTCGTGGACTCCATCAAGGGGTGGCAATCGGGGTGGTTCTACATCACCGAGCCGCGCAAGCCCACATGGGCGGCGGCCCCCGAGTTCAGATCTGGAATCCCCACGCAGCTCACCTCCTGGAAAGAGAAGGGCTTGCAGTGGGGCAATCCGGTGGAGGTGACGGGACTCCGAGCCTGCATCAAGAAGATGGTGAGCAACAGGCTCGGCTTGTCGACGTGGTCCAAGTCATGCTCCTCCGGTGGATTCTCCTGTGCCAAGAACGGGCATTTAATCTGTGGGAGTTCAATCCGGAACAGCACCAAGCGCTAAGCGGGCTCTTCGATACAACTTATGAAGGTGCCTGGAGGGTGCTGTTCAAGGGCGCCGAAGCCCCCGCATCCACGACCGACGACCGCGGATTCAGCTCGCAGTCTCTGACTGACGAGGTAAGTGATTCAACCCCATTACGGGACACTTTGTGATAATTAGATTGACTCTAGTGAGGTTTTAATCCACCTCTTCCTTTGACAGGAATGGATGGCGAAGGCCAAGCTGCTTATCAGCCCGGCTCCCATGCCAGAAGACCCAGTGAACGCCCGCTTAACAGGGCTGCTGGTTCCGGCACCGCACGTGGTGCCGGAGAAGAAGGCCAAGAAGGTGGCCACGGGGACTCGAAAGAGTTCCCGTAATCAGGCGTCTGACAACGACGAGGACTCCTCTCCCGAAGACGAGGAGGAGGAGTATTCTCTCCCGGAGGAGGGAGAGAAGAAGAGGAAGGCTTCCCCAATCAGGGAGGCGAAGGGTCCAAGAGGGGAGAACTATCCTCGGACAGTTTCGCCAACATCAACGTTGGCGAGGATGAGTGGCCTCTAAGGGCCAAAGGCCCCGGCAGATCGTAAGTATTCGGATCATTTATATGCCGTATATTTTATGTCATGCGGTGTCCTTCTAACGCTGCACTCTGCCCGTAGTCCGGTCGGTGACGATCTCCCGACTTCGATGAGCGGGTCGTTGGCCTCGCCGGATGTAAATTCCATCCCGACCGCCTCTACCCCACGCCGCCGACGAGGACGCCGAGGTGGGATCCCAAAGAGGGACCCATCAGAGGAGGCTCGAGGCGCCGCCAGCAGCCTCCGGACTTCGTGCGGACTCTACATCGGAACCCGCAGTGGTTCCAGAGTCCGGCAAGCGGCCCCTTCGAAAGAAGGGAAGGACCGCGACGCCGGCGGCCTCCGTCCAACTGGAGGCGCCGGATAACCTGTTGGAGGCGCTTAAAGGCGCTTCCATCGAGGAAGAACACCGCACTATCATGAGTGCGGTGATTGAGAAGGTTCAGCTCGCCAAGAGCGGGCTGACTGAAGCCTGCAGCAGCCTTCTAACAGGCTTTGAGGTTAGTAGTTAAAATTATGTAATGTAATACCGCATAGACAAGAGCCCCGATGCTTAGTTCAAGTGTTCGGAAGGAAAAGCGGACTAAGGATCTAACAAGATATACGCAGGTTGCTAAAAATATGTCAATATGGGTTTGCAGTTGCGCTGCGACCTCTGCCGCATTAACGGCGGAGGTCGAGGTGTGAAGAAGAACCTCGAGCGGTTCGAGCAAGAGCTCGCCATGCCAAGGGCAGCTCATGGAAAAAGAAGGTGAGTAATACCACTTTAAATGAGTACCTTACGTAAAAGGATTTCGTTGCAAATAAAATTAACAAGGATAATATGTGTATTGCAGGGCCACTAACGAGGTGGCAACCTCGAAGGATGCGTGTCCGTGGTCAACACAATGCGCCACGAACGGGCTGAGCGAGAAAAGCAAGAGGCGCCTGGTGGCGAAGTTCGGCAAGAGCTCCGTGCTCTCATGGAAAAGCATGAGAGTTTGGAGCGTGACTCAGACTCGAGAGTCCGAGCTTGCCTCGCTCTCGAAAGTGCCAAGTCCGCCAAGGCTGAGGCCCAGAGGGCCCTTCAGAGGTTGAGGACATAAAGAAGATAGCTGCGGTAAGGCATTTTTCATGCAAAGGTGCATGTTAATGTGAATTACCGGATACTTACCCGAATTCGAGCTTTCGAGGCGTTTGCAGATCCGCCGCAGAGTGCATCCGATGCCGCCGATTCTATCGCGGGCGAGGAGGGAGCTCAACGGAGATGGTCTTCGGTCTCAATACGCCGAGGCCGCCATCCGGTGCTTTCAAGCGACCAAATGAAGCAATGGTCGAACTCCACAAGTAGCCGAGGAGGCCATAAAGGGCCTCATAGTCCGGTTGTGGCTCGACAGAGCCATGCCCGAAGCTACTTTGGCCTCGTCGGCGGCTGGTGGATGCATGCCCTGTGCTGGATGTAGTCAAGCGCCCGCCGCATTGAAGGCGCTCGTCGGGCCCTTGCCCGCATAAAGGTGCAATGGGGCAAACCGATGCGGAGAAGCTTCACGGACCCACCGCCGCCGGGCAAGGAGCATTGCACGCCGGAGCGGTATTATAAGATTGTCTCAAGGAGCCTCGCGATATTGCGATGAGTGCTCCCGAAATGTAATTTTGAGTGAACTCATTGTGTATTTATATCTGGCGCTGAAAACTTCGCTCATATGCGCCATGAGCAACGCTTTGTTTAATTTAAAATATTACCTTCATGCAGCCGCTTATAAAATCGAGAGATGGCAAGTCGTTATTTCAGCCCCAAGCCACAAGTTTCGGGGACTGGGTGTTTGGTGATAAACTTGAGCACTCTTGTTCCCATTTTGGGTCCATCTAGGAGGCGCCAACACGACGTAACGAGCAACCAGACTTATAATGCTTGAACACTCTCACTTAGCCATAAAATTCTATAATTTTAAATTTCGTGAATCCTCGGTATTTGGAAGACCGAATCCGGGCGCTATCCACGCCTTCTTCGGACATTATCCGAACTTCGCTCAAGCGGCGTGAGTCTTTAAGGACCCGAAAGAACCTCTCGAACAGCGACCATCTCTCGCCTTATCATGACAAATCTTTTAGCTTTTCCATCGAGGCGTTAACCTGCTCAACCGGGCGCAATCGCAGTGGTTCTCCCAGATGCTACCTTAGCCGGCGGAACGGAACGTAAGGCACCAAAACATGGGAGCCGGGCAAACCCAACTATTGACCCAAGACATGATTCGGAGCCGATTCATATAATGCTATAAGTTCAGGGTGCCGCACTTGTGAAAGTGTTCAGACTTAATCACACCATAAATTGGGGAACAGAAGCCCCTGGCGTATTCGGCCGTACCAACATATACGGGTGCAAGATGTCATGTAATGAACATATGTATGAAAGGTAATGCAATTGCAATAAAGAGGTGCTGCATTGTTTTATGAAAGAAAGTGCGCTAGTAGGGCGGATCGATACAAATAGTCTTGGTAAGCAAGGGATTTGGACTAAATAAACATGTTCCCCTCCAGGGATGAGCTGCGGACTTGGTGTATATAATCGAATTTAATGCTCGTAATTGAGACCACCTGAGTGTTCGTCGCGGCCTTCTTGAGTCCCTGACTGTTGCATCATGAGTTCGGCAAGTTCGCCACCGGACAGGGCTTCTGTTTAACAGAGTCCTGTGTACATAAAAGAAGAAGAAAAATAAAGTAAAAAGGAAGGGGGCACACTTGTGAGCCCCTGGTGTGGTCGAGCCGCACTCTGGGTCCATTGTGATCATGCCCCTTGCCCTGCGCCCATGGTATCTCCAAAGCGTAATGATGTACGCGGAGTGTTATTCTTGCGATCATGTGCGGGCGAGGGTTGGGGCCGCATTGCTATGCATGCTCCGATCGCGCCAGGTGGTCTTGGTTGGCGTTGTTCGGCGCGCTTTGCTTTGTGTCCGCCTTTTAACCGCCGGACTTGAGAATTGCCTTAAGAGGCTGCTCAGATTTCCGCGCGAGAGCATTGATGTTCCTCCGCTCGGAGGGAGCGCTCCAGTATTCCCATTGACCGTGATGACTCCACGAGGGCCCGCATCTTGAGCTTTAGGTATGCATAATGCGGCACCGCTGCTGAATTTTGGCGAACGCGTTCGTCGAAAGCGAGCATGATAGCCATCGCGAACGGGACTATGTCGAAGATTAACTCTTCGCTTCGAAATTATCCGGGATCCAAGACCACTTCGGTGTGACCGAGCCTGCATAGCTTGGCTTTACTCACGATAACACCTTTAAAGGTTGTCTTTGTAGGTTTAATCCTTGATGGGTCTATGCCCATTTTGCACATCGATGTATCCGATAAAGCAGGTTCAGCACGCCGCCGCCCATCGACTCTCGTGAGGTGAAACCCATCGACTATTGGGTCTAAAACCAATGCGGCGAATCCGCCATGGCGATGCTGGTCGGATGGTCTCTTCGATCGAAAGTGATCGGACAAGAGGACCATGGATTGAACTTTGGGGCGATCGCTCCATCGCATAGACGCCCCTTAGCGCGTGTTTCCTCTCCCTTTTGGGTATGTGGGTCGCGATATCATATTCACCGTCCGCACTTGTGGGGAAAACCCTTCGTCCTCTCGTTGTTCGGCGGCCGGGTCTCCTCCTCGCCGCTTATTTAGCCCCTTGTCATTGTTTTCGCAATGAACTTGCCGCCTCGCTTGAACACCCAGCAATCTCTATTGGTGTGGTTAGCTGGCTTTTCAGAGGTGCCGTATCCGCATAAGCGGTCGAGTATTCGGTCCAGATTGACGGACCCGGAGTGGTTCTTTAAATGGCTTCTTCCACGACCGGTTTGAGCCTTTGAATCCGCATTGATCGCCAGATCCTCCTTATCGCCGCCGCATCGCCGCGCTTGTTTTTGTGTCGTCGTGACCGCCGTTGTTGTCCTTGGTATCCGGACCGCCGAATGTTTACGGAGATTGTTGCTACGGCCAGCCAGCTGTCCTCTCCGCACAAAAGCGGTCATTAACGGCGTGAGGGCTGCCATGGATTTCGGCTTTTCCGCCCTGTGTGCCGGGCTAGCCATTCGTCCCGGATGTTATGTTTGAAGGCTGCAAGGGCCTCTCAGATCCGGACAATGACAATTTCATTTTTCTTCGCCAAGAACCGTGTCCGTAATTGTCCGCCGATTCCTCCGCTGCTGAATAATGTGGCTTAGGTCATCGGCGTCGGTGGCCGCACATATGTGCCTTGGAAGTTATCAAGGAATGCGGCCTCCGTGTCTTCCCAACACCCAATTGACTCTGCGGGCAAGCCGTTAAGCCAATGCCGAGCTGGTCCTTTTGCTTGAGGGAGGTACTTGATGGCGTGGAGATCGTCACCGCGGGCCATATGGATGTGGAGAAGATAGTCTTCGATCCACACCGCTGGGTCTGCAGCCATCGTAAGATTCGATGTTTACGGGTTTAAACCCTTCGGGATCCGATGATCCATTACTTCGCCGCTGAAGCATAACGGGTGTGCGGCGCCCCTATATTGAGCGATATCGCGACGCAGCTCGAGAGAGCGCTGTCTGTTGTGTTCGCCCGCCGGGTTATTAGATCCGCACGACGGTATTCGTCGTGGGTTGTAGGGCGCCCACGTGATCCATAAATGGATCGGATTGCCTTGCTTTGTCCTCCGATATGTCTCGCAAGTCCGCGCTCCCTCTTGGCTTCAGACTCTTGGAGCGATGCCGGGTATGGTCTTGATGGGGGCTCGATGCCTCTCGTCACGACCACGTGGTGGTCGGTCACCATATCGCGGCGCTGGTGATGAAGGTATGTATGCTTCCTCCTATAATCGGGAGCAGCTTATGCCTTGGGTAACTTTTGGAGAGGCGCTCGAAGTTTATACTTTCGCCGCGAGGACCTCGGTCCATCGATCGCCAGCAGGTCCCGACCAGCTTGAAGTCGCTGCTGCTTTTTCTTTAGGTTGTTTGTTTGTGGCGATAAGCCCGCGCTTGAAGCGCTCTTGTTCGACGGGATCTCGTGTACGATTTAATTCGCCATCGCTGAGGCTTGCTTCGCCTTGGAGGGAGGCATATAGTTATCATCCTCAACCCTTAAATCCGCCGCCTCTCGTGGGGGCTTGTCAGATCCTCCCGCTACCGAGTCTTGCTGGAGGGATTGTCTTCGCACTCTCCTGAGTATTATTATCTCCGTGCGGAATCTCCATTCTTGCTGTGTGGCGGATTTAGAGCGCGCCACGACGCTTGGCGCTTGGGCTGCTTTTTAGAGAGTCCGCCTCGCCGCTTCTTCGCCATCCCTTCTTTTGGGGTATCCACCATGTATACTTCATATGACGAGGTGGCCTTCCAAAGGCCCTCAGAGGCGCTGGTTCTCGTTCGCCTCCGCATCGCCGCCCATGGCGCCGATGTCGCCGAGTCAAGTCTAGCATGTCGGTTAAATCGTCGACGATGGCTACAAAGTGGGTGGTGGGTGGGCTTGAATTTCTTCGTCGTCTGCATTTCAACCATCCCGCCATAGTCCGCCAGACTCTCCGATAGCGAGAGATGCTTTAGTGAATTCAGGATATCGCCAAAAGGCGAGTGTTGGAAGATGTCCGCGGCGGTGAATTCCATAACCGCGCCTAACTGATCGACGGTAGGGCGCGGAGGT
Organism: Aegilops speltoides; assembly: GCA_021437245.1. Classification (NCBI taxonomy): domain Eukaryota; kingdom Viridiplantae; phylum Streptophyta; class Magnoliopsida; order Poales; family Poaceae; genus Aegilops; species Aegilops speltoides. The sequence goes on along the minus strand of CM038146.1, from coordinate 408,416,474 downwards.
TCGGAGTCCGCAAGGAGTCCGCGCCCGGAATCACGAAGTTTCGCGGGGACAAGATTGGTGTTCGCCCATCGCTGCGGATGTGGAAGCCCTGTGGCGGCGTCTATCCACCGCCTCGACCGGGCGATCGCTCGGGCCACGGCCGGTTGATCCGCAGGCGGCTACCAAGGCACTGCTCGGCGGCAGAGCTAGATCATGCCCATCGTTCTGAAGGCGGCGCGCTGGTCAGGCTCGAGTCCGTCAAGATCAAGTCTCCGCGACATCGGCCGTGAAGTTTGCTTCCAAATCGACTCGACGGCCAGGGGCGAACTTCGATTCGCTCCAAATGGCCAAGAGAATTGCCCGCAAAGGCAAAGCCGCCGAATACGAAGATCTGTCCGGGAGAAAAGTCTCACCTCGACAGCGCTGTTGGTTGAAGATGCCATCGCTTATTGGTGACGCATACGAGGAACTCTCAATGAAAGCACTAATGTCGGTGTCAAAACCGCGGATCTCGGTAGGAGGGCCCAACTCGGTAAAAACATTGTGTCCTCGCTCTTGTTACCATCCGCCTAGACGCACAGTTCGGGACCCCCTACCCGAGATCCGCCGGTTTTGACACCGACAGGGGCCATATTCAATTTGGCCCTCCTCCAAATATAATTCTGGAGAACCATACGGCTCCGGAATTAGGCGGGCAGCCCTCTTTGAAGGAAGGGGGCGTGCCTATCCCGTCGGTGACCTCTTTCCATCCAGAGGCACCGGACACTTTGCTAGTCTACCTCTTCGAAGGAAGGGGGCATGCCTATCCCGTCTGTGACCTCTGTCCATCCAGAGGCGCCGGACACTTTGCATTAACTCTTTACTCCGGGTAGACAGTACCACCTACATCCCTCTACATCTGCTAGTCTACCTCTTCAAGGGCTCACGCAACTTACTCAACTATGCCAGAGCCCATAATGGCTTGTGGCTGCACACGGAAGTTTCTAGCATGAATAATCTTATGACCCCTTTGAGCCTGGGTGGCATTCCGTAGGATAATCACACGGGTACTCCAGGATTTTCAAAAACAGGCAGCAGTGGGTTCTCCAGGTGCCACAACCAATCCACCCGGATGTATATTAAAGTTGCCACCTTAATGTTATCCATGTTTAAATAACTATCAAACTTCCATGTGTGAATCACGATCCAATGCCCGTCTACTAGCATGGCTAAGAAATATTAAGCATAACGTATATTCCCGGGCTGATCAAAAGGTATTAGGTTCCTACCTTAAACACTACAACCAAAACCACAGGTTCCCAATCCTACTCATGCAAATATTTGAGGAGCAATACTAATGCATAGTAAAAACTGGGTATAAAATAGTATGATCAAAGTGTAACTTGCCTTGCTGACAATCTGCAAACTCTAGAGATTTGTAGTAACAAGCTTCGTACTTCGGGTAATCTAGCGTAGACAAACAATAGCATACATAAGCAATCACTCAAATGAAACACGAGAAAAATCAAGAAAAGATCCAAATCAAACACGAAACAAGCAAACGGCTTAAACTAACAAGAGTCAAAACTTAACAGCAATATTATCATGCGAATTAGATCTTAGCAGTAGGTACAAGTGATTAGCTACGATTTGCAAAAAGATTCAACTCAAACGGAGCAACGAAACTCAAAATACGAACGAAACAAGATCATTTACTAATCTGGACTAAACTCAAATTTTACAGTACCAAAATCATGTTCAAGTTGGTTAACTGGAAAGAACAGAATGATACGAAGATTTAGGAGCTGGTTTCATCTAATTCGGATAAACGAGTAAGTAATTATGCTAGTTTAAAGATCAGGGCTAAATCATGATAAAAAAAATCGCGAATAGGTCCCTGGCCGAAAAAAAGAAAAACACATGGACGAACGTTCGCTAGCAGAGACAAACAGGTGAAAACGTTCGCTAACAGTGACGCTCGAGTGAACGCTCGCTAATTAGCGAACTCCGAAAATAAAACCGATCTGAACCGGTCTACCGAAAACCCAAAAAAATGGGCGGCAGTTCGCTGGTTTTACCTGTCCTCGAAAGAAAAACCGCGCGGGTTCAGCGGGCGGCGGCGGGCGCGGGCGAGGCGACGGAGGCGGCGGCGACGGCAGCGGGCGAGGCTGCGGTGGCTGCAGGTTTGGCGGGGGGGCGGCGGCGGTGGTGGGTACTTATAGAGAGGCGGCGGTGCCTTGGGCGAGGTGGCCTGACGGAGTCCGAGCCGGACTCAAGGTCTGCGGCCGTATGGCATCCTCGCGGGAGGAAGGCGGCGGCGGCGGGTGCGCCTGCTCGGCCGAGTTTTATTCATCAAGCGACATAAACTTTAAAAAAATCGCCCGAAGAAAATTCCTAATAAAATATGCCCAGCCGGGCAACATAAACTTTAAAAAAATTGCCCAAAGAAAATTCCTAATAAAATATAAAAAACTCTTAAAATGTCAAAAACAATTTTCACCGTCTAAATAAAATATTTAGAACAAAGTGAACATTTTTCTGGCCTAAGAATGCAATTTTCAAAAATGCACATTTTTCTAATTCAAATAAAATAGCAAATAAATACCAAATAAAATCATAATTTGATTTTAAAATTATTTCTCCAATATTTCCTTTAATTTGAAGAAGTTATATTATCTGCTCTCATTTATTTTTAATATTGGAAGTAATTGAAGATAAAAATAATAAAATCAAATTGATCCTTTCTTTAAATTTGAAATAAATCAAAATATGATTTTTTTGAAACCTCCAACTCTCTCCTTGGGTCCCTGAGTTGCTTAAGATTTCTAGGATCTCAACCAAATGCAAGAAATAAACATGATATGCATATGATGATCTATGTATAACATCCAAATTGAAAATTGGGATGTTACAGGACGCCCATGCACGGCTGCGCTCGGACTCCATCCGTTGAGAATCCATTGCGTCCGCCCAAATGGCACATGGATCCGGCGCTAGGTCATCCGCAGCTGCCTCATCGGAGGCCGTGCGATCTTTCTAGCGTCCGAACGCGCTGGCAGACATGCAACCCCTCCGGTGGCGCGCCGATATTGAGGACGCACCATCATCCCACGAGGCCATGGCACGGCGTGCCCACCGTGCAAGGCACCGGGCGGGAAGGTGGTGGCAGCCCTCGCGGCGGCGGACGTCAGCAAGGCAGAGTCGCATTCTCCGACGCTCTGTATGGCGCATCAGTCCGGGGCGCCGCAACCGCATCGCGGTGGACGTCGGCGGCTCATCCCCGGATGGATCCGTCATCGATCTGACGTCCACTGGCACCCAACGGGTTCCAGGCTCCGACGAGGAAGAATAGGGCATGGGAGACGGTGACGTCTTGTGTCCGTGAGCCGGCTCGTGTCCCGTGCCCTATCCTACCTTGTCGGCGACTAGACACACACTCTGAGGGGCGCAACCAGCCGTCGGACATGGCAAGGGCGAAGCCGGGCGGGCGGGAGCGGAACCAGATGAAGCTTCCGTCAAAGATCGATGTGTTGCATGTAATAATATGGATTTGAGGTGTCCGGATGTGGAATGCGTTTTTTAGAGGCGATCGGTCACTGTCTGCGAACGCGTCTGCGGGTGTTTGAGAGGTCGGATTTGTTAATTCCAGGTGTAGATGCTCTAGTCTCAAGCAAGAGAACGATGTTGACTCCTCCATTGTGGCAAGCGATGCATGTTGATGTAAAATCCTCGGCTAATTAGTTTCTATGAGAGCAGTACGTACAAAAACTTACTAAGCACTGGAGCTACAACAATACCTCCTCCTCTAAAGAAAAAGGTAGGGTTCTTGCCTCTCGCCGGCGACGCCGCAGGTCTACCTCCTCTCCGGTGGTCCTAGGGTTATGAGGGGCAGTAGATCTCGGTAAAGGCCGGTGGGAGGGCTCCGTTTTTAGTCGTTTCTTTTAGTGTTGGTAGGGTTTGTGTCTGCTCAGGAAGGCGAGACAGCGACAGCTCCCTGAAAATAGAATAAAAGTCTTTCGCCTATGCGTCTAGCATTGTTGATGGGCATGTGGATGTGTGTCTTCGGCGGATCTATTTTTGGTGGATTTGCTCGAATTTTGTCGTTGTTCGTCTACGTTCGTGTGTCTTCGAGTTGGATCCTTCTGATCTACGTTATTCTTCATCGTCGGAGGTTGCTATTCTGGTGTGCTGATCTTATTGGGCCTTTGCACGACGACTTCCCGACTGTCTACTACAACAAGTTATGCCCGACTCCGGCAATGGAAGGGCGATGATGACGTCACTAAGCGGTCTATGGATCTGGATGTAATTATTATTATTATTATTATTGATGTTCGTTGTACTGCCAGATTGAACATAAATAGATAAAAGAAATTCTATAAAAAGAGGAAAAAAAGAGAGAGCAGTACGTACTTAGATGGATGGTCGCGGCGCGACCGCGACCAGCGTATAGCTTCGCTGGTTTTCACATGCACAACGATGAGGCGCTTCGAAGAAAGAAAGGCAGATGACACTAGATCATAATGACCCTGTTTGGATCCATGAGTTAGAGTTAGTTTGGACTCAACTAACCCAAAAGTATCCAAATAGGAGGGTTAGATGCATCTAACCCATCCAAAAAATCTAACCCACCCAAAAGGTGCTTATTTGGGTTAGTTCTTCTCCAGAGCATTAAAAAAACACATTTTTCTCTCGCTCTCCCCGCAGCAGATCCCTCCCACTTCTTTGAAGCTTCTCGTCCTCTTCCTCCATCCCTCTCGCAACGCCCATGAAAGCGCCTCGCCGTATCCGCGCTCCATCTAACCCTGTCATCCAAACTCCTCTTTGGCTAGAGTTAGTTTAGGATTAGTTCAGGGTTAGAATCTAACTCTAACCTCTAACTGAGTTAGAGTATCCAAACATGATCAATGATCAGCTGGTGATGGCGCTGCCAGTTGGGGATCCGATCCATTTGCCTTTCGGTGGTGCGCAACGAACGAGGACCATGGATACATACATGCATTCATTCTCCGATGAATTGGCCCAACGTTGCAGGGTTGACCTTGCCATTCCATCATGCATAATTGCAAATCGGAAAAGGTCAAGGGACGTCACGTGAATGCGCGCACCGCACCGGCCGCTCAGTACTGTTCGGTTTCGGTTGCGGTTGGGTGTTGCCTCCCTCATCCTCATGTGCAGCACCTGCATGCAGCGGGGTTGGAAGAACACGGCACGGGGTGCGTGGCAATGGAGATGTCGTCATCATGTCTGTATCTATCTGTTGACACCAGATTTTGGCATGGTCAATAACTTATTTAAGATGGCCTCAAATGGAGAAGTGATCTTCATGAAAGAGTTCCGTATTGTTGATATGAACGTCTTTGAAGTTTGGGTCATCGCCGTCCGATTTCATCTCGAAGGACGAAACTATGCTCAAAGTACTAAGAACTTATATTCAGAGTACAGTTCGGCCGATTAAGCCCCCAAGACGACCTCAAATGGAAAAATGATCTACACGGATTGTCTTCGTCTCGTCGAAACGATCGATTTTGAAATAAAAATCGTCCAAATCCGAGTTTGTATGCAAAAGTTAGAGCAATCGGAGTGCAGCCCTGTCACGAGGCGAAATATGGCGCGCCCCGCCAGACGCCATGTCCGATTGGTAGCGCGAGTAAAGAGATCCTTTGCGCGAGCTATTTGACCCTCAAGATGACCTCTGATCAAAAACGTTCAACATGAAAGTTGTTCGTATCGTCAAAACGGTCAAGATTGCTTTTGGACTCGTTTTGATCCGAGATTGTTTACCACCACAAAAAAGATCCGCAAGGTGCAGCCAGTTTAAACCGAACAGTTTTGGAAAGTTCGGACAAGACCAATCCGAATTTGACTAGGGTTTTGGACGTGAATCCAAGCCTTTTCCTTGCACGGGAAGTTCAGCCGCCTTTTATATACCTAAGGGGTGACGGCCGATTGAACAACAACACACAATCGAACAATCAATCTACTTTTTACCCTAGTTTTACATCTCTCCCTTGTTCTTTCTCTCTCGTTCTTCGTTCGTTCTTCGTTGAAGGGCAGCGATCCTCGAGGCTCTAGGGGCGGGCGAACCGACCTAGGGCAGCCCATAGCCACTGCGCGTCCAGACGGGGTCCCTCTCGGGCGCGTGGGGTTTCGGGTGCTCAAAAGCGCCCGCCGGATTGCTTATGCATCGCGCTCCGGACGGGTCTCCTTCGACGTGAGCTGCGGTGCATCACCTCGGCGTTGAGGTACACGGTGACGGTTCGTGCGAACACACTTTTGGCGACTACCGGGAAGAAAGATCAAGAATCATCATCAACCATGTCTAATCTCCCCAAGCCCTCAGAAGTTGACGCTGATAACATCATTAAGCCCGGTCTTGATGAACTATCGGATGAATATCGCCAAGCCTACGAAGCGCGCAAGAAGCAGCGTGAAGAGGCTTTTGAGGCGCTCAAGAAGAAGCGCGAGGAGGAGGATTTGGAAGCGTTTCTTTCATGTTTCAAGAAGGACCATCAAGGCAACATTACTCCGGCTGGAAACATCAATTTTCCTCCCCTCATCGACGAACAAGATGTGATCACTGTGAGTAAAGTTTATTCTCCAGAGCAAGTGGCTGTGATTGAAAGTCTTGTTAGTAAGGGTAATGTGATGGCATACAATTCTTTTGTGGCTAGTGCTAATGCTCAGAAAAATATGCCTCCATCATCTAGTGGTACTGTTGGTATATCTGAAAACCCTAGTCCAATTTTACCTATTTCATCGGCACCACCTATGCAACAACAATATAATATGCCGTTGAATTTTTACCCTACTCAAACCAACCAGCTTGTGGCTACACCTACATACCCTAATCATATTATGAGTGTGCCCAATTCGGCGTCAACGCCGAATCACTTTGTCACACCACCCATAGGTGCAAGCATGTTTGGTCTTCCGCCGAATTATGGTTCGGCGCCCATCCCACAAGTTGCACCAATAGCTAGTACTCAGGTTGCTCCTATGTCATTGCCACAAACATCTTCATCTACATCGGATCCAATTTTAGCTAAATTAAGGGAGGATTTGCATAAGATGTTTCTAGAAACTTTGGGAAATGAGCCGAAAGTAAAGAGTTGTGTGTATCAAAAGCCTTATCCTGAACACTTCGATGCAATTTCTTACCCTCAAGGTTAGAAGGTTCCTGATTTTGTTAAATTTAGTGGTGAGGGTACGAAAACAACTTGGGAGCATGTGAGTCAAGATTCAGCACAGCTTGGGTGAAGCAGGTTCCATAGAAGAGTTGAAAGTACGCTTATTTCCTTATCTTTAACTCGGCACCGCATTTTCATGTTTTGCTGCTTTACCACATGGCTCAATTCTCTTATGGTCGCAATTAGAGCAAAAGTTTCATGATCACTTTTATAGCGGCGATAATGAGCTAAAGTTGTCACATCTTACATCGGTTAGGCAAAAACATGATGAATCGGTCACCGATTATGTCAAGAGATTTAGAGACATAAAAAACCGATGTTATAGCTTAGTGATAACCGAGAGAGACTTGGCAGATCTTGTTCTTAATGGTTGGAAAACTCACATTAAAGAGAGGCTAGAAAGTTATGAGTTTTTGAACATTAATCAAGTCTTACAAAAAGCTTTGGCTCAAGAGAGTCGAAGTAAAGAGATTCATAGGTCTACAACCGATCGTCCTAGAATGCATATGGTTGAACACAATGATGATAATTCGGATGATGAGGTTGATGTTTATACTACTCAGTTTGTTTGGTCCTCAAAGGCCAAGCCCTATACATGCAATGCTCTTAAGCCGATTCGCAAGAATCGTGATGAGGAGATGAGGTTTACATTTAATATATCTAAGTGTGATAAGATATTTGATGCTCTCTTGCAGGATAAGATGATTAGAATATCACACACCATACCTCCGTTTGATGAGCTGAAACAGCGTGCTTATTGCAAATACCATAATTCATTTTCCCATGCTACTAACGATTGCAATGTTTTTCGACGACAGATACAATCGGCCATTAATGATGGACGATTGAATTTTGCTGAGATGCAAGTTGATAAACAGCCCTTTCCGATGAACACCATGGACTTGGAGGGAAAGAAAATGTTAATTCGGCCTAGCATAGCCGAATCTGCTAATAAAGATAATGTTGTTATTGGTGAACCCAGGAAAGGCAAGGAGGGCGACAAAGTCTTGGAAAGAGAGGTTGTGCTTGATAAGCAACCCGATGGCAAGGAAGTATTGAAGATCACCATAAAAAATCTCGTACTCGGGGGGCAACCACAAGTACAAGAAGATACTCATGTTAAATTTATCAAGCCCAAGAATTCAGAAGTTGGCAAGTGGGAAAAGAGTGAAGCTAAGCGCAAGCGAATCAAGCCAACTTTTGATATGCTGCTATCCAAATATGCAAGTCAAGCGACCGGTTCTAGCTCTAATCGGCCATCACATTCGAAGCGTTCAAGATCACTTCTGGAGCAAGAGTTTCGATGCTATGCAAGGCCATATGGGTCATGGGCACCGACATCATGGATGTCACAACCCTCCTATGCACCATATTACATGAGAGACTTCAATGGAGGATGGGGGCAGCCCCCAATGGCTCCTTATGCTTTCCATATGGGGTGGACAACACCTAGAAGGCCTGCTCGCGAGAGGCTTTATTATCCCACCCAAGGCCGCTTGAGTTATGGTGCTAATCGCCAACAAAAATTCTCCAAGTAAGGCCAATAAAAAGTGTGGCGGTTAAGTCACCTAATGCGGAAATTTCAAAATGCGACAAGCAAAAGGAGATCAAAAGCCGGTTGTTGGTAATCTGTTACTTCTAATGGTGATATTGTTATTGTTCAAGCAGGTTCCATGGTTGATGATCATGAGGCGAGCACAAGCAAGGCCAAACCAAGGGATCCCAAATATACTCAACCTAAGTGGTGTCCTCCGGTTTAACTAAGACCATGAAAAGGAGGTTACAACGCATGAGGAACCATGAGAAGGTAGAACACAAAGAGGAGAGGCAAAGGCTAATTGTTTAGTGAAATTTGCCCATAGCACTCACAAAACAAGTGTGGAGGCCTAAACAAAAACAAAACACAGATGCTTCTACATTAGCTGCAGCAACACCTTCACCACCAAAAGAGGATGATGCGACCCCTATTACATCGTCTACACTACCTGAAACATCCCCTTCAATTGAGGAATCTTTAAGCCCAATATACACATTGGGAGATGAAGATGAGATGGTGGATTATGAATCTACGCCGGTTCGGGAAGGTATCGATATTAATATGGTATATTACTTACCTGCCGAGTTTCATGCTATAGGGGAAGAAGGGGAGGTAGCCCAGCTGAATTTTGGTCCTAATAATGCTATTTTCGAGAAGCCAAGAGAAGCGGTGAAACAATTGAAGCCATTGTACCTCAAAGGTCATATTAACGGATTGCCGGTTGCTAGGATGCTCGTTGATGGTGGTGCTGTGGTAAATCTTATGCCCTACTCGGTCTTCAAAAAGTTGGGGTTAGATGATGATGCATTGATGAAGACCAATATGGTACTTAATGGATTTGAGGGTAAAGAAAAGACAGAGGCCAAAGGTGTGATGTGCATGGAACTCACCGTGGGAAGCAAAACTTTGGCCACCACATTCTTCATCACCGAGGTGCAAGGTAACTATAATGTTATATTAGGTCGCGATTGGGTTCATGCTAACCAATGTGTGCCGTCAACCATGCATTAATTTTTAATACAATGGATCGATGATGAGGTAGAAATCATTCGCGCGGATAATTCGGCTTGTGTTGCTTTGGCTGATGCATCAGTGGATTGGAATCATCCCGATGTAACTTGCTTAACAGGGCGTGACCTCTCGGAGTTTTATTTCCTTAGCGCTACAAGGAACGGGTTCATTCCCATCTCTTTAAAGCCGATTGGTGGTAATCGGTTACAAGGTATGATGTGAACAAGAAGTTAAAATCAACGGCCGATATATAACTATCGCCCTTAGCATAAACATGGCCGATACATAATTATCGTCCTGAGAAAAATAATAGCCGATGGAGTGTTGACATCGTCCTTAGAACAAATACATTGCAAATTATTTTTCGGCACGCAAGTTTTGCCGAAAAACAGGGGGGCATGTGTTGACACCAGATTTTGGCATGGTCAATAACTTATTTAAGATGGCCTCAAATGGAGAAGTGATCTTCATGAAAGAGTTCCGTATTGTTGATATGAACATCTTTGAAGTTCGGGTCATCGCCGTCCGATTTCATCTCGAAGGCCGAAACTATGCTCAAAGTACTAAGAACTTATATTCAGAGTACAGTTTGGCCGATTAAGCCCCCAAGACGATCTCAATTGGAAAAATGATCTACACGGATTGTCTTCGTCTCGTCGAAACGATCGATTTTGATATAAAAATAGTCCAAATCCAAGTTCGTATGCAAAAGTTAGAGCAATCGGAGTGCAGCCCTGTCACGAGGCGAAATATGGCGCGCCCCACCAGACGCCATGTCTGATTGGTAGCGCGAGTAAAGAGATCTTTTGCGCGAGCTATTTGACCCTCAAGATGACCTCTGATCAAAAAACATTCAACATGGAAATTGTTCGTATCGTCGAAACGGTCAAGATTGCTTTTGGACTCGTTTTCATCCGAGATCGTTTACCACCACAAAAAAGACCTGCAAGGTGCAGCCAGTTTGAACCGAACAGTTTTGGAAAGTTCGGACAAGACCAATCCGAATTTGACTAGGGTTTTGGACGTGAATCCAAGCCTTTTCCTTGCACGGGAAGTCCAGCCGCCTCTTATATACCTAAGGGGTGACGGCCGATTGAACAACAACACACAATCGAACAATCAATCTACTTTTTACCCTAGTTTTACATCTCTCCCTTGTTCTTTCTCTCTCGTTCTTCGTTCGTTCTTTGTTGAAGGGCAGCGATCCTCGAGGCTCTAGGGGCGGGCGAACTGACCTAGGGCAGCCCATAGCCACCGCGTGTCCAGACAGGGTCCCTCCCGGGCGCGTGGGGTTTCGGGTGCTCAAAAGCGCCCGCCGGATTGCTTGCGTACCGCGCTTCCGGACGGGTCTCCTTCGACGTGAGCTGCGGTGCATCACCCTCAGCGTTGGAGGTACACGGTGACGTGTTCGTGTGCGAACACTATCTATCTACTACCCCTATAAAAGAAAGAAAGGACGGAGAACCAAACAATCAGATCCATCCATCAAAAAGATCTAATGGCCTTTAATCCTCTAATGTTTGACGCAACAAACCACGCATCCAGTGTTTAACGCTTCAAGCCATCCATCGATAAACTGCCCCACCGTTTAGGAAAAAAAGCAAACAACGCACGCCCCCACGTCCTCTCGCCCCGCCCGCACGACCTCGACCTCTCGCCCCTGCTCCTCCTCCCCCGCCGTTCGCCTCTCCTGCTCGCCGCCACTCCGAGCCTCCCGCCGCTCCTCCATTCCTCCGGAGCCGCCCGCCACGGATCCCTTCGCTGGAGCCGCTGCCGAGCCTGTTCGTCGCGCCAGCCGCCGCCGAGCCGCCCTTCGCCTGGGATCCCTTCGCCGTGGCTCGCAGGTCGCCGAGCCGCCCCGAGCCGCCTTCGCCGTGGTCCGAGGTCACCGAGCCGCCGCCCAGAGCCGCCTGCGATGCGGCTCGCAGTTCCCACCGCCGCCCGAGCCACCTTCGCCGCAGTCGCGCGCCGAGTCGCCCTTCGCCACATGTCTCCTCCCTATTGGCCGCCCTGCCCTCCACCGCTCTTATCTTCAAGCCCAAGGCACGACGCGATCCCTAAACTCATCCTTTCTTCAACCCATCGATTCGTTTTTGCATTATGAATTGTTCTCGCCTCAACATCTACGCGATCCAATTACAATAGAAGCATAAATCCATATATATATATATATATATATATATATATATATATATATATATATATATATATATATATATATATGCATAAGAGCAAATCTTCCCCCAAACGGCAGAACAAAGGCCCCTCTTTCAAATGACTGAACATTGGTTATCCCATAACCAGATGCAGAAAGAGAAATTCAGCTCCATAACCTCCATATAAATACCATCATCCTTGTTCCCTCCTTCCCACTTCTGTTAAATTGTTAGAAACCTAGACTCATGGGCAAAGGAATTATTTGATTCAGTGCTTTGTCAGATCAAAAATAGAATCTAGCTAAGGAGCACATGTCCTATTTTGCAGGTGATATATACTCGAAGGCATGAAAATGGTATTTAATAATACTCCAGGTGAGATATATGCAGGTGTTATGGATTGTGGTTTCGAGGAAAACAATTATGGAACTCAATATGCAGCCGCTAAGTTTCTGAAGCTTGATCGACATCTTTTATCAGTTGTTAATTAGTACTAGGATTCTTATGCATGTCTACTGTTGTTTAGGAAACTAAAGACATGATGTTTCCGTTTGGGACGAAAAAGAAAAGTAGCACCAGTGTGTTAACCCAATGCTTAGGTGATTAATTGCAGATAAAAAAATCCCCTGTTTGAGCAGTATGGAAGTACACATGGTTATTTGGTCAGTGGCCTTCTTGGCATATGTAGATTTTCTGCGTTCTGAATTTTTAGCCCTTGTGATTCTTGTAGGTTATGCTTTATTCAGGCGTATAACTTGTACTTCCATTGCTCCACATTTTACTTAAATCACATATTTGACACTATGTACAATCTGCAGTTAATTACTAAATCCCCAGAGTTGCAGAGGAGTTCTACATTATTTCATTAGTCCATTTAGAGCATGTCAATTGGATGTACAAGTTATTTAGGGGTAAAATCAACTTCCCTCTGAAGTCTGCTGTTGGTCATTCTCTTTTATATGGTGGTCTGATCTGGTCACACTCTTTCGACAGTCGATGCATATTTTCTTTTGGGTAATTTGCTTCACCTAAGCTTCAGTAGCACTTTCTATCATGTGCACGGCCCTTTGAGTTCATATCTTCTATTGGCGTCTGAAAACTATCATTTTTGGTCAGCTGATATCACTCTATTCATGCTATCAATTATTCTTTCTCACTATATGGTAGTCCTTGACCTGTTTGTGTCATCGGAGAAGGGAATTTTCCTTTTTTCTCACTTTTATCTCGTTTTCTTTTAATATATCGGTTTTAGTTGTATATTATAGAAGGATTGGACATGGAGATCTAAGATGGAAGCATTTGTGTATATATTGTACCTTTGTATATCTTTCCAAGTTCCATCTTGCCTTATCATACATTTTAAAAGAACAGTTGTTTTCTGAGTCATTGGTGTACTTATGTTGTGTTGTCACCGACCATGAGTATATAATAGTTTGTTGGACAAAAGTATTCTTGTGGTTTGTGCCATGGTTGGGCACCATCTTAAATATAAAATGATAACATTGCAAACATTTTTATTTTGAAGGGCCAACAAGAAAGGATTTCTTCCGGCAACATAACAAAGAACCCATTGGGTGGATGCAACACCCGAATGCCTTTTGACTAAATCATTTTAATTAACTAATTACAAGTATGAGCTAGATGGGGAAGCAAAGGGCAAATACATCAATTCTTGAGCGGTCCAAAACTATAATTTGTTGAATTAAGCACCCCAAGAGTACTTTATTCACACATTTTTTCAAGGTTGGGGTTTAATGTAAGTTTTTCGCTATTAAACCGCAAGTTTCCATCCTGATTGTGTCCATGATTAAGTTTTGGGTGTGGGTAGGGCAGAGATCAAGCACTCCGCCCTTCGCCAGTCGCCGCCGCGCCGGGACGTGGACGCGCACGTGGGTCCGCTGGCCGGCAAACGAGGTCGAGTCCGTGGAGCACTGGTCTCCTCCTCGCCGTCGTTGCCCTCCCCGCCGCCGCCGACGCCTCCTGCCTCCTCTCGCACTAGCCTACTCCTTCATGTCTCTCCCTCTCAATCTCCTCTTTTCGTTGTTTGTTTTCTATCTCACATAGGAAAGCTCTTGATCCACCAAAACGCTGAATCATGTTCATATTTGCTACCCTAGGAAAGAAGGATATAAAACTGAACTACAAACATCAATAGTAGAGCATACAACATAAAGGGTTGTGGATGTCCCATTGCTGCACGAACTGAACCAAGGATGTTTAGCAACTAATTTCTTTTTTTGTGGCATCAACAGGAGGATGGGATTCATAATTGAGAACATTATGTGTTCATAATATATATTTTGTGGTAGCAACTGAACCAATGCTCATGGCAAGTTTAATCGCAATATAAATCACTTGGTTTGGAAACACACCTGCTAAAAAATAGATTGATCTTTTCTTAAAATCTTCAACCAACTATGTAAACCAGTTCTCCTTTGTATCAATCTGAGATCCATCTGGATTATATCTGATTTTAGTGATATATAAAACAAAATTGATTTATTCACTCTTTGGTAAGCACTTATCTTTAGATGACACATTTGATAGTTCTGGTGTTTTGTTTTACGTGGTTTGATTTTATCAACCTAATCTGGTCTTTCTTTTGCAGATTATTTACAAAAGAAAATGGTTTGGGGTGAAGAGTTGAAGGCTTGAAGCCAAATGTTCCTAATCAAGAAGATGACCCGCACAACTCCCCTGAAACAAGGCCAGCACTATGTGCCAAGATTAAAGATCGCAAATATGTTTACTTTGGTCCAATATCGTATAGCAGTGTAATGCTTCAGGCACTTTTTATCATTCATTTTTATTATTCAAATCTCTATATGGTTGCCATAGATGCTACTATTACATGGATTTATTACTATTTTTCATGTGTTGTTGAAAATAGAACTCACTCATTTATTTGTCTACGGAGGGAGTAGTATACAGTAAGCTTCATTTCACCGAGATCTTCCGTTACATAGAGTTATTAATTTCAATATGAATTCAGAATTCAGTACCCACACGAATTTCATAGATGCTTTGATCGAGACGTGCGTTGCACGTGCATGCTTACTGGTACATCGAAAGTCCAGATGAAAGGCAGCTAGCAGGAAGCAAACGAGGCAACGGCCATGAGAGACTGACTTCAGGGGACCCCTTTTTTCCTCTAATCATCTTCCGGTACTAGTAGAACACTCACGAGCTGTCCACACCTGCGAGTCTTTTGTCCAAGGGTGCACAGAGCCTTGGGACCATTCAGCCGTTCCAAAATCTCAGCGTGCACGTGAACGAGAGGTACAGTGTAGTACGAGACAGAGTAGTTTCACGCCCTACTCTGCGGAAGCTGTGCTTGTCTGTACTGTTTCTTCATCATTTTTTTTTATAAGAGAGAAACAGTGCGTGGTTTACACTGTACTCTGCGATGCGCTTGTTTTTTTTTAGTGGCTGCGATGCGCTTGCTGAAATTTTTCACCCATGCGTGGCGTGATTTTCGCGACAAGAAGCATATCGTGGGCCGTGCTTCCATTTTTTCGGGATGATGGAAATATCGTGCAGCCTAAAGGAACAAGCTTTGGGCTATGGGCTGCTGGTCAGCCTTTCGGGAGAGGTCGGCCCATCATCACCCGACCGAGCGGGGATGCTCGCGCCGCGCGGCGGAGGCGGGGAGCGCTCCTGAATAATCCCACATCGGGGAGGGAGCGAGCAGCGCGGGCAGGGGAAGGGTACAAGTAGGAGGGGAATGGGACGTCTGCAACTCAAAAAGGGTCGGTTGGCTATGTATGCCACGTCCATCCTTAGCTGATGGGTGCTGTATGGCTATCAAGACATATGGCCGACATAATTTGTGGGAATCAATAGGGTTGGCTCGTCATGGCCGACCCTCCATACCTAATTAATCTCAAATAATTCAAACCTGATTGTAGACGTCGGGGCAACGTGGTTGCCCACCAAGACGTCGGGGCAACGTGGTTGCCCACCAAGAATCATCAATAGTGTCTTCATGATAGTGCTACAGTATTTGATAATTCATCTCAGAAATCTACTAGGATAAAACTTCAAACTTTCTCCCAGGCACGAATTTTATCTTTTTTGTAGAGAGCTTCTCAATCGACGTAACTTCAACAAATTTGACATTGACATCAGGCACTCAAGTATCTTTCACCACAAAAGAAATTTTTTGTATGCTAATTAATGATAGTACTGTTTATGTCCGGGGCCCAGGAGCCAAAACGCCGGTCCCGTCAGTTTTTGCCAACGCATTTGATTCAGATTTTTTTGGGGAAACTAGGGAATGCGCATCTTCATATTTGAGAGTTTTCGATGGAAGTTTTACAAACTCTTTCAATTCGAACAAAAAACACTATGGTCGCTTCGACGACGAGGATCGCCCTCGGTGCAGAATAAAAATGGAATCTTATTTCACATGAGAAGCCAATCCGGGCTTAATTTTAGTTCACCGCACTCTTGAGGAATATAACAGTGTAGGAAGAAGAGAGAACACCCTAGTAGAAACAAAAAGGAATGCCATAGCAGGGGTACCAATTTTCTAGACTTCAATCACAACAAGAATAGCATTTGCTTCAACGGGACACGGCAAAGATGCAAACATTCCAATGTACAGCGGCAGCTGGGACTCGGTAGCTGCGCGCTTGCGCCTTCATCAACATCAAAGCCATCTGTGTAGACTCGGGAAGGCATCACATATGATCAGAGCAACTCCTTCGCATTTTCTGCCTTCTTATCCTCGTCACCGTCACTCTCTAAGCCCTGCAGAAGCACGGAGCTGATGTTAGCATCAACCATACAGATGTAACGACAATATCTTATATGCCTTAAGCATGTCGAACACACACGGAAGTGATACACAACATCTCAAGGGACACCTAAGAAGCCTAGTGGTAGAGCACTAAGCTTCCAGCTGTTAAAGCAATAGATTCAATTCAAGCCCCCACTAAGGGTCGAGCAGTAATCTGGAAGTCAAACATTCAATTCAAGGGACACCCAAGTAGCCTAGTGGTAGAGCACTAAGCTTCCAAAGCAATAGATTCAATTCAAGCCCCCACTAAGGGTCGAGCACTAATCTGGAAGTCAAAGATACGTGGTGCCACCTGCAAATGCTTTTCTTGTACACCACAGCATAACAAGAAACGTGTACAGACAATAGAATGATCACCACACCTCACATTGGTAGTAGCACTAGAACAAGGAATTCCAAATGTACAATGTCTTGTCCAATACGGTTACCGCACATCAAAACTACATTCCATGGGGTATGAAACACTAGAACCAATACCATCTTATAAACTGTGGCTAGTGACGGTATCTATTTTAAGGGAAGCAGGTCTACTTACTGAGGCACCATCTATCTTATCAAAGTCATCGTCTAGCCCATCATCATCGCCAGCATCTGCAAGTGATGACACAAAAAATAAATTACATACAAGAAATGCAGTAACATGTAGCAATTAATTGGATAGAGTCAGGTGCAGGTAAATGAATAGCGTACCAGGACCCTCATCATCACTGCCTAGATCTCCAAGAAGAAATACATCCAGATCCTGCTCTCGATTTGATGAGGTAGATGTCTTGCTTGGCACCTTCGTGTCTTTCTGTTCTGAAGTTGTAGTTTGTGAGGTCTGTGATATTTCCTTCTGGGCAACCATTTTTTCCTCCTCGACTTTCACTTTCAGCTCCTCAAAATATTTGGTCTCGTAACTATTTGGGTTACATTTCAGGTCAATAAGCTCTAGAGGATCAACACTAGTGCCTAGTGTGCAAGAAAATTATGCTCAAACTAACACATGTAGCATTATAGCACTTGGAAAGCAAACCATTTTTAGCTCAACTAGAAAAACATCGACCCTGGTTTCATGAGGCAAGTCAAGTTTGTTATAAGCCCAAAATAGAGTGGCACAAACCAAATAATCACTGCTTGTAACATAATTCATTTATCACATACAAGTGTTCTATTGGGTAACTGAATCATGAAATTTCACAGACTAAATAATCATCACTAGGGCAATCAGAATATGTATTTTTTAGTTCCTTCAACAAGTGCGACACCAAGGATAAATGACGAACCATCCAGATTCTGGAAATAAGAAGATTGTTCAAATTCCAATATGCAAGATCCTACAGGTTGAATTGGACACAACAAAATTTGAACAAATAATTCTGACAGAATATCTATTTTGTGTATTCTGAAGAAATAATCAGTCCAAACTATCTATAGGTGGCAAATGTGGCAATGTAGAATCTATTCTGTTAAGACGAACCTATGATGCAGAAGTTTGGCCCGTGTTGACCAATGACCACAATATGTATTAGGATTACATAGCATGAGCCAACATGAAGCAAGAAGAGTAGAAGACTTACGGGGTTACATAGTTGTTTACTAGCAAGAAATAAACTCGCCAGAATTTACGCTCTTTCATGTATCTTGGGCACAGCTCATATCTGAACTTTGAAATTTCCTGAACATAAGATAAGACTGGTCAATAAAATTTCGCCAAAATACAAAATTACAGACTAACACAAAAAACTAGTATGCAGGTTAACAGGATAATAACTTAATAGCCCAACAGAGCCTCAGCGAACTGGACCAGCAGTAAACTTGCAGAAACAAATAACGGAACAGAGATCTTACTGAACTATAATCCTAAAGAAGACAAGGTCATGGCAAACCATTTTATCTAGTACTACATTCTGATTCATGCAAAGTAGGAAACACAAATACCATATTTGACATTCCCCGAGTGTTGATAAGTCAGTAATGTACTAATTATTCAGTTAGCTCTAAGCCTCTAACCGTCACACCAATCGAAAATCAATCTATTGTCCAGAATAACAATCACTCTAATACTCTAAATTATTTGAAACTAAAAACATAGTTTTCACCCTTTTTCTGATCTCAATATACACATCTAATCAGATTTGGAAGCAAAACAGAAGTATGTGTGTCTGTTCATATGTGCATTCACCGACAGGCCATACATCGAGCCACATAAACCCAATCTCCCATGGACATACATGCATTAAACCCCCACTGACTGAAATGGTTAATCGAGACAAAACCTTGATGGCCGAGAGGACGAGAGTGGCGTGCCTAGCCTGCCATTCGTTCAGATCCTGACGCACATTCGACACCGTGGGCACATCAGACATCTCCGGCTCATCTGCGCAACACAAATCTTATCATCAGTCAATCCAGCGCCTCGAATCCCCTAAACCCAACCATGAGTGAACCGCACCTTGCAAAGGGAAGTCGCGGAAGGTGCTTATGGTCATGCCGTTGACGAACTCGCGGAGGTCGTCGGTGATGCCGTAGCGCTCGAGCTCGGCGGCGTCGGGCTCCGACTCGGCCGCGGAGGGGAGGGGCGAGATCGCGGGGATGGGCGGGATGGAGGGGACGGGGATGTCCGAGGCGAGGTGCATGATCTGGCCGGCGAGGAGGTCGGCCTGCTTGGTCGCCTCCGCGGCCATCTCGCGGGACTTGATGGCGGTCTCCGAGAAGATCTCCTTGGACTTCTTCGCCGTCTCCGAGACCAGCACCGACGACCGCTTGGCCGCCTCCAGCGACAGCTCCTGCGACCGCTTCGCCGCCTCGCCGGCGAAGGACCGCGCCCTCTCCCAGAGATCCATCGCGCTTGGGAAATTCTACAAGGCTCGCTGTCGACTCACCGCCGTCGACTTCGCTGACGTCGGTGTGGGTCTTGGTTTTTCCTTTTTCTTTTGATTGACAACTCGGTGTTGCGTGAGAAGTGGAAAGATATTGGATATTTTGCGAATCCTCCCTCTTATACCTGTGATGGTTAGGGGCAATCCTTTCTAGTTTTTCTTTCTTTATAAATGTCAATCCTTTCTAGTTGCACGTCTAGCGCTAAGAGCAACTCCAACACGCCAACCCAACCGGACGCACACTTCATCCGTTTTTATCCATTTAGATCGGCTGCCCGCTTGTCGTCCACCTATGTCGAGCGGTGCACTCAATCCTTGTCCTCACATGAAACAATTTAAACTTAGAAAGGGCCCGTGGCTAGAGATCATGTGGTCATCGCTCAGAGTTCTCGCCGGCCATGTCAACGGCCGACACACATATACTAGCCTAAAAAAAACATCACATAGTTCATGCTAGTGCACTTACCAGTGGCTAGCACACATGCCAGCGCACAAAAATGGGTTGGAGTTCAACCACGCCTTTCTCGGCCGTGGTCATATGCCGACACACTTGCCGGCATAAAAAAAGATGACGCTCTCCGTCATAGATTAATCATCAAGCTTGAGCATGTCGTCCTACATCTTCTCGAACCAAGGCCCCTTCATCGGGGACACCGTGCTCAAGTCCACCTTCATGATTTCCACCCCTTCGCCATGCAAGCGAGCTCCACTTTTTTTGCTTTGGTGTTGGCTTTGGTAGCCTCGATCTCGAGCATCTTCGCTTGCATCCCGGCCTCCATCTCAAGCTTCTTTGCTTGCATCTCCGCCTCCATCTCGAGCTTCTTCCTTTGTATCTCCATGTAAGCCTTCGTTTGCTCTTCTTTGTCTTGCCAACGCGCTCCTCCCTTGTATCCTTTTGGGTCATCATGCCTTCCAAAGTTGCTTGCAAGGCAAATGATGCTTCATCACGCTTGTCCCCTCTCTTGGAGTTGGTCTTTCCCCGCGGCCACGGCTTCTCTCCCTCACCATGCTCCTCGGCGGCTTCCTCCCCTTCACTCTTCCTGAGGGCCGCATATTGCTCCTTGAATTTCTCTCGCCTTTTATGACCATCCAACAATGGATGAGAGTGAACGTCTTGTTCCCATGGTGGGACTTGAAAGCTTCGAAAGTTTGAAATGTCTACAAATGAAGACACGAATGCATATGGGCATTGGACATATGATGACCCACAAGTATAGGGGATCAATCATAGTCCTTTCGATAAGTAAGAATGTCGAACCCAACGAGGAGCAGAAGGAAATGACAAGTGGTTTTCAGCAAGGTATTTTCTGCAAGCACTAAAATAGTCGGTAACAAGTAGTTTGATAGCAAGATAATTTGTAACGGGCAAGTAACAACAACGGTAAATAAAGTGCAGCAAGGTAGCCTAATCCTTTTGTGGCAAAGGACAGGCCAAAACGGTAATCAACTACTAGATGTAATCAACACTACTAGTCACCCATAGGTACCAATCTGAGGTTTCAGTATAAAGATTGAACACAAAGAGATGAACTAGGGTTTGAGAGGAGATGATGTTGTTGAAGATGCTGATGAAGATTGGCCTCCGAAAGATGAGAGAGTTGTTGGTGATGACGATGGCTTCGATTTCCCCCTCCGGGAGGAAGTTCCCTTGGCGGAATCGCTCAGCCGAAAGGCAAAAGTGGTCTTGCCCAAGTTCCGCCTCGAGACGGCGGCACTCCATCCCGAAAGTCCTCTCCTTTTTTTTCTAGGTCAAAATGACTTATATACCAGAAGATGGGCACTGGAGATGGGCTAGGTGAAAGGACATGCGGTGCCCCCATGTGTGGTTTTGGTAATTGATGACATTCTCTATGGACTAATGGTTGCATCGAGTTATATTTGAAGGATGTTTCCATAGGCATTTCTTGAAGTCCATGTGTTGGTTTCAAGGAGTTTATGGGTTGACCAAGGTGCTATTAAGGAATTATCCAAAGATTGGTCATGTGAGTGTTGAGCTTATTGCAAGCATGTCTTGAAGAAGAAGATTGTGTGATCATTCATATTTACCTTCAAGACATCATCCAAATGAAGAGAGTCAGAAATATTCAAGGTTGATCAAGACTAAGTCAAGAGTGAATCAAGTTGATCAACTCACAAAGCATAGAAGATGTACCGAGTGGGACCAAGTGTTCCCATGGTATGGTAAGCATTGTCCATTACGCTTTGTGTACTAACCCATGGTCTACGTGAGAGTTCTTTGTGGGTTAGGTATGTTTCCATGGTCTTGCGCCAAGAGGAAGATCCCATACAACCCATGGAGGATGACATCAAGTGGTGATCGCCATCAAGTTTGCAGTGTGCAAGTTCAAGTGGAGCAACACAAAGAGTGGCTCACCCATAATGGAGTATGGGGAGCAATCAAGTTTGAATCTTGCCATCCATTGTGGTGTCAATGGACTTGTGAAGATGTGTCAAGAGTCGCTCACCCATAGTGAACTATGGGGAGCAATCATCTAGTCTTCATCGAGCCAATGCAATCAAGAAAGGTGGTCCAACTTGAGGAGTCAAGATCGCCATCATCTAGCTCAAGTGGACCATGTGCAAGGCAAAGGTTTGCCCTTGATAGGTTTTCTATTTTACCGGTCTCATGGTGGTAGTTGGGAGACCGGGTTATAGGATCGATAGCCGTATTATCAAGGGGGCTCTCAAGTGAGTAGCTTGATCAGATCGCTCGTCGAGAGCTCAAACCATTGCATCCTTTCATCATGTTTCTTGGTTCTTGTTTGATTCTCTTTGTGAGTCTTAGAGCTTATGGTCATCTTTATGACAAGCTTGAGTTCATCGAAAACGGAGTTTGCATGCGTCTTCTATGATGTTTTCGTGTTGGAGGTTTTACGGTCTTCTCCGAGGAAGGGTTCTCACCATTTTCTTTTGGGCATTTTCTCATTTGCTTATTATTGGTATTTCTTTCAAGATTGTGTTAGCCCTTGTCGCTAGCTTTCCAACAAACTTGGTTTCATCGAATTCGGAGTCCGTTTGCAAAAGTTGTGGCTGTTTTGGTGAAGGCTGCAGCGGTACTACCGCGACTAGAGCGGATGTAATTTTTTACTACCGCTCTGGAGCGGTACTACCGCGGCTACTTCCGTGGCTACTTCCGCTCGGGACCAAAAACTCGTCACAAGTCCAGCGGTGGTAGGCACGGATGTAATTTTTTAGTACCGCTCACAAGCAGTAGTACCGCTACCCTTAGCAGTAGTACCGCTACCCCTAGCGGTAGTACCGTGATGTCAAGCGGTACTACCGCTTGTGCGGGCTGTGAGCATAACGGTTGGATTTTTCCCCACCTATAAAAGGGGTCTTCTTCCCATTGAACCTTAATCCTTTGAGCTCGTTCTTGCCCCCATTGTTGACCTTCTCTGAGCTTGCTAACTCTCAATCCCTCCATGGATTCTTGCTAGTTTTGAGGAAAAGAGAGGAGATCAGATCCACGCTTCCACCAATCACTTTCTCCTCTTAGTGAGGGAACCCCTGGATCTAGATCTTGGAGTTCTTCGTGTTCTTCTTTCGTTCTTCCTCTCATTTTCCTCCCTAGCATTAGTTGCTTTGGTGGGATTTGGGAGAGAAGGACTTGGGCACTCCGTGTGCCCTTGCCGCTGCATTTGGTGCATAGGTTTGAGTTCTCCACACGATACATGGAAGTTACAAGTTGAGAAGCTTATTACTCTTGGGTGCTTGGTGCCCTTGAGCTTGTTTATCTTGGGTGCTTGGGCCCCTAGTCGGTTGGTGGTGTTCGAGCTCAATCATTGTGGTGTAAAGCTCCGGCAAGCGCCGGGTCTCCAATTAGGTTGTGGAGATCGCCCGAGCAATTTGACGGTACCGTGACCGCCCAAGGGTTGCCAAAGTGTACGGGTTCGGTGACCGCCCAAGGGTCGCCATTTGTACGGGTTCGGTGACCGCCTCAAGGGTCCCTTGGTGGATCACGGCATCTTGCATTGTGCGAGGGCGTGAGGAGATTACGTGGCCCTAGTGGCTTCTTGGGGAGCATTGTGCCTCCACACCGCTCCAAACGGAGATTAGCATCCGCAAGGGTGTGAACTTCGGGATACATCGCTGCGTCTCCGCGTGCCTCGGTTATCTCTTACCCAAGCCCTTTACTTATGCACTTTACTTTGTGATAGCCATATTGTTCTTTGTCATATATCTTGCTATCACATAGTTGTTTATCTTGCTTAGCATAAGTTGTTGGTGCACATAGGTGAGCCTAGTTGCTTTAGGTTTTGTGCTTGACAAATTAACCGTTAGGTTTATTCCGCATTTGTTCAAGCCTAAACCGTAATAATTTTAAAACGCCTATTCACCCCCCTCTAGGCGACATCCACGATCTTTCACTAGGCTAATCACAACCCACCGGGGTGCGCCTAGGGGGTCTGGCACGCCCTGGTGTCTTGTGGCACCAGGTGCCCCCCCTCCGATAGTTATTTGCTCCAGTATTTTTCATATATTCTAAAATAATTCTCCGTGAAGTTTGAGCTTATTTGGAGTTGTGCATAATAGGTATCGCTGACGTAGCTTTTTCAGGTCCAGAATTCCAGCTGCCGGTATTCTCCCTCTTAGTGTAAACCTTGCATATTATGAGAGAAAGGCATTATAATTACTCCATAAAACATTATTATGCATAAAAACATTATAAATAACAATAAGAAATCATGATGCAAAATGGACGTATCAACTCCCCCAAGTTTAGACGTCGCTTGTCCTCAAGCGAAAACCGACATCGAAAAACATGTCCACATGCTTAGAGAGAGAGGTGTCGATAAAAACAAAACACGGACATAGTAGCATCGTGCTTATTATCATAACAACAACTAACTTTATCATAAAGCTTTTATCATATAACTGCTATCATATAACTTCTCATGAACAAGTAACAATTCACCACAACATCGAAATAAAAAGCATAAACTCCATTGAAAACCAACAAATTGTGTTCTCAGTCAACTTTGCAACTATAATTCATCATATTTTCAGGAAGGGTCTCGTATCGGAGCCTTTTGGCAACTCCACATACTCAACCATCATTTAATCTTTGATGATTGCTAACACTCATAGCATACCCATGAGCAAAAAGTTTCAACCGGACACATAGAAAGATAGGGGTTTAGAGTTTTGTCATCCAATATATTCACCTCAAGGGTGATGTCAACAATAATAACTCATGCTCACTCATATCCAACTGGAAATATGTGCCTAGATCTTTCCCCACCACATGATGCTTGTAAAAGGAGAAATAAAAAAGGATTAGGGAAGAATGCTTTGACTCTTGCATAAAAGTAAATACATACAAGTAAAAGATACACCCTTCGCAGGGGGAAGCAGAGGTTGTCATGCACTTTTTGGTTTGTATGCCAAATCCCTTAATGCAGAAGAACGTCACGTTATGTTGCTCCTTATGATAGCAACCTTTATTATGCAGTCCGTCACTTTTATTACTTTGCCATCACAAGTTCGTACAACGCTCAATTTTCTCTTATTTAGAAGCAAATTTTATTTCCTTATTGCACCAATGACAACTTACTTGAAAGATCTTACTCAATCCATAGGTAGGTATGGAGGACTCTCAAAACATGAGTTTGGGTTTAGGGTTTTTGGATGCACAAGTATATCTCTACTTAGTGCGGAATTTTGGCTAGCAAAGATATTGAGCAAGCACCACACGTTGAAGGATCTATAACAATATAACTTCTATGTGAATATGAACAAACATAAATCATTACATTGTCTTCCTTGTCCAATGTCAACAACTTTGACATATAATATTTAGGCCCTCTTTGATTTGCAGGATTTTCAAAACGCGGGAATAGGAAAAATACAGGATTTCCAATGTCACCAACTTTGGCATGTCCACTTGAATCCTATAAGATTAGCATAGAGTGTTTGATGCTACTGGAAAAACAAAGGAACTGAAA
This sequence comes from Aegilops speltoides, assembly GCA_021437245.1. Lineage (NCBI taxonomy): Eukaryota > Viridiplantae > Streptophyta > Magnoliopsida > Poales > Poaceae > Aegilops > Aegilops speltoides. The sequence goes on along the minus strand of CM038146.1, from coordinate 408,391,015 downwards.
AAAGAGGTTGGTGTGGATGCTAGATTTCCAATGAAATGTAGTACACTTGATTCCATTGGAACAAATCCTACAGGATTCAATCCTGTGAATCAAACGACAAATGTAGGAAAAAATCCTAAGGATTCTAATCCTCCAGAAGTCCCACAGAATTCCTTTGAATCAAAGGAGCCCTTAATGGGGGCTCACAATCATAAAAGATGTCCAAGATAGTGTATTTGCATGTGAATCTTCTCTTCCCTTATTAATTTTTTTCATGAGTTGCATCATTGACCAATGCTATGTTTGTCAATCTCCAATAAATTTTACCACTTATACTTTTCCTTACGTGATGTCATTACTTACCATAAGATTAGCACATGATCTTTTTTTTCATTTATTTCCTTTTATCTAATTGCAACATAAAAGTAAAGAAGCAATGACTCAAACTAACTCTATTATATAACTCTCACCCGATTACATGGATAGATTGATCATGAAACTAACACTCAAAAAGTGATCCTGTTAAACTTTATTTCAACTAATTCATGATAAAACTAAAGATCGACCTAAGATAGGTAAAGGCAATAAAAGTGATAGTGATACAATACCGGGGCATCTCCCCCAAGCTTGGCACAAGCCAAGGGGAGTGCCCATACCATGTACTAAAGTCTTCTTTGGTGGGGAAGATGATGATGGTGGTGGTGATGAGGTAGTAGTGAGCTTATCCTCCATCTTCCATGGCAGCGGCTCACCATCATAAGAGGAAGCACGAGTCTCACGCGTCCTGCAACTGGCAGCTAAACCCATACCTTTAAATCTTGCCTCATATTCAAACACTTGACTTTGAAGATCATAGATTTGGCTTTGCAGAAAATTGATTTGCTTGTTGAGGGTGAAGACGATGTCTTTCATAGACCGTCCATCCACCTTGTGATCACGGGTGAAATCCGTAATCATGAGGCGATTGGCACTGAGTCCACGCTCCACCATCCCCTTGCACTTGAAGACCTCCTACTCCATAGCTTCGAGCCTAACCTCCACGGTTCCTGTCCTCTTGGGCCCTTGAACATCCCGGAGCTTCATCACCTCCGACAAGTAGGGGTTGATTACCCTCTCGAAGAACTTGTCCTTGGAGGAGCTCGGTGCGGCGATGGCGATATAGATCTGTTAGAAAACATCAAGAAACAAGAATAGAAGATTTCTCCGTGATATGGTGGTCAGTATGTTGGGGGGTATATAAAGATTTTTTATCTTGGGAAATGATATCTACTACACAAGCTTCTTCTTGTAGACGTTTTTGGGCCTCCAAGTGTAAAGGTTTGGAGGACAGTAGCAAATTTCTCTCAAGTGGATGACCTAAGGTTATCAATCCGTGGGAGGCGTAGGATGAAGATGGTCTCTCTCAAACAACCCTGCAACCAAATAGCAAAGAGTCTCTTGTGTCCCCAACACACCCAATACAATGGTAAATTGTATAGGTGCACTAGTTCGGGGAAGAGATGGTGATACAAGTGCAATAGTGATGGTAGATATAGGTTTTTGTAATTTGAAAATATAAAACAGTAAGGTAGCAAGTGGTAAAAGTGAGCCAAAACGGTATTGCAATGCATGAAAACAAGGCCTAGGGTTCATATTTTCACTAGTGCAAGTTCTCTCAACAATGATAACATAATTAGATCATATAACAATCCCTCAATGTGCAACAAAGAGTCACTCCAAATTCACTAATAGCGAAGAACAAATGAAGAGATTATTGTAGGGTACGAAACCACCTCAAAGTCATTCTTTCCGATCATCCATTGGGCTATTCCTATAAGTGTCACAAACAACCCTAGAGTGCGTAGTAAAATAACACCTTAAGACACATATCAACCAAAACCCTAATGTCACCTAGATACTCCAATGTCACCACAAGTATCCGTGGGTTTGATTATACGATATGCATCACACAATCTCAGATTCATCTATTCAAACTAACACAAAGAACTTCAAAGAGTGCCCCAAAGTTTCTACCGAAGAGTCAAGACAAAAACGTGTGCCAACCCCTATGCATAAGTTCACAAGGTCACTGAACCCGCAAGTTGATCACCAAAACATACATCAAGTAGATCACGGGAATATCCCATTGTCACCACAGATAAGCACATGCAAGACATACATCAAGTGTTCTCAAATCCTTAAAGACTCAATCCGATAAGATAACTTCAAAGGGAGAACTCAATCCATTACAAGAAGGTAGAGGGGAGAAACATCATAAGATCCAAGTGTAATAGCAAAGCTCGCGGTACATCAAGATCGTGCCAAACCAAGAACACGAGAGAGAGAGATCAAACACATAGCTACTGCTACCCTCAGCCCTGAGGGTGAACTACTCCCTCCTCGTCATGGAGAGCGCCGGGATGATGAAGATGGCCACCGGTGATGGTTCCCCCCCCACTCCGACAGGGTGCCGGAACAGGGTCCCGATTGGTTTTTGGTGGCTACGGAGGCTGCGACGGTGGAACTCTCGATCTTGGTTCTGTTCTGGAAGTTTGGGGATATATAAGAGGTGTTGGTGTCGGGAACAAGTCAGGAGGGGTCCACGAGGCAGCCGCGAGGTAGGGGTTGCGCCCTCCACCCTTGTGGTGGCCTCGGGACTCTTTTGGTCCATCTCCGATGCTCCGTGGGCTTCTTTTGGTCCAAAAATAATCTCCATAAATTTTCAGGTCAATTGGATTCCGTTTGATATTCCTTTTCTGCGAAACTCAAAAACAAGGAAAAAACAGAAACTGGCACTGGGCTCTAGGTTAATAGGTTAGTCCCAAAAATCATATAAAATAGCATATAAATGCATATAAAACATCCAAGATAGATAATATAATAGCATGGAACAATAAAAAATTATAGATACGCTAGAGACGTATCAGGAAACAAGCAAACATGAGGAAAATGGAGTCGGGAAGGTTCCCGAGGTGGACACAACCAACCTGGGCGCGCTAGGATGGCAGGCGCTCCCTGGTGTATTGTGCCCTCCTTGGTTGCCTTCCAGGTTATTTTTTATTTTCCTAATTTTTCTAATATTCCAAAACCGACAGAAAATATTTTTGCAGATTTTTTGGAGTCCGTTTACTTACCGTATCACATACATCCTCTTTTTTTAGGATTCTGGAGTGTTCCGGAAGGTTTCTTTTATGTGTTCATCTGGTGTCATGGTTTGGATAATATTACTTTCAACATTAATAGGCGTACCAGAGATATAGTATTTAATTCTTTATCCATTGACCACCTTTGGGTTAGTACCTTCGGCATTATTAATCTTGATAGCTCCAGAGTGATAAACCTCTTCGATAATATATGGTCCTTCACATTTGGAGAGAAGTTTTCCTGCAAAGAATCTAAAACGAGAGTTGTACAAAAGAACATATTCTCCAACTTTGAATTCTCGCTTTTGGATTCTTTTGTCATGCATCTTTTAACTTCTTCTTTGAATAGTTTAGCATTTTCATAGGCTTGGGTTCTCCATTCATCTAGTGAGCTAATATCAAATAACTTCTTTTCACCGAAAAGTTTGAAATCATAGTTCAGTTCTTTAATTGCCCAATATGCTTTATGTTCTAACTCAAGGGGCAAATGAAAAACTTTTCCATAAACCATTTTATATGGAGATATACCCATAGGATTTTTATATGCTGTTCTATAGGCCCAAAGTGCATCATCTAATTTCTTAGACCAATTCTTTTGGGACCTATTGACAGTTTATGTAATATTAACTTTATTTCTCTATTGCTAAGTTCAACTTGACCACTAGATTGAGGATGACAGGGTGAAGCAATTCGATGGTTAACATCATACTTAGCAAGCATTTTACGGAAAGCACCATGAATAAAGTGTGAACCACCATCAGTCATTAAATATCTAGGGACTCCACACCTTGGGAAAATAACTTGTTTAAGCATTTTAATGAAAGTGTTATGATCAACACTACTAGTTGGTATAGCTTCACCCACTTAGTAACATAATCAATAGCAACCAAAATATGAGTATACCCATTAGAGGAAGGAAAAAGTCCCATATAATCAAAACCCCAAACATCAAATGGTTTAACAACAAGCTAATAATTCATAGGTATTTCCTGACGCTTACAGATATTACCAATTCTTTGACATTCATCACAAGATAAAACAAACTTACGGGCATCCTTGAAGAGAGTAGGCCAATAAAAACCAGATTGTAATACCTTGTGAGCAGTTCTATCTCCCGCATGATGCCCTCCATAGGCTTCAAAGTGACATTTCCATAGGATTTGTTCCTATTCATGCTTAGGTACACAACGTCTAATAATACCATCCATCTACTCCTTTATAAAGATGCGGGTCATCCCAAAAGTAATGTCTTAAATCATAGAAGAATTTTTTCTTTTGTTGGTATGTGAAACTAGGTGGTATATATTTAGCAACAATATAATTAGCATAGTCATCATACCATGGAGTATTATGAGAAACATTTACTGCAGCTAGTTTTTCATCAGGAAAGCTATCATCAATAGGTAGTGGGTCATCAAGAATATTTTCTAACCTAGACAAGTTATCTGTTACTGGGTTCTCAGCTCCTTTCCCATCAGTGATATGTAAATCAAATTCTTGTAGCAAGAGAACCCATCTAAGGAGTCTAGGTTTAGCATCTTTCTTTTCCATAAGATATTTTATAGCAGCATGATCAGTGTGAACAATTACTTTGGAATCAACAATGTAAGATCTGAATTTATCACAATCAAACACAACTGCTAAAAATTCTTTTTCAGTGGTAGCATAATTTCTTTGGGCACTGTCTAGAGTTTTGCTATCATAATGGATGACATTTAATTTCTTATCAACTATTTGTCCTAGAACAGCACCAACAACATAATCATTAGCATCACACATGATTTCAAAAGGCAAGTTTCAATGAGGTGGTTGAACAATAGGTGTAGAAGTTAAGGCTTTCTTAAGTGTTTTAAAGGCTTCTACACAATCATCATAAAAAACGAATGGAATATCCTTTTGTAAAAGATTAGTAAGAGGCCTAAAATTTTAGAGAAGTATTTAATAAACCTCCTATAGAAACCAGCATGACCAAGGAAACTATGAATACCTTTAATATCTTTAGGGCACGACATTTTCTCAATTACACAAACTTTAGCCTTATCCACCTCAATACCTCATTCAGAAATTTTATGCCCCAAGACAATACCTTCATTAACCATAAAGTGGCACTTCTCCCAATTCAAGACAAGATTAGTTTGCTCACATCTCTGCAAAACTTGATTGAGGTTGCTTAAGCAATCATCAAAAGAAGTTCCGTAAACGGAAAAATCATCCATGAAAACCTCAATAATCTTTTCACAAAAATCAAACAATATAGCAGTCATACATCTTTGAAAGGTAGTGATATGTCTCCAACGTATCTATAATTTTTGATTGTTCCATGCTTGTTGGGGATATAACTATTAGGTATGACCCGCCCAGGAGGGGCCGGGTTATACCTATGGCGATTCATGAAGCCCAAGACGGCACTGGAAGATGGCGGTTCAGTTAAGGGCCCAAGGCCCAAAGGCGACTTAAAGCCCGTAGAGATAAACCGCCATATGTATGTAACTTGTATTGTAGGGCAAGAATAGAGAGAGACCGAGCCAGACATTGTTTATGAGCCGGCTGGTACTCTGTGAGCCGCTGGGCGTCGACCTCTGTGTATAAAGGGACGACCCGGCGGCGGTTCAGGGCAAGTAAGATCAGATCGAGTACTAGGTCAAGAGCATTCGCTCCCTGGTAATCGAGACATAAGCAATCCCACCTCAAACTGGATTAAGCCATTACCTTCATCTCAAGGGGCCAAACTAGTATAAACTCCTGTGTCCTCTGTCCCATTTTAACCCCTTTAAGCTTCCTAGTTGCGTTGGCTCCACAACTAAGTCCTTTCACTAGGACATCTGCCGTGACAATTCCACGATAGTTGACGCCCACCGTGGGTCCATCGCACGATGGATTTGAGTTCTTGAAGGGTAGCTTAGAAGGGCTCAAACGATACTGTCGGTGTCAAAACCGGCGGATCTCGGGTAGGGGGTCCCGAACTGTGCGTCTAGGCGGATGGTAACAGGAGACAAGGGACACGATGTTTTTACCCAGGTTTGGGCCCTCTCGATGGAGGTAAAACCCTACGTCCTGCTTGATTAATATTGATGATATGGGTAGTACAAGAGTAGATCTACCACGAGATCAAGGAGGCTAAACCCTAGAAGCTAGCCTATGGTATGATTGTTGAGATGTATGTTCGTCCTACGGACTAAGGCCTTCCGGTTCATATAGACACCGGAGGAGGCTAGGGTTACACAGAGTCGGTTACAATGGTAGGAGATCTACATATCCGTATTGCCAAGCTTGCCTTCCACGCCAAGGAAAGTACCATCCGGACACGAGCCAGAGTCTTCAATCTTGTATCTTCGTAGTCTTGGAGTCCGGCGGATATTGATAGTCCGGCTATCCGGACACCCCCTAGTCAAGGACTCCCTTAGTAGCCCCTGAACCAGTCTTCAATGACGATAAGTCCGGCGTGCATAATGTTCGGCATTGCAAGGCGGGTTCCTCCCTTGAATAATCCAGAGAAGATAATGAACACCAGGATAGTGTCCGGCTCTGCAAAAATAATTTCCACATTCCACCGTAGAGAGAATAAAATGTACACGTAGCTCAATCTGCTGACGTATTACGCGGCGTGTCATCACACCGCAACCAAGCCTTTGTTTGAATCGTTTTTTTATACCACCTCAGCACGTTTAGCGAAGCGGTTTCCTTGGCACGTCTTGTCGAAGCAGAGATCGTGTTCCCCTTATTCCGGGATCCTCATCAATACGTGCGTGGGTAACCCAACCGCTCCGTCGCCGCCACTCCTCTATCGAAGGGGAATCTCAAACGGTCACGGAGACGGCCCTTGGTATTTCTTCCCCTTTATAAGAGGGCCAAGGCTCGCCCTTGTTCTTCAATCTTGCATCGAATCTTTTCCCCGCTCCCAGTTCCAACACCCAGAGCCTCAGATTCGAGCGCTTCGGATCCTCAATCATGTACGGCTCCGACCTCCAGGTGCGGTGGATGCTCTCCTCCGTCACGGAGGAGGACATATTGAAGTTGCGTGAGGCCAAGTACCTGGCCTATGAGGTTTCGCACAGGTTGCCTGCCCAAGGGCACGTTGTGCCAGCCCCCGAGCCTGGGGAATACGTCGTTTTCGTATCCCACCTCCGCCGGGGTTTAGGCTTCCCGACGGATCCCTTCGTGAGAGGGCTCCTGTTCTACTACGGGCTGGACTTTCACGACTTGGCTCCGGAGTCCATCCTCCATATCTCCGCATTCATCATCGTCTGCGAAGCCTTCCTCCGCGTCATCCCCCACTTCGGCCTATGGCTGAAGACCTTCAAGGTGGAGCCGAAGATGGTCGGGGGGCGTCAAGCGGAGTGCGGCGGGGCGACCATAAGCAAGAAGGTCGATGCCCCGTGGCCTGAGGGTTCCTTCCAAGAGGAACCCGGACTGTGGCAGCAGGAGTGGTTCTATATCACCGCTCCAAGGGGCAGCAGGCAAAAGCCGCCGCCCTCATTCCGCCCGGGACCTCCACGCCAACTGATGTCGTGGGTCAACCAAGGGCTCAACTGGGGGCCGTCCGAAGACGTGCCCTCACTGCAGGTCTGGATTCGAGATCTCCAAGCGAGGGAGATCGACCTGATCAAGGTGATGCAGGTTATGCTAATCAGGCATCTCTTGCCCTGTAAACGCCGTCCTCTCCATCTATGGGAGTTCAACCCGGAGGGACCTCGAATTCTCCAACACTTCATGGGTGCGACACCCGTGGAGATGTACAAGTTGTTCTTCGGACCGCAGGTGGCGTGTCCGGATTTAGCCGAGGATGCAGGTCTAAGCCGCGATCGCCCGGATACTCAGGTAAGTAGCTCAGAGTCCGGACATTCAATTTACATGCCTTTCTAGAGTTCGCCTCCTGACCCCTTGTTCTTTACAGGAATGGGTGGCACGATCAAGGCTGATAAGGTGTCCGACCCCCCTCCCAGAGACCGCACTGGAGCCCGTGCTGGTCAGAATGTTGGAGGTTGCCCCTACAAAAGGGGGCGACGGGGAAAATAGAGGAGCTAATATTTCGCCCAAAGGGGCGACTGAAGAGGGGGGAAACAAGAACCCTCCTTCAGGGGAGAGAGGACCGCCCGAGATCCGGAGGCCAAAGCCCCTAAGCGTGGGAAGAGATCTTCCCCGGGGGGTCCGGCGCCCGGAGAGAATCCGGACGCACAATCATCACCAAAGGATCGGCCCTCCAGCGAGCCGTGAGTATGAAAGAGGAAGTTAATTAATAAGGAAATACCTTCATTTGTGCTTCTGTAGGTAACTGAAATATTTATACTACAGTTCGGATCTGCAGCCTTCTCAGATGAGTTCATCTTCGGGGGACCTTCTTCCGGAGATGATGGAGAGCGATACGCCTCCATCCGCAACACCGCCAGATGAGGCAGGCGCCCGAAGTGTCATCACGGAGGGTATCCCCGAGTCCGGAGGGGCCAGAGAGTTCGGCACCTACTAGTGTCCGGCCGGGAGAACTGAAGAATCTGCTTGAGAGGGCGTCCATTTCAGAAGATCACCGTGCGTTAATGCGTATGGTGATTGGAAGGATTTCGTCCGCCGAGAGCGGATTGCGTAATGCCGCCATGAGTTTGCTGGCAGGATTTGAGGTATGCAGTAATGATGCACCCCTTCGTATTTTAACAGTTTTGCATATAAAAAATGCGCCCTGTATAGATAGTAGCCCCTGAGACTCGGTAGGTTGTCGGCAACGACAGCGTGCCGAGGATCGAAATCTCAAAATCTCAAGTAATGAATACCGCTGTCCCTATGTAGGTGGCGGATAGTCCGAGGGGCAGCCGGACTAATGATGTTGCCGAATTAAGTCGGCAACTTGACATGGCGGATGCGGACATCGCACTTGTCAACCGGCGACTTGACGAGTCGCAAGGTAAATAAATTCTCCGCAGTTTCTTTATTTAAGGGGGTCGAAGCCCTCCTTTGATAAGTTGTATGCTGTTGTACAGACGGTGCTGCTGCTGTGGAGAGCCTTCGGGCCGAACTTGCTCGAGCTAAGGAGCAAGCCCGAAGGAGTGACGCGGCTGCCTCAAAGGCGGTCAAGAGTTGAAAGTCGAAAAGGCCGCGACCGCCTAAGCTAGGCGGAGGTGGCGAATTGGCCATGAAATTAAAGGATGCTACCGACCGCAATGAGGCTCTTGAAAAGGAGCGCTTATCGGAGCGGAAAGCTCAAGAAGGCCACCGCCAAAGCCAAGGATGCCCGCTCGCAATGCGGGCTATGAAGGAGAGCTGCGCCAGTCGAGAGATCGTGGCTGGCAAGCCTATTCTGCTGCATCGCCGTTTATGGATGCAAAGTATGCTCAATTTGAGTGGTGTGGAGTCCGGAGGATCCGATATGGATTTAGCTGCAAGCGCGGCTGATGCCGTTAAGCACTTCCGGAGCCGGGGGATCACGAGACGAAGAGCTGTATTGGTCTCAATTCCACAGTCCGGATCGCTTCCTTCCGCTGACGGACCGTTGGCGAATGGGCCGAGCTAAATAGATTGTCCGGACTTGCTATGTTCGACATCGTGGCCCATGTCTCGCCGAGAGGTCCAAGGCGACGAGCTACTTCGCCATCGCAGCAATTCCTTGAGCGGTGCCGCATATAAAGGACATGAAGCGGTCGGCCTGCATTGAGGGCGCGCGGATGGCTCTTGCCCGTGTGAAGGCGCATTGTCCGGAGATGGATGCCACCGCTGTTGCCGCCCAGGGTCCGGATGAAAGCCGGCTCCCTGCCGAGCACTACTTCGGAGAAGTCATGTACGGCGCTCGTATAATAGAGTCGCAGTGCTCGAAGAATGTAACGTTCAAATGAATGCATTAGCTTGTAAATCGATGATTATGTTATAACTACTTTTTATACTTGTGCGCCCAAGTAGTAAAACTTCTCTGTCGGCCGCCACGATACTTGTGTATAACTTGAAAGATGGCAGTTCGACCTCAGCCCCCAAGCACAAGGTGCTGGGGTGTTCGCAAAAATAGCGTTTTCACACTTAATCCGGACGCCTCGGTCCTGTTATAAGGAGGTGGTAGCGAGCTTAACGAGGCAATCCGAACTATAATGCTTTATCACTTTCACTTAGCCAGTGGAGCTCGAGGGTGGGGCTACGATATAGCCCCTTGTGGCACCGCACGTCTCCGTATTCGGGGTGCGTATGTGCCTGACCGGGAAACGGTCCTTCGTCAAAGCGGGGAATTCTAAACATTCCGGTAGTCGATCGAGTGGTTGACCAGACTCTCGCTATATCATGACAGTCAGTTTTCGGCTTTCATCGAGGTGCTCGCCAGCCGAACCGGGCACAATCGCAGAGTTCTCCGGTGCCGCGCGTTAGCCGATGATACGGAACGAAGGCAGCAAAACACAGGAGCCGGACAAACCCAACATTTGACCAAAGACATGATTCGAGCTGATGCATATAATGCCTAACTCGAGACGCCAACACTCCCTAAGGTGTTCGGTCTTTATAGTAATGGGAAGAACGATGCCCTAAGCCCTAGTGTCCGAATGCACGGCATGGTCTTCGACGCGCCGATGCCAAAGCGCCAGCTCGCTTTGGCTATAGGAAAAACCAAGGGAGAATAACAACAAGAGATAGTAAAAAAGGTCTACGCAGGGTCTTAATCTGAAAAGAATCCTTGCAACGGGTCCCTACTGCACGTCTGCGCCGGTGTCTCCGTTGCGCCGTTATCCTGGACGGGTATGCACGTTGTTCATCTATAGAAATAGAGGAACGTTTAGTTTTAGAAACAATTCGTGCGAAAAATATGTAAAATAAGAAATATAAATAATTAAAGCAAGGTTTATATGAAACCGCGATTGTTTGCGCCGCAGCCCCTCGTGAAGGGGTATGCGGCTAGGGAGCCCCTAGCCCGCCGAGGCCGGATTCGCCTATCCGAGTGCGGGGTCCTTAAGTGACCTCGACCTGAAATGGCGCCATGTGGACCGGCATCTTGAGTGTAAGAGACGCAGAATGCGGTATGGCGTTGAAGCGACAAAAGCCTTCGCCCCAAGAGTGCTTGATATTCACTTTCAAATGGGACGATATGAAAAATTAATTTTTCGCGTCAAAAATTGTTCGCGATCCAACACGACTTCTAGTAATATAGAGCCTGTGCACTTGGCGAAGGGCTGGCGTCACTCCTTTGAAGGAAGTGCGGCTGTGTCGAATTTTGGTAGGGTTCATCCTCATCCTACGGATTGTTTTTGAATATAGTAGGTTTAAGTCACCGCCTCCGTCCATTAGGACGTTAGTGAATTGTAATCCGTCTATTATGGGATTCAATATCAGGGGAGTCCGTCCCGCGTTTCGAACGCTTCTGGAATAGTCCAAGTGATCGAAAGTGATTGGTTTTGATATCCAATCTCTACGGTTCTGCTGGTTGGACCGCGAAGCTCTTTTTAGAAAGTGCCGCACTATTTTTCCGTGTTATCACATGAAGTGAGTTTACTGCTTTGACCCCTTGTGGGAAAGTCTTTTGTTTTCCGGTGCCCTGCTGGCGGGTTTATCTTCTTCGCTGACGCGCCGAGCCCCTTGTGTTCGCATTTAATCGGCCGGACTGTTTAAAACCCAACAATCCTCGTGGGTGTGATTTGCGTGCCTTCCGGGTACTGTGGATTTGGCATATCCGACCCAAAATTTTGTTTGTTGGACACCACACCGTCATCCTTATGAGGCTGTGTTTTATTATTGGGCCGCGAGCTTTTGAATCTGGCGCTGATCGCCGTGTTTTGGGCTTTTTTCTTTATTCCGCGCTGCTTTTTTCTGCGCCGTGATTTTCCGCTTCCATCTGTTGTCTCGATGTACTTGGGTCGCTGGTGCTGCTTCTTGCTAGCCAGCTATCCTCTCCCGCACGTAAGCGGGTCATGAGGCTTGTTAGTGCGGACATTGTCCTCGGTTTCTCTTGACCGAGGTGCTTGCGCAGCCATTCGTCTCGGACATTGTGCTTGAAAGCTGCTAGGGCTTGGCGTCCGGACAATCGACTATTTGGTTCTTTTGGTAAGAAACCTGTTCCAGAATTTCATACTGACTCTCCGGCTGTTGAGTTATATGACTTAAATCATCTCAGATCCGGAGGACGGACATAAGTCCCTTGAAAATTCGCCTAAACGCTTCCTCGAGCTCTTCCCAACTTCCAAACAAGAGCTCGGGAGGCTTTTGAGCCAATGACGGGCTGTCCTTTGAGCTTGAGGGTAGATATTTTATGGCGTGGAGATCGCCTCCTCCGCCATGTGTATATGCAGTATATAATCTTCTATCCGACTCTGTGGTCTGTTGTTCCATCGTGAGGCCTCTATGTTCATGGGTTTAAACCCTGCTGGGAATTCATGGTCCACCACCTCATCGGTGAAACATAGTGGGTGTGCGGCGCCCCTGTACTTGTATGTGCCGCTATCATCGGACGCTTGACGTGTTACTTTGCTTCCCGGGGCCTTCTTTTTGGGTCCGTAGATGGACCTGGCTGGGTCATTTGACGGTGGAGGCTCTATGGCCTCTTCGTCAATTCGTAGCAGCTACGCGCCGGGTAGCTCTTGATTGGTGGCCATTGCCGATTTATCTGCGGTTTTGAGTACTTTGCTCCATCTTATTCTCGAGCGTGTCTTCCGCTGTTTTGAGCTTCCGCTTTTCCTTCTTCAGCTTCTTGCTGTGGCGATGAGCCCGCGCTTAAAAGCTCTTGTTCGACGGGGTCCTCGGCACGCACGAGTTCTGCTGTCATTGGGGCTTGCCGTCTTCGGAGGGAGGCAGATATTTATGATCCTCAACCTCTTCGTCGCCGCCTCTCGTGAGGGCTTGCTTCGTGATCCTCCCGCGCTGAGTCTTGCTGGAGGGGATTGTCTTCGCACTCTCCGGGTATTGTTATCTCCTGTGCCGGCATCTCTATTCTTGCTGTGGCGGGATTTAGAGCGGCGCCGCTGACGCCGGCGTTTGGGCTGCTTCTTTAGGGAATCTGCCTCCGCTGCTTCTTCGCCATCCCCTTCTTTTGGGGTGTCCACCATGTGTATGTCATAGGACGAGGTGGTCTTCCAGTGCCCTGTAGGCGCTGGCTCTGTTAAATCTCCGCATCGCCGTCCATAGCGCCGATGTCGCCGAGTCAAGTTCAGCATGTTGGTTAAATCCTCGGCAGTGGCTACAAAGTGGGTGGTGGGTGGGCCCGAATTTCTTCGCCGTCCCAGATCTCAACCATCCCGCCATAGTCCGCCAGACTCTCCGATAGCGAGAGATGCTTTAGTGAATTCAGGATATCGCCAAAAGGCGAGTGTTGGAAGATGTCCGCGCGGTGAATTCCATAGCGGCGCCTAACTGATCGATCGGTAGAGGCGCGGGAGGTTCGGAGTCCGCAGGAGTCCGCGCCCGAATCACGAAGTTCGCGGGGACAAGATTGGTGTTCGCCCATCGCCGTGGATGTTGAAGCCCCTGTGGCGGCGTCTATCCACCGCCTCGATCCGGGCGATCGGCTCCGCTAATGGCGAAGTTGATCCGCAGTCGACCACCAAGGCACTGTTCGGGCGGCAGAGCTAGATCATGCCCATCGCTGAAGGCGGCGCGCTGGTCAGGCTCGAGTCCGTCAAGATCAAGTCTCCGCGACATCGGCCGTGAAGTTTGCTTCCAAATCTGACCGAGGGCAGGGCGTAGCTTCGGTCTGCTCCAGATGGCCAAGAGAATTGCCCGCGCAGCAAAGCCGCCGAATACGAAGATCTGTCCGGGAGAAACGCTCACCCTCGGACAGCGTTGTTGGTTGAAGATGCCATCAAGCCTATCGGTGACGCATACGAGGAACTCTCAATGAAAGCACCAATGTCGGTGTCAAACCGCGGATCTCGGTAGGGGGTCCCGAATCGTGCGTCTAGGCGGATGGTAACAGGAGACGAGGACACGATCTTTTACCCTGTGTTGGGCCCTCTCGATGGAGGTAAAACCCTACGCCCTGCTTGATTAATATTGATGATATGGGTAGTACAAGAGTAGATCTACCACGAGATCAAGGAGGCTAAACCTAGAAGCTAGCCTATGGTATGATTGTTGAGATGTATGTTCGTCCTACGGACTAAGGCCCTCCGGTTTATATAGACACCGGAGGAGGCTAGGGTTACACAGAGTCGGTTACAATGGTAGGAGATCTACATATCCGTATTGCCAAGCTTGCCTTCCACACCAAGGAAAGTACCATCCGGACACGAGCCGGAGTCTTCAATCTTGTATCTTCGTAGTCTTGGAGTCCGGCTGATATTGATAGTCCGGCTATCCGGACACCCCCTAGTCCAGGACTCCCTCAGATACATTGTGGGCCGGATGACCAAGAGTCGTCGCGGCAAGCTCTACATTGACGACGTAGGCTGGGGCCCCTACGCCGGCTCAATTGAGTATGGGTACCGGGTCCCCTTCAGCGGAATCCACGTCTTCATCGGCAAGATTGGTGAGTCGGGCCCTGAGCCGGACATCTGCACCGACATCATCGAGACGGCTCAGCGTGCGAGACCCGTCCGGGCTCAGCCTGCCGTGAAACGTGCCTTCGTGGGATGCATCCATGGAGGGGATTTTTTTGAAGGATCTATGTCTGGCGGTGAGACGGCCATCTACTCTGATGGTGAGTCATCCACCGGTGAGACGGATTCATTATATGAACAGCAAGACGACGGGCTCTGGGGCTGTTCCGATGGCAGTAGTATTCCGGACCCCTTTGAGCCGCCGAGTAGAGTTGGAATCTTCATGGCTGGCACGCAACCCGTTCAAAACTCTACGACTGCGGCAGTGATAACCTCCGGGTTAGCGGCAGTCAGGGCAGGAGGCCCCATGCGCCCGCCGGCTCAGGTTCTGATGGATTTGATGGACAAGATGACAACTCTATTAACCGCCGTGGTCAACCCGGCGGATCAAGCTCAACATGATGCGGAAGTGGCATAGTTAAAGCAGGATATAGTGCAAGCTAAGGAAGACCTGGCGGTGGAAGACGTTAGGATGACCGCAAAGCGGGTTGCTCTGGACGCTCAAGCTCAGCGGATTCAGTCGCAGGCTTTCCAGCTCACGATGGATCAGAATGTGTCAAACGAGGTCATGAGGAGAAGGTAGAAGGTACCAGAAGACTCAATCCCGTCTGCCTCCGATTTTTGATCCTCAAAATCTCTTTCGCACACCCGGTGCAGGGCCCAGTGACCCGCCAGAGGTAAACCGGGTTGCAACGCCTGGGGCTGGGACGCCGGTTCAGCCACGTGTGACGGAACCCCCTCGTTTGAATACTACTCCGCCTCATTATGTACCAACACCACCGGGTCATTATTCTAACCCTCTGGAGAACATGATCGCTGTGGCGGCACGATTTGCAGCTCTCCCGGTGGATGGCGACTCACCGACGGCGGTTGAAACATGAAGGGTCAGAGAACTTCTGCAGACAGCTTTGGCACAACAGAAGGCATATTCTTATAGTCGAGACAGGATTCATTCGACCCCTCGTCCAAGCCGGAGCCCGAGTTATAGCAGGCACATGGATTCAGCGGCTGTTTCAAGCAACGCCCGGCGCCGTGACCAGCTGTGCGAGCATGACCCGGCGCGTGATGGAGCTCCTAACTTGGTTGATCAGGACAGGATACGTCAAGAGGATGAGCGGGCGGCTCAGCAAGCAGCTGAGCAGGCGGCTCGACGGGCGGCTTATCAGTCTTTTCCGGTTTATCCGACGACTTCTATTAAGTCAGGCATGACCACTAGGACTGGAGGTGTCCCTTGTCTGGTGCCAGCTCTGCATAATGAGCGTTTGCACAAGGATTTTAAGGGGCCTCGAAAGGTGCCTAATTACACGGCTGACTTATAGCCTGGGGCATGGATTGAAAGCTATGAGATGGCCATGGAACTATTGGAAGTCAGTGATGCTGCAATTTTCAAGTACTTCACCATGATGTTGGATGGAACGGCCCGCACTTGGTTGAAGGGGCTGCCACCTAATTCCATCGGTTCATGGGCAGAGTTAAAGGCCCGATTTATTCAGAACTTCAAAGATACATGCAAGCAGCCCATGTAAATTGTGGATTTGACTAATTGCAAGCAAGAGGAGGGTGAGTCCACGACCCATTGGGTGCGCCGGGTCAAGGCCATAATACATTCATCTAATAAGATGGATGCCGGCTCTGCAGTCTTAATGTTGGAGAACAATTGCCGTTTTGATCCTCTGAAACAGAAGCTGGGGCGGCTCAAGCGCAATTGTAATGACATGGGCCAACTGATGGCGGCTCTGGTCAAATATGCCGACTCTGATAGTACCAAGGATCCCGAGTCTGATGAAGAGAAGGCAGGGAAGGGAAAGAAGAACGACAACGGCAAGGGTCATCAGCATAACCCTACAAATCAAGGAGGTAATAATAAACGTAAGGCTAACGGTAGCTCGGAGTTCATGGCTAACACCAATGCGCAGGGAAACAATCAACGACGTAAGGGGAGACGACCTCCTCGGTCCGGCGGGTCAGGTCCCACTCTCGAGCAGTTGCTAAATGAGCCCTGTCCAAGGCATGGCACTCAGCAGAAACCGGCTACTCACCTATGGAAGGATTGCACGATCATGAAAGCTTTCAAGAACTCTAACATGTTTGACGACAATCATGGCCAGGGAGGCGGCGGTTTTCATGACCCGGTGGCGGTTCAAATTCCAACTTTCAAGGCCCTCAAGGTAATCAGGCGGTTATAATCAACAATCTGGCCAGGGAGGTGAGCAACAACAGCAATCTAGATATCAGAGTAATCGAAAGTAGCTGAATAGTGGACAGTATCATGTGTTTACCACTAGTTTGTGCAAACAGGACCAGAAGCTTCATAAGAGGGTTGTGAATGCTGTTGAGCCGGCAGTTCCTCGTTATCTAAGATGGTCTGAGCAGCCTATTCTATGGAGTAGGGAAGATCACCCTCCCCGGGTTGACAATCCGGGTCACCTGGCCTTGGTGGTGGCACCTCAGGTTGGTGGATATAAATTCACTAAAGTGCTCATGGATGGAGGAAGTAGCATCAACATCCTTTATTATGAGACTTTCCGTCTCATGGGTTTGACTGATAAAAATCTTAAGACGTCCAATACTATTTTCCATGGAGTGGTTCCTGGTAAGTTGGTGTACCCGGTGGGTAAGATTGAGCTGGAAGTGGCTTTTGGAGATGAGCATGATTCTAGAGCCGAGAAGGTAACTTTCGAGGTGGTAAAAATCAAAAGCCTGTATCACGCTCTGTTTGGATGGCCGGCTTATGCAAAGTTCATGGCGCGACCGTGTTATGTTTATCTACATCTTAAGATGCCGGGGCATAAAGGAACCATAACAGTGCATGGGAGTCGAAAGATAGCCCTGGAATGTGAGGAAGGTGATGCTGCTTACGCTGAGTATGTGTGTGCAATAGAGGTTGAAGTTTTACAAGGATAATGTTGACCCGGCGGACATGACGTCTTTGAAGAAACCAACCACAGAGCATGAGCCGGTGATGAAGTTTAAATCGGCCGACGACACCAAGCTCATTGATTTTGTTCCGGGGGACTCATCTAAGTAGTTCAGTATTAGTGCTAACCTGGATCCCAAATAGGAAAGCGCGCTCATCGAGTTCATACGTGAGAACCGGGACATCTTTGCATGGAAACCTTCTGACATGTCGGGTGTACCGAGAGAACTCGCTGAGCACACTATCAATATTGATCCAAAATTTAAGCCGGTCAAGAAGTTTCTCCGGCGATTCATTGAGGAGAGGCGTAAGGCCATTGGTGAGGAAGTGGCACGGCTCTTGGCGGCCGGGTTCATTGTTGAAGTTTTTCATCCAGAGTGGTTGGCTAACCTGGTGCTAGTGCTTAAGAAGAACGACACCTGGCGTATGTGTGTGGATTACACGGACTTAAATAAGGCTTGTCCGGCTGATCCTTTTGCTCTCCCTCATATTATTCAAATCATTGATGCTATGGTGGGTTATGAGCGTTTGAGCTTTTTGCATGCTTATTCTGGTTATCATCAGATCAAGATGACAGTTAAGGACCAGGAGAAGACGGCTTTTATTACTCCCTTTGGAGCCTTCTGCTATGTATCTATGCCTTTTGGGCTCAAGAGTGCCCACACGACTTATGAGCGATGTGTGCAGAACTATCTTCACAATTAGATTGGGCGCAATGTTCATACTTATGTGGACGGCATTGTGGTGAAGTCTAGAGAGAAGGAAACCTTGATATATGATTTGAAGGAAACATTTGATAATCTCTGGGTCTATAAGATGATGCTTAACCCGGCCAAGTGCGTGTTTGGTGTGCCAGCTGGCAAGCTTTTGGGTTTTCTGGTTTCTAACAAAGGTATTGAAGCTAACCCGGAGAAGATCAAGGCCATCACCTCCTTAGCTAAGCCGACGTGTATCAATGATGTTCAGTGTTTGGCGGGTCGTATTGGTGCTTTAAGCCGGTTCATAAGCCGGTTCGGTGAGAAGGCCATACTGCTGTATCAGATGATGAAGAAGATAGACGACTTTGTCTGGAGTGATGCTGCTAAAGCTGCCTTTGAAGATTTGAAGAGACAGCTAGCTGAGCCGCTGGTCCTTGCTGCTCCCATTGATAAGGAGCCATTATTGCTATATGTGGCTGCCAACACACATGCTGTCAATGTGGCTATTGTGGTGGAGTGCAAGGAGGATGGCAAGGAACATCCGGTTCAACGGCCGGTTTACTACATTAGTGAGGTGCTTATTGAGTCCAAGCAAAGGTATCCACATTGGCAGAAGCTCGTTTATGGGGTGTTCATGGCAAGCCGGAAGCTTAAGCAGTATTTCCTGGGTCATCCCATCACTGTGGTCAGTTCTGCTCCTTTAGGAGATATCATTCAAAATAGAGAAGCCACAGGACGAGTCGCCAAGTGGGCCATTGAACTTGGGCCTCATGGTTTAAAGTATGTGCCACACACTGCTATCAAGTCTCGGGCACTGGTGGACTTCATCAACGATTGGACAGAGTTGCAGATGCTTGAAGAGAAGCCAGACAACACATACTGGACTATTCACTTTGATGGGTCCAAGCAATTGGAGGGCTCAGGTGCTGGAGTTGTATTAGCTTCCCCTCGAGGTGACAAGTTTTTTTATGTGCTAAGGTTGATGTTTCCCTGTACTAAGCTGAGTATGAGGCCTTGCTCCATGGTCTTCGGATGGCTAAGGAGATGAGCTTAAGTTGGGTAAGGTGCTTTGGCGACTCAGATTTGGTGGCCCAACAAGTATCAGGCAAGTGGGATTCCAAGGATCCTCTCATAGCGGCTTATCGCCGTGAAGTTGATGCCATTGCTGGACACTTCAAGGGTTACCAAGTGGAGCACATTGATTGCAGAAAGAATGAGGCGGCTGATGCTTTAAGCCGGCTGGGGTCTCAGCATAAGCCGGTGCCACCTAACACTTTGTTGGATATTCTGCATAACCCTTTTGTCAAGTTGCCTACGGAGGAAGACTTGGCTGTTCCTGACCCGGAAGCACAATTGGTGGCGGCTCTTCATGTCATCCCAGATTGGACAGTGCCATATTTGGCTTACATGACCCGGGGCGAGTTGCCTGAGGATGAAACCTTGGCCAGACAGATAACCCGGCGGTCTAAGTCAATGACAATTGCCAATGGCGGGTTGCATCATCGCAGTGTCACTAGGGCGTTTCAGCGTTGTGTCTCTCCCGAGGAAGGTCAAGAAATTCTTCATGAGATTCATGAAGGAGATTGTGGCCATCATGCCGGTTCAAAGTCCCTTGTGGCCAAGGCTTTTCGTCATGGATTTTATTGGCTGACGGCTCACGCTGATGCGAAGGATTTGGTCAGTAGATGTGACGGCTGTCAGAAATTCTCAAGACGAGCTCATGTGTCGGCTCAAGAATTGAGGATGATTCCAAGGACTTGGCCGTTTGGAGTTTGGGGGCTTGACATGGTTGGGCCTTTCAAAAGGTCCAAAGATAAAAAGACCCACCTCCTGGTGGCGGTTGACAAATTCACAAAGTGGGTTGAGGCAGAGCCAGTTAGTAAGTGTGACGCAGCCACGGCGGTTCAATTCATGAAAAAGGTGATCTTTCGCTTTGGCTTTCCACACAACATTATAACTGACAATGGTACTAATATGTCCAAGGGTGCCATGGAGGAGTTCTGTCAATGTGAGCGTATCCGACTTGATGTTTCATCGGTAGCTCAACATCAATCCAATGGTCAAGCTGAAAGAGCCAATCAGGAAATCTTGAAAGGCATCAAACCCCGACTTATGGTTCCTTTGCAATGGACGCCGGGTTGTTGGGTGGAGGAGTTACCCTCTGTGATCTGGAGCATCAATACAACCCCTAACAGGTCTACAGTTTATATGCCTTTCTTCATGGTTTACGGAGCAGAGGCGGTTCTACCTAGTGATATCCGTCATGACTCGCCCCGCGTGGCGTCTTATGTTGAGGCTGATAATGAGCAAGCGCGTAAGGATGCACTCGACCTGTTGGATGAAAAGCGTGACTTGGCAGCAGCCCGCTCGGCGATTTACCAGCAAGACCTGCGCCATTATCACAACCGCTGAGTTAAGTCCAGAACCTTTCAAGAAGGTGATTTGGTGCTCCAGCTCATCCAGTATTAAACTGATGCACACAAATTATCCCCACCGTGGGAAGGGCCCTTTGTGGTCAGCAAGACCTTGAATAATGGGTCATACTACCTTATCGATGTTCGAGAGCACAAAGACTCATGTAAGTCGAAGGAAGAGACTCACCGGCCGTGGAATATCGCTCATCTTTGGCCTTACTACACTTGAACCACCAGCTCTCATGATGTACATATTTTGATGATGTATATATTATGATAAGTAATAAAGCAGGACCTCTGTCCTTTTCATCCACAATGATCATATGTCTTCATCGTCATCATTTCAAACGACCAATCGGGGGCTGATCGTATTCGAATCTAACTTAAACCATCTTGGTTCGGCTCATGATCGTATTCGAATCTAGCCGTTAAACCTCATGATCACTAGGGGGCTTCCTGTTCCAACATAGGTCGTATTCGAACCAAAGAGAACATAGCTGTCGGTACCCTTTTGATCGGCACAATGCCAAACTCACTAGGAGGCTTCTTAATCATATTCGAATCATAGCTTAACCCCTTTTGGGTCCGACTTTGATCGTATTCTAATTAGAGTCGGTAAAAAACTCTCAAGGTCATTTGGGGGCTTCCTGTTCAAACATAGGTCGTATTTGAACCAAAGAGAACATAGCTGTCGGTACCCTCTTGATCGGTGCAATGCCAAAGCCACTGGGGGCTACATGATCGTATTTGAATCCTAGTTTAACCCCTTTGGAGCGGTTTACTAATCGTATTCAAATCAGAAGCCTCGATTTTTTCTTTCTATTTGGCTTAAGTTTTTTGCAAGCAATCTTTGTTTTTGTCTTGTGACTTTTTTGTTCAGATCTAAGTATAAGTTGGTTTAAATTTAACCCGGCTTGGTTTTGGATGATAAGTCGCCAACATATGACAATCATAAACATTTGGAAGTTTTAGCTTCTAAAGATTGGGTTATCACCCTTACTGTTCCGATCACATAAACCGGAAGTACAAATTCAAAATCACAGGTATGATATTATAGTTGTGTTTCAAAGCTATAATTCATAACAGGCTTATATGTGACTCTTTTTATATTAGGGATTATTTGTAAGATATTATGACCCGCCCTGCGGTAAGCCGCCAAGGGTTTTTGTGATCTATTTCTGTGTGCAGGATAGTTCAAAAACTTTCTTAAGCCCAAGGAAAACAGATGATAAGTATAAAAAGGGGTGAATATAAGACGTCGTCTTAACAATGTTGAGCACCAAAACGTGCATGATGGCACGACATAGCAAAGTCATTTCTACCCTATTACAAGACTCCCCGAGTCCAAATGATTAAATTGTTTTTTCAGCAGGCCACAAATATGAGCCGCCCGGTGGATCAATTCTCTTGTTGACCTGAAGCTTCCGGGTCAGCCCTCTCCGCTCCTTTGTCATGTTCTCTGTCCTGGAAGGTTGATGATGACTAGTCAATGCCATTCAAAGCTTCAAATTCAGCTTCATCGTCAATTAGTCCGGCCGGGTCAACTTCAGGGGCTAAGGTATGCTTACGGATTGGTGGAATCAGGCTGGTCACTTTATAATGCGGCGTTGGCATCCTCTGATTCTCCGCGTCATAACTCGGCTGGTACTTGGTGAGATCCGCCTCATCAACAATCAGGGTGGCCACATGGCGTATTTCCTTCACACAAGCGGTGAAGTCCTCCTGTTCAAATAAAGTGCCATCCTCCTTAAGGCTTGGATACCCAATGGCGATGTCAGCCGGGTCTAATTCCAGTAGCCAAGCTTTGGCCCGGCTTAAGACAGCCACGGCTTCGGCTCTCGCAGACGACCGCCTTAATTCATTGAACCGCTGGGGCAGCACAGAAAGCTTCTTTAGAACATCCACCAGGAGTGTGGGGACTTCATTTGATAGGGCAACTGTGGCTAAGGCATGCTGAGATCCGGTGTAAAGTTGTTCCACGAGTGTATAAACCGCCTTCAGCTTAACCAGCATGTCTTGATTGAGATTTGAGCTCCTGGGACTGCATGGCAATGTCAAGTGAGTTAATGACAATTTATATGATCATTAGAAAGATTCAAATATTTGTCACTTGTAGGGCGACTTACCAAAGATTGCTGAGGCCATCTGAGATACATGGTGTTTTAAGCCGGATAATTCGGCGATCACCTCTTCAAGAGCCGCCTCTGCTTTCTTAGCTCGATTGGTCAAGGCCATCTTTTCTTCAGCCCATGCCTTTTTCTCCACTTCAAAGTCTTTTTTCAGTTTCTCTTGTTCAGACACACCGAATTCAAATTTGGAGTTGGCTCTTTGTATTTCAGTCTCTTGTGCTTCCAGGCGGTTCTTCAAATCAGACAGTTTTGATTGAAGTTCAGTACTGGTGGCCTATACAAATACCAGGTCAAAATCATGAATATTATGATACAATATTAAGTCCCAAGTATTTTGCAAGCAACAACACTTGGCACTTGGGGGCTAATGTCTATCGAAAGATTCTATCTACATGGCGGTTCATGAGAGTAAGTCCCAAGCACTTTGCAAGCAAGAGTACTTGGCACTTGGGGGCTAATGCATATTGCTGTTAAATCTACACAAGTACTATATTCTATACAAGCATGTGAAGGATCGGCTTATTCATGTTGATTAGCCCTTGGGGACTACGGATTAAGCCGGATTTTTACAGGTTTGACCAAAGGATATTACTAATGATTATATGTTTGTTCTAAGTCTACAACATATTCATCATAAGCAATAGACTTGGGGGCTGGCATAGTAAGGATAATTCAGTGAAGGGAAGAGATTATACCTCAAATTTCTGGTGCATTTGCTTCACCATATCAACTTCGACGTCACGACTGCTGTGTACTTGGCTCAGATAGCCAGAAAAAACTTCCCCAATGCTCATGTGAGAATAATCAGCAATGTCAAATTTGACCTTACGGCGTTTCAGGTGCTCCTCCTTGGCAAAACACTTGGCTAGCACAGTAGGTCTTCCCGGCTCAGTGTAGCCGGTCTTGGTAATTTCAACATTGGGTCGTCTGTCTTGACCGGGCTAGAAACTTCAGGGTTTTTAGAGTCATCGGCAGCTTGATCAGCAGGCGGGTCAGTAGTTGATGTTGGCATGTCATGCGCCGGTTCAAGCGGCGGCTCAGGAACAGAGGCCTCAGGCGTGGCCGTCTGGAGTTCCGGCTCTTTGAAGATTGGCTCTTCGGCTGGCTTGTTATTCTTCACCTTCTTGCTAGGCTTTGCTTTTCCGCTGCATAAAATCAAAAAGATTAGTACAAATATAAATAATTTAAGTGAATACAGGATAAGTAAATCATCATTACCCTGGAGCGGTCTTAAAAGCCGGCATGTTGGACTGGATTGAGTCGCCGGAGGAAGGTGAAGTTTCCTCGTAATTTGAATCATAAGAGTTGAGTGGTTGACGAGTGAGACCCGCCAAAGGATAAAAAGGATTTAAGTCCGAGGTGACCTCATTCCGGCACTTCCTTGGGGTGTTAGGTAAGCCGGAGGAGAGTTCCGCATCTTTACTGGTCCGGGTCTGCCTCTGGCTCTCATGAATCTATCGCTTCAAAATAAATTGAGGATCCTGATAAGCTAAGGGATGTGAAGATCTTACTTTCCTAGTTACTCTTCGGATTTTCTGTCTTGGCAAAGGCTCGGAGTCGGAGGAAATGATAGTTGCCTCTTCGTCCACTCCGCGACTCGTTCCCGTGTCACCCTGATGATAATCAGTGTTAAAAAGGTGGTTAAAAAAGGAGCCAAGAGAGTCAAGAGCTACCTCCGACTCAGAGGATTCTTCTAATCGAAACAAGTCAGAGGCGCTGGCCTTCTTTCCCTTCTTCTTGGCAGCGGCTTTCCTGATGGCACTCTTGGCCTTCCTGGCTCTCTTCGCAGCCTCATGATCATACTTTGTATTCCAAAATTTGTCGTCAGCCTGTGAAAATCAGCAAAGATTTGAGTACGGACAAAACTTCAACGATGAAGGTAATTTATTCAGTTTGGCGGCTTACCGCGGGAGCCGGGTTATCTTTTCAGAAGGGGCTTAAGCCCACCTTGCCACAATCTGCTAGGCTTTCATTCAAGAGTGACTTTGTCATACCATCAATGACGTTGTCAGGTAAATCATCAGGGCTGTGCCGCAGAGGGTCATTGCTATGTCTTGAGCTTGCGTTTGTTTTCCTCGAAGAGGAGAGGGTGATGTAGCAAGTGTAGCGTAAGTATTTCCCTCAGTTTTGAGAACCAAGGTATCAATCCAGTAGGAGGCTCCTCAAAAGTCCCACGCACCTACACAAACAAACTGAGAACTCGCAACCAACGCAATAAAGGGGTTGTCAATCCCTTCACGGCCACTTCATGTAAAGTGAGATCTAATAAAGATAGTATGATAAGATAAATATATTTTTGGTATTTTATAAGATAGATGCAAAAAGTAATGATGCAAATAAAAGTAGATTGAAAGCAAATATGATAAGAGATAGACCCGGGGGCCATAGGTTTCACTAGAGGCTTCTCTCAAGATAGCATTAGTATTACGGTGGGTGAACAAATTACTGTCGAGCAATTGATAGAAAAGTGCATAGTTATGAGATTATCTAGGCATGATCATGTATATAGGCATCACGTCCATAACAAGTAGACCAACTCCTGCCTGCATCTACTACTATTACTCCACACATCGACCGACTCCTGCCTGCATCTAGAGTATTAAGTTCATAAGAACAGAGTAACGCATTAAGCAAGATGACATGATGTAGAGGGATAAACTCATGCATTATGATATAAACCCCATCTTGTTATCCTCGATGGCAACAATACAATACATGCCTTTTAACCCTTCCTATCACTGGGTAAGGACACCGCCAGATTAAACCCAAAGCTAAGCACTTCTCCCATGGCAAGAAAGATCAATCTAGTAGGCCAAACCAAACTGATAATTTGAAGAGACTTGCAAAGATAACTCAATCATACATAAAAGAATTCAGAGAAGATTCAAATAGTATTCATAGATAAACTTGATCATAAACCCACAATTCATCGGATCTTGACAAACACACCGCAAAAAGAGTTTACATCGAATAGATCTCCACAAGAGAGGGGGAGAACATTGTATTGAGATCCAAAAAGAGAGAAGAAGCCATCTAGCTAATAACTATGGACCCGTAGGTCTATGGTAAACTACTCACAACTCATCGGAGGGGCAAGGATGTTGATGTAGAAGCCCTCCATGGTTAATTCCCCCCTCAGAGTGCCGTGAAGGCTCCAAGATGAGATCTCGCGGATACAGAAGGTTACGACGGTGGAAATTGTGTTTCATGGTGCCCCTGGATGTTTTCGGGGGTACGTAGGTATATGTAGGAGGAAGAAGTACATCAGTGGCCGCTCGAGGGGCCCACGAGACAGGGGGGCGCCCTACAGGGGGGGGGGTGGCCTCCTATCTCATTGAGCCCTCGACTGCTTCTTGACTTGCACTCCAAGCTCTCCGGATCATGTTCGTTCCAAAAATCATGCTCCCGAAGGTTTCATTCCGTTTGGACTCCGTTTGATATTCCTTTTCTTCGAAATACTGAAATAGGGAAAAAAACAACAATATGGGCTGGGCCTCCGGTTAGTAGGTTAGTCCCAAAAATGATATAAATGTGTAAAATAAAGCCCATAAACATCCAAAAGGGGTAATATAATAGCATGGAACAATAAAAAATTATAGATACGGTTGAGACATATCAGTCATTCTTCTCTCCCGTGTAAGTGCACATCAAACCGGAGCGGCGGCTCAACGGAATGATCCGCCAGGCAACCCAAACCCGGACCAAATGAATACCATTTAAACCGTTCCCCAAAAGAGCCTTGACTTTAGCCATGGTGGGGGCGAGTTTCTGGCGATCAGCAGCTGAAACCTTGTTTGGAAGAGGGTGATTAGACTCGAGGCGCAGGGCGCGAAAGCCGGGCAGAGGATTCTCATCACCCGGAGAAGTGTCGTGGCAGTAAAACCATGTCTGGTTCCAGTCTTTGGGGTGACTTGGTGGATTTGCATAAGGGAATATGGCGTCTCTCCATCGCTGGATTGAGACCCCGCCGAGCTCCAAACTAGGCCCGTTGGCACATTCATTCTGGCGGTTCAAATAAAACAACTCTCTGAAGAGTAGTAAGCTGGGCTCTTCTCCAAGATACGCCTCACAGAACACTTGAAAGTTGCAAATATTAGATACAGAGTTGGGTCCGATGTCTTGAGGACGGAGGTCGAAGAAGTGCAGAACATCTCTGAAGAATTTTGAGCCGAGTGGTGGAAAGCCCCGGATCATGTGACCAGTGAAAACGACGACCTCCCCTTCTTTGGGTTGAGGCTTTTCCTCTATTGGGTCAGGAGCACGGTATGACATGACTTCCTTCTTTGGCATATAGCCGGTTTTCACAAAATCATCAAGGGTACTATCAGTGACGATGGATGGGACCCAGTGGCATGAAGTGTTTGTTTTGGGCGGCATTGTGAACAAAGAAGCCTAACAAAGAGTAAAATTGCCGGTTCAAAATTAAGCCGGAGGGAAAAAACATTACAATACATATTCAAGATGGCAGCTTATAAAGGGGTCTAATGGTATATGGCTAATTACATCAGGTTACGTAAACCGCCATGAAGCAGTGCAGGTTATTTAAGCCGCCATGATAAGTTGGATGATGTCTATTGAGCATTGCAATTTAAGTCGGCAATTTGAGCCGCCATGGCTAGATGGATCTAACAAAATGCAGTTTTTGGCTAAGTACTATACAAACAAGGTTCAGAAGCTGCAGCTATTATTTTTGATCAATGGCTGTGCAGGGAGAAGATAAATCTAGACCTAAAAACCAGTACCGATGAGTTCATGAGCTTGCACAAGATCTTTTCTCCTAGGAAAGGGGATCCACTGGTATCAAAAGTGGAAACAAATCAACTACCTCATTGGTTATACACTGTTTTTAGATAAAAAAGGCTTGTGGTACGAGCATTCAAGATGAACTATGATGAACAACAAAGAACACAGAGAAACTCACAAACCCTAATGCGAATCTGAGGTATGGAAAGGTGAGAACTTACGGTTGCAGATCTACTATGAAGGGTCGCCGCCGTTCTCTGGATTGACTCAGGTTGATGCAGCGGCCGAGGTTGAGGAATACAAGGTGCTCTGTGGCGGCGGCGAAGCTCGAGCGGCAGAAGGGTTGCGAGAGGAAGAAGACACTGGAAAGGGGGAGAATGAGGAAAGACTAGGTCGTGGCTATTTATAAGGGAAAGACTGAAAAGTGGGCGCGAAAAATGAGGAGGCCGAAAATATGGTTATCCAGCTACCAGGACGCCTCAATTCTTGGGATGGTCATTAAGATAAGGATCCATTGAGGTATGTTGGACAAAGCATGAATTAATGCAGATGACGTCATGGCGGGTTATCACAAATCCAGAGGATGACGTCATGGCGGGCTATAAAACTTCCGTACAAACAAAGAGCAGAAGTTTTTTTTCTAAGTGTTGAAGATTGACATGAACCAGTTCAAATCAATCTGGGGCCTAATGTTGGGGATATAACTATTAGGTATGACCTGCCCAGGAGGGACCGAGTTATACCTATGGCGATTCATGAAGCCCAAGACAACACTGGAAGATGGCGGTTCAGTTAAGGGCCCAAGGCCCAAAGGTGACTTAAAGCCCGTAGAGATAAACCGCCATATGTATGTAACTTGTATTGTAAGGCAAGAATAGAGAGAGACCGAGCCGGACACTGTTTATGAGCTGGCCGGGACTCTGTGAGCCGATGGGCGTCGACCTCTGTATATAAAGGGACGACCCGGCGGCGGTTCAGGGCAAGTAAGATCAGATCGAGAACTAGGTCAAGTAGATTTGCTCCCTAGTAATCGGGACATAAGCAATCCCACCTCAAACTGGATTAAGCCATTACCTTCACCGCAAGGGGCCAAACTAGTATAAACTTCTGTGTCCTTTGTCCTGTTTAAACCCCTTTAAGCTTCCTAGTTGCGATGGCTCCACGACTAAGTCCTTTCACTAGGACATCTACCGTGAGAATTCCACGACAATGCTGTTATATTATCATTCTTGGATGTTTTACAATCATTTTATAGTCATTTTATATTATTTTTTGCTACTAACCTATTGACATAGTGCCCAGTGCCAGTTGCTGTTTTCTGCATGTTTTTTACATCGCAGGAAATCAATACCAAACGGAGTCCAAATGCAGCGAAACTTCTTGAGGATTTTTTGGGCCAAAAGACATCCAGTGGGCCAGGAAAGCACTTGGGGGGGGGGGTGCTCCGAGGGGAGCACAACACACCAGGGCACGCCTTGAGGCCCAGGCGTGCCCTGGTGGGTTGTGCCCACCTCGGGTGCCCCCTGAACCGCCTCTTTGCTCTATAAATACCCCCAATATTCCATAAACCCTAGGAGAGTCGACGAAAATCAATTTTTCCAGCTGCGGCAGAGTCCAGAACACCAGATCCAATCTAGACACCATCACGGAGGGGTTCACCACTTCCATTGGTGCCTCTCCGATGATGCGTGAGTAGTTCTTTGTAGATCTACGGGTCCGTAGTTAGTAGCTAGATGGATTCCTCTCTCTCTTGATTATGAATACAATGGTCTCTTTGAGATCCATATGATGCGGTGTGTTTGTTGCGATCCGATGAACTTTGAGTTTATGATCAGATCTATGTTTTTATCCATGAAAGTTATTTGAGTCTTCTTTGATCTCTTATATGCGCGATTGATTATAGCCTCATATTTCTTCTTAGATATTTGGGTTTTATTTGGCCAACTTGATCTATTTATCTTGCAATGGGAAGTGGTGCTTTGTGATGGGTTCGATCTTACGGTGCTTGATCCCAGTGAAAGAAAGGGAAACGACACTTATGTATTGTTGCTATTAAGGATAACAGGATGGGGTCTATTTCTACATAAATAGATCTTGTCTACATCATGTCATCATTCTTATTGCATTACTCCGTTTCTCCATGAACTTAATACACTATATGCATGTGGGATAGCGGTCGATGTGTGGACTAATAGTAGTAGATGCAGCCAGGAGTCGGTCTACTAATCTTGGACGTGATGACTATATAATGATCTTTGCCTGGATATCATCATGATTATTTAAAGTTCTATTAATTGCCCAATAGTAATTGTTTTCTCACTGTTTGCTATTTTTCTCGAGAGAAGCCACTAGTGAAACCTACGGCCCCCGGGTCTCTTTTCATCATATTTGCCTTTGCGGTCTATTTTCCTTTGTATTTATTTTCAGATCTATTAAACCAAAAATACAAAAATACCTTGCTACAATTTATTTGTTCTGCAATCTATTTATCCTATCTACCACTTTTTACCTCACATTATTTGCCTATCTTGAGGCGTCGTACCCGAAAGGGATTGACTACCCCTTTAACACGTCGGGTTGCGAGTATTTGTTATTTGTGTGCAGGGGCTGTTTACGTGGTGTGAGGAGGTTCTCCTACTGGTTCAATAACCTTGGTCTCATCACTGAGGGAAATACCTACCATCGCTATACTACATCATCCCTTCCACTTTGGGGAAATACCAACGTAGTTCTAGCAGACATCAAAAGGAATTTCTGGCGCCGTTGCCGCGGAGGATCTTCAACATCAACCAGGTTCCTAATCACAAATCTCATCTCCTCGAAATTTACATTATTTGCCATTTGCCTCTCGTTTTCCTCTCCTCCACTTCACAAAAATTTGCCGTTTTATTCACGCTCTTTTTCGTTCGCCGTTTTTTTGTCAGATCTATTTTTGAGTGCAATCTTGTTGCATAGTCATCATGACTCAAGAGAACACCAAGTTGTGTGATTTCTCAAATACCAACAATAATGATTTTATTAGCACTCTGATTGCTCCTCCCGCCACTAGTGCGGAGTCTTGTGATATTAATACTGCTTTGTTGAGTCTTGTCATGAAATATCAACTTGCCGTTACTCGTAATGAGGATGTCGCGTCCCATCTTAACACATTCGTGGAATTATGCGATATGCAAAAGAAAAAAGATGTGGACAATGATGTTGTGAAGTTGAAATTATTTCCGTTTTCTTTGCGAGATAGTGCAAAAAATGGTTTCCTTCTTTGTCGGTGTACTAAGGTAGGGGTACCTCAGTACCCCAACTTGTGCACGGGCAGTCGCAGCTTCCCGTGGCTGGATCCACCAAATGCTTGCCGGAGACCATTCCTGCTCCGTACCCAAGCCATTTAAGAGCAAAGTGTACAAGACCCCGGCAAGAGGAGCTTGCCGGGAAGGCCGTTCCAGGCTCAAGACTACATCGCTCATGCAAGTCCCCGGCGGGAGGAGCTCGCCGGGGAGACTAGAAGATCACATCACAGAAGACACGCCTCGGCGCTTATACGCGCCCGGCGAGGGCCCGGGAGCGACAAGTTACAAGCCCGACAAGCTCCCGGCCCGCAAGATCAAGACCCGGCAAGGTACTTGCCGGAGAGCTGCGATGCGTGCCGCCTCCAGCTCATCGCCCACGCGTCGCCTTTCAGCCCTCTCCGAGACGCGTGGCGGATGGCTGTCTTTGCATGAAGGGTGCGGTGGCACTCCACGGTGGTGGCTTCATCGCCGTGGCGAACGGAGACGCATAAGGCGGGAGCTTTTGGGGCGACGGCGACGGGCATTAAATGCTCTTGTCCCCTCTGTCAAAAGTAGGTAGAGTCCACTGTTCAAACATCAGAGTCAGACTTTGTTCCCGCACTGTTCCAACTACCACCTCTTTCACATTTTTACCCCTCTACCTTACGTTGACACCTGTCGGTGACCCCTTGCCCTATAAAAGGAGGCCCATGCACAACGTAGAGGGGGTGGGATCATTCGCTACTCTCGCGGAGGGGTCGGATCATTCGCTACTCTCGCGGAGGGGTCCGATCATTCGCTACTCTCGCGGGGGTTCCGATCATTCGCCACTCTCGCGAGGTTCGACTCATTTTGCAACTCTCACGCTCGGGTAGCTACTACTGTAGCTCTTCAAGCTCCCGAAGCAGAATACAACAAAAAGCAGCAGTAGGGTTTTACGCGACCATCGCGGCCCGAAGCTGGGTAAAAATCTTCCTCGCCCGCGCGCATCGCCTCGATCTGCTCTCCGTGCGTCCTCCGCCCTCGTACCGAACACACGAAGGGGCCGTCCCCAGCCCCATAGGTGTCGCGCCCCCATCGCGCCCGACATTCTTTGCCTCGCAATAGTATCGATTCTTGGAACAAGTGCAAAGATTCTTTTATTACTAAGTATTTTCTGCCTGCAAAAATTATTTTCCTTAGAATCCAGATCATGAATTTCAAGCAACTTGAACATAAGCATGTTGCACAATCTTGGGAAAGGTTGAAATTGATGCTAAGGAGTTGCCCAACTCATGGATTAAAGCTTTGGATGATCATAAAAAAAAATTATGCAGGATTGAATTTTGTTTCTCATAATCTTTTAGATTCTGCCTCGGGGGGTACTTTTATAGAAATTACTTTGGGAGAAGCTACTAAATTGCTAGACAATATTATGACAAATTACTCACAATGGCATACCGAAAGAACTCCTACTAGTAAAAAGTCAATCTGGTAGAAGAAATAAATTCTTTGAGTGAAAAAGTTGATGCTCTTATGAAGTTGGTTGCTAATAAAAATTCTCCTATTGATTTTAATGATGTGCCTTTGTCTACTTTGATTGAGCAAAATAGTGATGCCATAGATGTGAATTTTGTCTCGCGAAACAATTTCAATAACAATGCTTATAGAGGTAATTTTAATCCTAGGTCTTTTCCTAGTAATTCCTCTAATAATTATGGTAATTCATATGGTAATCCTACTTATAATAATAATAATAGAAACACCTCTCATCTTGATAACAATATTAAAGAATTTATCAATACTCAAAAGGCTTTCAATATTTCGATAGAAGAAAAGTTGAATAAAATTGATGATTTGTCTAGAAGTGTTGATAGAATTTTTCATGATGTAGAAACTCTCAAGATGAAAAAAAATTTGTGCCTAAAGTTGAAGAATCAATTAAAGCTCTTTATGTTTCTATGGATGAAAGTAAGAAAGGAACCACTATGCTTAGAGCTAAAAGAGAATTTTTAGAAAGAGCGTTTTCTAGTGATTACTTTCATAAAAGTGATGAAGATCTTAAAATGATTGGTGTTTCTTATATTGATTCTTTGTTTAATAAAATTAAGATTGATGAAAAAGGGACTGGACAAGAGTCAACTTTAGTTAGAAGGCGTCCCTATGATTCAGAGGGTGAAAATATTTTTAAGAAAATTGATAAAAGTGGGTTTGAAGAGGTCAAGACTTTAACTAGTGATGTGCCCACTATTTTGGAGTACAAAGACTTTAATTATGATAGTTGTTCTT
Source organism: Aegilops speltoides (assembly GCA_021437245.1). Lineage (NCBI taxonomy): Eukaryota > Viridiplantae > Streptophyta > Magnoliopsida > Poales > Poaceae > Aegilops > Aegilops speltoides. The sequence goes on along the minus strand of CM038146.1, from coordinate 408,357,996 downwards.
TGGTTGATTGTATTTCTTTGTTGCAATCCATGATAGATTCACCCCATGCTTATGAACAAAATAAAGCTTTTACTAAACATATTGTTGATGCCATGATGAAAGCTTTTGACAAAAAGTTGGAATTAGAAGTTTCAATTCCTAGAAAACTGCATGATGAGTGGGAACCTACTACCAAAGTCAAGATTAAAAATTATGAGTGTTTCGCCTTATGTGACTTGGGTGCTAGTGTTTCTACAATTCCGAAATCTTTATTTTTTGGGGAACGTAGTAATTTCAAAATTTTCCTACGATCACGCAAAATCTATCTAGGATATGCATAGCAAGGAGAGGGGAGAGTGTCCACGTACCTTCGTAGACCGAAAGTGGAAGCGTTTAGTAATGCGGTTGATGTAGTCGAACGTCTTCGCGATCCAACCGATCCAAGTATCGAACGTACGACACCTCCGCGTTCAGCACACATTCAGCTCCATGATGTCCCTCGTGCTCTTGATCCATTTGAGGACGAGGGTTTGTTCCGTCAGCACGACGACATGGCGATGGTGATGATGATGTTACCGGCGCAGTGCTTTACCTAAGCACTACGACGATATGATCGAGGTGTGTAACTGTGGAGGGGGGGGTACCGCACACGACTAAGAGAAGACTTGGTGTGTTCTAGGCTGCCCCCCTGCCCCCGTATATAAAGGAGGGACGAGGAGGAGGCCAGCCCTAGAGGGGGCGCGCCAAGGGGGGAAGTCCTACTTGGACTCCCGGTCCAAGTAGGATTCGGCCCCCCTTTTCCAAATAGGAGAAGGAAGGAATGGGGAAGAGGGGAGAAGGAAGGAGGGGTGCACCGCCCCTTCCTGGTCCAATTCAGACCAGGCCATGGGGGGCACGTGGCCAACCCTTCTGGCCTTTCTCTCCTTTCCCCTAAAGCCCATTAAGGCCCAACAACTCCCCGGGGGGTTCTGGTAACCTCCCGGTACTCCGGAAAATACCCGAACTTCTCCGGAACCATTCCGATGTCCGAATATAGCCTTCCAATATATCAATCTTTATGTCTCGATCATTTCGAGACTCCTCGTCACGTCCGTAATCTCACCCGGGACTCCAAACAAACTTTGGTCAGCAAAACACATAACTCATAATACAAATCGTCATCGAACGTTAAGCATGCGAACCCTACGGGTTCGAGAACTATGTAGACATGACCGAGACACATCTCCGGTCAATAACCAATAGCGAACCTGGATGCTCATGTTGGCTCCTACATATTCTACGAAGATCTTTATCAGTCAAACCGCATAACAACATACGTTGTTCCCGCTGTCATCGGTATGTTACTTGCCCGAGATTCGATCGTCGGTATCATCATACCTAGTTTAATCTCGTTACCAGCAAGTCTCTTTAGTCGTACAGTAATGCTTCATACCACAACTAACTCATTATTCACATTGCTTGCAAGGCTTATAGTGATAAGCATTACCGAGAGGGCCCAGAGATACCTCTCCGAAACACGGAGTGACAAATCCTAATCTCGATCTATGCCAACCCAATAAACACCTTCGGAGACACCTGTAGAGCATCTTTATAATCACCCATTTATGTTCTGACGTTTGATATCACACAAGGTCTTCCTCCGGTATTCGGGAGTTGCATAATCTCATAAATTGAGGAACATGTATAAGTCATGAAGAAAGCAGTAGCAATGAAACTGTAACGATCATAATGTTAAGCTAACGGATGGGTCATGTCCATCACATCATTCTCCTAATGATGTGATCCCGTTCATCAAATGACAACACATGTCTATGGTTAGGAAACATAACCATCTTTGATTAATGAGCTAGTCAAGTAGAGGCATACTAGGGACACTATGTTTATTGTATGTATTCACACCTGTACTATGTTTTCGGTTAATACAATTCTAGCATGAATAATAAACATTTATCATGAAATAAGGAAATAAAAATAACTTCATTATTGCCTCTAGGGCATATTTCCTTCAGTCTCCCACTTGCACTAAAGTCAGTAATCTAGATTACAAAGTAATGATTCTAACACCCATGGAGTTTTGGTGCTGATCATGTTTTGCTCATGAAAGAGGCTTAGTCAACAGGTTTGCAACATTCAAATCCATATGTATCTTGCAAATCTCTATGTTTCCCTCCGACACTTGATGACAGATGGAATTGAAGCGTCTCTTGATGTGCTTGGTTCTCTTGTGAAATCTGGATTCCTTCGCCAAGGCAGTTGCACCACTATTGTCACAAAAGATTTTCGACCCGATGCACTAGGTATGACACCTAGATTGGATATGAACTCCTTTATCCAGACTCCTTCATTTGTTGCTTCTAAAGCAGCTATGTAGTCCGCTTCACACGTAGATCCCGCCACGACGCTTTGCTTGGAACTGCACCAACTGACACCTCCATCATTCAATAAAAATATGTATCCGAATTGCGACTTAGAGTCATCCGGATCATTGTCAAAGCTTGAATTTATGTAACCATTTACGATGAGCTCTTTGTCACCTCCATAAACGAGAAACATATCCTTAGTCCTCTTCAAGTATTTTAGGATGTTCTTGACCGTTGTCCAGTGCTCCATTCCGGGATTACTTTGGTACCTCCCTGCTATACTTACAGCAAGACACACATCATGTCTGGTACACAACATTGCATACATGATAGAACCTATGGCTAAACCATAGGGAATGACTTTCATTTTCTCTCTATCTTCTGCAGTGGTCGGGCATTAAGTTTGACTCAACTCCATTGTTGGGTTCTACGGTAGGGTGCGTCGACTGCAAATTAAAATTTTCCTACGCGCAGAACAACAGGAACATGCTACGGGAGATGGATCACTGTCCGTTACCACTAGACGCGCAGTGTCGTGTAGCGGAAGAAGAGTTGGGGCAGCGCACCCGTGTGGATCGTCTCCTCCTCGTCCGATCTCCCTCGTACAGTCGGTCGTCCGATCCCACGTACAAGTTCGCCGGAGCGGCGCAAGTGCACCGCCTCTAACGGTATCCGCGCGTGCATGAGGAACACCGTGCAGCGAACTGCTAGGTCCGATCACACAGTCGACGGCGAGTGGAGGTGGCTATTCGCAACACATGCAAACCCTAGTGACAGCGCTGAAGCGATTAACTGAATAAGTGTGCCGCACCTCCACTATTTATAGGCATCCATCACGAGTGAGGGAGTCCTGGATTAGGGGGTATCCGGACAGCCGGACTGTGTACAACGTCCGGACTATTGAAGCGTGAAGATACAAGACTCAAGACTTCGACCCGTGTCCAGATGGGACTCTCCTTTGCGTGGAAGGCAAGCTTGGCAATCCGGATATTATATTTCCTTCCTTGTAACCGACTCCATGTAAACCCTAGCCCTCTCCGGTGTCTATATAAACCGGAGAGGTTGATCCTTAGAAGGCCGATTACAATTACGATCATACCATCATAGGCTAGCTCTTAGGGTTTAGCCTCTATGATCTCGTGGTAGATCTACTCTTGTACTACCCATATCATCAATATTAATCAAGCAGGAAGTAGGGTTTTACCTCCATCGAGAGGGCCCGAACCTGGGTAAACATCTGTGTCCCTTGCTTCTTGTTACCATCAGCCTCGACACACAGATCGGGACCCCCTACCCGAGATCCGCCGGTTTTGACACCGACATTGGTGCTTTCATTGAGAGTTCCTCTGTTTCGTCGTTGTCAGGCTCGATGGCTCCTTCAATCATCATCATGACGCTGTCCAAGGTGAGACTTTCCTCCCCGGACAGATCTTCGTGTTCAGCGGCTTCGCACTGCGAGCCAATTCTGAAAGTGCGTTATATCGACTAGAGGGGGGTGAATAGGCGATTTTTAAGAATTCTTCACTGAGGAATTTGCTGGTGAGGAAATTCCTTAGCGAAGAACTACTTGCAGCGGAATATGTACTCAGGAGTAAACATAACAGGATACACACATAGTCGGCATGATGAAATGAAGACTAAAAAGAGTACGGAAAGCGTAAACACATGATAGCAAGATGAAGACAAACGGTGAAGAAATTGAAGCGAGGAATTTGTGAAAGTCTTGATCAAAGTCTTCAAGCACAGATATGACCAACATTCAACACGAGAATGAGGAAATGGAAGAGTTGAAGAAATAGAACCGATCGGTTGTTGAAGACAATGATTTGGTAAACCAGTTCAACTGCTGTCTCGGTTATACGTCTGGTTGGAGCGGTGAGTATTTAAACTCGAGGACACACGATCCGGACCCTGTCTCTAAGCCGCAACTCAGGACACCCGATCCTCACCGTGTTCTCCTTGAACTAAGACCACGCAGCCTCGTCCAATCACTCGTGGTAAGTCTTGGTGACTTCAAACCTTCACAGACTTGGTCACTCGGTGATCCACAATTCCTCTTGGATGCTCTAGACCTTGATGCCTAACCGTCGGAAGAAGCACAGTCTTCAAAGGTAACAAGCGTCGGATCCACTGGATCAATTTCTTGATGATGCTCAATCACTTTGGGTTTGTGGGGTTTGGTTTTGGGATTTTCCTCACTTGATGATTTTCGCTCAAAGTCCTCGGAGGATGGGTTGCCCTCAAATGACAAGTGTCAAGTTCTCTCGGAGTAGCCAACCAGCTAGTGGTTGTAGGGGGCGACTATTTATAGCCTAGGGAGCAGCCCGACATGATAAGACATAAATGCCCTTCAATGATATGACCGTTAGGTGGATAAGATATTTTGGGACAGCCGGCGCGCAGCACAGCAACGGTCGGAAATTTGACTCTCAAATTCCTCAGGGCTATCATGTTCCTCTCTGTGTAGGCATTTCGCATTGGCGAATTCCTAACTCCTCAGTCAGAGCAAAGTCCTCAGTGAACAGAAGAACTGCGTCTCTGTCACTGATGAATTTGACTGAACTGAGATTTCCAATGGCTTCACTCGAAAGGATTGGTAGGTGTAGGATTTTGAGTTGAGCATCACATGGAAATTTTTCCTTAGTATTTTCTCGACCCCTTTAACGAAGACGGTGTTTCCTATGACTCAAGAAAGAAAATGAAACTACGAAAACAAAAGTCTTCACGCTTCATATTCCTCGAATGAATATCAAGTTTTCAAGGTCACACCAATTTCTTCACTTTCAAAGTCTTCAGAAAGTCTTCAGAATATCAAAGTCTTCAGTCAAAGAACTTCATTTTTAGGGGTCGACTTTCTCTGTCAATATCAAACTCCTCATAGACTTATAGACCTGTGTACACTCACAAACGCATCAGTTACTTAACCTATAAGTCTTCAATACACCAAAATCACTAAGGGGCACTAGATGCACTTACAATCTCCCCCTTTTGGTGATTGATGACAACATAGGTTAAGTTTTCAACGGGGATATTGAGGAATACTGATATTGAGGAATTTGATTGCAAGATATAGAAGAACTCCCCCTGAATATGTGCATAGTGAGGAATTTGCTTTTGAGGCATTACACATTTGAAGAATCAAATCATGGAGATCTCCCCCTATATCTTGTAATTCATACACGCATTCGATATATAATATGAAGAATTTGAAATGCATGATGAAATATGGTACCTGATGAGATTCAGCATGCGTGCAATAATATTAATGAGGAATAAGCATGCAGAATATCACATCAGAAGTTTCAGAGCTCAGAGCATCAAAAGCATCAGATTACGACCAAAAGTATCAAGGCACCATCGGATTTAATATTACAACTTGATCCAATAAAAGTTTCGGAAGAACGAGAGTTGTAACTTAATAAAAACGCCCATAATATAAACCCGCTTGAAGACTAACTCAGATTTCTCCCCTTTGTCATCAAATGACCAAAAGGATCGGCGAGGACTAATGCCCTGAAGATTTTCAAGTTGATGGAGGCGCCCGGCGTTATCGGGGTTGGTTGTTGATGTAGGGCTGCCGCAGATGTCGTCCAAATCTTCATGTTCATCAGCCACGCGATGAAGAATAAGAGCTAGCCACGGATCGAGAACTTTGACCTTTGAATTTCTTGGAGGTGGTGCGAGACCAGTCAAATGCTTCACGAGACCCATAGTCTTCAATTCTTCCATGGAATATACATGATTAAGAACAGCCAGTGTGGTTGAGGGTTTCATGAAGGTAGTACTGATTTTTCTTCTTTGCATTATGTGTTGAGGTCATGTTGTGAAGAATTGCAGCAAATTGGCGCTTCACCCATTTTCGATTCGTTCAACCTTCCGATGAAGGCGAGGAGTAACTCACGATCAGTCATCACCACAGGTCTTTGTTGCTTGAGGCTTTTGCTTGGCTTGAGGTATTTGCGGTAGTGTCATGTGTTGCGAGAATCGTCATTGGTGGAGTAAGATGTAGCGAGACCGAATTGACCATCAATGGACGAGTGCCTTCATCAATCACAGCTGCTGCCTTGCCCTTATCATCGATGATGAAACCGGTAAACGAGGACTTCAATGGGCGGCAAGTAGCTACCATGGTTGAGTGTCGACCTTGTAATTCAGTGAAGATCTTGCCCTTATGAATCTCATAATCCAAGGCGCATATGGCTTCAGCTCAAACGGTGACATTGCAACATTAGCCAGAGTCCTCATGAAGATAACAGGAACGCCATGAATGATATTGAAAAGCATGTTCTTCATGATGCCAACGACATCTTCATCATTTGAGTCGTGGCCTTTGATGGGACTCATGGTCTTCGTCAAGATTCTATAGACAGTTCGAGGCACATACAACAATTCCTTGACGAGGAATTTGGTTCGAGGGGCCTGCCCTGGCTTCAAAGGCTTCATAAGCACTTGCATAAAGTGATCAGACAGTTCGCGGTCATTGTAGATGCAACATGCAGTTTCATGGGGAGGATCAAGAGGAAGGACACGAAGCAATTCAGTTGCTGGTGCCTTGTAGTGAGTATTTTCGTCATCAATCCAGCACCCATGAATTGATATCTTGACATCTCCGTGATGTGCGCGGTGGCATAGAAGCGAAGAATGAGTTCTTCATTCGATCCACAGATATCGGTGCAGAAATTCAGCAGCCACGCATCATGAATAACCACGAGGACTGGCTCGAAGCATGGCAATGATTCCATATCCACATGAGGAATATGCTCATGATCGAAGATTTTGTCCTTGTCAAAAGCACCGAGGAATAGAAGTTGGCTTGAGTTGGAGTCGAGCGTCTTTTCCTCATGCGGCAGAGTCATATGGATTATAAGCGATGAAGAACACATGCTCGTAAAAGAAGTCTTCAGCCTTGAATTTTTGCTTGCTCGAGAACGGATTCTTCGGTTTGGGCAGAGGAATGTCGATGATTTGCAGCACAACCTCGGGAATCACGATCTCGGGTTCTTGGTGAGAATTTCTGGTTCCTCTTCTTGTGCGATTCGGGGATCAAGAAGGGTTCTTGACACTAGCGGCTGGAATTTCTTCATTAATGAGCGATGTGGGATGAGTTTCTTGAGCCCAATTGAGCAGTTGTAGCCGGGACCGAGGAACTTGTTGAATCGGAGTGAAGAGAGGAGTATTGGGATCTTGACTTTCCCAAAAGTCATCGTTCATCACTGTGTAGTGCACCCAATATCCACATCTTCATCTTCTTTTCAATTTCCTCAACACCAGCCTCTTGGTGTGAACCGAGGCATGGGTGAGAAACAAGCTGGCGGTGAAGGAATGTTTCCACTTCAATTTCTTCATCAAACTGTTCTGAGGTAGCAACAGATTGATTTTCTTCATCAGATCCACTTGGGATCGTGTAATCTTCTCCATAAGGAACAATTTCCTTAGACGACATGGAGGAAACGGGAATGGCATCAATGGGATTTTCAAGTGAGCTGGTCATTGGCTTCATTTTCTTCGCAGCCAAAGAATTTGACGCAGCTGATGCCTTCCTTTTCTTCACTGCAGCTCGCTCTGCAGCCTTTGTCTTCTTCACTTCATAGGCAGAAGGAAGAATTGGAGTTGGTGTTGGCGCAGGAGGAGCCGAGGACGTGGTTCGAGTTTCTTGAGTATGGCTAGTGCGATTGCCTGATCTCTTCATTTTCTTCAGCGCACCACTAGTGGATGCCCAGGTATTTCTTCGCCGGTGGAATGGAGTCATCACCGAACTTGTATTCTCATCGCAGCTGAAAGTCATCGATAGTCTTGGCATGTTCTTCAAACAGTGAGCGAGTCTTCAGTGAGGATTTTCTTGTTGCGATGGGGCTGCAACAGTTGTCATTTTCTTCGTCAAATTGACGAATCTCACCTTGGCTCCTTGCCAATCAGCATTGTAAGCATCGAAATCCTTGCTGAGGGCTTGGATTTCAGATTGAGCTTTGAGAAGTTCTTCAGGAGTCAGGTTGACGATGTTCTTCCTCAGAAGCTTCTCCTTTCTGGCTTGTGCTCTCTTTATTTCATGAGCCTTTTCAAATTTCCATTTCTCTTCAGCGATGAAATGGTTCAGCATATGACTTTGACCAGGAGTCAGTGGCAGATCCGGTATGAGAGTGTTTGGATCCTGATGCCATAGGTCGATGAAGTCAAGGATCTTCTTCGGATCGAAGCGAGAGCCTGATTGTTCCTTTGGCTCTAGCGGCCTTTGTCGATCTGTCTCGATGATTTCGCAAGTTCTTCATCGAAGCTTCGTCATCGAGGGCACGTTGAAGGCAACCTGTTTCTTCTTTGGACTTGGCGAGGACCGCGTCCATTGTTGCTTTGTCTTCAGCAGAGTGGGGCTGATGAGGACATTGGTGCAGGTGAGGAACTTCTTTGAGACACGAAGCAATTGAGAAACCACGAGTCCTTTGACATGTAGCGGATGCACAGGAGTTGAGGACTTGGAGGGAGCTGCTTGAGGATTTTGAGTGAGCAGCAGCGATCGAGGAATTTGTCGTGAGGTATGGTGAGGCTGGGCCGTGAGGCGTGATGGTGAAGCACTTGGCTTGCGAGCAGGCTTCTTGGCATTGATTTCCTCGGCTTGACCGAGGTCTCAGTGGCAGCAGCAGCAGCAGCAAAATCCTCATTGAATTTCCTCACTTGCCTCCTTGGCCTGTCTTGCCAATTTGGCTTGGCGCCTTGACCATTCTTGGAAAGTCTTCACCACGCTTGATGCTAGTGGGATCGTGACTTGGCAGTGCCAAAGGAGCTCTTGGGCATGGAGGATTTAAGGCGAATTTCCTCATGTACTTGGGAGTAACATAGCGATATTCCTCCATTCTCGTGCCCATCTTCGTTCTATCCTCTGAATCGCACTTTGCGCTGATTTTTAGTCTCCTTGCCAAACTTGGCTTCATCAGTGTGCAATAGTCTTTGTAAATTTCATCAGGAATCTCAAAAGCGGTCATGACCTCCGGTTTCTTTCCTCCTTCTGCGGTCTCTTGCCTTTCGCCATTTTCTTGGATGAGGAATTTGAACTATAGAGCACTCTGAAGAAGTATGCAGTTTTTCTTCGAGGAGCGCTGCAAATGAGTTAAGTTGATGAGAACCTAGTGATTCAGCGGCGGACATGAGTACTGTGAGCAGAGTGTAGGTGCGAGGAATTTGGAGAGGTCATATCGTTCTCGGAAGATTTTTGAAAAAGACAAGTTTTGAGGAATTTGACCAGTTGAGCCTTGAGGAATTTCACTAAGCGTTTTGTCTTAGGTTCGAGTTGTCTGATTGAAAATCCGCACAATTGAGAATCTTGAAGAAATGAATGCTTAGAGAGATAAATCAAGAGCATATAGTGTGTGAGGTGTTCATATGTGAAGATTTGAAGAACAAAAACACCTTTGAAGATTTTCGAAAGATTTGAGAATCAAGCGAGTAATAAAAGTGACTTTTAATTACCGAATGAAGAACACGACGACAGAGATGAATTGTAGTGAAGTTCGTCACGTTAGATCTCCCACGCCCTAACTTGGCAGAGGGAGGCGGCTACGGCGGCGGCGGAGTAAGATTTCCTTGATCGGCGCGAGTCTGACGGCGACGAGGTCGGCGGTGAAGCTCTTCCTCACCGGCGGCGATGGAGTAGCGGCGGCGCTAGGGTTTGAGGAGAGCTCGGCGAGACAGCGATCGGCGAGTAAATGAAGTAAGGAAGGAGAGGGATATTTATAGCCATTGTAAAAACTGTTCGTCCGAAGATTTTGGGACGAACATGCCCTACCCTTTCTCCTGCACGCGACATGTGTCACCCACGCACTGTGTAGATGAGATCGTGTAAGATCGTGGGTGAATAAACTAATGTATCGTGGGAGCGGAGCGGTTTGAGCGGTAAAACCGAAAATTTGGATAAGATTTGTTTAAAAATTTCGTTCGCAATTTCTTCAATTTATCAAGGACAGTGAAGACTTTGAGCGAGTTTCAATCGAGCGCACATGAAGAATTTGTGAATAGATTGGATTGAGTATAGCATAGAGGGGAAGGGTCAATCACATTCACTTAGCGAAATCACAACTTGAAGAAATAGCAATAAGTGAATCTTGTAGAGGACATAAACTCACATATATATATAGCCAATGAAGAAAAGCGTCGGAAACATTGAAGATTTTGCAAAGTTGAAGAATTTGAAAAGCGAGGAATTTCAAATGAGGAAAAACTCAAATTGAAGATTTTCAACTTTTGTGGTGGCGTATCACCAGTATAAGAATGATGATTTCAGACACAGCGTACAATTGTCGAGGGTTACGAGAATCAAATTCTTCATTAATTTCTTCACACTTAGAGTGTTATTCTTCATTGATTGAAGAAAACATTTCTTCATGTGTTGCACATCTAAGTCATCAATTCTGCATAAGGGTTAGGATGTGTGTCCTTTTCAAAGAACATTCGAAGATTCTAAGATATTTAGCTCACACCGCAACTTGCTAAATCTCTTCTCATCCAAGGGGTAAGTGAAGATATCAGCTAGTTGTTCTTCAGTCTTCACATGCTCGATGGAGATATCGCCCTTCAACACATGATCACGAAGAAAATGATGGCGAATCTGGATGTGCTTAGTCTTGAGTCTTTGGGCGGGTTGTGAGCAATCTTGATGGCACTCTCATTGTCGCAGAAGAGAGGCACATTCTTCACGTTGCGCCATAGTCCTTGAGGTTTGCTTCATCCAAAGCAGTTGAGCACAGCATGAGCCAGCAGCAATGTATTCAGCTTGAAGATGAGCGGTGATACACATTCTGCTTTCTTCGAGGACCAACGGACCAAAGATCGTCGAGGAAATGACAAGTGCGGATGTTGACTTGCGGTCACACGATCACCAGCATAGTCGAGTCGAGAATATCAATGAGATCAAAAGCATAGCCCTTAGGGTACCATAATCCTAGTGTTGGTGTGTGAGCTAGATATCGAAGAATATGCTTCACAGCCTTATGGTGTGATTCCTTGGTGCAGCTTGAAATCGGGCACACATGCAAACACTAAGCATTATATCTGGCCTAGATGCATATAAGTACAATAAAGAACCAATCATGGGCGGTATACCTTGTGATCGAAGTCAATACCATTTTCATCGATTGCATAGATGGCCATTTGTGGGCATAGGAATTTTGACGCCTTTGCAATCTTGCATGCGAATTTCCTCATTACATCTTTGAGGTATTTCTCTGAGATATGAATATGCCATTGCCTTCTTGGCGAATTTGAAGACCTAAGAAGAATTTCAATTCTCCCATCATAGACATTTGATATTCTTCACTCATCATATAGGCAAATTCATCACTATATCGTTGGTTAGTACAGCCAAAGATAATATCATCAACATATATTTGGCACACAAACAGTTCACCATCATATGATTTAGTAAAAAGAGTAGGGTCAAGTGAACGGTGTGAAGCCATTCTTCACGAAGAATTCCTTCAATGTGTCATACCACGCCGAGGGGCTTGCTTGAGGCCATAGAGGGCCTTATTGAGTCTGAAGACTTTGTCGAGATTCTTGGGATCTTCAAAACACAGGGGTTGAGCAACATATACTTCTTCCTCAAGCTTACCATTGAGGAATGCACTTTTCACATCCATTTGATATAAGATGATATCATGATGGTTAGCATAGGCAAGTAAAATGCGAATAGCCTCAAGTCTAGCAACAGTGCAAAAGTTTCATCGAAATCAATTCCTTTAACTCGTGTGTAGCCTTGAGCTACTAGTCGTGCCTTATTCCTCACCACAAGGCCATTTTCATCTTGCTTGTTGCGGTAGATCCACTTTGTGCCAATGATATTATGCTTGCGAGGATCAGGCGATTGACCAATTCCGGACATTGTTCAACTCGAACTAATGTAATTCTTCTTGCATAGCCTGAATCCACCGGCTCGAAAAGCTTCATCTACCTTAGTGGGCTCTGAGATAGAGACAAAAGCATAGTGCCCACAAAAGTTAGATAAGTGTGAGGCTTTTGAGCGTGTGAGAGGACTGGTGCGCTAATGTCATCGATGATCTTCTCCACTTGCACTTCTTTTGCAGCGTGGATGAGTTGGTTGTCGTTGAGGATTTTGATCAGCATTTTCTTGACACCATTTTCCTCATCATGTTCTTGAGTGCATCACTCGGCGTTCTTCATGAGCAGGAATGAATTCTTTAGCAGATTCTTGATGAGGAATGACATCCTCGGTTGCCTTGAGCTTGATAGCATCCTCGGTGCTGGTTCATCTAACACGAAGGTAGGTGCTCTCTTTGCGAGCCATTAGTTTCATCGAACCGCACATCTCTGATGTCGACAATCTTGTGAAGAACAATGTTGAAGACTCAGTAGGTGTCGAGTCCTTTCCGTAACCAAGCATAAAACCTTCATGTGCTTTCGGTGCAAATTTAGAGTTGTGGTGAGGATCTCTAATCCAACATTTAGCACCGAAGACTTTGAAATAACTCACATTGGGTTTCTTGTCAGTGAGGAGTTCATAGGCAGTCTTCTTGAGGAATTTGTGAAGATATACTCTGTTGATGATGTGGCAGGCAGTATCAAGCATAGTGCGAGCCATTTCAACAAGAGTTCTGTTCTTGCGCTCCACGACGCCATTCTGCTGAGGAGTATAGGGAGCAGATAATTCATGAGTAATACCAAGTTCATCAAGATAAGCATCAAGACCAGAATTCTTGAACTCGGTTCCATTGTCACTTCGATATGCTTGATCTTCACACCAAAGTTGGTTGAAGCCCTCGAGAAAATCGTTTGAAGACTTCTGCACTTCATGTTTGTAAGTAACAATGTGTACCCATGTATATCGAGAATAATCATCAACAATGACAAAACCATATAAAGATGCATCATTAGTGATTGCTGAATAATGATTAGGTCGAAGAGGTCCATGTGAAGCAATTGAATGGACGTGTAGTAGTCATGATAGTCTTATTTGGATGCTTGGCCTTGGTCATTTTCGGCTTCACATGCTCCACATAAGTGATCCTTGAGGAATTTGACATTCTCAATGCCAATGACATGCTTCTTCTTTGCAAGCGTGTTCAAATTCCTCATGCTGCATGACCAAGTCGTCGATGCCATAGCCAGCCTACGAAGCTTTTGCAAGTAGACACACGGCTGGTTGTGGTCTGTAGAGAAATCAACAATATCAGATCTCCTCTCCTAAAGCCTTGAAGACTTTGGAATTGTCGACTTCCATAATCACAACACAGCGATATTTGCCGAAGACAACAACCATATCAAGATCACAAAGCATTGATCTCGACATGAGATTGTATCCTAAGGACTCAACAAGCATGACTTTGTCCATGTGCTTATCCTTAGAGATAGCAACCTTACCAAGACCCAATACGACTTTTGCCTTTGTCGGCAAAGATGATATGCTTCAGAGGTGATGGTGATAAGGAGCATCCATCAATAGATTCTTGTCACAAGTCATGTGATTTGTACATCCACTATCGAGGACCCATTCGGTGGTTTTGGGTTGATCATCCTGCAGATGAATTAGTGTAGCTTACAATCTCATATGCTTCATCGGTGAAGAATATGATATCAAGTTCATCGATGAATTTCATCAAGCGAGAAGCAGATATAGCGATATGAGGGCGTGTGAAATGAAAGTTCATTTCATCATGATTCGCTGCGTCCTTTCGAGCATATTTTGTCGGGTCCCAAAGCAAATTCTTGAGACGTTAGAGCACGTCCGGAGACTGACCCTGCAGAAGAGATTAGTTCTTTTCTTCACCACCCACATCGGAGGGTGGCAAAGAGTTCATCATCCTGCGAGCACCATGTGAGAAAGGTGGCAAAGATGCCAAACCATTTCGCTTAGCATAGGAGGGGTTAGGGTATGCATATGAATAGGCAGAATAATTCTTCGAGGACTTATGAACATAATGGTTTGAAGAATAATGCACATATTCATAGCCCTGAGCTCTACCCTGCAAGACAGAGTTGTTAGCACAATGAATATCATATGAGGACTTTGATCTAGTTGAGGAATTTGATCCTCGTGAAGAATTTGGTCCATATGAGGACTTGGATCCATATGAAGAGTTTGGTCCATATGAAGAATTTGATCTGGGGTTCCTGTTCTTCACAGGTGGTGTCATGAGGACATTCACCTGAAGACTTTCAACACAACTTTTGGGAACCCAGATTTTCTTCATAGGGGAACCGTTCTGCGATTAGTGCCAACATATCTAGCAAATACTTCACCATTCGATTTTTGAACAGTTTATAGTTGGAGTCAAATGACTCATCGGAAGAATGAGGAGATTCACATGTAAAGCCAGATAAGTTAGATGGATCAAGCTGGAGGTCCCTTTGCAGCAACCCATGAGGTTTTGGGGTCTTGCTCGGGCTTCAATATGTTCCATCGGCATTGAGTTTCCTCTCAAAGGCAATACCCTCTTTCCTAGGGTTTCGTTGAGGATCTGCTTTTGAGCACATCACAAAGTGTCGATGCCCTTTGAGGCTTTTGTACATGCTGTCATGTACAATTCCTTCAACCTGCATTGTCGGTGATACTAGCAATGTCCTCGGATGAGGAATTAGTGATAGCAGAGGCAGATGAAGAATTTGTAACATTTGAAGCATTTGAACATTGGTGAAGAATTAGCAGATTCACGTTCAATGCACTTTAAGCATGGAGGAACAAATTCTTCCTGAGAAGTGCTGATTTGTTGAGCTAGTAATGAATCGCGCTCCTTCTGAAGATCTTCATAACACACTCTTAGCTTTTCAAGATCTTCCTTTCTTTGAATAGCTTCAAGAGAAAGCTTCTCATGATCTTGCTTTTCTTGAAGAAATTCATAAGAAAGTTTCTCATGATCGAGACAAAGAGAGTTATGATGACCTTGAAGGTTATCATACTTAGACTGAAGTCTCTGAAGATTTTCAGTCAGGGCTTTAGTGCGATCCATTTCTTCACCCAACATATCATCACTTTTATCTAGCATGTTTTGAACCTTTTCAAGAGCCCGTTGTTGTTTCACAACAATTTTAGCAAGTTTAGAGTAGCTGGGCTTGAGATCCTCATCAGATTCATTTTCACTAGAGTCAGAGGAGTTGTATTTGAGTACCTTAGCTCCTTTTGCCATGAAGCAATAGGTGGGAGCGTAGCCATCATTATCTTCATTAAGCTTGTCGGTGGAGTCAGTTTCTTGATGTTGAAGATGGACTTCTCGTAAAGCGAGAGCAACGGCCGACTTCGCCACACGGACTCAGATTCTTGGACTCCTCCTCTTCATCATTTTCCTTAGATTCAGCTTGAGTCCATTTCCTTGCCAATGAATGCCCGAGCTTTCTTGGAGCTGCCCTTCTTGTGAGATGAAGACTTTGAGGGTTTTGATAGCGAAGATTTTAAAGATTTCTTCTTCTTCTTCATATCATCGAATCGTAATCCTTGTATTTCTTCTTCTTCATTTCCTTTTCCCATCGAGGACAATCTTGAATATAGTGACCAGGCTTCTTGCATTTGTGGCAAAGTCTTCTCTTGTAGTCCTTTGGATGAGGAATCATTTCCTCTTGAGGGTTTTCCAAAGCGACCACGTCTTGTGAACTTGGAATTTCTTCAAGCGAGCTAGATCTGGCTCGATTCTTGAGGATCACCAAGGCTACTACCGAATCCTCACATTGAGTCGACACAACCTTAGCCTTGAGGCACGTGGTTTGCCATAGTTTGAGCCATAGAGATCTCTCTTTTCAAAAGTTGGAACTTCGTGAGTGTTTAGCCTTCGAGGATATCAGCGAGGATCAAGCGACTTGTAGTCAAGCATGTTCTTGTATCATCGGTCCAGAGTATCAAATGAGGAATCAAGCGATCTCAGCGGTTTCTTCACAACTTCATGATCGGTGATGTCATGGCACCGAGGGCTTGAAGCTCATTTGAGATGTCAGTGAGGCGATCAAAGGTTTGTTGGCCATTCTCATTGTCGAGTCTTTTGAAGCGGTTGAAGAGATTCCGAAGAACATCGAATCGAGAGTCACGCTGAGTTGAAACTCCTTCATTTACTTTGGACAGCCTATCCCAGATAAGCTTAGCAGTTTCCAAAGCACTCACTCTTCCATACTGTCATTTGCTCAGATGGCCATAGATGATATTCTTTGCTTGAGAATCGAGTTGTTTGAATCTCTTCACATCGGTAGCGGTCAGTGTTTCAGTGACAGAGGGGACACCATTTTCCACAACATACCAGAGATCATTGTCAATTGCCTCAAGATGCATTCGCATCTTGTTCTTCGAAAGAGGGGTAGTCCGTTCCATCAAAGGTAGGACACCCAGCCGAGACCTTGATCATACTGCGGTCGACATAACTAAAACTCCAAAGGTTAAACCAAAATCACCGAGAACAAGGGAGTACCTTGCTCGATACCAATTGAAAGTCGTTATATTGACTAGAGGGGGGTGAATAGGCGATTTTAAGAATTCTTCATCGAGGAATTTGTTGGTGAGGAAATTCCTTAGCGAAGAACTACTTGCAGCGGAATATGTACTCAGGAGTAAACATAACAGGATACACACATAGTCAACATGATGAAATGAAGACTAAAAACAGAGTACGGAAAGCATAAACACAGGATAACAAGATGAAGACAAACAGACTGAAGAAATTGAACTGAGGAATTTGTGAAAGTCTTCAGTCAAAGTCTTCAAGCACAGATATGACCAACATTCAACAAAGAATGAGGAAATGGAAGAGTTGAAGAAATAGAACCACTCAGTTGGTGAAGACAATGATTTGGTAAACCAGTTCCAACTGTTGTCTCTGTTGTACGTCTGGTTGGAGCGGCTGAGTATTTAAACTCGAGGACACACAGTCCCGGACACCCAGTCTCTGAGCCGCAACTCAGGACACCCAGTCCTCACCGTGTTCTCCTTGAACTAAGACCACGCAGGCCTCGTCCAATCACTCGTGGTAAGTCTTGGTGACTTCAAACCTTCACAGACTTGGTCACTCGGCGATCCACAATTCCTCTTGGATGCTCTAGACCTTGGCGCCTAACCGTCTGGAAGAAGCACAGATCTTCAAAGGTAACAAGCATCGGATCCACAGGATCAATTTCTTGATGATGCTCAATCACTTTGGGTTTGTGGGGGTTTGGTTTTGGGATTTTCCTCACTTGATGATTTTCGCTCAAAGTCCTCGGAGGATGGGTTGCTCTCAAATGACAAGTGTCAAGTTCTCTCGAGCAGCCAACCAGCTAGTGGTTGTGAGGGGCGGCTATTTATAGCCTAGGGAGCAGCCCGACATGATAAGACATAAATGCCCTTCAATGATATGACCGTTAGGTGGATAAGATATTTTGGGACAGCCGGTAGAAGACAAGAACGGTCGGAAATTTGACTCTCAAATTCCTCGGGGCTATCATGTTCCTCTCTGTGTAGGCAATTCAAGACTGGCAAATTCCTAACTCCTCGATCGAGCAAAGTCCTCGATGAATGTAAGAAGCTGCGTCTCTCACATGATGAATTTCAACGAAGCTGTATGAGATTTCCAATGGCTTCACTCGAAAGGATTGGTAGGTGTAGGATTTTGAGTTGAGAATCACATGGAAATTTTTCCTTAGTATTTCCTCGACCCCCTTTAACAGCACGGTGTTTCCTATGACTCAAGAAAGAGAAAATGAAACTACGAAAACAAAAGTCTTCACGCTTCATATTCCTCGAATGAATATCAAGTCTTCAAGGTCACACCAATTTCTTCACTTTCAAAGTCTTCAGAATATCAAAGTCTTTAGTCGAAGAACTTCATTTTTAGGGGTCGACTTTCTTTGTAAATATCAAACTCCTCATAGACTTATAGACCTGTGTACACTCACAAACGCATCAGTTACTTAACCTATAAGTCTTCAATACACCAAAATCACTAAGGGGCACTAGATGCACTTACAAATTTGCTTGGCCACCTGGAGCAGATCGATAGCTATGCCCCCGACCACCAGGTCAGGTTTGGAAACTTGAACTACACAGTGGATATTCGCGGAGACTTGATCTTCAACGGATTCAGGCCAGCGCCAGGAGCGCCGAACAGTCACGATGAGCACGGCTTAGACCTGTTGTCAGACGATGCTCGGGATATCACCTCGGCAGAAGCCTCGGATCTAAATCAGGGCAGGTTCGTTGCCCTAGGGCGGAGGCTAGACCCGCCCCAGGAGCCGTACCCTCATCAGCGATGGAGCCGAACACAGGCCTCACTTCTGAGGGAGCCTGTGACTCCGGACCCCGGGATTCATATCCGGTTTTAAGTTCCAGTCTGCGCGTCCCCGAGCCCGCCGAGCCTGGTTGGGCTCCGGTGATGGAGTTCACCGTGGCGGACGTCTTTCAGCACTCGCCCTTTGGCGACATACTAAACTCATTTAAAATTCTCTCTTTGACAGAGAATTCCGGGCCGAACTATGTCCGGCTCGAGTGGGAAGCAGGCGACGAAGAAATTCGTTACCCACCCACCACCCACTTGATAGCCACGGTTGATGATTTAACCGATGTGCTTGACTTCGACTCCGAAGGCATCAATGGTATGGACGACGATGCAGGAAAAGACTCAAAATCTATGGGGTACCGGATTCCCGCCTCGTCACATGACATATACATGGTGGATACGCCCAAGGAAGACGACGGTGACAATCAGGAAGATAAAACCCTGGGCAAAAACCAAAGCGACGGTGCGAGCGCGTTCCAAATCCAGCAACAAGTAAAAATATCAGCAAGAGCGCGGAAGGATGGATACTCCGGTCAACCCGAAGGCAACAACGACCAAAGCGGAACCAGCGATGGAGCGGGGCGAACCAGTCACGCCGAGCATAGTTCGGAGCGAGCGCTGAAGACAATGATCGAGAGGGGCGAGTTCATCAAACCGCCCCGAGACAAGAAGACGGTCCGGACGATGACACATTCATCATTAGGAAGAACGCGTGGAACAAGAGAACCTCCACGAAAGCTTATGGCCCGGCGAGAAGTGCAAGAGGCGAAGCAAGCGGCTTAAAGCCGCCACAGAAGCGCTCAATCGCAGATGGAACAAAGTGCTAGACACTGAAGAAAGATATGGCGACGATCGCCACACAAAGAGCTCCCCAAAATGTAAGCTACTGCCAGAATTCGACGACAAGGCCGTTCCACCAAAGAATAACACGACCAGGAGGCAAGACGTACCACTTCATAACCGCAATAAACCAACTACCGAAGACGTGCACGATTCTCGTGAGCACCTAGATAAGAAAGCTGGCGCAGCTAGGTCCATCTACAGATCTAAAGGACACACACCGGCGGGGGACTGTGGTCGTCAAAACAATTATGACAAGCAAATACCAGTTCGGAATAAGCACCAAACACAACAACAGCCGACAGCATGCCACAACGCGTCCAGATACAGAGGGGCTGCTCACCCCCTGTGCTTTACTGATGAAGTACTGGACCATGAATTCCCACAGGGCTTTAAAACTGTGAACATAGAGGCATCTGACGGAACAGCAGACCGAAGTGCGGATCGAGACTTTATCCTACATATACATATGGCTCATGGGATGACCTCACGCCATCAAATACCTTCCCTCAAACTAAAGGGACCAGCGAGACCTTTGGTTGAAAGGCCTCCCGAAAATTCAATTGGGAGTTGGGAGGAACTCGAGGGCGCTTTGGGGCCAATTTTCAAGGGACTTATGTCCGGCCTCACGGATCTTGACGATTTAAGTCACATAATCCAACAGCCTGGAGAGTCCGCCCAAAAGCTTTGGAACAGATTCCTCACTAAGAAGAATCAAATCGTTGATTGTCCAGATGCCGAAGCCCTAGCGGCATTCAAACACAGCATCCGTGACGAGTGGCTCGCCAGACACCTCGTCCAAGAAAAGCCAAGGACAATGGCAGCCCTAACAAGCCTTATGACCCGTCACATGGCAAAGATAGCTAGCTAGCCCGTAAAGGCACCAGCGACCCCGGCACATCGAAATAAGGGATGGCAACGGAAGCCACGGCGTAATAAAACAAATGCCAAAACAAGGAAGAGAGCCGGATAACACAGCGGTTAATGCCGTATTCGGGGCTCTCGACCTAACCAACAAAATAAGCCATCTAAAGGCAGCAAAAGAGGACCGTCCGTGCTCGAGCGAGTTACGGACAGACTATGCCAAATTCATGGCACCCCGACAAACCTGCGAACCACACGCACGAGAGTCTTTGGGTCTTCAAGCGATCGGCAAACTAAATGCCAAACACAAGGAAGGAAACACCAAGTGAAGACGAGGATGAACCTCGCCAGCCAAACACTGGGGGACAGAAAAAATTCCCGCCAGAGGTTAAAACAGTGAACATGATCCACGCGAATCGCACATCATTGGGAAGGCACGAACGCGCCCATAAAGACGTGCGCGATATAGAGCCCATCGTACCCACACCCAACTACTAGATGTCTTGCCCGATCACCTTCGATCACCTGGACGACCAAACTAGTATTCGGCGAAGGATCAGATGCCTTAGTGCTTGACCCAATAATCGACGGATACCATCTCACCCACGTCCTTATGGACGGCGGCAGCAGTCTCAATTTAATATATGAGGACACTGTCCACAGGATGGGGATAGACCCATCCAGGATCAGTAAAATCAACACCACCTTTGAAGGGGTGATACCAGGCGTTGAAGCCTACAGTAGGGGCTCCGTCATACTGGAGGTGACATTCGGCTCCCCAGGCAACTCCAGAAGCGAAGAACTACTCTTCATCATCGCACCCTTCCAAAGCAACTATCACGCATTGCTTGGAAGAACGGCCTTCGCCCGCTTCAACGCATTGCTGCACTACGGCTACCTTACACTCAAGATGCCCGGTCCACGTGGCGTCATCACCATTGCGGAATAACAAAGCGCTCTTTGCGCGCGGAGGAACACGCGGCGGTCCTAGCGGCCGGACTATAAGCGGCCTCTAACAAAAAACATGACTGGTCGTTAAGACCACAGACACGGTTAGACGAGTCCGGCAGCCCATACTACACCAAGGAACCGTATATATAATCCCATAGCGGACACCAGGGGCTATAACTACAGACCCACACTTGGCTCAACCCTATTGGCGGGCCAACATCTTACACTTTCACTATCCATCGCATACTTACGTTGCACTCTTCTATGAGTTTCCCCTTTCCGCAGACAACGTTCGCGCGATACCCTTCCAGGATGCGGCACAACGGAGATAAAGGCGCAGACGTGCAGCAGGGCCCCGTTCAATAGGTTTCTTTTTAGATTAAGCCCCTGTGTAAACCTTTTCTATTGCCTCTTGTTGTTTAACCATCCGATGGGTTCCATACCCACAGAGGATACTGCCGTTTTTGGCATTTCGCCATGATAGATTAACGCACATACCTGGAAACACAGGGTTTATAATGAATGGGCATTCTTGAGCCCATCATCTGTTATAAAGTCCGAATACCTTTGGGAGTGTTCGGCGTCACGGGTTTGGCCTTATATGCATCAGCTCCGAATCATGTCTTTGGTCAAATGTTGGGTTTGCCTGGCTCCTGGGTTTGCCGCCTTATGTTCCGTTATTATCGGCTAAGGTGGCCAAAGGAGAACTACTGCGATTGTGGCCTGGTTATCCCGGATGAGCACCTTAGTAAAGAAAGCCGAAAACTGACTGTCATGATGCAGGGAGAGACTGTTCAACCACTCGATGACCCACCGGAATCTCTAGGATTCCTCCGCATTAACGAAGGTCCATTTCGGTCGGTACATCTGGCTACCGTATTTGGATGCCTTGAAGGTACCAGGGGCTACATAGTAGCCCCAACGTTAGAATCCTGCGGTTAAGCGAAAGTGTTACAGCTATATTGTCCGGTTGCCTAGTTCGACATACGATCACCTCCTTAATGGACCAAGACGTTGGATAAAGTGTGATTAAGCACATTTTTTCGTGAATACCCCCGCATTGTATGCGTGGGGGCTGAAGCCAACGACTGCTAACTTTCGGATCACACACACACACACACACACACACACACACACACACACACACACACACACACACACACATATATATATATATATAGACACGATCATATTTTCAGAAAAGCATTATAAATATAGCATTATAATCAAAATAAACATTGTTTTTACAATGATTCGAATCATCACTCGAATAGGACATTCTTCGGGCACTGCGCCTCTATCAGGCGGGCGCCCTCAGTGACCTGCTCCAAGCAGTGCCCGACCGGATGTTGGCCCCCCACCGGATCCTGGGACGCTATAATAGTGGCATTCGTATCCGTCCAATACACTTTCACGCGGGCATGGGCCATCCGCGCACCCTCTATGCACGCCGACCTCCTCATGGCATCGATCCGAGGCACGGCCCCAAGGAACTGTTGCACCAAACCAAAGTAACTGTCCGGCTTAGGCCCCTTCGGCCAAAGATGGTCTATTACAGACCACATTGCAAGCCCGGACAGCCTGTGAATCTCCGCTACAGCAGCCATCTTATCACTTAACGGCAGCGGGCGAGTGGGAGCATTGAACTGCGACCAGAAAAGCTTCTCCACTTCCTTCACACCCTGATCTTTGAAGAACTCCACAACATCAGCCGTACTCTTCGCCAGGTCCACGTATGCGTCCGCCAAACTCCAGCGTCCATCCAGGGGAGCGTACTTCGGATCGAAGAACTTCAATCCGCAGCAAATAGGAGCCCCCAACCGCGATTTTACCGGCCTGTTGAAGCTCCTCCCGCGCACCCCTGAGCTCGGTCCGTATTTCCTTGGTGGCATTAAGTGCCTTGCTCAGGTCGGCCGATTTATCCTCATGCTCCTTTTCCAGGAGCTCATATCGGTCAGCGGCATTTTTTATAGCCATTTCGGCTATCTTTTCCTCGCTTCGGCGATGAGCAGCCTGTTCGGCTCTCAATTCCTCGGCCGCCTTTAGGGCAGCCGCGTTGCTCACCCGAGCTTGTTCCTTGGCTAGAGCAAGTTCTGGCCTCAGGGCCTCCACGGCAGCAGCACCATCTGCAGTCCGAACATATTACATTAACATGTGCCACCTTAATATTTTCCTATGCAATGGAAGACAGGGCACATACCTTGTGATTTATCCAGCCGCTCATTCATCAGAGTGATATCGGCATCAATCGACCCAATTTGCCTCGTCAGTTCGGCAACTTCAACGGACGAGTCGGCGGCCGGACCCACAGGTACCTGCACATATTTACAACACAAATTATTGGTTGATGATCCCCCGTTTGCCGCCTAGAGCGGGCAACCAGAGTCTCAGGGGCTACTATCTATATGGTGTATTCTTCACTACATACCTCAAAGCCTCTGAGCAGGCTTGTAAATGCTTCATTCAAACCGCCGGTAGCGGATGAAATCTTCTTGAGCACCATGCTCATTAATGAGCGGTGCTCCTCCGAGAGCGCAGCTCGCTCCAGCAAGCCCGTCAGTACGTCTGGCCGGACATCGAACTGTGCGGGACTCTTCCCATCGCCCCCCGTTGTAGACAAATGCTCCGGGTGCAGACCGGCTGATGAATTGACTTCCTGCTTCAGCAGATCCGGACTCCTCCATGACGACACCTCGGTGTCGCCCGCTTCATGAGTCGGAGAAAAGGGTGGGGTCTCGCTCTCCATCATATCCGGAGGAAGGTCCCCGAGGGAGTCCTGGACTAGGGGGTGTCTGGATAGCCAAACTATCATCGTTGGCCGGACTCCAAGACTATGAAGATACAAGATTGAAGACTTCGTCCCGTGTCCGGATGGGACTTTCCTTGGCGTGGAAGGCAAGCTTGGCAATACAGATATGTAGATCTCCTACCATTGTAACCGACTCTGTGTAACCCTAGCCCTCTCCGGTGTCTATATAAACCGGAGGGTTTTAGTCCTAGGACGAACAACAATCATACCATAGGCTAGCTTCTAGGGTTTAGCCTCCTTGATCTCGTGGTAGATCTACTCTTGTACTACCCATATCATCAATATCAATCAAGCAGGAGTAGGGTTTTACCTCCATCGAGAGGGCCCGAACACAGGTAAAAACATCGTGTCCCTTGTCTCCTGTTACCATCCGCCTAGGCGCACGATTCGGGACCCCTACCGAGATCTGCCGGTTTTGACACCGACATTGGTGCTTTCATTGAGAGTTCCTCTGTGCCGTCACAATCAGGAAGGATGCCTCGTCCCGTCTTTAAAGACGGTACCATTGCCAAAGGAGCTTTGGCCACCGGCCAAACTATCCGACTAGGTGGTTTTCTTATGACCGCCTGTTCGGCCGCCGCGCCGACGATGACCTCTCGGGTCATCAAAAGCGATCTTCACGTCAACTCGGAACTCGTCGAGCAGCTAGATCCGGCGGAGCTCTCTTCCGTAAACGAGCTCTTGGATCGCATCGCCGCCCTGGGAGTCACTACAGACTACGATCAGATTGGGCCTAAACCGATCTGAGAGAGATCAACTCTCCCCAGGCTACCCACCACGTTGCTGTGGTGGAGGCACAACACGACGACTCTTCTTCTACATTAAGGACGAGCTATGTCCGAATTCCCGACCCCTCCATGTCGAATTCCCTCGGAGGGATGGACGTCAATCAAGCACTGAACCTAAAGTCAGGCATCGGGCCAGATTCGTTGGACAACATCCAGCTATCCAAGCTTCCAAGTTCGGAAACTTTTCGGCCCTTAAGTCTTAGATTGGACGGGGTTCCGAATTTAATTCCACCCGCCCACCCAAACACAAGCGATCTATCTCGAATCCGGCAAGAGCCCGCTGAAACAGTACATCATTACTGGGCCAAATTCCTCCTGGTTATGGACAGGATAAAGGACTGCCGTGAGGAAAGCGCAATTTCAATTTTCTGCAACAATTGCACGAACAAGGGAATCATGAACGCCATAAGTCGTCGTGAAATTACACGCTTCGCTGACTTGGCGTCCATAGTACGAAAGTACTGTGCAATGGAGAGTGCCTGGAAAACCGAAACCAAATTTTGGGACAATCCGGCTCTGAACACAACCCTAGTCCGAA
This sequence comes from Aegilops speltoides, assembly GCA_021437245.1. Lineage (NCBI taxonomy): Eukaryota > Viridiplantae > Streptophyta > Magnoliopsida > Poales > Poaceae > Aegilops > Aegilops speltoides. The sequence continues at coordinate 408,332,641 of CM038146.1, read as the reverse complement.
ATAAAAGGGTGCATCATATTTAGGCACCTGGGTTAAAAAGCAAAAAGCAAAAACCCCCTAAAGGACGCGGAACCGTCTTTGGAGGGATGGCTCGGCGGACCTGCAAAATCCAAAGTCTGAGAGGGCGCCACTCCAACACATAGCCTCGAGCATGTTGGATACTACGGCAGGTGGCCAAAAGTGGCGAAAGCTTCTAGCCCGAAGAACCAGCCCAGCAGTACCGATGACGGTATTAACAGTCTTGAGACTTTCGCATCAAATAATATCGAAGCGAACACTCCATGACCTCGCCGAAGTCTACCAAGTAGCAGCAATAAATCCATGGAGCGACACGGCTATTACCTTCAACGCCAATGACGAACCTAAGTTCCGAACAGCCCGAGCACCAGCTGCATTGGTCCTCAGTCCAATAGTGGACGACTTTTGCCTTACTAAGGTACTCATGGATGGCGGCAGCGGATTAAACCTCATCTACGAGGAAACCCTTCGAAAAATGGAAATAGACTGGAGCCACATTGAGCGAAGCAGCACAACCTTTAGAGGAATAATCCCTAGTCGGGAAGCACGCTGCACAGGAAAAATTACATGGATGTGGTGTTCGCTCACGGACAATTCAGAGCCGAGGAGGTCACGTTCCAAGTGGCCCCGTTCAGCAGCGGATATCACGCTTTATTAGGGCGAGAGGCATTCACAATTTTTCAAGCTATACCCCATTACTGGTACATGAAGCTCAAAATGCCCGGGCCCAACGGAATCATCACTCTTGTCAATGATCCGGACATAGCACTCTGCGCTGAAAATAAGACAGCCACACTAGCCCTAGAGGCACTATCCGAAGCCCTAGCGACCGAGGAACTTACTGCGCTGCGCTCCACGGTGAACAGGGACGATGTGATACTCGATAAGAGATCCAAGTCCACCTCTTTTAAGCCAGCGGACGAAATAGTCAAATTCCAAGTCCATCCAACAGACCCCACAAAGACGGCCTCCATTGGGGCACAATTAAACCCTGATGTAGACGCCGCACTACGAGAATTCCTTCGGGAAAATTGGGACATCTTTGCCTGGCACCCTTCAGACATGCCAGGAATCCCACGCAGGTTGGCAGAGCACAACCTAAATATCCTAAAAGGATTCAAGCCAGTCAAACATGCTCTTCGGCGATTTTCCGAACCCAAAAGACAGGCAATGGGAGAGGAGCTAGCCAAGCTTTTAGAAGCCGGATTCATCAGAGACATAAAACATTCGGACTGGCTAGCAAACCTGGTAATGGTACCAAAGAAGGACAAATCCTGGCGCCTGTGTGTCGATTTCAAGGACCTTAACAAGGCTTGTCCAAAGGATCCTTCCCCCTTCCCCGCATCGATCAAATTATTGATGCTACTGCAGGGCACGATTCATTGTGCTTCCTCGACGCATACTCCAGCTACCATCAAATCAAGATGGCGGAGCCAGACCAAGCCACAACGGCATTCATTACTCCATACGGACCATTCTACTTCAACAAAATACCATTCGGGCTTAAAAATGCCGGCGCAACATATCATCGCATGATTCAGACATGTCTAGCAACCCAGATCGGCAAAACGGTGGAGGCATACATAGACGATGTGGTCGTCAAGTCTAAACACGTCGAAACTCTAGTAGACGATTTGAGACTCACATTTGACAACCTCCGAGCAGATGACATTAAGCTCAACCCGGAAAAATGCGTTTTTGGCGTACCAGCCGGAAAGCTCTTGGGCTTCATTGTATCAGGTAGAGGAATTGAAGCAAACCCAGCCAAGATCCGAGCTCTGTCACAATTGGATATCCCAAAAGACCTCAAGCAAATACAAAAATTGACTGGATGCGTGGCGGCTCTAAGCCGCTTCATCTCCCGCTTGGGAGAAAAGGCATTACCCCTTTATCGCCTCCTCCGGCGCACCGAACACTTCGAATGGACGGATGCCACCACGGCCGGACTCGAAGAAATAAAGGCCATATTGGCAACAAATCCGGTCCTGGCCGCGCCCAACTTGGGCGAACCTATGTTATTATACATCGCGGCAACACATCAAGTTGTAAGCGCGGTGCTCGTCGTCGAACGAGAAACGGAAGGACACAAATTCCCTCTTCAAAAACCAGTGTACTACGTATCCACTGTCCTAACTCCATGCAAGTCCCGGTATCCACATTATCAAAAGATAGCGTACGCGGTGTTCATGGCATCCCGGAAGCTGCGACACTACTTTCAAGAGTGTTCGATAACAGTAGCCTCCGAAGTACCTCTTAACGACATTATAAACAACCGCGACGCGACTGGCAGGATTGCAACATGGGCCATTGAGCTCCTATCATTCGACATAACCTACAAACCACGGCAAGCTATCAAGTCGCAAGTTTTGGCCGACTTCATCGCTGAATGGACCGAAGCCGAACTCCGTAAAGAGTACATCGCATACTCCAATTGGATCATGCACTTCGACGGCTCCAAAATGCTGGCGGCACGGGGGTAGCATCGTCTGGCGTCCCCAACCGGGACCTGATCCAATACATACTCGAGATAATGTACGGACTCCAACAATGCAGCGAATCTGAGGCCCTTCTACATGGTCTCCGGATGGCAATCTCCATGGGCATTCAACGCCTAGAGGTCCGCGGGGATTCAAACCTTGCAATATCTCAAATAAATGGAGACTTTGATGCCAAGGATCCGAAAATGGCAGCCTACCATAATGCCGTCTTAAAAATGTCAGCCCGGTTGAAGGACTCGAATTCCACCATATAGCCCGGGATAATAACCAGGCGGCCGACGTGTTGGCACGCATCGGCGCAAAGCGCGACGCCGTCGCTCCCAACATCTTCCTGGAGTGGCTTTTCAAGCCATCCGTATTATGGGAAGGGGAGTCTAGAAACAACAACCCAGAATCAACCGCACCGCCCAACACCGAACACTCTGACACAATCGATGGCTCTGCCAATGAAATAACACCCTCAGCCCACGAAATAATGGCAGTCATTGCCCCGTGGACGGAACCATTCCTAGCCTACTTAATCAGGCAGGAACTTCACGAAGACCAAAACGAGGCCCGCTGCATAGTACAGTGATCTAAAGCCTACAAGGTCCATGAGGGAGAGCTTTATAAGAAAAGCACAATCGGAGTCCTTCAAAGGGGCATCTCCGAAGAGGAAGGGCGAAATCTTCTGGCTGAAATTCACGCCGGACTTGGCGGGCACCACGCCGCAGCCCGGGCCCTTGTAGGCAAGGCCTTTCGTACAGGATTTTATTGGCCGACGGCCCGGGCAGATGCTCAGAACTTTGTCCAGCGATGCGTCGGTTGCCAGCTCTTTGCTAATCAAAGCCACATGCCACCCACCGCCCTCAAAACTATACCCATCACCTGGCCGTTCATGGTCTGGGGGCTTGACATGGCTGGACCCCTTAAAGGGGGAACCCACAAGCAAAAATACCTATTGGTCATGGTGGACAAATTCACCAAATGGATAGAGGCCAAGCTAGTTAAAATGGTCGAATCCGGACCTGTGATAGACTTCATATCTGGGGTAGTACACCGTTATGGCATCCCCCATAGCATCATCACTGATAACGGCACGAACTTCACGGCCGACGAGTTTAAACTCTGGTGCAAAAACATGGGCATCAAGCTCGACTACGCTTCAGTCTATCACCCTCAAACTAACGGTCAAGTCGAACGAGCAAATGGTCTAATCATGAGTGGCATCAAACCCAGACTAGTGCGGTCCCTTAGGGAATCTAACACGCACTGGGTAGAGGAGCTCGACTCCGTACTCTGGGGGCTGCGGACCACGCCAAACCGCACTATCAGTTCACACCATTTTTATGGTATATAGCGCGAGGCAGTTTTGCCTGCGACATAATTCATGACCCACCTCGGCGTGCGCATATGCGAAGAAGAGAAGCCGAGCTGGATCGGCAGGACAGTTTGGACGCGTTAGAAGAGGAGCGTGACGTGGCAAAAGCTCGTTCCGCATTCTAGCAACAGCAGGCTCAAAGATATCAAAGCAGAGAAGTACGGGCCAAAACTTACAATGTTGGCGAACTAGTTCTACACCTGCCGGACAAGAAAAAGGACAAGCTCAAGCCCAAATGGGAAGGTCCCTTCATCATCGACCAGGTCCTGACCGGCAGAGCATACCGTCTGTGAAATGCATCGGATAACCGACTCGAGCCAAATCCATGGAACGCAGCCCGTCTCCGTAGATTCTACGCCTAGCGCCGGACTTTGAGTTCCTCTCCCTCCCCCGTCTATATTTTATACTTTAACTGTCTTTTATTTTCCCCCTCTCTTTCTTTTTTCCCTTTTTCTTCTCCCACGGGCCTTCGGTGGCTCGTCTGCGCATTGTTCGCACACACTTGACGTGCTATCCACACTCGTTATACCTGGGGGCTTCTTTAACAGAAGCTTATTTATACGGGCCTTATACCCAACACATGTGTCACACTTCCGCATGTACCTTTTATTCACCATTATATGCATCGATATGACTTAAGTTTTGGCCAAGCTGGGTTGCTGGCTCCTGTGCTTACCCCTCGTTCCCGATTGTTCGGCTAGGAGGTAAAGGAGCACCTCTGCGATTATTCTTGCCGGGTCACCGGATGTGTACCTCGGTGGGTAAAGCCAAAAGCTAGCGTTCTTAAGGGAATATTGGTCGGTGAATTGAAAGATGATTTCTTACATATTTATTTATCGCCCCGGATGCTTTCTGCTTTTTTTGATTCGGACATGCACTTTAGGGCATGCCTCGAGAAAGGAACCCCTAACGGAACTATTCTCCCTGGAAGATGTTTCTTACTAACCATGTGATATAACATAACTAGTTGGGCACTTGTCTGATAAAGAACCAATGACCCCTACGCCTGGTCTCCACGCATGCCTCGGTTTTTACATAACCGTGAGGGTATTCGGACACACTCCGGATTTGTGGGTCCCGAGGTTGAAGCGAAAAGGTCCGCAATGAAAAATGATCCACAATCCGGCTAGAGGGCATTTTACATGTCAATTTAAATTACATAGTCAAATTGACTGATTGTATTCCTCTTCAATACCATCTAACAGGCTGTCTAGTTTACAGTCCCGCTGGGAATACTTTGCGGCCAACTCTACTTTGCCATACATTAAGCTCACAGGGATCTCATTCCCATCGGGGCCCACAGGTCTGACCTCGGCCATGTGGTTTGGATCGGCCTTCGTGTACCTCGTCTTCACCATGGCCCAGGCCTCCCTGGCGCCTTGACGGCAGGCCGATATCTTCCACAGACAGAAGTGCCGCCGTGCTCCCTGAAGCTTCTCCACAAGCCCTCCAAGACCCTCGGGTAGGGAGACGGACGGCCATAAGGCCTGGGCGACGCCGCTCATCACTGTCGAACTTCGTTAAATGCGGTTGCAACAACTTCGGGAAGTTGGTCACCCGTTGAACCGGGCATTTCCTCTGCGGGGCGGCACTGTGAGCATACCTCTGAGACATATTACGTTAATCGACTTCCTCACCGAACTTTTGTTTTCAAAAGTTTGTTCAAGCACTTACTATAAATGCCGCGACGAAGCCGCAGAATCTCCTTCACGGAGTAAGACAGCTGGACCCGAACATCTTTTAGTTCCTCGCCCAGCTGAGTGTTGGCATCTTGGAGGTTATTTTTCTCCTGCCGCACCCTCGTCAGCACCTTCTCGCCGGCCTTTAGCTGGCGTAGTAGCTGCTGCCTGTCCGGATCTAGTCTGGCACCATCTGCAATATTATTGTCAGACCCATTCACACGCCGCACTTCACAAACTACTTCTCTTTCGAAAGTATATATTACGGAGGGGTCTCTGTGGCTCCTCCGTGGCGGCTAGTCTTGACCTCAAGTTGGGCCTTGCACTCTTGAAGCTCCGGGACAGGTGGGTATTCTTCTCCGTAAGATCCTGCATAACAAATGATCCTTAAATCAGTTATTCTAACTATTTTAAGTCTCGAGAGACTCTTGGCATATATAAGCTGTCAAAATTCCTCACCCGTATGTCTTTCACATACTACTCCGTGGCTCTGACTAGACCATCTTGAGTAGCACGGAGGTGCGCATCACCCGAATTAAAGGCATTTAACGCCTCGGGGGAGAAGCATGCGTCACGAAGAACTGTCCGGCGGCACCTGTGATTCATGGCGCACTCCACCTCAAATCTGGTGGCGGACAACCTGTCGGCGTCCTCCGTTGGAGGAGCACTCGACGCGCGCATTGCGTTCGCCTCCCCCTCCGGACCTGGTGTTGGAGCCTGGCTGGTGGAGGCGGGATTGGCAACCTCTCTGGGCACAGTCCGGCGAGCGCTCTTTCTCCTGGAAAAAACCACGAGCGTTAGTATGCCTTCCAGGAATCTTTTTCGGAAACATGGTGGCGCGCCATACCCTTGTGGCGACGTCTCGATTCGCACCGCACTTCTTTTCCGCCTGCTGGGCCGAGCTGCCCCTTGTTGGTCAGCCGCCGTGGGTTCGGCTTCCTGCCTCAAAGGCACCTCCTGCGGAGCACCATTGGTATACGGTTTTCAGAAATAAGCATGGATGAATAATGGTATCAGGACTCCGGTCGCAGTTACCTGGGAAGCCAGAAATATACCGGGGTAGTCGGCCGTAATGGCGACCAAAGCATTGTCCATGCTAAGTTGGTGGAACACCCCATCGATCAGCTCCACCTTTATGTTCGGATCCTCTTCGGAGGCCGGATCAAGGGATCGTTCTGGATCCTCTGGTTGTGGAGCCTGGCTGTGTATATCCTCTACAGCCCGGCGCAGTTCCTGCGTCGAAATCATAAAGTGAGACACTTAACTTTGGGAATATGGATCGGATATACAAACGTCCGCTTACCCAGCTCCGAGGGTTGTTCATCGAAAATCCATTCAATGGACTCGCACGGAGGAAGTCCTCCTTCTCCCCCTTGTACAAGCGGACGGGATCTTCACGGATCGGCAAGCGATCCGGCCCCTTGCGGCCATGACGGGTGGCCTCATCCTCCCCGTTGAAATCCCACATGGGGTGGCCCCTATATTGGAGCGGCTGCACCCCTCGCATGATGCACATGGCCATGACTCCAATCATGGTTAATCCGGAATGAGCCAATAACCTTCTTCGGCCCATCAGATATTGAACGTCCCTATCATTCTCCCGTTGAGGGCTCCGCGGGCGCCAACTCAGGCATTTCTTCAGAGGAGCGCTGCTGAACTCCGGGAGGCTGATCCGAAATGGGTCCGGCAGCGGGGTGTATTCCATATAAAACCATTCCGAAGGCCAGTCTTCGGACGCCTTCTTCGGGGTTCCGGATAGATATCCGGTCCCGGCGATGCGCCATATTTCGGCTCCGCCCACTTGATATATCGACCCCTCATGAGAACGGGGTACAAGGCAGAACAATCTCTTCCACAGCACAAAATGGGCCTCGATGCCCAAGAATAGCTCGCAAAGGGCCACGAAGCCCGCGATGTGCGGGATGGAGGCAGGCGTAAGGTGGTGAAGATGGAGCCCATAGAACTCCAGGAGCCCCCGGAGATACGGATGTATGGGAAATCCGAGTCCCCTTATTAGATAAGGGGCGAAGCATACCCGCTCTCCTTTGGAGGGATCGGGCACGCTCTCCGCCTGCTTTCTGCCCTTGTAGCTGGCCAGTCCGGCTCAAACCGGAACCATAAAGGCTGGGGGAAGATATCCCTCTGCTTGGAGCGTCACCAGCTCGCTATCGGGACTGAACATCTCCCCAATCTCTGGTGAGGGCTGGGGCGCGAGAGGAGGAGCCGCGTCGACTGTCCATGATGGAGTGGATTTTTGTCAGAGGCGCTTCGATGAATACTCGCGGAAGGAGGATGGTGTGATTCGGATCTAGATGCTCGCCTCTCTTATAGGCAGCTTATTCGCGCAGCTAGGGGGTAAAGTGTAAAAATACCCTGGCTTTTCGCATTCGTATGACACGTGGAAGAGGGCCATTATTGGATGTGGAAGCCAAGAAGCGCAACATTTATAAGGAAGCCGGACACTATTCAGCAAGCACATGGAATTTGGAGGGGAACCCGCCTTACAACGCCGAAGACAATATGCGCGTCGGACTCGTCGTCATTGAAGCCTGGTTCGGGGGCTACTGAGGGAGTCCTGGACTAGGGGGTGTCCGGATAGCCGAACTATCATCGTTGGCCGGACTCTAAGACTATGAAGATACAAGATTGAAGACTTCGTCCCGTGTCCGGATGGGACTTTCCTTGGCATGGAAGGCAAGCTTGGCAATACGGATATGTAGATCTCCTACCATTATAACCGACTCTGTGTAACCCTAGCCCTCTCCGGTGTCTATATAAACTGGAGGGTTTTAGTCCGTAGGACGAACAACAATCATACCATAGGCTAGCTTCTAAGGTTTAGCCTCCTTGATCTCGTGGTAGATCTACTCTTGTACTACCCATATCATCAATATCAATCAAGGAGGAGTAGGGTTTTACCTCCATCGAGAGGGCCCAAACCTGGGTAAAAACATCGTGTCCCTTGTCTCCTGTTACCATCCGCCTAGACGCATAGTTCAGGACCCCCTACCCGAGATCCGCCGGTTTTGACACCGACAGTCCCCCGAAGACGAACCTTGTTGAGAGGAGCTGCTGGCCGGACTGCAAAAAGTGGAATCCTGGTTATTGATCTAGGAGAAACACAGTACCTTCGGATTGTAGATTGACTTATGGCTTGGTGGAGGCCTGGCTCGTTGGAGGGCATGGTGCGGTGAGGGTGCCCGTCGGAACAAGGCCCCCTGGGGATGTCTTTTTCCCTGATTTGGGCATCTCCGCCTCCAAATCTTCGGAGGCAGCCCTCTTCTTCCCGCGCAGAGAGGAGGCCTTAGCCTCCCCTTCCCGACTATCCTCCTTGGGGGAGGTAACAATTCCCCCAGTTCGGATGCGTAGCGTGTGGGGTTCGGTTTCTTCGTTCCTCCCCTTGTCTTTCCCCGAGGGCATTCTGCTGAGTACCCGGTCGAGCATCTTGGCCATGGTAGGGGCGGGCGAGCCTTCGGGAAGTGGCGCCGGACACATGATTCTCTCCGCCTTGCTGAGCCATTCCTAGACGCGGATGATTTTCAGAATAAACAATCATGACAAATACAAAACAGGGTGTCCGGTATCAAGGCTACTTACTTGAGTATCTAGGCGGTTGTAGCTTAGGCCCGCATCCTCGGTGGTGTCCGGACACACTACTTTCTGTCCAAAGAATAATTTGCACATCTCTTCGAGCTTCAAGCCGAAGAAGTGCTTGACAGTCCGCGGACCCTCCGAATTGAACTCCCACATCCGGAGAGGCCGGCGTTGGCACGACAACACCCGTCGGATTATCATCACTTGCATTACGCTGACAAGGTTGATGTCCCTCTCGAGAAGCTCCTGGATGCGATTATGCTGTACTGGTACATCACCAGCGGGCCCCCAACTCCGCCCTACGTCGGTCCAAGATGCTAGTTGTGCGGAGCCCAGGCGGAACTTCGGGGCAGCCGCCCGCCGTGCCTCTGGGAGCCGTGACATAAAACCACCTCCGTTGCCATACATCGGATACTTCCGGGAAAGAACCCTCTAGCCATGGGGCATCGGCATTCCTACTTATTACGGCACCTCCGCACTCCGCATGCCGCCCGTCGATCATCTTCGGCTTCACGTTGAAGGTCTTAAGCCATAATCCGAAGTGTGGGGTGACGTGGAGAAAAGCCTCGCACACGATAATGAACGACGAGATATGGAGGATGGCGTCCGGAGCCAGATCATGAAAATCCAACCCATAATAGAACATGATCCCCCTTACAAAGGGGTCGAGGGTAAAGCCCAAGCCGCGGAGGAAGTGTGGGACAAAAATGACGCACTCATTAGGCTCCTGTATGGGGATGACCTGCCCTAGAGCAGGAAGCCTGTGCTGAATATCGGCGGTCAGGTATCCGACCTCCCTAAGCCTCGCAATGTCTTCCTTTTGAATCGAGGAGGTCACCCATCGGCCCTGAGGGACGGATCTAGACATATTGGAGGATCTGGGGTGTTGAGGCTTGGGTTTCGAGTGCTAGAACTTAAGGTGCGAGAAGGCGCGAGGAAGGTGGAAACGAGGCATAGACCTCGACCCGTTTTAGAAAGAGGGTGAATATCAAGAGTCCTCGGTGTGACCGTTTGAGGTTTATCTAAAAACACACGGGGTAATACCAACGGCCGTCGTGGGGTCACACACGCCCATATTAATGGAAAATCCCGTAATAAGAGGAACATGATCTCTGCCTCGACGGGACGTGCCAATAAAACCGCCTCGTAACACGAGTCGTGGTGGGGTAAGAAACACCGGTTCGCGTTGGACCAGGCCATGATGCACAGGCACGACACACGAAGATTGCAAGCAGATTGGATTTATGCCATGTGAAGATCACCTTGCAGATCCGGACACGGTCTACGTGTTCGATAATTACTTTGGAGTATTCGGAGAAGGAACCCGCCTTGCAATGCCAAAGACAATACTGCATGCCAGACTCATCGTCATTGAAGCCTGGTTAGAGACTCTTGAGGAGTCTGGATTAGGGGGTATCCGGACAGCCGGACTGTGTACAACGTCCGGACTATTGAAGCATGAAGATACAAGACTCAAGACTTCGGCCCGTTCCCGGATGGGACTCTCCTTTGCGTGGAAGGCAAGCTTGGCGATCCGGATATTATATTTCCTTCCTTGTAACCGACTCCATGTAAACCCTAGCCCTCTCCGGTGTCTATATAAACCGGAGAGGTTGGTCCTTAGAAGGCCGATTACAATTACAATCATACCATCATAGGATAGCTCTTAGGGTTTAGCCTCTACGATCTCGTTGTAGATCTACTCTTGTACTACCCATATCATCAATATTAATCAAGCAGGAAGTAGGGTTTTACCTCCACCGAGAGGGCCCGAACCTGGGTAAACATCTGTGTCCCTTGCTTCCTGTTACCATCAGCCTTGACGCACAGATCGGGACCCCCTACCCGAGATCCACCGGTTTTGACACCGACAACGGGCTCAACACTTGGGCCTTGCACGGACCCTAAATCCCAAAGTCTACTCGGTCGCGTTCCAAGTCCAGCTCGGATCACATCCGACCAGTGTCCTCCGAACCAACCTCGTAGGTTCCTTCCCTTAAGCGCGCGACCCCCTAGGTTCAAGTCGTCTTGGTCACAATTCGGATCACCTCCGACCTGCACGGTTGGTAGCGGCCTCTAGCAAGGCGTGCAGACCACCAAGCAGACTATGAAGCTGGTTAGGCGAACCTGTACAATGTGTCACACTTCTGTTCCCTTTGCTGCACTATATATGTTGTCAGGCTCAAGGCGAGACTGTCATCCTTGTGCTAGCCCGACCTCTTTCTCGTTCCAGTGATACCGACCACAAATTGGGTTATCTCATAATCCTTGTCGCATGGCCATGCTTATCTTGGTCGGATCACATGAGGGGCCCAGAGTATATCTCTCCTGATCGGAGGGGCAAATCCCATCTTGCTCGACCATGTCTCGCAGCATGGGAGTGGACAAACCCGAAACCTACCTTAGTAACTACCCAGTCACGGAGTAGCGTTTGGTCGGCCTAAAGCAAGTCTGACACCACCCCGAGTACATGCGTCAGCTCAGGTCTTAGGACATAGAACGTATGTTGTACTAGAGACTCACAGATGACATATCTCTACGTCTCATAGTTGGGTGTGTCCGACTCGGACCTTATCTCGACTCGGATTCGACATAGCGAATCCGACCAGATCCTTGAGAGTCCATATTATCCGGTTAGCATCTAGTGCTCCATGGCTAGTGAGACCAAGCCATCGACCGTGTCATATGCTAGTATAGTCTGACATGTGCCCACACGTCACTTGCGACTAGGGACAATCTAGGATGTATCATACAACACAAGATCTCACAGACAAGTCACGTACTTGCCAACAAGTATCATTGATTACATCCAAGGACTATCTTTATTCAATAACACATAGGAAATATCATCATACATGATTGCCTCTAGGGCATATCTCCAACATCCATACCTTGTAACACAGCAAGAACCCTTTCTTTGACTGATCCGGTTTGAACTTCTTCAAAACTTTATCAAGGTATGTGCTTTGTGAAAGTCCAATTAAGCATCTTGATCTATCTCTATAGATCTTGATGCCCAATATGTAAGCAGCTTCACCGAGGTCTTTCATTGAAAAACTCTTATTCAAGTATCCTGTTAGGGATAATTTTATTTATACCCTTAGTTGTGTCCCCCTCAACAGGATTGCCTCTAGTTTTTGAAAACATGTGGTCTTGCCCAACCGACTTTGTCGTCTTGTGCTTTTGCCCTTTGACCATTTGACCATCACTTTGAAAACTTCATAACTAGTTCATACTAAATCATAAAAATGCAAATAATATACCAAAATGTTTGGAAAAACATCACCTGTATGTCAATGTCACTTGCATTCATGACAAAAGTGTTGGTAAGTGCCCATCCGAGTTTTAGCTCTTATCATACCACCATGAACAGGAAAATCTAAAAAAATATCAAAAAATTCAAAAAAATTGGTGGCAAAGAATTAAAAATGTAATAAGTGCTTGCCAAGTTTCATCAGGGAATGACATTAAAGGAAGTCGTGGCAAAAAAAACAATCAACACTCGAAAATAGATTGTTTTTTGCCATGACTTCCACGAATGTCATTCCCTCATGAAACTTGGCAAGCACTTAAAACATTTGCAATTCTTTACCACCAAATTTTTCTTGAATTTTTTTAGATTTTACTGTTAATGGTGGTATGATAAGAGCTAAAACTCGGATGGGCACTTACCAACACTTTTGTCATGAATGCAAGTGACATTGACATATAGGTGATGTTTTTCAGAACATTTTGGTATCTTATTTGAATTTTTTCGATTTAGTTTGAATTAGTTATGAAGTTTTGAAAGTGATGGTCAAACGGTCAAAGGGCAAAAGCACAAGACAACAAAGTGGGTTGAGCAAGACCACGTGTTTTCAAAAACTAGGGGCAATCATGTTGAGGGGGACACATATAAGGGTATCAATACAATTATCCCATCCTTTTATGCTATCCAGAAATTCTATATCATTTCCAATCAACAATATGTCATCCACATATAATATTAGAAATGCTACAGAGCTCCCACTCACTTTCTTGTAAATACAGGCTTCTCCAAAAGTCTGTAAAAAACCATATGCTTTGATCACACTATCAAAATGTTTATTCCAACTCCGAGAGTCTTGCACTAGTCCATAAATGGATCACTGGAGCTTGCACACTTTGTTAGCACCCTTTGGATCAACAAAACCCTCTAGTTGCATCATATAGAACTCTTCTTTCACAAATCCATTCAGGAATGCAGTTTTGACATCCATTTGCCAAATTTCATAATCATAAAATGCAGCAATTGCTAACATGATTCGGACAGACTAAAGCATCGCTACGGGTGAGAAAGTCTCATCCTAGTCAACTCCTTGAACTTGTCGAAAACCTTTCGCAACAAGTCGAGCTTTGTAGACAGTAACATTACCGTCAGTCTTCTTCTTGAAGATCTATTTATTTTCTATGGCTTGCCGATCATCGGGCAAATCCACCAAAGTCCACACTTTGTTCCCATACATGGATACCATCTTAGATTTCATGGCCTCAAGCCATTTCACGGAATCTGGGCTCATCATTGCTTCCTCATAGTTCATAGGTTCATCATGGTCTAGTAACATGACTTCCAGAACAGGATTACCGTACCACTCTGGTGCGGACCATACTCTAAAAGACCTATGAGGTTCTGTAGTAACTTGATCTGAAGTTTCATGATCATCATCATTAGCTTCCTCACTAATTGGTGTAGGAATCACTAGAACTGATTTCTGTGATGAACTACTTTCCAATTCATGAGAAGGTACAGTTACCTCATCAAGTTCTAATTTCCTTCCACTCACTTCTTTTGAGAGAAACTCCTTCTCTAGAAAGGATCCATTCTTAGCAACGAATATCTTGCCTTCGGATCTGTGATAGAAGGTGTACCCAACAATTTCCTTTTGGTATCTTATGAAGACACACTTCTCCGATTTGGGTTCGAGCTTATTAGGTTGAAGCCTTTTCACATAAGCATCGCAACCCCAAACTTTGAGAAACAAAAAATTTTGTTTCTTGCCAAACCATAGTTCATAAGGTGTCATCTCAACGGATTTTGATGGTGACCTATTTAAAGTGAATGCATCCATCTCTAAAGCATAACCCCAAAATGATAGCGGTAAATCAGTAAGAGACATCATAGATCGCACCATATCTAATAAAGTACGGTTACGACGTTCGGACACACCATTACGCAGTGGTGTTCCAGGTGGCGTGAGTTGTGAAACTATTCCATATTGTTTCAAATGAAGACCAAACTCGTAACTCAAGTATTCTCCTCCATGATCAGATCGCAGAAACTTTATTTTCTTGTTGCAATGATTTTCCACTTCACTCTGAAATTCTTTGAACTTTTCAAACATTTCAGACTTATGCTTCATTAAGTAGATATACCCATATCTGCTTAAATCATCTATGAAGGTAAGAAAATAACGATATCCGCCACGAGCCTCAACACTCATTGGACCGCATTTTGGAAATATGCCCTAGAGGCAATAATAAAATGGTTATTATTATATTTCTTTGTTCATGATAATTGTCTATTACTAATGCTATAATTGTATTGATCGAAAACCGTAATACATGTGTGAATACATAGACCACAACATGTCCCTAGTGAGCCTCTAGTTGACTAGCTCGTTGATCAATAGATGGTCATGGTTTCCTGACTATGGACATTGGATGTCATTGATAACGGGATCACATCATTAGGAGAATGATGTGATGGACAAGACCCAATCCTAAGCATAGCACAAGATCGTGTAGTTCATTTGCTAAAGCTTTTGTAATGTCAAGTATCATTTCCTTAGACCATGAGATTGTGTAACTCCCGGATACAATAGGAATGCTTTGGGTGTACCAAATGTCACAACGTAACTGGGTGGCTATAAAGGTGCACTACAGGTATCTCCAAAAGTGTCTGTTGTGTTGGCACGAATCGTGACTGGGATTTGTCACTCCGTATGATGGAGAGGTATCTCTGGGCCCTCTCGGTAATGCATCATCATAATGAGCTCAATGTGACTAAGTAGTTGGTCACGGGATCATGCATTATGGAACGAGTAAATTGACTTGCCGGTAACGAGATTGAATGAGGTATTGGGATACCGATGATCGAATCTCGGGCAAGTAATGTACCGATTGACAAAGGGAATTGTATACAGGATTGCTTGAATCCTCGACATCGTGGTTCATCCGATGAGATCATCGTGGAACAAGTGGGAGCCAACATGGGGTATCCAGATCCCGCTGTTGGTTATTGGCCGGAGAGCTGTCTTGGTCATATCTGCATGATTCCCGAACCCGTAGGGTCTACCGACTTAAGGTTCGGTGACGCTAGAGTTGTTATGGGAAATAGTATGTGGTTACTGAATGTTGTACGGAGTCGTATATGAGATCCCAGACGTCACGAGGAGTTCCGGAATGGTCCGGAGGTGAAGATTTATATATGGGAAGTCATCATACGGTCACGGGAAGTATTCGGGGGTTTGCCGGTATTGTATCGGGACCACCGAAGGGGTTCCGGGGGTCCACCTGCCCCGGAGGGCCCTATGGGCTGTATGTGAAAGGGAACCAGCCCCTAAGTGGGCTGGGCGCCATCTCCCCCCACCCCCCGAGGGTCCATGTGCCTAGGGTTTGGGGAAACCCTAAAGGGGGCACCCCCCTTGGCTTGGGGGGCAAGCCCCCTCCCCTTGGCTGCCGCCCCCCAATAGATCTCATCTAGAGGGGCCGGGCCCCTTCCCCCTTCGCCATATAAATAGAGGGGAGGAGGGAGGGCTGCAGCACCTCATCCAAGGCACAGCCCTCCCCCTCTCCAACACCCCCTCCTCCTCCATTGAGCTTGGCGAAGCCCTGCTTGAGAACTGCAAGCTCCACCACCACGCCGTCGTGCTGCCGGAGTTCTTCCCCAATTTATCCTCCCCCCTTGCTGGATCAAGAAGGAGGAGAGGTCCCCATGTTGCATGTGTGTTGAACGCGGAGGCGCCGTTGTTCGGCGCTTAGATCGGAATCAACCACGATCTGAATCGCTGCGAGTACGACTCCTTCATCCACGTTCTTGTAACGCTTTTGTATCGTGATCTTCAAGGGTATGATGATGCACTCCCCTCTCTCTTGTTGCTAGTCTCTCCATAGATTGATCTTGGTGATGCGTAGAATTTTTTTAATTTCTACAATGATCCCCAACAGTGGCATCATGAGCAAGGTCTATGCGCAGTTTCTATGCACGAGTAGAACACAAGTTGTTGTGGGCGTTTATTTTGTCAATTTACTTGCCGTTACTAGTCTTATCTTGATTCGGCGGCATTGTGGGATGAAGCGGCTCAGACCGACCTTACACGTACGCTTATGTGAGATAGGTTCCACCGACTGACATGCACTAGTTGCATAAGGTGGCTAGCGGGTGTCTGTCTCTCCCACTTTAGTCGGATCGGATTCGATGAAAAGGATCCTTATGAAGGGTAAAAAAATTTGGCATATCAGGTTGTGGTTTTGGCGTAGGTAAGAAACGTTCTTACTAGAAACCTATAGCTGCCACATAAAAACTTGCAACAACAATTAGAGGACGTCTAACTTATTTTTGCAGCATATGTCGTGTGATGTGATATGGCCAAAAGGATGTGATGAATGATATATGTGATGTATGAGATTGATCATGTTCTTGTAATAGGAATCACGACTTGCATGTCGATGAGTATGACAACCGGCAGGAGCCATAGGAGTTGTCTTAATTTATTGTATGACCTGCGTGTCAATGAAAACGCTATGTAATTACTTTACTTTATTGCTAATAGTTAGCCATAGTAGTAGAAGTAACAGTTGGCAAGACAACTTCATGAAGACACGATGATGGAGATCATGGTGTCATGCCGGTGACGATGATGATCATGGCGCCCCGAAGATGGAGATCAAAAGGAGCAAAATGATATTGGCCATATCATGTCACTATTTGATTGCATGTGATGTTTATCATGTTTTACATCTTATTTGCTTAGAACGACGGTAGCTTACATAAGATGATCCCTTGCTAAAATTTCAAGAAAGTGTTCCCCCTAACTGTGCACCGTTGTGAAGGTTCGTTGTTTCGAAGCACCACGTGATGATCGGGTGTGATAGATCCTAACGTTCGCATACAATAGGTGTAAGACAGATTTACAGATGCAAAACACTTAGGTTGACTTGACGAGCCTTGCATGTACAGACATGGCCTTGGAACACAAGAGACCGAAAGGTCGAACATGAGTCATGTAGTAGATATGATCAACATGAAGATGTTCACCGATGATGACTAGTCCGTCTCACGTGATGATCGGACACGGCCTAGTTGACTCGGATTATGCATCACTTAGATGACTAGAGGGATGTCTATCTGAGTGGGAGTTCATTAAATAATTCGATTAGATGAACTTAGTCTAAAAATCTTTGCAATATGTCTTGTAGATCAAATGGCCCGCGCTAATGTTGCCCTCAACTTCAACGTGTTCCTAGAGAAAACCAAGCTGAAAGACGATGGTATCAACTATAGGGACTGGGTCCGTAACTTGAGGATCATCCTCATAGCTGCCAAGAAAGCATATGTCCTTGATGCACCGCTAGGTGAAGCACCTGTTTTCCCAGCAACTCAAGACGTTATGAACGCCTGGCGGTCGCGTAGTGATGATTACTCCCTGGTTCAGTATGGCATGCTTTACAGCTTAGAATCGGGGCTCCAAAAGCGTTTTGAGTAGCACGGAGCATATGAGATGTTCCAAGAGCCGGAGTTCTTCCCCAACTTCTCCTTCCCCCTTGTTGGATCAAGAAGGAGGAGACATCCCCGTGCTGCACGTGTGTTGAACACGGAGGCGCCATTGTTCGACACTTAGATCGGAAATCAATCGCGATCTGAATCACTGCGAGTACGACTCCTTCATCCGCATTCTTGTAACGCTTCCGTATTGCGATCTTCAAGGGTATGAAGATGCACTCCCCTCTCTCTCGTTGCTAGTCTCTCCATAGATTGATATTGGTGCTGCGTAGATTTTTTTTAATTTCTGCAACGATCCCCAACACCGCGTACATCGGTATGTATTATTTCCAATAAGTTAATAGCTCGTTCCATTGTTCCGGAGAACGGAGTTTTAGTCATCTTGCCCATTAGGCATGGTTCGCAAGCACCAAGTGATTCATAATCAAGTGATTCCAAAAGCCCATCAGCATGGAATTTCTTCGTGCGCTTTACACCAATATGACCCAAACGGTAGTGCCACAAATAAGTTGCACTATCATTATCAACTTTGCATCTTTTGGTTTAAATATTATGAACATGTGTATCCCCACGATCGAGATTCAACAAAAATAGACCACTCAGCAAGGGTGCATGACCATAAAAGTATTACTCATATAAACAGAACAACCATTATTCTCTGATTTAAATGAATAACTGTCTCGCATCAAACAAGGTCTAGATATAATGTTCATGCTCAACGCTGGCACCAAATAACAATTATTTTGGTCTAAAACTAATCCTGAAGGTAGATGTAGAGGTAGTGTGCCGACGATGATCACATCAATATTTGAACCATTTCCCACGCGCATCGTCACCTCGTCCTTAGCCAATCTTCGTTTAATCCATAGCCCCTGTTTCAAGTTGCAAATATGAGCAACAGAACCAATATCAAATACCCAGGCGCTACTACGAGTATTAGTAAGGTACACATCAATAACATATATATCAAATATACCTTTCACTTTGCCACCCTTCTTATCCGCCAAATACTTGGGGCAGTTCCGCTTCCAGTGACCAATCCCTTTGCAGTAGAAGCACTCAGTTTCAGGCTTATGTCCAAACTTGGGTTTATTCTCCTGAGCAGCAACTTTCTTGCCATTCTTATTGAAGTTCCCCTTCTTCCCTTTGCCCTTTTTCTTGAAACTAGTGGTCTTGTTTACCATCAACACTTGATGCTCCTTTTTGATTTCTACCTCCGCAGCCTTTAGCATCACGAAGAGCTCGGGAATTGCCTTGTTCATTCCTTGCATATTATAGTTCATCACGAAGCCTTTATAGCTTGGTGGCGGTGATTGAAGAACTCTGTCAATGACACTACCATTAGGAACATTAACTCCCAGCTGAGTCAAGTGGTTATGGTACCCAGACATTCTGAATATGTGTTCACTGATAGAACTATTCTCCTCCATTTTGCAGGTGTAGAACTTGTTGGAGACTTCATATCTCTCAACGCGGGCATTTGCGTGAAATATTAACTTCAACTCTTGGAACATCTCATATGCTTCATGACGTTCAAAACATCTTTGAAATCCCGATTCTAAGCCGTAAAGCATGGCACACTGAACTATCGAGTAGTCATCAACTTTGCTCTGCCAGACGTTCTTAACGTCATCAGTAGCGTTTCCAGCAGGCCTAGCACCTAGCAGTGCTTCTAGGACGTAATTCTTCTGTGCAGCAATGAGGATAATCCTCAAATTATGGACCCAATCCGTGTAATTGCTACCATCATCTTTCAACTTAGCTTTCTCTAGGAATGCATTAAAATTCAAAGGAACGGTAGCACGAGCCATTGATCTACAATAACATAGGCATGCAAAATAACTATCAGGACTAAGTTCATGATAAATTAAAGTTCAATTAATCATATTACTAAAGAACTCCCACTTAGATAGACATCCCTCTAGTCATCTAAATGATCACGTGATCCAAATAAACTAAACCATGTCCGATCATTACGTGAGATGGAGTAGTTTTCAGTGGTGAACATCACTATGTTGATCATATCTACTATATGATTCACGTTCGACCTTTCGGTCTCAGTGTTCCCATGCCATATCTGCATATGTTAGGTTGGTCAAGTTTAACCCGGATATTCTGCATGTGCAAAACTAGCGTGCACCCATTGTATGTGAACGTAGAGCTTATCACACCCGATCATCACGTGGTGTCTCGGCACGACGAATTATAGCAACGGTGCATACTCAAGGAGAACAATTATAACTTGAAATTTAGTAAGGGATCATCTTATAATGCTACCGCCGTATTAAGCAAAATAAGATGCATAAAAGATAAACATTACATGCAATCAAAATATGTGACATGATATGGCCATCATCATCTTGTGCTCATGATCTCCATCACCGAAGCATCGTCATGATCTCCATCGTCACCGGCGCGACACCTTGATCTCCATTGTAGCATCGTTGTCGTCTCGCCAACTATTGTTTCTACGAATATCGCTACCGCTTAGTGATAAAGTAAAGCAATTACATGTCGATTGCATTGCATACAATAAAGCGACGACCATATGGCTCCTGCCAGTTGCCGATAACTCTGTTACAAAACATGATCATATCATACAACAATTTATATCACATCATGTCTTGACCATATCACATCACAGCAAGCCCTGCAAAAACAAGTTAGACGTCCTCTACTTTGTTGTTGCAAATTTTATGTGGCTGCTACAGGCTTCTAGCAAGAACCGTTCTTACCTACGCATCAAAACAACAAGTCAAGTGTGCTGTTTTGACCTTCAACAAGGACCGGCCGTAGTCAAACTCGAATCAACTAAAGTTGGAGAAACAGACACCCGGCAGCCACCTATGTGCAAAAGCACGACGGTATAACCAGTCTCATGAATGCGCTCATGTAATGTTGGTCCGAGCCGCTTCATCCAACAATGACGCCGAATCAAAGTAAGACGTTGGTGGTAAGCAGTATGACTATTATCGCCCACAACTCTTTGTGTTCTACTCATGCATAAAACATCTACGCATAGACCTGGCTCGGATGCCACTGTTGGGGAACGTAGTTATTTCAAAATTTTCCTACAGTCACACAAGATCTATCTAGGAGATGCATAGCAACAAGAGGGGAGAGTGTGCCCACGTACCCTCATAGACCGAAAGCGGAAGTGTTTAGTAACGCGGTTGATGTATGACACCTCCGCGTTCAGCACACATTCAGCTCGATGACGTTCCTTGTGCTCTTGATCAAGTTGAGGACGAGGGTGAGTTTCGTCAGCACGGCGGCGTGGCGATGGTGATGATGATGTTTCAAAGCACATTTGCTCCCTGGGTGGTTTTGGTAATTAATGACAACATGCTTTGTGGTTGGACTAATGCTTTTATCAAGTATGCTTCACGAAAGTCAATCACCCTGGCATGGCAAAAGGACTGGAAAGGTGGACCCCTAAGATGCTAAGGAAAGCATTGGCAAGAGCTCAAGACTCCATTTTTGGTTTAGTGATCCAAGATCACATTGAGTCTATAGGAAAGCCAATACTATTAAAAGGGATGAGGTTATGATAATGATCGGCTGCTCAAAGTGCTTAGTGATACATCTCCTAGACTATCAGCACCTCTCACTTCAATACACACTCATAAGTAATCTCGGTCCCACCGATTCCATAAACTCAGTCACTGCGAGATGAACCACCTCAGCCATATAGCCAAACCCTAGTAATTTGGATTTTCGATTCCAAACTCGGTCTCACGAAACTAGTGTTGCCAAGCTTCAGAACATACATCATCATATCGGTGTCACCGAGATGATAAAGTCGATCCCACCAAGAATGGCAAACCCTAGTCTTTGGAAGAATCGGACTCACCGAGATTGTATTTTCGGTCCCGAAAATCCCAGCGTTCACAAGATTTGAACTTTCGGTCTCACCGAGTTGTCAACTTCGGTCCGACCGAGATTGGTCAAATGTGTGTAGCAGTTGGATTTTGTGTGGAGGCTATAAATACCCTCCACCTCCTCTTCATTCGTGGAGAGAGCCATCGAGAAAGAACTACCACTCCTACCTTACATTTACGAGAAGAAAACTACCTACCCTTGTGTTGAGATCAAGTTGCTCCACTCACACCATATGAAACTTGATTTCTAGCCTTCCCAAGTTGCTTTCCACTCAATCCTTTCTTCCACCACAGCCAAATCGGTGAGGAGAGTTGAGTGTTGGGGAGATTATCATTTGAAGCACAAGAGCAAGGAGTTCATCATCACCAACACCATCTGTTACCTTTTGGAGGTGGTGCCTCCTAGATTGGTTAGGTGTCGCTTGGGAGCCTCCGTCGAGATGTGGAGTTGAACCAAGAAGTTTGTAAGGGCAAGGAGATCGCCTACTTCGTGAAGATCTACCCAGTAAGGCTAGTCCTCCGTGGGCGTATGCCATGATGGCATAGACAAGGTTGCTTCTTCGTGGACCCTTCGTGGGTGGAGCCCTCCGTGGACTCTCATGATCGTTACCCTCCGTGGGTTGAAGTCTCCATCAACGTGGATTGACGATAGCACCACCTATCGGAACCACGAGAAAAATCTCCGTGTCTCCAAACTGCGTTTGCTCTTCTCCACCTCTCTTTACTTCATGTGCAATTTACTTTCCGCTGCCCATACTCTAGAATTGCATGTGTAGTAAGCTACTTGACTTGATCTCCATTAAACTTGCCAAAAACTTGTCCTAATCAAAAGGCTAAACTTTTATCTTGTCGAGTAGTCTAATCACCCCCCCCCCTCTAGACACTCTTACCTTCAACGATCCTACAATTGGTATCAGAGCTTTGGTCTCCATTGCTTTGGTTTGCACACCATTGGAGGAAGATGGACGTGTCTACGTTTGGGAGTGTTAGCCATAGAGTGCCTATTCTTGATGGAGTGTCCTATAACTCGTGGAGGATTGAAATGCTTGCTATCTTTAAGATGTACAACTTGCGCAAATGTGTTGAATCCCCATATGTACCTCCATTTGACCCCTTGCACCCTACTATGGATGAAGAGCTTGATTTGCTTCGTAATCTTAGAACTGTAAATCTTATCATTAGAGGTTTGCCCGATAACTTACTTGAGCTTGTCACAAACTTTGAGTGCGCCTATGCCATATGGAAGTTCTTGGAAGAACTTTATCCGGACTACTCTTTGAGAGGTCTTGATGAAATTCTATACAAGACTATTGAATTTGATATGATGCGCCCCAATGATCCCAACTTTGATAAATGCTTCTTTGAGCTTCGTGATCTTATGAAAAAGAAGGGTGATCCCGGACTTATCAATGTTCTAATTAGAAATGCTCTTGTATTGCATTCCGATGATTATTGTCACTCTGACAAAACTAATGCAAGTCATTGTCAAATTGACCTAGGTATTGATGATGAATTATCTATGGGTCAATATGATGATGAGCATGAGCATGATGGCGATTACTCGATTAGGACACCGAGCTAGACAAGATCATGAAGAGTCTCAATCTTATGGAAAATTTGAGAGACTACATATCCGGTGGAAAAGAGTGGATTCTTGATAGTGGATGCACCGATCACATGACGGAGGCGAAGACATGTTTGAGAGCTTGCAAAGAGCGATGGTCCGCATAAGTATGTGACTTTTGGAGACAACTCCAAGGGTAAGGTACTTGGCCTTGGTAAGGTGGCCATATCTCATGATAGCTCTATTCAAAATGTCATGCTTGTTGAATCACTTGGATACAATTTACTTTCCGTGTCTAGATTAGCTGACTTTGGATTCAATGTGCTATTCACCGAAGTAGATTGCCAAGTTTTTCGTCGTGACAATCATAACATGGTATTCACCGTTATCCGTAGAGGTGATCTATATATCGTTGATTTCACTAAGAAAGCTCAACCTAGAACTTGCTTCATTGCTAAATCCGCTAAAGGTTGGCTTTGGCATAGAAGGCTTGGACATGTTGGTATGCGTAATCTAGATAAGCTAATCAAAGGTGATCATATTCTTGGTGTTAAAGATGTTTTCTTTGACAAAGATAGACTCTGTAGTGCCTGTCAAGTAGGAAAACAAGTAGGTGGAAGTCATCCCGTGAAGAACATCATGACCACGAGGAGACCGCTTGAGCTTCTTCATATGGATCTCTTCGGTCCCAATGCTTACAAAAGCCTTGGTGGTAACTCCTTTGGTCTAGTTATTGTTGACGATTATTCCAGATTTACGTGGGTATTTTTCCTTGATGACAAATCGCAGGTTCAGAGAATCTTCAAAACCTTTGCTAGAAAGGCCCAAAATCAATTCGAGGTGAAGATCAAGAAAGTTCGGAGTGACAACGGAACGGAGTTCAAGAACGCCCATGTGGACTCTTTTCTCGATGAGGAAGGAATTCTACATGAGTTCTCGGCTACGTACACACCTCAACAAAATGGAGTTGTTGAGAGGAAGAACCGAACGCTCATAGAAATGGCTAGAACGATGCTTGACGAATACAAGACACCGAAACACTTTTGGGGAGAAGCCGTCGAGACAGCTTGTCATGCT
Organism: Aegilops speltoides; assembly: GCA_021437245.1. Lineage (NCBI taxonomy): Eukaryota > Viridiplantae > Streptophyta > Magnoliopsida > Poales > Poaceae > Aegilops > Aegilops speltoides. Next base: position 408,308,230 of record CM038146.1, on the reverse strand, counting down.
ATCAACAGGCTTTATCTTCATAAGCTCCTCGGCAAGACTTCATACGAGCTCCTCACCGGAGACAAAGATCCATCGGAAGCCATTCAAGATTTATCTATTGGAAAGATCCGTCCCATGGAAGTGAAGGAGAGTACCTCATCTACATATGTGGAGCCCCCTACCTCACGGCAAGATGAACCTCAAGGCAACATGGAGGCCTCCACAAGTGGAACTCACCAAGATGAGGAAGTGCGACAAGAAGATCCACCACAACCTCCTTCTCCACCGCCTCAAGACAACACCAACAACAATGAAGAAGATGAGGATGATGAGGAAGCTCAGCCGCGACCACAACAAAAGCTATCTCGAGTTCGAGCAAGAGTCAAGAAGAATCATCCCGTGGAACAAATGATGAACGACATCGACTCCAGGAGAATTACTCGCTCTAAAACTCGTTTAGCTAACTTTTGTGAGCATTACTCATTTATTTCTAGTCTTGAACCTATGAAGGTAGAAGAAGCGCTTGAAGACCGGATTGGGTGAGCGCTATGCACGAAGAGCTACACAACCGAGAGGAACAACGTTTGGACTTTGGTAGAAAGCCCAATGATGACCAAAAGCGTCATTGGAACCAAATGGGTGTTTGGAACAAGCAAGATGAAGATGGACAAGTCATCCGCAACAAGGCTCGTCTCGTAGCTCAAGGTTACACACAAGTCGAAGGTATGGACTATGGTGAGACCTATGCCCCGTTGCTAGACTTGAGTCCATTCGCATTCTTCTTGCTTATGCCAACCACCATGATATTACTCTCTATCAAATGGACATTAAAAGTGCTTTCCTAAATGGTGAAATTGAGGAGGAAGTATTTGTGAAACAACCTCCGGTTGTGAATCCTAAAAGCCTAATCATGTTTACAAGTTGCACAAAGCTCTTTATGGTCTTAAACAAGCCCCTAGAGCTTGGTACAAATGCTTAACTAGCTTTCTTCTCGAAAAAGGATTTGAGATTGGTAAAATAGACTCAACGCTATTCACGAAAAGGGTTGATGGTGAACTATTTGTGTGCCAAATATATGTTGATGATATTATCTTTGGCTCAACTAACCCTCATTTTAGCGAGAAGTTTGGAAAGCTAATGTCGGAGAAGTATGAGATGTCCATGATGAGTGAACTCAAATTTTTCCTTGGGTTGCAAATCAAGCAATCTAAGGAGGGTACCTTTGTCTCACAAACAAAGTACACCAAGGATCTCTTCAAGAAGTTCAACATGCAAGAAAGCAAAGGTATGAAAACCCCCATGCCTACTAGTGGACATAATGACTTGACAAAAGATGGAGAACCTGTTGATCAAAAGGTTTACCGATCCATGATTGGTTCTCTACTATATCTCTGTGCTTCTCGTCGACATAATGTTGAGTGTATGCATGTGTGCTCGATATCAAGCAGCCCCTAAAGAATGTCATCTTAAAGCTGTTAAAAGAATTGTGAGATATTTGATACACACACCTAACTTTGGCATTTGGTATCCTAAGAGGGCCTCTTTCGATCTTGTTGGCTATTCCGACTCGGACTATGGGAGGCAGGATTGATAGAAAGTCAACAGTGCGTGTCAATTTCTTGGTCGATCCCTTGTATCTTGGTCCTCCAAGAAACAAAATTCAGTATCATTGTCTCTTGCCAAGCGAGAATATATTGCTGCTGGTTCATGTTGTGCTTTCGTTGCTATGGATGACACAAGCGCTTAAGGATTATGGGATACATGCGAGACATGTTCCTTTGCTTTGTGACAATGAGAGTGCGATTAAGATTGGACACAATCCGTGCAACACTCTCGCTACGAAACATATTGAAGTTAAATCACCATTTTATTCGTGATCACATTGCTAAGGGTGACATCGATCTTAAGCATGTTCGATCTTGACAAACAGCTTGCAGATATCTTTACAAAACCACTTGATGAGAAAGTGTTTTGTCGCTTAAGGAGTGAGTTGAACATCATTGATGCTTCAAACTTGGAGTGAAAACTCCATTGATGCATGCAAGGCATGAGCCTACTTGACTAATCCTTGATATTTCTCTTATGATGATGATCATATGTCTTGGACACATTTGCCCCCTTGTATTGCATCTAACTCCTTGCAGGTACTTGGATGATCTACATTCCACAAGATTACCAAAACACTCAAATCATGAGTAATCTTGTTATTGACCAAGTATCTAGCCCTTTGGGAAGTTGAGTTCAAGGAACAAAATTCCACATATCCTTTTTGACACCTAATACATCTAGTATTTCACTCTTGTCATCTTGGATATTCTTGAGTATTTCCTTGCTTGCCTAACCCATGTAGGAAGATGAACTATACAATTGGAAATGGTGCTCCAACTTCACATTCTATGAGCATCTACATCAAGTTCACCTACATGAGTACAAGCAACAACAAGCCCAAGGTATGTTCTTCACATCTTGAAGGAGCTTTGCTCAAAGTCATGAGTACAAGCAGCTTCATAAGATGTGATCACATCAAATGCTTAATCGAAAAATGGCAACCCCATTTTGAGCTTAAACGATGAGTATGACCTATGATCAAATGTTCTCATTTGACTCCTAAGTCAATATACTCAAACATAGGTGACTTTGTCGCCGACCCCTGTCTAGATGAAGTACATATGTTTTGGAGTTTTTCTGTTTTTCTCTTATGCTCTCTCATTGAAAAAAAACTTCATCTAGCAATCTTTTTATTCCTACTCTCTTGTTTTTGTGAATATCTTTTTGGCTCTGATCAATTCCCTGAAAATCATTTTACAAATTCATTGCAAATCTTTTGAAACAATCCTTGCAAAGTGAGCTGAATTGTTTCTGTATTTCCTTGGAATTAAACTCGGCATTACCGACTGAATTACTTCGGTCTGACCGAAAAAGGATCTGTCCTAAGTCTCCGACTTTCGGACTCACCGATCCATCTCACTTCGGTATCACCGATTTTCCTTTCAGGATAGCATCTTCTGCAGCTCAACTAAATGATTTATTTTGCATATTTAGTTTGCTCTGTTGTGATTCTTCAGGATCCCACTTCTTTCCTTCCATCTTTCCTGACCTTCCTAGTTTACTGTCCTTTTCGGCACTTGATGTCAAAGGGGGAGAAGATTTAGGGGGAGCTTAGGAGAAGAGATTGGAAGATAGGAGGAGAAGAAGAACAATCGTATCTTAAGGGGGAGAGGATCACATCAAAGCTTTGCCGTGTTCCACATTGGATATTACATCTGGCATCATTCTTTTGATTTTGCTTTCCTTGCTCTCACAATTGGTATCTTATGAAAAGCACAATTGGTATTTTATGAAAAGCAAAATCTCTCAGAGCTCATTAAAAAATCTTTTAGTCTTGGGAGACATGTCTGCTGATTCAAGCTTGTGCTCTTATGAGACACTCATTACATGTCATCCCTGGCTTGGTTCTCTTGATGTTCTTGCAGTTGGTTGAAGAAATAATCTTGTGTTATCTAACCCTGTTTTCCCAAGTCTATTTCTTTAGGTACAATGCCAAGGAACTTCAAGGTAAGTATATGCATCTTGCAGAATGTGCATGATGGTGACTTGCTTGTGAATACTTGTTTGCAAGAAATCACCATGCACATATGCATCATCTCTCACTTATCCTCATCTGCTCTGATGCATATAGCCAAGCTGCATGTAGCACATCTTGTTCTTCTCTCTTGTGTGCTTGTGGTAGTCCAAAACAATAATCTATGAAAATCTTGCACACTTGTAGGGGGAGCCTGTGTACTACATGTTTGTCAAAGCTTTAGTGATAATTCTGTCTTTATTTCAGTAAGCTTTGATGTCTTGTTTTGTGTGTTGCCATCAATTACCAAAAAGGGGGAGATTGAAAGCACATTTGCTCCCTGGGTGGTTTTGGTAATTAATGACAACATGCTTTGTGGTTGGACTAATGCTTTTATCAAGTATGCTTCAGGAAAGTCAATCACCCTCGCGTGGCAAAAGGACTGGAAAGGTGGACCCCTAAGATGCTAAGGAAAGCATTGGCAAGAGCTCAAGACTCCATTTTTGGTTTAGTGATCCAAGATCACATTGAGTCTATAGGAAAGCCAATACTATTAAAAGGGGATGAGGTTATGATAATGATCTGGCTGCTCAAAGTGCTTAGTGATACATCTCCTAGACTATCAGCACCTCTCACTTCCAATACACACTCATAAGTAATCTCGGTCCCACCGTTTCCATAAACTCAGTCACACCGAGATGAACCACCTCAGCCATATAGCCAAACCCTAGTAATTTCGGATTTTCCGATTCCAAACTCGGTCTCACGAAACTAGTGTTGCCAAGCTTCAGAAACATACATCATCATATCGGTGTCACCGAGATGATAAAGTCGATCCCACCGAGAATGGCAAACCCTAGTCTTTGGAAGAATCGGACTCACCGAGATTGTATTTTCGGTCCCACGAAAATCCCAACGTTCACAAGATTTGAACTTTCGGTCTCACCGAGTTGTCAACTTCGGTCGACCGAGATTGGTCAAATGTGTGTAACAGTTGGATTTTGTGTGGAGGCTATAAATACCCTCCACCTCCTCTTCATTCGTGGAGAGAGCCATCGAAAGAACTACCACTCCTACCTTACATTTCGAGAAGAAAACTACCTACCCTTGTGTTGAGATCAAGTTGCTCCACTCACACCATATGAAACTTGATTTCTAGCCTTCCCAAGTTGCTTTCCACTCAATCCTTTCTTCCACCACAGCCAAATCAGTGAGGAGAGTTGAGTGTTGGGGAGATTATCATTTGAAGCACAAGAGCAAGGAGTTCATCATCACCAACACCATCTATTACCTTTTGGAGGTGGTGCCTCCTAGATTGGTTAGGTGTCGCTTGGGAGCCTCCGTCGAGATGTGGAGTTGAACCAAGAAGTTTGTAAGGGCAAGGAGATCGCCTACTTCGTGAAGATCTACCCCGAGTAAGGCTAGTCCTCCGTGGGCGTATGCCATGATGGCATAGACAAGGTTGCTTCTTCGTGGACCCTTCGTGGGTGGAGCCCTCCGTGGACTCTCGCAGCCGTTACCCTCCGTGGGTTGAAGTCTCCATCAACGTGGATTGACGATAGCACCACCTATCGGAACCACGAGAAAAATCTCCGTGTCTTCAAACTGCGTTTGCTCTTCTCCACCTCTCTTTACTTCATGTGCAATTTACTTTCCGCTGCCCATACTCTAGAATTGCATGTGTAGTAAGCTACTTGACTTGATCTCCATTGTAAACTTGCCAAAAACTTGTCCTAATCAAAAGGCTAAACTTTTATCTTGTCGAGTAGTCTAATCACCCCCCCCCCCTCTAGACACTCTTACCTTCAATGATCCTACAATGTTACCGGCGCAGGGCTTCACCTAAGCACTACGTCGATATGATCGAGGTGTGTAACTGTGGATGAGGGCACCGCACATGGCTAAGAGAAGACTTGGTGTGTTCTAAGGTGCCCCCTGCCCCCGTATATAAAGGAGGCAGGAGGAGGAGGCCGGCCCTTGTGGCCCTTCTCTCCTTTCCCCTAAACCCATTAAGGCCCAACAACTCCCTCGGGGGTTCCGGTAACCTCCCGGTATTCCAAAAATACCCAAACTTCTCCGGAACCATTCCGATGTCCGAATATAGCCTTCCAATATATCAATCTTTATGTCTCGACCATTTTGAGACTCCTCTTCATGTACGTGATCTCATCTGGGACTCCGACAAACTTAGGTCATCAAAACACATAACTCATAATACAAATCGTCATCGAACGTTAAGCGTGCGGACCCTACAGGTTCGAGAACTATGTAGACATGACCGAGACACATCTCCAGTCAATAACTAATAGCAGAACCTAGATGCTCATATTGGCTCCTACATATTCTACAAAGATCTTTATCGGTCAAATTGCATAACAACATACGTTGTTCCCTTTGTCATCGGTATGTTACTTGCCCGAGATTCGATCGTTGATATCATCATACCTAGTTCAATCTCGTTACCAGCAAGTCTCTTTACTTGTTCCGTAGTGATTCATCCCGCAACTAACTCATTAATCACATTGCTTGCAAGTCTTATAGTGATAAGCATTACCCAGAGGGCCCAGAGATACCTCTCTGAAACATGGAGTGACAAATCCTAATCTCGATCTATGCAAACCCAACAAACACCTTCGGAGACACCTGTAGAGCATCTTTATAATCACCCATTTACATGGTGACGTTTGATAGCACACAAGGTGTTCCTCCGGTATTCAGGAGTTGCATAATCTCATAGTCTGAGGAACATGTATAAGTCATGAAGAAAGCAGTAGCAATGAAACTGTAACAGCCATAATGCTAAGCTAACGGATGGGTCATGCCCATTACATCATTCTCCTAATGATGTGATCCCGTTCATCAAATGACAACACATGTCTATGCATGGTTAGGAAACATAACCATCTTTGATTAACGAGCTAGTCAAGTAGAGGCATACTAGGGACACTATGTTTTGTCTATGTATTCACACATGTACTAAGTTTCTGGTTAATACAATTCTAGCATGAATAATAAACATTTATCATGAAATAAGGAAATAAATAATAACTTTATTATTGCCTCTAGGGCATATTTTCTTCATTATGTGATGTGCTTGGTCAATATTGAAGAATGCTCTTTAAATTTGCACTTGGCGGATTCTACTATTAAAAAGCCTATGGGAATAATTAATGATGTTATTATTCTTGCAAATAGGAATTACATGCCCATAGATTTTTTTTGTTCTTGATATTGATTGCAATCCGTCTTGTCCAATTATTCTTGGTAGACCGTTTTTACGTACTATTGGTGTCGTGATTGATATGAATGAAAGCAATATTAAATTTTAGTTTCCACTAAGGAAGGGTATGGAACACTTCCCTAGAACAAGGATTAGGCCACCATATGAATCAATCATGAGGGCATCCTATGGATCTAGAACCAAAGATGACAACACTTAGATCCTACGCGTTATGCCTAGCTAGGGGCATAAAATGATAGCGCTCGTTGGGAGGCAACCCAACTTGTATATTTCTGCTTTTTGGTTTTCTTGCTATTTTCAATAAAATACCCAATTAAACCTTTGGTTAGATGTGTTTTTGTGGTTTAAATTAGTGTTTGTGCCAAGCAAGGCCTTTGGGATGATTTTGGGTAAAAGTTGATTTGATCTTGCTGAAAAACAGAAACTTTTGCGCTCACGAGATTATTTGTCATTTATACCAGAAGTGAGATGTTGAGTTGATTATTTTTGAATAAGATTAATAGATAAATTCCTCACGTCAATCTATTCTTTTCAGAATTTTTGGAGTTACAGAAGTATTCGAAATATTCAGATTGCTACAGACTGTTCTGTTTTTGATAGATTCTGTTTTCTTTGTGTTGTGTGCTTGTTTTGATGATTCTATGGTTTTATTTGATGAGTTTTTGCCATAGAAAAGTTGGAATACAGTAGATATAATGCAAAAACAAAATATGAATAGGTTTTCAACAGTACTTATAGTAGTGGTTTGCTTTCTTATACTAACGGATCTCACGAAGGTTTTGTTGAGTTTTGTTTGATTGAAGTTTTCAGGTTTTGGGTGATCTTATGATGGATGAAGGAATAAGGATTAGCAAAAGGATAAGCTTGGGGATGCCTGAGGCACCCCAAGGTACTATTCAAAGAAGTAGCAAGCAACTAAGCTTGGAGATGCCCCCGAGTGGCATCCCCGCTTTCTTCTAACAACCATCGGTATTTTACTTGAAGCTATATTTTTATTCGTCACATATTATGAGTTTTGCTTGGAGCATCTTGTATGATATGAGTCTTTGCTTGTTTTGCTTTGTGTTTTAAGTGTTGAATCCTTGCTGAACACACCTTTTTGATAGAGCCAAAAATTATGTTATGCTTGCTCCTATGCTTCACTTAAATTTGTAGAGCCACAGATTTGCTGTAGTGCTTGACTTATATCTTTTTGAGCACGGTGTGCTTTGTTATTTTTGAAGAAATCCTCTCATGCTTCACTTAGATTTATTTCGGAGTTAGTAAAATTTTCAGAAATTCTCTCTTGTTTCACTTAGATTATTTTGAGAGAAATAAAAATTATGCTCATGTTCTTCACTTATATTTGTTTGAGCTTATCAAAAGCAACATATGAAAATAGTCCCAAAGTGATAGATATCCAAGGAGGATATAATAAATTTTTTCATGAAGATCATTGGACAAAATAAACTTGATTCTTAGTAATGGTTTTGAGATATGACGATATGATATGTGAGTCATTGTAGCGACCAGACCTCAAACAGTCTAGTCTCAGTGCATGAGTGTCATCCCTGGATCGGTAATGCTGACATGCACAGTACTCGAGGATTTATAACAGAGTCTCAATCACAGACCTATTACATCGAAATGTCTCAAAAGAGATCTTATTACAATAACTAGCAGAGTGGCCCGCCCGATGTGCGGGCTAGACTTTTCTGAAGTTTTGTCAAGAGTAATTGAGTATGCATTATTTATTTTGTCTAAAGAAAGTGGGAACCAAATGTGATCTCATTCACAAATATGAGCATTTCGTAAGACAATATAATTTTCTGATGTGTGTTTGGTTTTCTCGTTGATCTTTAAATATATGTGTGATGAAGTAATCATGTATCTGCTTGTGATGCAGATTACACTAAGTTTTCATAAATTCCTATAATGAAATTTGTATTTGCATTATTTTCTTGTTTTTTACCGTGTTGGCTTGTTTAATGGTTTTTATATTTAAACAAAGATAGACCTATGAATATGTGCTAATATTGTGTAAAATTGGCATCTTAACCTATTTGTTATGTATGTGTGTACCTGTAATATTCATCAACTATGTTTGATATTGTCTTTTAATTTGATAAATCCAAAAAATATAAACCTATTTTTATCGAAGGAGTGAGTAAGAATAGGTGGAAAAGAAGAATATGTAAAAGTTTGACTTGCAAGACGATGACTAAGTAAGAGTAGTCATTTTCTTGCAAGTGAGAATTCCTAAATTTTAACAATAAAATAGTAATACTAAGTAATTGAATATTTTATTCATGGGTAATAGAACAAAAAGACAGTAATGTGTATAGTAAGAAAAGTAAAGATAAAGAATTTCATAATTATCTTGTGGAAATTAATTTCATAATTCAATGAAATAGGGAAGAAGAGCTCATAAGCATGAGCTAAGCTCGAACATAAAGAAAAGAGTATTATAGTTCCTGAATTGTTCCTTAAATTATAAAATAATTGATGATGAAAAAACACTTATTTTGCCTGATAAAGCAATTATTCGAATATGGTCTTCGTCCGTACAAGTGAAGTACACATCAAGCATAATAAAATAAGTTGGTGCAGACATTGTATTGCTGACCTCTACAAAAGCGTAGACAAAGGGATATGTGCAAAGAAATTAGAATGTGGAACTAAATTGCCAAACAATAATCGTACTTTCCTTAAAGAGCAATGAATTTTACCGTGATTCCCTGATTGCTTAGGGATGAGATCATCCAGACCTAATACTGAATATTGTGTCAACATGATACTATGAACTACCAAAACAAATCACGAATAACATAAGAAAGCAAGTAATAGTTACACAAATCACTTGTATAACAGGGCATGTGTATGAGACGAAAAAATTGTGCCTTAAAAACTACATGTATCACAAATTTGTACTGATTGTTGCTCTTCCTCACATATCACCAGGTTTCACCAAAATAACTCTTCCATCCTTGCAAGCACTCCTTGGTACTCTCCTAACACGGCAGCATGCTTGTAGATGATCAGAAATAATAAATATATTAGTTTAGAGCTTTGGATTCATGGGTGCTAATCCAAGTAAATTGACTAATAGAAAAACATGTTTCTTATTTAGGGCATATTAAAAACAAAATCTTAATTTGAACATTTAAAAAAAGTCTGGATTTCTAGCGTTATACTGTACTTTTGGCCAGTTCATATGCTGATTCTAGAAAACTATGAGGTGATATTTTTCGATCTTCAAATCCAAATGAAGAAATAAAATTATATGCATAGTACATGTGTGTTCCATCCACCCATGCATATATAATAATATTAGCATTGAGTTTTGAAAAAGAACAATGACATAAACCATAAGGAGAACATCTTGTTGATCTTTTTGTGCCGTATCCAAATAAGAAATATTCTGCAAACAATATTAGCTTACTGTTACTGTCAACCATATGCTTCTATGTCTAATGCATCAGACTCTGATTCTAAGCCATTTATCATTGACAGGGAGGTTACATTGTTCAATTTTGTATCAGGTTATCTCTTTTCAGTAGTAAGCACATGGTGAGCATCTCCAATAAGCCAGCCGTAGTCCAATCAATGACCAAATCAGGGGATAATTTTAGTCAACTACTTTTCACCGGTCGACAGAGCTTGCTTGTCATTTTTTCAAACCAATGCAAAAAGAAATAGGCCAAACTGCACCGGAGGAGCAATACACTACTAACTAAACGTAAAAAAGATGCAAACCAAGGGGACTTCAATCCGTAATAAGCTCTGCATTGAATAACAACATATACCTTTTCCTCAACAGACAACACACCAGATTCGCCTCTACTTCAGTGGTGTGCACATTGAGGTGGATGGTGTTGGATAAATGAACAGCTAGCATTTCCTGAGGGCCAAAGGCCATTACATATACATGTGTGTCAAAGTGAAGAAAGCCCCTTATACAACGGGGATATACCGAAACGGGACTATACACATCTAACACCCCCCCTCAAACTCATGGTGGATCAACAACACTGAGTTTGGAGAGAAAAAAGGTATGTTGTGCTCGGGTTTGTGCCTTCGTGAAGAAGTCAGCCAACTGTAACTCGAGGGCACATAGTGAAGGGCGAGAGTCGATCCTGCACACCGCACGCACAAAGTGGGCATCCACACCGATGGGCTTGGTGAGCTCATGCTTCACCGGTCACGCATAATCTTGATAGCACCGTCATCGTCGAAAGTAAGGGAGTTGAAGTAGTAGCCATGACACCAAAATCCTCAAGTAACCAGTAGAACGGATCACCTCGGCCGTCAATATAGCCATGGCGCGCAACTCAGCCTCGGTACTCGGCGAAACTGCGATCTGTTTCTTTGTCTTCGTGCAATCGAGAGCCACCAAGAAAGACACAAGATGGCAGACAATGAGCGGCGATCGAGGGATCACTAGCCTGTAGCATCGAGTAAGCACGGAGCTCAAGAGAAGCTGAGCGAGGAAAGAAAAGGCGGCGAGAGATCGTGCCACGAAGATATCGTAGAACACGGAGGAGGTGACTATAGTGGGCAGAGGTGGGGCTGAAACAAACTGACTCGGGATGTGAGCGGGATAGGAGATGTCGGGGCGTGTAACAAACAAGATAGACAAGACTACCGACGAGGTGGCGATAGCGAGTGGGATTAGGAAGAGGGTCACCATCGAGGCACGAAGCTGAGCGTTGAGCTCCATAGGAGTCACAACAAAGGCGGTCATCACTAAGACCAGCTCGAGTAAGAAGATCTGAATGTATTTTTCTTGAGAGATGTAGAAGCCATCGAGGTGGAGGAGATCTCAATCCCAAGAAAATAGCGAAGAGGACCAAGATCGGTCATAAGGAACTTTCGTGAAGGCGGGCCTTAACAAAGGCAATGTAATCAGTGTCGTCACCAGTGATGATCATGTCATCAACATAGAGAAGGAGAAGAGTCCGACCATGAGGAGACGTGTGAATAAACAGCACGGGATCATGGTCACTGGGCAAGAAACCAGCCGCGGTCACCACAGATGCGAAGCGCTCGAACCAGGCGCGAGGGGCCTGTTTGAGACCATATAGAGAGCGGCGAAGTCTACAGACCATACCATCAGGAGCATAGTACCCCTGTGGTGGCTGCATATAAACCTCCTCACGCAACTCGCCATTAAGAAAAGCATTCTGGACATCAAGTTGAGAGATAGACCACTGACGAACAGAAGCCACAGCAAGAAGAGTGCGGACAGTGGTCATGTGGGCCACAGGAGCGAAGGTCTCATCGTAATCACGCCCCTGCTCCTGCTGAAAACCACGGGCCACAAGGCGAGCTTTGTAGCGCTCAAGAGAACCATCGGAGCGAGTCTTAAGCTTGTAGACCCACTTGCAGGTGATGGGGCGGACACCGAAGGGAGAGCGAGATCCCATGTGCAGAGCGCTCAAGGGCAGCAAGCTCCTCAGCCATCGCAAGCTGCCATTCAGGCTGAGTCATGGCAGTGCGATAGGAAGTGGGCTTAGACAAGACAGAGAGACCGTACCGATCAGGGGAGTAGCGATCAGGCGGAGGGCGAGGCCGAGCACGGAGGTTATGAACCGGAGGGGGTGTGGGAGGAGGTGCACCCAAGGTGGAGGGCTCATCAGAGGCAATATCCTCAGGACGAGAACGATGAGTATAGTGAAGAGGAAACGGTGAGAGAGGGCGACGGACGGGAGGGGATGGGGGAGAGGTGGAGGAAGAGGAGGGAGTAGACGGGGTCAGAGGTGAATGAGAAGGAAGAAGAGGTGCCGCAGGAGGAGGTGACATATGAGGCACATAGCATGGTGTATCGGGAAGAAGAAGGAAAGAAAGGTGGTCCACAGAGAGGCTCGAGGAAGAGGGACGTGGATAGTAAGAGCGAGACTCATCAAAAGTCACATCACGCGAGATGCGCAAGCGACGACCCACTGGATCCCAACACCGATAGCCCTTGTGCTCATCACTGTAGCCAAGGAAAACACACTCGACCGATCGAGCGATCAGTTTTGTGTGTTAGTGGGGCAAGAAGAACATAGCAGACGCATCCAAACATCTGAAGAGCCGAGTAGTCGGAGAGCAACCGGTGAGACACTCCATAGGAATGCCACCTGCAGAAGCGATCGATGGCTGAATGTTGATGAGATAGGTGGATGCGAAACAGCCTCAGCCCAAAAATGGGGTGGAAGGAAGCAGCAATCATCGCCAAGACGAGCCGTCTCAAGTAAATGACGATGCTTTAAGCCGGCAACACCATTCGAGCATGAGCACCGGACGGAGAAGCTGGGCAAGAGTGCCCTGTTCCGCGAGAAAACCACGCAACAGCTGAGAGATATACTCTCCAGCAGAGTCAGCACGAAAAGTACGAATGGGCGTGGCAAACTGGGTGTGAACCATGGCAGCAAAACGTTTGTATATAGGGAGAACCTCGCGACGAGATTTCATAAAGTAGAGCCAGGTGTAGCGAGATCATCAATAAACAAAACATAGTAGTGATGACCACCTTTTGAATCAAAGGGAGCAGGACCCCAGACATCAGAATGAACTAAGTCAAAAGGACGCTGAGATACCGACTCACTGGTAGGATAAGGCAACTGAGTCTGTTTTCCAAGTCTGCAACCATTACAATGTAAAGAAACATCTCAGATCTGAGACCCCAAGAGGCCCTGACGAACTAAGGAAGACAAGCGAGAGCCACAGATGTGACCAAGGCGATGATGCCTTCTTTGGAAGGACGCAGACGAAGAGGCAGCAAGAGCATGGGAGCTGGCAGGAGTGGTGGCAGCGGAAGGAACACGGCAGACCAACCTCCCAAAGGCCCTCGACTCATGGCGCGGGGCCAGCACCAACCAAAGCCTTGGTGCGACGATCTGGATGGAGCAAGAATCGGTATCAAGGATGACACGACAACGAGAATCGATGAAGTTGAGCAGCGGAAAACAGATTCATAGTAAGGCGAGGAACATGCGAGACACTAGGAGCGTAAAAGGAGGAGTGGAAAGAATGCCACGACTAGCAACAGGAAGAGGTGTGCCATCAGTGGTAAGAACATTAACAGGCAAATCAAGAGGTCGGAGAGAAGATAACACGGAAGAATCAGAAGACATGTGGAAGGAGGCTCCAGAATCCAAAACCCACGAAGAGGTACCTGAGTGTGTAGATGCCTGCGGTGTTGGAGAAGTGGCTGCGAGCCACTGACAGGTGAACCGGTCGACGAAGAGCCCGAGGAAGCCAGGAGGCGTTTGAGCCTCACAATATCCTGGTCAGTGAGTGACGGAGTCGAGGAAGATCCAGGAGTTCCACTGGACGAGGAGCGCCTCTGGTCTCGCTTCTTCTCACGGCAATCGACTGGGTGACCGGCCGAGAGCATAGCCACAGAAGGTGTCGCGGCGCGACCGGCCCCTCTCAGTATAAGCAGGGCGACTCACGCCCCCTGAAGGTGTGGGGAGGAGCGGTGGAGCGGTGAGGCGAGCAGACGACACAGGAGCTCGAGCAGCCAGCACAGACGGGACCACCAGCAAACCAGAGAGCGAAGGCGGGTCTCTTGACGAAGCTCAGCAAGCACCTCCGAGATAGGAACACGGCCACGAGCAAGCAAGTGAGCACGACGCGGTTCAAACTCAGAGCGGAGACGTGATAAGAACTCATGAACCCGCTGAAACTCTAGATCAGACCGAGTGGTCTGACAGCAACGACAGGTGCCACAAACGACTGTCCGAAGAGAATCAAGTTGACGCCAGATGGCAGAGCACTGTGAATAGAACTCATCAACAAAGGAATCACCTTGCTGAAGGGCATGCTCCTGACGCACGACAGATAGGTAGAAAGCATCTCCAGAGGGCTGATAGCGCTGACAAAGATAAGACCACATCGCAGCAACTGTGCCAAGTCCCATAAACTCTGAAGCAAACTGAGGGAGGACACTGGCAGTGAGAACAGCCGCAGCACGAGCATCATCATTGCACCACCGAGTGTAAGCGGAGAGACCATCACGGTACACCGATAGAGCATCGAGATGGCGAAACTTGCTGATCATAAGCATCAACGGCAGCATCATCAATGGCCTTGGCGGCATCCGGTCGACTTGAGAAGCCTCGGAAGCAAGGACCGGCGGCACCGGTGGGATTGGAGCCACAGGCGCAGCAGAGGCACGACAGGCGGGGAACCTCGCCGTAAAGAACACCCCACGAAGAAGGCCTCGCATATGGATGCGCATGAACCCCATAAACTCAGCATAGTTGGTGCCATCGAAGATCACAGAGCACCTAGGGACTGCAACATAGCCCGAGGAAGACATGAGGAAACTCTGTTGGGCGCCTCTCTTTTTTTTTGTCAACGATGCTCGATCTGGATCGGGACGGAAACGCTCACGTGAACCCGAGTGAAGGATCGGGAGGCCAGGAGGAGAGGCAGTCCTGGGCCGCAGCTGCGGAAAGCCAGGAGGAGGGTGGCGGCCAGATGCAGCCCCCACCAGATGCGGAGGAGGGCGGCCGGGGCGCCGGCGGCCAGAGGTGCGGCCGGGCGCAGACGGGCACCGGCGGGCACGGCCTGGGCACGGCCGAGCTTCGCTGGGTGCAAGCCGCAGCACGGGCGCGGCGAGGGCACGGCTCTGTCTTGTGGCGGGAGCGCGGCCGGGACAGGCGGGTGCAGCCCAGCTGGCGCGGCCTGGCACGGCGAGGGCGAGGCCTGAGCGCCGCCGGTCGAGGAGGGCGCGGCCTGGGCGTGAAGAGGATGGCCGGCAACTAGGAAGCTAGGCACGGAGCTGCAGCGTGCGGGAGAGGAAGAGGAACCTGGCGACTGATACCATGTTGGATAAATGAACAGCTAGCATTTCCTGAGGGCCAAAGGCCATTACATATACATGTGTGTCAAAGTGAAGAAAGCCCCTTATACAACGGGGATATACCGAAACGTGACTATACACATCTAACAGATGGGAGGAGCACCAGCAATGCCCGGTAAAGTAGGGAGGAAGCTGCCTGCTCCATATACGATGGACATGGCGTCAAGTAATATTGTTGGAGGATAATATGAGAGGAACGAAGAGCAAAGTGGCAACACCTTTGATCTGCACAAAGAGGCCTATATGTGAAATATAAATTATGTTAACGTACTTGCTCTTTAATGATGGAAAATAGAAAGTGACTGAAACTCTCAAAGTCTTCAACTACATATGCTATATATATGGAAAAAAATGTTCCATACTGTACGTTATAACAAACCAAGGCGTGCACAAAAAGGAAAACCTCTACCCGTCTCTCTGCTAACAAAAAGAAGCTAAACCATGTTTCCATCTCTGCTAGTTTGATGATCGAACATGTAAAAGGAGGCCCAGTCACAGACCCGCCCTCCACCAGAAGTAACATGGTCTTGCTGAAATCAGCCAACTTGCAAATTGATTCTGGTACTATTAATTAATCCCCAATTGTACGTACACTGATTACATTAAGCAGGACATTGCTCTTGCAATGGAAGGACTCTTCTAATCCCATTCTGAGTACTACCACGGCTAGGTAGCACATTAATTTGATCCTAACTTACTCAATCTCACATGGAAATTTGGATTAGCGAGCCACTACTCTTCCAATCCCATTCTGAGTACGGGATTAGTGAGCGACTCCTTCGGCAATGCGTCACCTGTGCCTTCTCAAGTGTCAAGAGTCGCCATGGAAACTTGACAAAAAAATCTCCAAAGGGGATCCACCACCGGTGCACCAGCTTGTTGCCAGCTCCAATCACCCCCTGATTAGCTCATCCCCTTGTTTATACCTACGAACCGCCTGCAGCTGCATATGAATCAAAGAGCTGCAGGTTGGCACGCTTCAGCCATCTAGAGCTGAATCGGAGGCAACGCTTATGATCTAGAGTACGTTGTATACTTGCAGTACGACATAGGGCAGAAGGTACTTATAGTATGTGTTGATCGATGGAGTGGTGGCCTCGTGTACGGCTCAACGAACCGAGGTTGTAGCCGTCTTATTCTTCGATCCACCTGCCACGAAGAGAGGCTCTTGTTATCCTGTTCTTCGATCCACCCACTCTAGATTTATGAAGGAAGGATATCGGCCATGGATTGAAGACGCCCAGGGCCTAGCCGCTTAGGGCATGATGGAGAGGGCCGGTGAAGATAAAGATGTCACATTTTTTTTATTTTCCTTCTTGTATGTATCGTTAGCCATTGGCTAGAAAGCGGAGGCGTTCGTAAGAGAAGCAGTAGAAAATATAGAGAGATTATAACGTGAAAGGTAACATATTTTTTTCTATTAATAAAAGTTTTATTTTCTATATATATAATAATTAGGCTGAAAGGAGTGAGACGTTTTCTTCCACTTCAATTTGTAATGGCATTGGTGGGTAATTTTCCAAACGTCAATCTTATCTAATGGCTGTAAAAATTTATTCTATTAAATTAGCGGTCAGATGTTTCTAATTTTTGTGGTAATTTCTAGTCTATTTATCTTTTTCTGGTTAACCCATCAAGTACTTTTTATATATAAATAGATATTGCTTAAGGCCATCTAAAAGATAACAGCGGAAGGCTTGGAAGACAAAGTGAGTCCATCAACTCCAACGGCATAGCTGAGTGAATGACAACGACCTATGGCACCTTATTCGTCGTCTGAAAAGTCTGCAACATGATATGTTGCAGCCCGAAACGGGTCAGCACATGGAATATGCTGGCAATGTAACACAAGATAGTAATGAACAGAATAAATGATATCACTACATTCATATATGGCTGGTGAAAGCTCTATGGATAAAGTTTTGCATAAAGCCAATTTTTTCCTACAAGAAAGGAATAAATTTTATTTAACTATCATGGTGGTTGTTAAACATTGAGAAGGTTCCTCCAACTCAATCTCAATTAAGTAATATCAATTAACCCAACAAAATTAATTTAGAGTGATGAGATCAACAGGATAATCCAAGAACCAGATAGTCAAGATGTCCATAACTGGGGACACATCTAACCATGATTGGTTTGTACACTCTGCAGAGGTTTGCGCAATTTCCCCCACAAGACTCGATCTCCTTTGTTAGATTTCTCGCACTACATAGTGTTTGAGAAACGGATGACCGAGACACAGTCTTTCAGAAACATTAACTCTTTACTCTGGATGGACAGTTACACCTACTTTCCCCTACATCTGCTAGCCCACCACTGAAATAGGTCATGTAACCTACTCAACTATGCTAGAGCCCATAATGCTTGTGGCTGCACACGGAAGTTTCTAGCATGAATAATCTTATGATCCCTTTGAGCCTGGGTGGCGAACCGTAGGATGATCACACGAGTACTCCGGGATATCCTAGCACAACACTGGATTCTCCAGGTGCCCGCAACCAATCCACCCAGATGTGTATTTAAGTAACCACCTTAAGTTTAATTAACAATTCCCACACCTGTCATGGATACAGTCAAACCAAACCACGTCTATGAGCATATCATAACAGTAGATGCATAACGTAGAAGTAACTCCCAAAGGTTTGATAATAAAAGGGCAATAGGTTCTACCTCATCATCTACTTCCCAAACCCACATGTTATTCAGATCCTAACCATGCAATGATTGAGGATTGAAACTAATGCATAGAAACTGGGTAATAAAGGGATATGATCAAAGTGTTACTTGCCTTGCTGATGATCTTCAAAACCTAGAGACTTGTAGTAGCACGCTTCGCACTCCAGGAATTCTATCGCAAACAAACAATAGCAAAATAAGCACTCAAGCAAGAAGCACGGGTAAAATTCAAATAAGAAGATCTAACCAGAAAGTTCAACTGAAGAACTCCGGTTTGCAAAAAGAATCAACTCAAATAGAGCAACGAAACTCAAATTACGAATGGAACAAGATTTGTTTACTAATCTAGACTAAAGTCAAATTTTACAGTACCAAAATCATGTTCAAGTTGGTTAAACAGAAATAGGGCTTCGAGACGAAGAATTAGGCACTGGTTTCATCTAATTTGGATAAAAGAGCGAAATGTTATACTAGATCGAAGATCAGGGCAGAAATCGCGATCGAAAATAATCACAGATAAAACCCTGGAAAATAAGACGAGACGAACAAGCTAACGAACGAATGTTCGTTAACAGAACCCAATCAGCGAACGACGTTTGTTTAAAACGAACGAACGAACGAACGAACGTCCACTAAATAACTAAACCGCAAAAAAACTGAATCATTCTATTAAAAAAATAGATCTAGGGTTTTAAAAAAACCGAATGGATTTTGACTAAACTGAAAAAAACGAAACGGCGGCGGCGGCTACCTCCAGCGATGCTCCGGCGGGGCGGGCTGCATCGGGAGGCTTGGCGGGCTCAGTGGCTGACTTGGTGAGGGGCGACGGCGGTGGCGCGGGTGACGTCGGGCGCGGCTGCGGCAACGAAGCGGCGGTGGCTATGGGTGTGCGGCGGCGGTGGCGGGCTGAGAGGGCGACGGGGCGGCGCGGCTTATATAAGGGGTCGGGGGGCTGTCCGACTTGAGGGAGGAGGCACCCCCGGGCAGCGGCGGCGGCAGCAGTCCAAACTCCTGTGGGAGTCCGACTCAGCCACGCTCACGTGAAGGCGGCGGCGAAAGTGGGCCGGCTGGGCCTTCGCCCAGTCTTGGTCCATGGAACTTTTTAAATAATTCTGCCGAAACAGAAAAATCCTAGTAAAATATAAAAAAAATCTAAAAATGCCAAAAACAATATTTGCCGTCTAAATAAAATATTTATAACAAAGTGAACATTGTTCTGGCCTAAAAATGCAATTTTGAAAACATGCATATTTTTCTAATTCAAATAAAATAGCAATAAAAGTCCAAATAAAAATAAATAATTGATTTTAACATTTTCCCTCCAATATTTCTTTTATTTTGGAGAAGTCATTTTATCCCCTCTCTTTTATTTTATTGGAAATATTCGGAGAGAAAATGATTAAAACCAAAATGATGCTCTTTTCAATGTTTGAGAAAATTCAAATATGAAAATAAAACGAAATCCCCAACTCTCTCCGTGGGTCCTTGAGTTGCTTAGAATTTCTAGGATCAGCCAAAATGCAATAAAATATGATATGCATATGATGAGCTATGTATAACATTCCAAATTGGAAGTTCGGGATGTTACAAACCTACCCCTTTTAAGATGAATCTCGCCCTCGAGATTCGGGTTGGCTAGAGAATAGGTGCGGGTGGTCCTTCCGTAGGTCTCCCTCCCATTTCCAGGTGGCTTCATCATCGGTATGACACTTGATAACCTTGCTGCGGGTGACTCGGCTGGCAAACTCGAGAATCTTCACTAGTTTCTCCTTGTAGGTCAAATCACTATCCAGCTGAATCGCTTCCAGTGGCTATGTATCCCTCAGAGGAATATAGGCCATCTCTGCGTGGCACTTCTTCAACAGGGAAATGTGAAACACATCATGAACTCCTAACAATCCTTCTGGCAATTCCAGCTTGTAAGCAACTTCTCCCATACGTTCCAAAACTTTGTATGGTCCCACAAAACGTGGTGCTAACATTCCCTTAACTCCAAAACGCTTAACTCCTCGAAGTGGGGACACACGAAGGTATACTCTGTCTCCGACTTCATAAATTGTCTCCTTGCGTTCAGAATCCGCATAACTCTTCTGCCTAGACTGGGCTACCTTGAGTCTATCCCGGATCAACTTAACCTTCTCTTCAGACTCCTTAATCAAATCTGGTCCAAACAACTGACGATCTCCAAGTTCATCCCACAATAACGGTGTCCTGCACCTCCTTCCGTACAAGGCTTAGAAAGGGGCCATCTTCAAACTGGCTTGATAACTATTGTTATAAGAGAAGTCTGCATACGGCAAGTTGTCGTCCCAACTAGATCCATAATCTAGCGCACAAGCTCTCAAAATGTCTTCCAGAATCTGATTGACTCTCTCGGTCTGTCCATCTATCTGTGGATGAAAGGCTATACTGAACTCTAGCCTGGTACCCAAAGTCTCATGCAACTGATTCCAGAACTTTGAGGTAAATTGGGTTCCTCTGTCTGATACAATGGTCCTCGGAACTCCATGCAGACATACGATCCTGGTCATGTATATCTTTGCCAACTTCGCACTTGTATAAGTGGTCTTCACTGGGATGAAATGAGCTACTTTCATCAATCGATCGACTACAACCCATATAGAGTCATAGCCTCAACGAGTCCTAGGCAATCCCGTGATAAAGTCCACGCCAAGCTTGTCCCACTTCCATTCGGGAATCGGCAATGGATGTAGCAATCCTGCTGGCTTCTGATGCTCTGCCTTAACTCTCTGACATACATCACATACTCCTACATACTCCGCAATATCCTTATTCATTCCGGTCCACCAGAAACTTTCCTTCAAATCCAGATACATCTTAGTGTTTTCTGGGTGAATTGAATACAGCAAATCATGGGCCTCCTGCAGAATCAACTTCCTGATCTCGGGGTCATTAGGCACATATACGCGATCCTCAAACCATAAAGTACCGTGCTCATCCTCATGAAATCATTTAGCCTTTCCTTTTCTCATCCTTTCCTTTATCTCTGCAATCTCCTTGTCAGTCTTCTGGGCTTCCCTGATCTTATCCATCAAAGTGGAATGAATTTCCAATGCTGCTACATAACCTCTCGGGACTATTTCCAAACATAGCTCGCGAAGATCCTCTGCTAACTCCTTGGGTAATCCTCCGGTCATGAGCGTATTAACATAACTCTTGTGACTCAACGCATCGGCTACTACATTAGCCTTTCCGGGATGATAGTACAACTTCATATCATAATCTTTAATGAGCCCCAACCATCTCCTTTGCCTGAGATTAAACTCTTTCTTCGTGAAGATATATTTCAATCTCTTGTGATCCGTGTATACCTCATAGTGATTTCCGATGAGGAAATGTCTCCATGTCTTCAACGCATGCACTTCGACTGCTAACTCCAAATCATGTGTAGCATAATTCAACTCATGAGGCTTAAGTTGTCGTGAGGCATATGAAACAACTCTTCCCTCCTGCATAAGCACTGCTCCAAGTCCTCGACGTGAAGCATCACAATACACTTGATAATCCTTTCGTTGATCTGGAAGAATCAGCACTGGGGCTGTAACCAAGCATTTCTTGAACTCCTGAAAACTGGCTTCACACTCCTCAGTCCATTTGAACTTGGTGTCCTTCTTCAACAACTCTGTCATGGGCTTGGCAATCCTGGAGAAATTCTCAATGAACCTCTGGTAATATCCTGTGAGTCCGAGAAAAATCCTGATCTCTCCAACTGATGTGGGTGCTACCCATTTAGTTACAGAAAGAACCTTGGTGGGGTCTACTGCTATTCCTTCTTCGGATATAACATGTCCGAGAAATCCAACTTCCTTCAACCAAAACTCACATTTGCTGAACTTGGCATATAGCTGATGTTCCCTGAGCTTCTCAAGAACCAAACGCAAATGCTCCTTATGCTCCTCTATATTCTTCGAGTAGACCAATATATCATCAATGAACACCATGACGGACTTATCCAAAAACTACATAAACACCTTGTTCATCATGTTCATGAAATAGGCAGGCGCGTTAGTCAGACCAAATGACATAACGGTATACTCATATAGCCCGTACCTTGTGGTAAAAGTTGTCTTAGGTATATCCTGCTCTCGAATCTTTAGCTGATGATATCCTGATCACAGAACAATCTTGGAAAATACTTTAGGTCCTTGCAACTGGTCAAACAAATCATTGATCATCGGCAGTGGGTACTTGTTCTTAATCGTCACTTCATTCAACGCATGATAATCAACAACCATCCTTAATGATCCATCCTTCTTCTCCACTAGAAGTACTAGGGCTCCCCAAGGTGACGAACTTGGTCGAATGTAACCCTTATCCAATAACTCCTTTATCTGCTTCTTAATTTCCTCCAGATCCTTTGGGGGGATTCGATATGGTCTCTTTGATATTGGCCCGGTGCCTGGCAAAATCTCAATCAAAAACTCAATGTCTCTATCCGGTGGCATGCCTGGCAACTCCTCCGAAAATACGTCGGGGTAATCCTTTACCACTGGTACTTCCTCCTGCACAACTCATGATAAGGAATTCACTTGAGTCCTCTTCGGCACATGCCGGGATACATACTTGATCCTTCTTCCTTCTGGGGTGGTGAGCATAATTGACTTACTGGTGCAATCGATATTTCCTCCATACATTGATAACCAACCCATACCCAAAATCACATCCTATCCTTGCGAATCCAGAATTATCAGATCCGAGGGAAAAACATGCCTACCTATGGTCAATGGCATCTAAAAACATCCTTGGCTTGCCATATGCTCCGCTCCTGGCAAGCTTACTAACATAGCCGTCCTAAGAACTTTGGTGGGCAACTTATACTTATCCACAAATCCCCTTGATATGTATGAATGCGATGCACCAGTATCAAAAAGAATGATTGCAGTAAATGACTTAACCAAAAACTTACCTACAACTGCATCTGGCTGCTCTTCAACCTCCTCCACGCTAACGTGGTTCACTTGTCCCCTGTTGAAAGGGTTGGGCTTCTTCCCAGAGCTTCCATTGCCATTTCCATTCTTTGCTTTAGAACACTCGGTGGCGCAGTGTCCATTCTTCCCGCACTTGAAACAAGTAATGTGACTAAGATCCTTCTTGGCGGGTGATACGTCTCCAATGTATCTATAATTTTTGATTGCTCCATGCTACATTATCTACTGTTTTAGGCAATATTGGGCTTTATTATCCACTTTTATGTTATTTTTGGGACTAACCTATTAACCGGAGGCCCAGCCCAGATTTGCTATTTTATGCCTATTTCGGTGATTCGAGGAAAAGGAATATCAGAGGGAGTCAAAACGGAACGAAATCAACTGGAGAAGTTAATTTTGGAAGGAAACCAATTTGTTGGGCTTGGAGTGCACGTCAGGGGATTCTCGGGCTGCCCACGAGGGTGGGGCGCGCCCCCAGGCACGCCCCTACCTCGTGAGCACTCCGAGGGTCCACCGACGCACTTCTGCACCCATATATACCACGTGCCCTAAAACTTCCGTAGCAGAAGATAGATCGGGAGTTCCGCCGCCGCAAGCCTCTGTAGCCACCAAAAACCAATCGGGGCCCTGTTCCGGCACCCTGTCGGAGGGGGATCCCATCACCGGAGGCCATCTTCATCATCCCAGTGCTATCCATGACGAGGAGGGAGTAGTTCACCCTCGAAGGCTGAGGGTATGTACCAGTAGCTATGTGTTTGATCTCTCTCTCTCTCTCATGTTCTCTCTCGTGTTCCCTCGATGGCACGATCTTGATGTATCCCAAGCTTTGCTATTGTAGTTGGATCTTATGATGTTTCTCCCCCTCTACTCTCTTGTGGTGAATTGAGTTTCCCCTTTTGAAGTTATCTTATTGGACACTTGATGTATGTCTTGCGTGGGATAACCGTGGTGACAATGGGTTATTCTATTGATCCACTTGATGTATGTTTTGGTGATCAACTTGCGGGTTTCGTGACACTTGGGAACCTATGCATAGGGGTTGGCACACGTTCTTGACTCTCCGGTAGTAGCTTTGGGGCACTCTTTGAAGTACTTTTATGTTGGTTGGATGAACCTGAGATTGTGTGATACATATCGTATAATCATGCCCACAGATACTTGAGGTGACAATGGAGTATCTAGGTGACATTAGGGTTTTGGTTGACTTGTGTCTTAAGGTGTTATTCTAGTACGAACTCCTTTATAGATTGATCCGAAAGAATAACTTTGAGGTGGTTTCGTACCCTACCATAATTTCTACGTTTGTTCTCCGCTATTAGTGGCTTTGGAGTGACTCTTTGTTGCATGTTGAGGGCTTGTCATATTATCTATCTATGTTATTATTGTTGAGAGAACTTGCACTAGTGAAAGTATGAACCCTAGGCCTTGTTTCCTATCATTGCAATACCGTTTACGCTCACTTTTGTCATTAGTTACCTTGCTGTTTTTATTATTTCAGTTTACAAAAACCTATATCTACTATCTATTTTGCACTTGTATCACCATCTCTTCGCCGAACTAGTGCACCTATACAATTTACCATTGTATTGGATGTGTTGGGGATACAAGTGACTTTTTGTTATTTGGTTGCAGGGTTGTTTGAGAGAGACCATCTTCATCCTATGCCTCCTACGGATTGATAAACCTTAGGTCATCCAC
Source organism: Aegilops speltoides (assembly GCA_021437245.1). Classification (NCBI taxonomy): domain Eukaryota; kingdom Viridiplantae; phylum Streptophyta; class Magnoliopsida; order Poales; family Poaceae; genus Aegilops; species Aegilops speltoides. The sequence continues at coordinate 408,283,289 of CM038146.1, read as the reverse complement.
TTGAGGGAAATTTGCTACTGTCCTACAAACCTATGCACTTGCAGGCCCAACAACGTCTACAAGAAGAAGGTTGTGTAGTAGACATCAAGCTCTTTTCTGGCGGCGTTGCCCGGGAGGCTAGGTAAGTGAAGGTATATCTTTAGATCTTGCAATTGAATCTTTTTGTTTCTTGTTTTAGCACTAGTCTAGTTTATAAAAGAAAACTACAAAAAAAATGGAGTTGAGTTTGTCTCATACGCTTCAGCTTTTTAATATATTTCGTGAGTATGATGGAAAGGATAATTGTGCTCAAGTGCTAGAAGAAGAAATCTATAGAATGTTTGGAACTAAATATGTGAATGATGAGCATGATTGCAATGTTGTTAGTATGAATTCCTTGAATATCCATGATGCTAATGATATGCAAAGCCACAAGCTTGGGGAAGCTATGTTTGATGAAGATGATATTTTTTGTCCCCCAAGCTTTGATGAGCAAATTTACTATGATGAAAGCATGCCTCCTATCTATGATGATTATTGTGATGACACGTATGCTTTAAAGAATAATGATAACCATGAAACGTGTCATCTTGATCTTAATTTTCAATCACATGATAGTTATTTTGTTGAGTTTGCTCCCACTACTATTCATGAGAAGAAATTTGCTTATGTTGAGAGTAGTAAATTTTCTATGCTTGTAGATCATGAAAAGAATGCTTTAGGTGCCGGTTATATTGTTGAATTCCTTCATGATGCTACTGAAAATTATTATGAGAGAGGAACATATGCTTGTAGGAATTGCGATAATATCAAGTTTCCTCTCTATGTGCTTAAATTCTTAAATCTATGCTTGTGTTACCTTCCTATGCTAGTTGATTATTGTTCTCATAAGTTGTTTGCTCACAAAATCCCTATGCATAGGAAGTGGGTTAGACTTAAATGTGCTAGTCATATGCTTCATGATGCTCCCGTTATGTTTCAATTCTTATCTTTTATGTGAGCATCAATGTCATCATCATGCCTAGCTAAAAGGCATTAAAGAAAAGCGCTTGTTGGGAGACAACCCAATATTTATCATTACTGTTTTTGTGTGTCCACATGATTATGCTACTGTAGTAATCATGTTTTATAGCTTTTGTTTCAATAAAGTGCCAAGTAGAACCTTTGGGAAGACTTGGGTGAAGTTTATGTGATCTTGCTGTGAAAAACAGAAACTTTAGCGCTCACGAGATTAGCTGCCATTTTTTTTACTGGAGAGTGCTTTTAGGTTGATTCTTTTTGCAGAGGATTTAGAAAAATTTATAAGGTCCAGAAATTTATTTAATAATTTTTGGGGTTCCATAAGTATACGTTTTCTATAGATTACTACACACTGTTCTGTTTTTGACAGATTCTGTTTTCTATGTGTTGTTTGCTTATTTTGATGAATCTATGAGTAGTATCGGAGGGTATGAACCATAGATAAGTTGGATTACAGTAGATATTACACCAATATGAATTTGGAATGAGTTCATTACAGTACCTAAGTGGTGGTTTTATTTTCTTATACTAACGGAGCTTACGAGTTTTGTTTTGAGTTTTGTGTGGTTGAAGTTTTGAAGTTTTGGGTAACGATTCGATGGACAATGGAATAAGGAGTGGAAAGAGCCTAAGCTTGGGGATTCCCAAGGCAACCCAAGGTAATATTCAAGGACAACCAAGCAACTAAGCTTGGGGATGCCCCGGAAGGCATCCCCTCTTTCGTCTTCGTTCATCGGTAACTTTACTTGGAGCTATATTTTATTCGCCACATGATATGTGTTTTGCTTGGAGCGTAAATTTCTCTTGTTAGTTTTTGCTTGCTGTTAGTTAGAATTGTGTTCTGCCTCTTTAGTTTCAATAAAAAAGTCAAGGATAGCCTTTGCCATGCTTATTTTGCTAGTTTGCATGTTGCTGTTTGAAAACAGAAAGTTTACCGCTGTTGCAAAAATTCCCTAGAAAAGTCAGAGCATGGTCTAACGTTGAATATTTTTGCATATTGAGCTCTGATAAATTTATTACAGTGGGAATTTTAGTTCATACTTTTTGGAGTCAGGTAAGTATTGATACTCTTGCATTATTTACAGACTGTACTGTTTTGGCAGATTGCTGTTATGGTTGCATTGTTTGCGTATGTTTGCTTGTTTAGTGATTCTATTTGAGGATAGGAGTATTAAATATACAGAGGCATTTAGTATGCAATGTTGAATAATAATTTAAGTGATTTTATACAGTATACTATGATAAGGTTTTGCATTGGTTTATACTAAACTATCTCACGAGTTCTTGTTGAGTTTGTTGTGAATGAAGTTTTTGATAAAAAGAGAAACATGATATGAGAGGAATTAAGGAGACACAAAAGGTCAAGCTTGGGGATGCCAAAGGCACCCCAAGATAATATTTCAAGAAGTCTCAAGCATCTAAGCTTGGGGATGCCCCGGTAGGCATCCCACCCTTCTTCTTCAACAACTATCGGTTAGTATCGGTTGAGCCTAAGTTTTTGCTTCTTCACATGAGTTGTGCTATCCTTGCAATGTAGTTTTCTTTAGCTTTGCTTACTGTTTGAATAAGTATCAACATCTGAAATTCTTTAATGAGAGAGAGCCTTACACAAATTGGAATTTGCTAGAATACTCTATGTGCTTCACTTATATCTTTTGAGCTTGATAGTTTTTGCTCATAGTACTTCACTTATATCTTTTTGAGCGTGATAATTTTTGCTCTAGTGCTTCACTTAGATCTTTTTGAGCACGGTGGTGAATTTGTTGTAAAGAAACTTGATCTCTCATGCTTCACTTAGATTATTTTGAGAGTCGTTAATAGCATGGTAATTTGCTTAAATGTTAATATACTTGGTATTCAAGATATGTGAAACTTTCTTTTGAGTGCGTTGAATACTAAGATAAGTTTGATGCTTGATAATTGTTTTGAGATATGGAGGTGATAATGTTGGAAATATGCCCTAGAGGCAATAATAAAAGTATTATTATATTTCAATGTTCATGATAATTGTCTTTTGTTCATGCTATAACTATATTATCCGGAAATCGTAATACGCGTGTGAACACTTAGACCACAATATGTCCCTAGTGAGCCTCTAGTTGACTAGCTCGTTGTGATCAATAGATAGTCATGGTTTCCTGACTATGGACATTGGATGTCGTTGATAACGGGATCACATCATTAGGAGAATGATGTGATGGACAAGACCCAATCATAAGCATAGCATAAAAGATCGTGTAGTTCGTTTGCTAGAGCTTTGCCAATGTCAAGTATCTCTTCCTTCGACCATGAGATCGTGTAACTCCCGGTTACCGTAGGAGTGCCTTGGGTGTATCAAACGTCACAAGTAATCGGGTGACTATAAAGGTGCATTACAGGTATCTCCGAAAGTATCATTGGGTTGACACGGACCGAGATTGGGATTTGTCACTCCGTATGACGGAGAGGTATCTCTGGGCCCACTTTCGGTAATGCATCATCATAATGAGCTCAAGGTGACCAAGGTGTTGGCCGGGATCATGCATTACGGATGCAGTAAAGTGACTTGCCGTAACGAGACCGAACAAGGTATTGGGATACCGACGATCGAGTCTCGGGCAAGTAACGCATCGATTGACAAAGGAATTGCATATGAGGTTTGATCGAATCCTCGACATCGTGGTTCAAACGATGAAATCATCGAGGAGCATGTGGGAGCCAACATGGGTATCCAGACCCCGCTGTTGGTTATTGCCCGAGAGTCATCTCGGTCATGTCTGCGTGTCTCCCGAACCCGTAGGGTCTACACACTTAAGGTTCGGTGACGCTAGGGTTAGTAGGAAGACTAGTATGTGACTACCGAATGTTGTTCGGAGTCCCGGATGAGATCCCGGACGTCACGAGGAGTTTCGGAATGGTCCGGAGGTAAAGAATAATATATAGGAAGTGGTATTTCGGCCATCGGGAAAGTTTCGGGGTCTCCCGGTAATGTACCGGGACCACCGGAAGGGTCCTGGGTTCACCGGTGGGGCCACCTATCCGGAGGGCCCCATGGGCTGAAGTGGGAGGGGAACCAGCCCATAGTGGGCTGGTGCGCCCCCCTAGGCCCACCCCCTGCGCCTAGGGTTGAAACCCTAGGGGTGGGGGGGCGCCCCACTTGGCTTGGGGGCACTCCACCCCCTTGGCCGCCGCCCCCCCTTGGAGATTGGATCTCAGGGCCGCCTGTGGGGCCTATATAAAGGGGGAGGGGGGGTGCGGTACCAATCTCAAGGCGCAGCCCTCCTCCCTAACACTTCTCCTCCGCGAGCGCCTTGGCGAAGCCCTGCCGAATCTTGCCTCTCCACCATCACCACGCCGTCGTGCTGCCGGTGGAGCTATCTTCCTCAACCCCTCCTTCCTCCTTGCTGGATCAAGGCAGACGAGACGTCGCCCGTCTTGTCACGTGTGTTGAAGCGGAGGTGCTGTCCGCTCAGCACTTGGTCATCGGTGATTCAATCACGCCGAGTACGACTACATCATCACCTGGCAAGCTTCCGCACGCGATTTACAAGTGGTATGTAGATGCAAACTCTCTCCCTAGACTCGTTGCTTAGATGAACTCATAGATGGATCTTGGTGAAGCCGTAGGAAAATTTTTAATTTTCTGCAACGTTCCCCAACAGTGGCATCATGAGCTAGGTCTATGCGTAGTTCTCTAATGCACGAGTAGAACACAATTTGTTGTGGGCGTGGATCTTGTCAACTTACTTGCCTCTACTAGTCTTTTCTTGCTTCAACGGTATTGTGGGATGAAGCGGCCCGGACCAACCTTACACGTACGCTTACATGAGATCGGTTCCACCGATTGACATGCACTAGTTGCATAAGGTGGCTGGCGGGTGTCTGTCTCTCCCACTTTAGTTGGAGCGGATTCGATGAACAGGACCCTTATGAAGGGTAAATAGAAGTTGACAAAATCACGTTGTGGTGATTCATAGGTAAGAAAACGTTCTTGCTAGAACCCAATCGCAGCCACGTAAAAGATGCAACAACAATTAGAGGACGTCTAACTTGTTTTTGCAGCGATTGATCATGTGATGTGATATGGCCAGAAGTTGTGATGAATGATGAATTGTGATGTATGAGATCATGTTCTTGTAATAGGATTCACGACTTGCATGTCGATGAGTATGACAACCGGCAGGAGCCATAGGAGTTGTCTTTATTTTTTGTATGACCTGCGTGTCATTGAAGAACGCCATGTAAACTACTTTACTTCATTACTAAACACGTTTGTCATAGAAGTAGAAGTAGTCGTTGGCGTGACAACTTCATGAAGACACGATGATGGAGATCATGATGATGGAGATCATGGTGTCAAGCCGGTGACAGGATGATCATGGAGCCCCGAAGATGGAGATCAATGGAGCTTTATGATATTGGCCATATCATGTCACAACTATATAATTGCATGTGATGTTTATTATGTTTATGCATCTTGTTTACTTAGGACGACGGTAGTAAATAAGATGATCCTTATAAAATTTCAAGAAGTGTTCTCCCTAAGCGTGCACCGTTGCTACAGTTCGTCGCTTCTAAGCACCACGTGATGATCGGGTGTGATGGATTCTTACGCTCACATACAACGGGTGTAAGACAGTTTTACACAGCGAAAACACTTAGGGTTAACTTGACGAGCCTAGCATGTGCGACATGGCCTCGAACACGGAGACCGAAAGGTCGAACACGAGTCGATGGAAGATACGATCAACATGAAGATGTTCACCGACGATGACTAGTCCGTCTCACGTGATGATCGGACACGGGCTAGTCGACTCGGATCGTGTAACACTTAGATGACTAGAGGGATGTCTAATCTAAGTGGGAGTTCATAATTTTGATTAGAACTTTATTATCATGAACTTAGTCTAAAACCTTTGCAAATATGTCTTGTAGATCAATGGCCAACGCTAATGTCAACATGAACTTCAACGCGTTCCTAGAGAAAACCAAGCTGAAAGATGATGGCAGCAACTATACGGACTGGGTCCGGAACCTGAGGATCATCCTCATAGCTGCCAGATAGCAATATGTCCTAGAAGGACCGCTAAGTGACGCTCCCATCCCAGAGAACCAAGACGTTATGAACGCTTGGCAAGCTCGTGCTGATGATTACTCCCTCGTTCAGTGCGGCATGCTTTACAGCTTAGAACCGGGGCTCCAAAAGCGTTTTGAGCATCACGGAGCATATGAGATGTTCGAAGAGCTGAAACTAGTTTTCCAAGCTCATGCCCGGTCGAGAGATATGATGTCTCCGACAAGTTCTGAGTTGTAAGATGGAGGAAAACAGTTCACAAGTGAGCACATCCTCGAAGATGTCCAGGTTGCACAACCGTATGACCCGGTGAACATTAACCTCCCGGATGAGGCGGTCATTGACAGAATCCTCGATCGCTCCCACCAAGCTACAAGAGCTTTGTGATGAACTACAACATGCAGGGATGGTGAAGACCATTCTGAAGTGTTCTCGATCTTTGAAGTCAGCAGAGGCTGAAATCAAGAAAGAACATCAAGTGTTGATGGTCAATAAGACCACTAAGTTCAAGAAGGGCAAGGGTAAGAAGAACTTCAAGAAGGACGCCAAAGATGTTGCCGCGCCCGTAAGCCTTGTTGCGGGAAGAAGTCAAAGAATGGACCCAAGCCCGAGATCGAGTGCTTTTATTGCAAGGGAAGGGTCACCGAAGCGGAACTGCCCCAAATACTTAGCGGATAAGAAGGCCGCAACACCAAAGGTATATTTGATATACATGTAATTGATGTGTACCTTACCAAGACTCGTAGTAACTCCCGGTATTTGATACCGTGCCGTTGTTCATATTTGTAACTCACAGCAGAGCTGCGGAATAAACGGAGATCGGCGAAGGACGAGGTGACGATCTTGCGCGTCGGGAATGGTTCCGAGTCGATGTGATCGCCGTCGCACGCTGCCTCTACATTTACCTATGGGATTAGTTTTGAACCTCAATAATTGTTATTTAGTGCCAAGTTTGAGCATGAACATTGTATCTGGATCTCGTTTAATACGAGATGGCTACTCATTTAAGTCCGAGAATAATGGTTGTTCGATTTATATGAGAGATATGTTTTATGGTCATGCTCCGATGGTCAATGGTTTATTCTTAATGAATCTCGGCGTAATGTTACACATGTTCATAGTGTGGATGCCAAAAGATGTAAAGTTGATAACGATAGTCCCACATACTTGTGGCATCGCCGCCTTGGTCACATTGGTGTCAAGCGCATGAAGAAGCTCCATGCTGATGGACTTTTAGAGTCTCTTGATTATGAATCGTTTGACACATGCGAGCCATGCCTCTTAGGCAAAATGACCAAGACTCGTTCTTGAACAATGGAGCGAGCAACCAACTTGTTGGAAATCATACATACCGATGTGTGCGGTCCAATGAGCGTTGAGGCTCATGGAGGATATCGTTATGTTCTCACTCTCACCGATGACTTGAGTAGATATGGGTATGTCTACTTAATGAAACACAAGTCCGAGACCTTTGAAAAGTTCAAGGAATTTCAGAATGAGGTGGAGAATCAACGTGACCGAAAGATAAAGTTCCTACGATCGATCGTGGAGGAGAATACTTAAGTCACGAATTTGGTACACACTTAAGGAAATGTGGAATCGTTTCACAACTCACGCCACCGAACACCTCAAATAAACGGTGTGTCCGAACGTCGAATCGCACTCTATTAGATATGGTGCGGTCTATGATGTCTCTTACCGATTTACCGCTATCATTTTGGGGATACGCTCTAGAGACAGCTACATTCACTTTAAATAGGGCACCATCTAAATCCGTTGAGACGACACCGTATGAATTATGGTTTGGGAAGAAACCTAAGTTGTCGTTTCTAAAAGTTTAGGGATGCGATGCTTATGTCAAGAAACTTCAACCTGAAAAGCTCGAACCCAAGTCGGAAAAATGCGTATTCATAGGATACCCTAAGGAAACTGTCGGGTATACCTTCTACTTAAGAACCGAAGGCAAGATCTTTGTTGCCAAGAACGGATGCTTTCTGGAAAAAGTGTTTCTCTCGAAAGAAATAAGTGGGAGGAAAGTAGAACTCGATGAAGTACTACCTCTCGAACGGGAAAGTGGTGCAGTGCAGGAAACCGTTCCTGTGATGCCCACACCAACTGAAGAGGAAAACAATGATGATGATCAAGGTACTTCGGATCAAGTTGCTACTGAACTTCGTAGGTCCACGAGGACACGTTCCGCACCAGAGTGGTACAGCAACCCTGTCCTAGAAATCATGTTGTTAGACAACGGTGAACCTTCGAACTATGAAGAAGCGATGGCGGGCCCGGATTCTAGCAAATGGCTTGAAGCAATGAAATCCGAGATAGAATCCATGTATGAAAACAAAGTATGGACTTTGACAGACTTTCCCGATGATCGGCGAGCGATAGAAAACAAATGGATTTTTAAGAAGAAGACGGACGCGGATGGTAATGTTACCATCTATAAAGCTCGACTTGTCGCTAAGGGTTATCGACAAGTTCAAGGGATTGACTACGACAAGACATTCTCTCCCGTAGCGAAGCTGAAGTCCGTCTGAATCATGTTAGCAATTGCCGCATATTATGACTATGAAATATGGCAGATGGACGTCAAAACGGCATTCCTTAACGGACATCTTAAGGAAGAGCCGTATATGATGCAGCCGGAAGGTTTTGTCGATCCTCAGAATGCTAACAAAGTATGCAAGCTCCAGTGATCCATTTATGGACTGGTGCAAGCATCTCGGAGTTGGAACATTCGCTTTGATGAGATGATCAAAGCGTTTGGGTTTATGCAGACTTATGGAGAAGCCTGCGTTTACAAGAAAGTGAGTGGGAGCTCAGAGCATTTCTCCTATTATATGTAGATGACATACTCTTGATGGGAAATGATACAAAACTTCTGGACAGCATTAAGGCCTACTTGAATAAGTGTTTTTCAATGAAGGACCTTGGAGAAGCTTCTTATATATTAGGCATCAAGATCTATAGAGATAGATCGAGACGCCTCATAGGTCTTTCACAAAGCACATACCTTGATAAGATTTTGAAGAGGTTCAAAATGGATCAGTCCAAGAAGGGGTTCTTGCCTATGTTACAAGGTGTGAGATTGAGCTCAGCTCGACCACCGACCACGGCAAAAGATAAAGAAGAGATGAGTGTCATCCCTATGCTTCAGCCATAGGATCTATTATGTATGCCATCTTTGTGTACTGACCGATGTAAACCTTGCCGTAAGTTTGGTTGCAAGATACCAAAGTAATCCCGCAAGGAACACCGGACAGCGGTCAAGAATATCCTGAAGTACCGAAAAGGACGAAGGACATGTTTCGTTTATGGAGGAGACGAAGAGCTCGTCAGAAGGGTTACGCCGACGCTTAGCTTCGACTCAGATCTGGATGACTCTAAGTCACAAACCGGATACGTGTATATGTTGAATGGTGGAGCGGTAAGCTGGTGCGGCGCAAGCGAGCGTCGTGGCGGGATCTCCGTGTGAAGCGGAGTACATGGCAGCCTCGGAGGCAGCGATGAAGCGATCTGGGTGAAGGAGTTCATCACCGACCTAGGAGTCATACCCAATGCGTCGGGGCCGATCAAACTCTTCGTGACAACACTGGAGCTATTGCCCTTGCCAAGGAGCCTGGTTTCACAAGAAGACCAGCACATCAAGCGTCGTTTCAACTCCATCCGTGAAAATGTTCAAGATGGAGACATAGAGATTTGCAAAGTGCACACGGATCTGAATGTCGCAGATCCGCTGACTAAACCTCTCTCGCGTGCAAAACATGATCAACACCGAACTCTATGGGTGTTCGATTCATCACAATGTAACTAGATTGGTGACTCTAGTGCAAGTGGGAGACTGTTGGAAATATGCCCTAGAGGCAATAATAAAAGTATTATTATATTTCAATGTTCATGATAATTGTCTTTTGTTCATGCTATAACTGTATTATCCGGAAATCGTAATACATGTGTGAACACTTAGACCACAATATGTCCCTAGTGAGCCTCTAGTTGACTAGCTCGTTGTGATCAACAGATAGTCATGGTTTCCTGACTATGGACATTGGATGTCGTTGATAACGGGATCACATCATTAGGAGAATGATGTGATGGACAAGACCCAATCATAAGCATAGCATAAAAGATCGTGTAGTTCGTTTGCTAGAGCTTTGCCAATGTCAAGTATCTTTTCCTTCGACCATGAGATCGTGTAACTCCCGGTTACCGTAGGAGTGCCTTGGGTGTATCAAACGTCACAACATAACTGGGTGACTATAAAGGTGCATTACAGGTATCTCCGAAAGTATCTGTTGGGTTGACACGGATCGAGATTGGGATTTGTCACTCCGTATGACGGAGAGGTATCTCTGGGCCCACTCGGTAATGCATCATCATAATGAGCTCAAGGTGACCAAGGTGTTGGCCACGGGATCATGCATTACGGTACGAGTAAAGTGACTTGCCGGTAACGAGACCGAACAAGGTATTGGGATACCGACGATCGAGTCTCGGGCAAGTAACGTGCCGATTGACAAAGGGAATTGCATACAGGGTTTGATCGAATCCTCGACATCGTGGTTCAACCGATGAAATCATCGAGGAGCATGTGGGAGCCAACATGGGTATCCAGACCCCGCTGTTGGTTATTGCCCGAGAGTCGTCTCGGTCATGTCTGCGTGTCTCCCGAACCCGTAGGGTCTACACATTTAAGGTTCGGTGACGCTAGGGTTAGTAGGAAGACTAGTATGTGACTACCGAATGTTGTTCGGAGTCCCGGATGAGATCCCGGACGTCACGAGGAGTTTCGGAATGGTCCGGAGGTAAAGAATAATATATAGGAAGTGGTATTTCGGCCATCGGGAAAGTTTCGGGGTCTCCCGGTAATGGACCGGGACCACCGGAAGGGTCCCGGGGGTTCACCGGGTGGGGCCACCTATCCCGGAGGGCCCCATGGGCTGAAGTGGGAGGGGAACCAGCCCATAGTGGGCTGGTGCGCCCCCCTAGGCCCACCCCCTGCGCCTAGGGTTGAAACCCTAGGGGTGGGGGGGCGCCCACTTGGCTTGGGGGGCACTCCACACCCTTGGCCGCCGCCCCCCTTGGAGATTGGATCTCCAGGGGCCGGCGCCCCCCCAGGGGGCCTATATAAAGGGGGGGAGGGAGGGGGTGCGGTACCAATCTCCAAGGCGCAGCCCCTCCCCTCCCTAACACTTCTCCTCCTCCGCGAGCGCTTGGCGAAGCCCTGTCGGAGTACTGCCTCTCCACCATCACCACGCCGTCGTGCTGCCGGTGGAGCTGTCTTCCTCAATCTCTCCTTCCTCCTTGCTGGATCAAGACGGAGGAGACGTCGCCCGTACTGTACGTGTGTTGAACGCGGAGGTGCTGTCCGTTCAGCACTTGGTCATCGGTGATTCGAATCACGTCGAGTACGACTACATCATCACCTGGCAAGCTTCCGCACGCGATTTACAAGTGGTATGTAGATGCAAACTCTCTCCCTAGACTCGTTGCTTAGATGAACTCATAGATGGATCTTGGTGAAGCCATAGGAAAAATTTTAATTTTCTGCAACGTTCCCCAACAAATAATATCAAAGTCGTGCTGGTTAGGTAATTGTGAATTTGAGAAATGCTTGTGTTAAAGTTTGCAAGTCTCGTAGCATGCACGTATGGTTAAAGTTATGTAACAAATTTGAAACATGAAGTGTACCTGGCTTGTGCATCCTTATGAGTGGCGGTCGGGGACGAGCGATGGTCTTTTCCTACCAATCAATCCCCTAGGAGCATGCGCGTAGTACTTGATTTTTGATGACTTCTAAATTTTTGCAATAAGTATATGAGTTCTTTTGACTAATGCTGAGTCCATGGATTATACGCACTCTCACCTTTCCGCCTTTGCTAGCCTCTTCGGTACCGTGCATTGCCCTTTCTCACCTTGAGAGTTGGTGCAAACTTCGCCGGTGCATCCAAACCCCGTGATACGATACGTTCTATCACACATAAACCTCCTTATATCTTCCTCAAAACAGCCACCATACCTACCTATTATGGCATTTTCATAGCCATTCCGAGATATATTGACATGCAACTTCCATCATCATCATCATGACATACATTACTTTTGCCATATTCCCATTGCATGATCTTGTAGTTGACATCGTATTTGTGGCAAAGCCACCATGCATTATTTTCCATACATGTCACTCTTGATTCATTGCACCATCCCGGTACACCGCCGGAGGCATTCATATAGAGTCATATCTTGTTCTAGTTTCGAGTTGTAATTCATATGTTGTAATGAAAGTGTGATGATCATCATTATTAGAGCATTGCCCAAATAAAAAAAGGCCAAAAAAAGGAAAGGCCCAAAAAAACGAAGGAAAGGCCAAAAAAAAGAAAGGCCCAAAAAAAATAAAAAAATAAAAATAAAATAAAAAGGGCAATATTACTATCTCTTTTCCACACTTGTGCTTCAAAGTAGCACCTTGTTCTTCATGTAGTGAGTCTCATATATTGTGCTTCAAAGTAGCACCTTGTTCTTCATGTAGTGAGTCTCATAAGTTGTCTTTTTATACTAGTGGGAATTTTTCATTATAGAACTTGGCTTGTATATTCCTATGATGGGCTTCCTCAAATGCCCTAGGTCTTCATGAGCAAGCGAGTTGGATGCACACCCACTAGTTTTCTTTTGTTGAGCATTCATAGCTCTAGTGCATCCGTTGCATGGCAATCCCTACTCCTCATGTTGACATCAATTGATGGGCATCTCCATAGCCCGTTGATTAGCCTCGTCAATGTGAGACTTTCTCCTTTTTTTGTCTTCTCCACACAATCCCCATCATCATATTCTATTCCACCCATAGTGCTATATCCATGGCTCACGCTCATGTATTGTGTGAAGGTTGAAAAAGTTTGAGATTATTTAAGTATGAAACAATTGCTTGGCTTGTCATCGGGGGTATAGAAGTTGGGAACATCTTTGTGTGACGAAAATGAAGCATAGCCTAACTATATGATTTTGTAGGGATGAACTTTCTTTTGCCATGTTATTTTGAGAAGACATGATTGCTTTGATTAGTATGCTTGAAGTATTATTATTTTTGTGTCAATATGAACTTTTGTCTTGAATATTTTGGATCTGAATATTCATATCACAATTAAGGAGATTTACATTGAAATTATGCCAAAGTATCACTCCGCATCAAAAATTCTTTTTTTTCATTTACCTACTCGAGGACGAGTAGGAATTAAGCTTGGGGATGCTTGATACGTCTCCAATGTATCTATAATTTTTGATTGCTCCATGCTACTTTATCTATTGTTTTATGCAACATTGGGCTTTATTATCCACTTTTATGTTATTTTTGGGACTAACCTATTAACCGGAGGCCCAGCCCAGATTTGCTGTTTTATGCCTATTTCAGTGTTTCGAGGAAAAGGAATATCAGACGGAGTCAAAACGGAACGAAATCAACTGGAGAAGTTAATTTTGGAAGGAAACGAATCTGTTGGGCTTGGAGTGCACGTCAGGGGATTCCCGGGCTGCCCACGAGGGTGGGGGCGTGCCCCTCCCCCCTGGGCACGCCCCCTACCTCATGAGCACTCCGAGGGTCCACCAACGTACCCCCTGCACCCATATATACCTAAGTACCCTAAAAATTCTAGAACAGAAGATAGATCGGGAGTTCCGCAAGCCTCTGTAGCCACCAAAAACCAATCGGGACCCTGTTCCGGCACCCTGCCGGAGGCGGATCCCATCACCGGAGGCCATCTTGCACTATCCATAACGAGGAGGGAGTAGTTCACCCTCGGGGCTAAGGGTATGTACCAGTAGCTATGTGTTTGATCTCTCTCTCTCGTGTTCTCTTTTGTGTTCCCTCGATGGCACGATCTTGATATATCCCGAGCTTTGCTATTGTAGTTGGATCTTATGATGTTTCTCCCCCTCTACTCTCTTGTGATGAATTGAGTTTCCCCTTTTGAAGTTATCTTATTGGATTAAGTCCTTTATGAACACTTGATGTATGTCTTGCGTGGGGTAACCGTGGTGACAATGGGTTATTCTATTGATCCACTTGATGTATGTTTTGGTGATCAACTTGCGGGTTTCATGACACTTGGGAACCTATGCATAGGGGTTGGCACACATTCTTGACTCTCCGGTAGTAGCTTTGGGGCACTCTTTGAAGTACTTTTATGTTGGTTGGATGAATATGAGATTGTGTGATACATATCATATAATCATGCCCACGGATACTTGAGGTGACAATGGAGTATCTAGGTGACATTAGGGTTTTGGTTGATTTGTGTCTTAAGGTGTTATTCTAGTACGAACTCTTTTATAGATTGATCCGAAAGAATAACTTTGAGGTGGTTTCGTACCCTACCATAATCTCTACGTTTGTTCTCCGCTATTAGTGGCTTTGGAGTGACTCTTTGTTGCATGTTGAGGGCTTGTCATATTATCTATCTATGTTATTATTGTTGAGAGAACTTGCACTAGTGAAAGTATGAACCCTAGGCCTTGTTTCCTATCATTGCAATACAGTTTACGCTCACTTTTATCATTAGTTACCTTGCTGTTTTTATTATTTCAGTTTACAAAAACCTATATCTACTATCTATTTTGCACTTGTATCACCATCTCTTCGCCGAACTAGTGCACCTATACAATTTACCATTGTATTGGGTGTGTTGGGGACACAAGAGACTTTTTGTTATTTGGTTGCAGGGTTGTTTGAGAGAGACCATCTTCATCCTACGCCTCCTACGGATTGATAAACCTTAGGTCATCCACTTGAGGGAAATTTGCTACTGTCCTACAAACCTATGCACTTGCAGGCCCAACAACGTCTACAAGAAGAAGGTTGTGTAGTAGACATCAGCGGGCGTTGCTGGTTTGGAACGGTTCTGGCTGCTGCTTCCTCCATTCCCATTTCCATTCTTGGGGCCACTATGGTTATGCGTACTTCCTCCATTGGAATTATGGCCTCCATGGTTATGGTAAATGTGTCCTCCCGAGAAAACGAGGTCTCTGCTGAGCCCCTGACTTGTACTTCCATTGTCCATACTTCCTCTTGCGGCTATCTATTTGATGTTGCTTCCCTTCAATCTTAAGAGCTCTATCTACCAACTCCTGGTAGTTGTTGAATGTTGCTACCATCAACTGCATGCTCAGCTCATCATTCAGTCCTTCCAGAAACTTCTCCTGCTTAGCAACATCTATAGCTACGTTATCAGGGGCATAACGTGCTAACTTACTAAACTCATCCACATACTAGCCCACTGTGCGTCCTCCTTGGCGTAAGTTGCGAAACTCATGCTTCTTCATGTTCATAGCTCCTGCTGAGACATGGGCAGTGCAGAAAGCCTGCTGAAACTGGTCCCATGTAATAGTGTCAATGGGGTGCGTGGCTGTGAAATTCTCCCACCATGATGTTGCGGGTTCATCAAGTTGATGTGCGGCAAAACACACTCTCTTCGCATCTATGCATCCAGCAGTGGTCAGCTCCCTTCCAATCTTGCGGAGCCAATCATCTGCAACAATCGGCTCGGTGCTACTAGAGAACACCGACGGATTCAGCCTTAGGAAACGGGCTAAGTAATCAACAGGTGGTGGTGGTGGGTTGTTGTTGTTGTTGTTGCCTTGGTTCTGATTCTGAACTAGTAGCTGCATCAAGGTATTCTGTTGCTGGATCAACTGAGTGAGCTCCGGTGGGAAAGCAAATCCATTGTCACGTCTCGAAGGCATCTGATGGGTTTAGAAAAGGTGAGAAAATAGAATAGAATGTGGTCTAAAGGGAAAACACTACCCATATGCACATGAGACAAACACAATCATATCACTTCAATCAATTCAAACAAGGGCTTACAATCGGTCTAACTATCGTTACAAAAGTGCTCAGACTATTCTATATACATGGGGGAATACTACTACCGATATGGTGGTCGACTAGAAGTTTTGATTGGTGGAAGACTCCATGATATCCACTCCAGCTTCATCAACATAGTCATCATTGCTATCGTCGGGGTCAGAATCTTTGTCGTCGATGATGATGTAGTCCTCTGAACAAATGTCCTTGGAATGGTCGTCATCTCCTCCTGACACGGGGTCTCCCATGAATAATCCTAGCTTCCTTGTCAGATCGTCATTCTTCTCCACTAGTATTGTCATTTCCTCCTCATATCCGTCGTGTGTAGACTTGAGTTCCTCCTATAGTTTCGTGATCCTAGTCATTGCCTTCTTCAGGTCTATCATGCTTGCGCACATCTGGTTCTCCTGGCAACGAATGTGCTGGTTTAACTCCTGGATGAAAGCTGCAATGGACCTGTCCCTCCTGGTGCTGATCATCTCACATTGCTCATCTTGACGCCCACATATCTGGTAGATAGTGTCCTTAAGATCCTTGTGATAAACTTCTCTAATGCGTCCCATGGAGATGTGGGCTGCCATGCTCTTTCCTAGACTCCAGGTTGGTGCATCAAAGGAAAACTCTATGGGTTCAGTGACTGGCATGAATGTTCTTCCTGGAACTTGAACTCGAATCATCAAACGCTCCTCTTCTGGTAAAGTGGCGATGTAGGTTCCGGTGAAGCTTGGTATTCCGATGTTCAGTTATCTAGTAACTTCATGGGGGCAGCTATGCGTCTGCCGGGTGATATTTAGAAAACATCCGCCGCCTTAGTAGCCGTAGGATCGTGAGCAAGCCAACCGTCTGATCTTCTTTCATTGAGCGTGCCTCAACCTTTCAACAAAGCTTGTGTTGCGCTCTTGCCGAACATTTTTTTTCTGAAACAAGGCTTGTGTTTCAAAAACAAAGATTTCTATTATAGAAAAAAAACTTTGCTCTTGCCCCGTTGCAACAAACGTAGTGTTGTGCGCTCGTTCCCTTGGCAACAAAAGGCCTGTTGCACAAACAAAAAAATCCCCCTCACACCAATGTCATCAAATGTCTGACGGGCATTTTAGCTTTTTCATTATAGATTATGTTGTAGAATTTTATGCAACAGAGAGCATGTTACAAAAACGTCTGTAGATTTTTTTTGCAACAGAGTGTTATATAATATTTTCGGTAACAAAGATCGTGTTGCGGAAACATCTATAGAATTTTATTTACAACAGAGTTTGTTATAGAAATATTTTCTGCAACAAAGATCATAGGTGATCTTCATGGAAATATTTGCAACACAGATACTATTGTAAAAATATTTGTAACAGAAGTTGTGTTGCGGAAAATATTTGTAACATATGTCATGTTGCAGAAATAGTTTTGGGCTTCACTTTGTTGCAAAACTGGACCCGTCGTAAACAACTGCAACACCACATTTGTTTCTGAAACATAGCCTCTGTTTCAAAAGCGTGTTCGATAAAGGACGACATGCAAGCCTTCATTTGGACGCGTGTCATGCAGCGGAGGTGGCGGACGCGGCCACTACGATCCACCGGATGACGGTAAGCTTTTCCCTAACTTCATTCAAGTGTCGTCCAAAAGGTGTGTCTTCATCCGGTTGCATAAACTTGTTCTTTGAGTCCGCCATCCTATAGAGTGGAAAAGGGAGAGGAGTTAGAAATGAGTAGAGAAGAGTGACCTATGGTTCAACTTAGTGGTCGTGCCCTACAGTCAGCGTGTGCTCTGATACCATCTTGTAGCAACCAGACCTCAAACAGTCTAGTCTCTGTGCATCAGTGTCATCCCTGGATCGGTAATGCTGACACGCACAGTACTCGAGGATTTATAACAGAGTCTCAATCACAGACTTATTACATCGAAATGTCTCAAAAGAGATCTTATTACAATAATATGGCTTAAGGCCATCTAAAAGATAACAGCAGAAGGCTTGGAAGATAAAGTGAGTCCATCAACTCCAACGACATAGCTGAGTGAACGACAACGACCTATGGCACCTTACTGGTCGTCTAAAAAGTCTGCAACATGATATGTTGCAGCCCGAAACGGGTCAGCACATGGAATATGCTGGCAATGTAACACAAGAGAGTAATGAACAGAATAAATGCTATCACTACATGCATATTTGGCTGGTGGAAAGCTCTATGGATAAAGTTTTGCATAAAGCCAATTTTTCCCTACAAGAAAGGAATAAATTTTATTTAACTATCATGGTGGTTGTTAAACATTGAGAAGGTTCCTCCAACTCAATCCCAATTAAGTAATATCAATTAACCCAAAAAAATTAATTTAGAGTGATGATATCAACAGGGTAATCCAAGAACCAGCTAATCAAGATGTCCATAACCGGGGACACGGCTAACCATGATTAGTTTGTACACTCTGCAGAGGTTTGCGCACCTTTCCCCACAAGACTCGATCTCCTTTGTTAGATTTCTCGCACTACATGGTGTTTGAGAAACGGATGACCGAGACACAGTCTTTTAGAAGCATTAACTCTTTACTCTAGATGGACAGTTACACCTACTTTCCCCTACATCTGCTAGCCCACCACTGAAATAGGTCATGTAACCTACTCAACTATGCTAGAGCCCATAATAGCTTGTGGTTGCACACGGAAGTTTCTAGCTTGAATAATCTTATGATCCCTTTGAGCCTGGGTGGCGAACCGTAGGATGATCACACGGGTACTCTGGGATATCCTAGGACAACACTGGATTCTCCAGGTGCCCGCAACCAATCCACCCAGATGTGTATTTAAGTAGCCACCTTAAGTTAACCATTAATTAACAATTCTCACATCTGTCATGGATACACTCAAACCAAACCACGTCTACGAGCATAGCATAGCAGTATAAGCATAACGTAGAAGTAACTCCCAAAGGTTTGATAATAAAAGGGCAATAGGTTCTACCTCATCATCTACTTCCCAAACCCACATGTTATTCGGATCTTAACCATGCAATGATTGAGGATTGAAACTAATGCATAAAAACTGGGTAATAAAGGGATATGATCAAAGTGTTACTTGCCTTGCTGATGATCTGCAAAACCTAGAGACTCGTAGTAGCACGGTTTGCACTCCGGGAATTCTATCGCAAACAAACAATAGCAAACATAAGCACTCAAGAAAGAATCATGGGTAAAACTCAAATAGGAAGATCTAACCAGAAAGTTGAACTGAAGAACTCCGGTTTGCAAAAGGAATCAACTCAAACGAAGCAACGAAACTCAAACTACGAATGAAACAAGATTCGTTTGCTAATCTGGACTACAGTCAAATTTTACAGTACCAAAATCATGTTCAAGTTGGCTAAACAGAAAGAGGGCTTCGAGACGAAGATTTAGGCGCTGGTTTCATCTAATTTGGATAAACCGGCGAAAATTTATACTAGATCGAAGATCAGGGCAGAAATCGCGATCGAAAATAATCGCGGATAAAACCCTGGAAAATAAAACGAGACGAATAGGCTAACGAACGAACGCTCGTTAACAAAACCTAATCAACGAACGGACGACCGTCCGCTAAATAACTAAACCGCAAAAAAAACGATCTATTTAAAAAATAGATCTAGGGTTTTAAAAAAACAGACGGTTTTTGAGTAAACCGAAAAAAAAGAAATGGCGGTGGCGGCGGCTACCTCCGACGATGCTCGGCGAGGCGGGCGGCGTCGTGAGGCTCCGGCAGTGCGGTGGTGAGGGCGACGGTGGCGCGGCGGCGGCGGCGGCGGCGGTGGCTTCAAAAAGGGCGGTGGCGGGCGGAGAGCGTGAGGCGGTGGCGGCGGAGAGGGCGTGGGGGGGCGGCTTATATAAGGGTCGGGGTGTCGGACTGGCGGAGGGCACCCCAAAGCGGCGGCAAGAGATCCGAACTCAAGGGAGACTGCTCAGCCACGCCATGTGAAGGCTGCTTGGCGCAAGTGGGCAGGTGGGCCTTCGCCCATCTTGGTCCGAGGGAACTTTTTTTTTAAATAATTCTGCCAAGACAGGAAAATCCTAATAAAATATAAAAAAATCTAAAAATGCCAATAACAATTTTCACCGTCTAAATAAAATATTTAGAACAAAGTGAACATTTTTCTGGCCTAAAAATGCAACTTTGAAAACATGCATATATTTCGAATTCAAATAAAATAGCAATAAAAGTCCAAAAATAAATAAATAATTGATTTTAACATTTTTCCTCCAATATTTCTTTTATTTTGGAGAAGTCATTTTATCCCCTCTCTTTTATTTTATAAGAAATATACGGAGAGAAAATGATTAAAACCAAAATGATCCTCTTTTCAATATTTGAGAAAATTCAAATATGAAAATAAAATGAAATCCCCAACTCTCTGTGTGGGTCCTTGAGTTGCTTAGAATTTCTAGGATCAACCAAAATGCAATAAAATATGATATGCATTTGATGACCTACGGATGACATTCCAAATTGGAAATTAGGGATGTTACAGTCATGTTGATGAGTAATTGTGCTTTAGTAAGAATATTGGTGTTAAGGTTTGTGATTCCCCATGCAAGCACGAAAGTGAATAGTTATGCAATGAAATTTATATCCTACTGGTGGTGCATTATTCGGTGTTACTTATGCTTAATGCTTGGGTACGAGATTTTTTGCTTTTTGGTTGGTCGCTTCTCAATCTTTTTGCTAGTAGCCTTCATTTTGCACTAAGTATGGTCACTACCTGTGCATCCAAAACCCTTTAAACTAGTTTTGTATTATGAGTCCACTATACCTACCTATATGCGGTATTTCCATGCTGTTCTAAGTAAATTTGCATGTGCCATCTCTAATTTTCAAAATAAACTTCTCTTTTGTGTGCTCGACCGCTCGCGAGGCGGTGAGGGATGGCCAATATTTTCCATGCTAGATGTCTTACTCTCACGATGAGTGTTTCTTCACTTGTCATTGCACAAGAGTACGACAAAGGTATTAGGGATGCCTAGTACTGAAATGAAAAATGAATTTACTTTATGTTGTCAAATAATAAATTCCTTGAAAAGTGTTGGTATGGAAGGCAGTCGTGGATTCGGCTAGCCATGGAAAGTGAAAGTAATGGTGGAAAAAGGAATGAACTTTATTTTCTATTTGGGAACTGCCTATGATGTATCTAGCATGGAAAGTGTTGGGAGCTCTAAGTCTTTTTCGCTGGTGGGAAAAGTATGCCTCTCAAAAATGTTTTTATCTCTCAATTTAAGCTTTGAGATCTGGCACCTCTACAAATCCCTACTTCCCTCCGCGAAGGGCCTTTCTTTTACTTATGCAATTTTTATTTTGAATTTGAGTCTCCATCTTCTCTTATAAAGCACCAACTAAGGGGCACTATGGTCATATTTGAGCATTGGGTGTACCTAATATTCGAGTGTGTTTCATGAATGGGTCAATGATTGAGCATAATGGGCTAGGGATAACTTGCTTTAGTGTTGATATTTTGAAATACATGGTTGCTTGTTGATATGCTTGAGTTTTAAAGTCTTCATGTCAAAACTAAACTATTGCTTTGAATCATATAAAAGTCCAAATGTCCATGTTATAAAGAAAAGAAATGTGATGAACATGTTAGGCAACATTCCACATCAAAAACTATGTTTTATCATTTACCTACTCGAGGACGAGCATGAATTAAGCTTGGGGATGCTGATACGTCTCCAACATATCTATAATTTTTTATTGTTCCATGCTGCTATATTATCATTCTTGGATGTTTTACAATCATTTTATAGTCATTTTATATCTTTTTTTGGTACTAACCTATTGACATAGTGCCCAGTGCCAGTTGCGATTTTCTGCATGTTTTTTACATCACAGGAAATCAATACCAAATGGAGTCCAAACGCAGCGAAACTTCTTGAGGATTTTTTTGGGCTAGAAGTCATCCAGTGCGCCAGGAAAGCACCTCGGGGTGCTTCGAGGGGAGCACAACCCACCAGGGTGCGCCTGGAGGCCCAGACACGCCTTGGTGGGTTGTGCCCACCTCGGGTTCCCCCTGAACCGCCTTTTGCTCTATAAATACCCTAATATTCCAGAAACCCTAGGAGAGTCGACAAAAATCAATTCCATCCGCCAGAGAGTCCAGAAACACCAGATCCAATCTAGACACCATCACGGAGGGGTTCACGACATCCATTGGTGCCTCTCCAATGATGCGTGAGTAGTTCTTTGTAGACCTACGGGTCCGTAGTTAGTAGCTAGATGGCTTCCTCTCTCTCTCTCTCTCTCTCTCTCTCTCTCTCTCTCTCGGTTATCAATACAATGGTCACTTGGAGATCCATATGATGTAAGTCCTTTTGCGGTGTGTTTGTTGGGATCCGATGAACTTTAAGTTTATGATCAGATCTATGTTTTTATCCATGAAAGTTATTTGAGTCTTCTTTGATCTCTTATATGCGTGATTGATTATAGCCTCGTATTTCTTCTCCAATATTTGGGTTTTGTTTGACCAACTTGATCTATTTATCTTGCAATGGGAAGAGGTGCTTTGTGATGGGTTCGATCTTACGGTGCTTGATCCCAGTGACAAAGGGAAATGACATGTATGTATCGTTGATATTAAGGATAACAAGATGGGGTCTATTTCTACATAAACAGATCTTGTCTACATCATGTCATTGTTCATATTGCATTAATCCGTTTCTCCATGAACTTAATACACTAGATGCATGCTGGATAGCGGTCGATGTGTGGAGTAATAGTAGTAGATGCAGGCAGGAGTCGGTCTACTAATCTTGGACGTGATGCCTATATAATGATCATTGCCTGGATATCATCATGATTATTTGAAGTTCTATCAATTGCCCAACAGTAATTGTTTTCCCGATGTTGCTATTTTTCTCGAGAGAAGCCACTAGTGAAACCTATGGCCCCCGGGTCTCTTTATCATATTTGCCTTTGCGATCTATTTTCCTTTGCATTTATTCTCAAATTATTAAACCAAAAGTACAAAATTACCTTGCTGCAATTTATTTGTTCCACGATCTATTTATCATATCTACCACTTTTTACCTCACGTTATTTGCCTATCTTGAGGCGCCGTACCCGAAAGGGATTGACAACCCCTTTAACACGTCGGGTTGCGAGTATTTGTTATTTGTGTGCAGGGGTTGTTTATGTGGTGTGAGGAGGTTCTCCTACTGGTTCGATAACCTTGATCTCATCACTGAAGGAAATACCTACCGTCGCTATACTACATCATCCCTTCCTCTTTGGGGAAATACCAACGTAGTTCTAGCAGACATCATGTAGCAAGTGCATTGCATAAACCAAAAGAGATACGTCTATAATCATAAGTTCCAAAAGGTCAAGTAAAAGTGGTTTTCTCTTGATCAGTTGTGAAACAGGTATTGGAGAAAAAACAGAATATCCATCAAGAAAGCAAAAGTGTGTGTGCTTAGATAATCTTTCGAACATTTGATCAATAAAAGGCAGAGGGTAATGATCTTTTCTAGTTGCTTTATTTAATTTTATAAAATCAATTACCATTCTATAGTCAGTGACAATTCTTGGTGGAATAAGTTCACTTTTATCATTAGGAACAACCGTGATACCTCCCTTCTTAGGGACACAATGAATAGGACTTGCCCATCTACTATCATCTATGGGATAGATTATACCTGCTTCCAGAAGTTTTAGTATTTCAATTCTCACCACTTCTTTCATCTTAGGATTTAATCGTCCTTGGTGCTCGACAACGGGTTTAGCATTAGGTTCCATATTAATCTTGTGCTGACAGAGAGTGGGACTAATGCCCTTAAGATCATCAAGAGTATATCCAATAGCAGCATGACGCTTCTTCAGAATTTTCAATAATCTTTCGTCTTCATGTTCTGAAAGGTTATTAGCACTAATAATACATGACATATCTTCTTCTCATCAAGATAAGCATATTTCAAAGTGTCTGGCAGTTGCTTTAATTCAAACACATGATCACCTTTAGGTGGAGGAGGACCTCCTAGAGTTCCAATAGGCAAATTGTGTTTAAGGAGAGGTTGTGGTTCAAAGAATATTTTATCTATTCATTTCTTTCACGCAAGTGCATATCATTTTCATGGTCTAGCAAATATTGTTGTAGTGGATCTGTAGGAGGCATGTCAGTAGAAGTAAGACCAATTATTTTGTCCTTACTAGGTAATTATTTATTATGGGGTTGTCTACTAAACTTGGAAAAATTAAATTCATGAGACTCATCACCAAAGCTAACACTGACAATTTGTTTATGGCAATCTATAGTAGCATTGACAGTGTTCAAGAAAGCTCTACCAAAGATAATGGGACAAAAGTGATCTTG
The DNA here is from genome assembly GCA_021437245.1 of Aegilops speltoides. Lineage (NCBI taxonomy): Eukaryota > Viridiplantae > Streptophyta > Magnoliopsida > Poales > Poaceae > Aegilops > Aegilops speltoides. The sequence continues at coordinate 408,259,063 of CM038146.1, read as the reverse complement.
TGGGGAACCGAGAACTAGAAAATCAGTAGGGTATTTTATGTTCCCACATAAGACTTCAACATGTCTAACAATCCAAGTGGTCTGGTGGTGTCTCTATTAGCAAGTTTAATAGTAACATCTATGTCTTCTATTTCAGCGGGTGCTATATCATTCATGATTTCTTGGTATAAGATAAAATGAATAGCACTCATGCTAGCACCTAAGTCACATAAAACATGACAACGGTGATCTCCTATTTTAACGGAGACAACAGGCATGCCAACAACAGGTCTATGTTTATCTTTTTCATCGGGTTTGGCAATTCTAGGAGCTTCATCATAGAAGTAAATAACATACCCATAAATGTTCTCTACCAATAGATCTTTAACCGTAGCAACACTAGGTTTTATTTTAATTTGCTCAGGAGGTTTAGGTGCTTTAATATTACTTTTGCGAACCACCGCTGATACCTTAGCATGTTCCTTTATACTAACAGGGAAAGGTCATTTTTCAATATAAGAAGTAGGCACAACTGGATCAACATTGTAAATAAATAGTTTCATCTTTAACTATGATTGATTCTTTAATTTCTTCTTTAATAGGGGGGTGATATTTAAACCACTTCTCCTTAGGGAGATCAACATGAGTAGCAAACAAAAATAAGCTACTATCTCAAAGTCAAGTCCATATTTAGTGTTAAACTTGTGAAAAGCATCGGTATTCATAAAAGATTTAACACAATCGAACTCAAGCTTAATACCTGAATCTTTACCTTTGTTGAGTTTCCAATCTTCAGAGTTGCGTTTAATTCTTTCTAAAAGATCCCACCTGAATTCAATAATCTTCTTCATAAAATAACCAGTACAAGAAGTATCGAGCATTAATTGATCATCACGAGAAAGTCGAGCATAAAAATTCTGAATGATAGTTTCTCAAGAGAGCTCATGATTGGGGCATGAATATAACATTGACTTAAGCCTCCCCCAATCTAGAGCGATACTTTCTCCTTCACGAGGCCAAAATTATATATATATATATATATATATATATATATATATATATATATATATAAATATATATAATTCCGATCATGATGAATTACATGCATAGGATAATTTTTTGGGTGAAATTCCAATTTCAATTGATTCCAGTTCCAAGATCCAATATCATCGCATAGACTATACCATGTCAATGTTTTTCCCTTCAAAGATAAAGGGGAAACCTTCTTCTTAGCTTCATCTCTGGATAAACCTGCAAGCTTAAATTATCCACAAATTCCATCCATATATATCAAATGCATATCAGGATGTTCAGTTCTGTCTCCTGCATAAGGATTAGCTAGCAGTTGTTCTATCATACCAGAAGGAATTTCATAGCCAATATTTTCAGTAGGTGCAGTAGGTTGAGGGATAACTAATTGTGCTTCCGGTCGAGGTGAAGATACCCCAAACAAACCCCTCAAAGGATGGTTTTCCATACTAACAAGTGACAATAAATTTCAGCATGTAATATAATTTTTTTCCTTACCAAGAGCGCTTCACTCCCCGGCAACGGCGTCAGAAAAGAGTCTTGATGACCCACAAGTTTAGGGGATCAAGCATACTCATTTCGGTAGTAAGAGTGTCAAACCCAATGAGGAGCAGAAGGAAATGACAAGTGGTTTTTAGCAAGGTATTTTCTGCAAGCACTGAAATAGTCGGTAACAGGTAGTTTAATAGCAAGATAATTTGTAACGAACAAGTAACGATAACGGTAATGGTAAATAAAGTGCAGCAAGGTAGCCCAATCCTTTTTGTGGCAAAGGACATGCCAAAACGGTCTTTTATAATAGATAAAGTGTTCTTGAGGGTACACAGGAATTTCATCTAGTCACTTTCATCATGTTGGTTTGATTTGCGTTCGCTACTTTGATAATTTGTTATGTGGGTCGACCGATGCTTGGGTGTTGTTCTTACTTGAACAAACCTCCCACTTATGATTAATCCCCTTGCAAGCATTCACAATTACAGAAAAGTATTAAGAGAAAATCTAACCATAGCATTTAACATTTGGATCCAAATCGGTTGCTTACAAAGTAGCACATAAAGTAGGGTTTAAGCTTCGGTCACTCTAGCAACCCATCATCTAATAACTACTCCACGATGCATTCCCTCGGCCCAAATATGGTGAAGTTCCATGTAGTCAACGTTCACATGACACCACTAAGGGAATCACAACATACATATCATTAAAATATCAAACACATATCAAGTTCACATGATTACTTGCAACATGACTTCTCTCGTGACCTCAAGAACTAAAGTAACTACTCACAAATGATATTCATGCTCAAGATTAGAGGGGTATTAAATAGCATAATGGATCTGAACATATAATCTTCCGCCAAATAACCATATAGTAATCAACTACAAGATGTAATCAACACTACAAGTCATCCACAGGTACCAATCTGAGGTTCCGGTACAAAGATTGAACACAAGAGATGAACTAGGGTTTGAGAGGAGATGGTGTTGTTGAAGATGTTGATGGAGATTGGCCTCCCAAAGATGATAGGGTTGTTAGTGATGACGATGGCTTCGATTTCCTCCTCCGGGAGGGAAGTTCCCCCAGCGGAATCGCTTCGCCGGAGGGCAGAAGTGCTCCTGCCCAAGTTCCGCCTCGAGATGGCGGCGCTACGTCCCGAAAGTCCTCTCCTTATTTATTATAGGTCAAAATCACTTATATACCATAAGATGGGCATCAGAGGTGGGCTGGGCTGACCACAACCCACCAGGGCGCGCCTGGGGGCTTGGCGCGCCCTGGTGTCTTGTGGTCACCAGGTGCCCCCCCCCCCGGGTAGTTATTTGCTCCAGTATTTTTCATATATTCCAAAATAATTCTCCGTGAAGTTTCAGCTTATTTGGAGTTGTGCATAATAGGTATCTCTGACATAGCTTTTTCAAGTCCAAAATTCCAGCTGCTGGCATTCCCCCTTTTTGTGTAAACCTTGCATATTATGAGAGAAAGGGCATTAGAATTACTCCATAAATCATTATTATGCATAAAAACATAATAAATAATAGTAAGAAATCATGATGCAAAATGGACGTATCAACATACAAGCATGAAACAACAGAAACGAAGATGGAGAAATGTATACCATGTCTTTGATGCTGAGGCCACTCAACAGACGACCTTCGATGCTCTCAAGGGTGGCACAAAACTTGTTGCACTCTTGTTGTATGACCCTCCAACAATTCGAGAGGGACACCCACCCACGCTTGCTCTCCATCTTGTACATAGCGAACTTATTGCGTTCATGAAATTGGCGATGACCTCTTATCCAAAAGGTTGATACCTTTTGCTCGGCGCCAATCTTGGGGTATTATCCAATTTCCCTCCAACATTCACAAAGGAGTTTGTCCTCATCCTTTGTGTATGCCTTCGTCTGAATGCTTTGGTGCTTCTTTTTGCATTGGCTTTGGAGGTGAGCTCAGCGGCAAACAAAGGCTCCCCCTCAATGTCCACTTCATCTTCTTCTTCTTTGGAGGTGGGCTTGCGAGAAAGTGTTGCCCATGTGAAAGTGCAGGTTTACTCCCAAAGGGGGGTGAATGGGAGATTTTCAGAAATTCATCAAACTCATATGAATTTGACGAAGATCTAAATGAAGAAATAGAAACGCAAGGCAACTAATTCATCACAGTAATGGAAAGCATGCATACAAGATACATATGAATGAAGAACATGCGATCATACAAGCGTACAAGCGTGAGGAAGATGAACTGAAGAAATGAAAAACAACATGATGAAAGTCTTCAAAAGGTAGATCACAAATTCTTCAGCAGCGGAATAACGTAAAGGTAAGGTGGTGAATCTGAAACCAGGTGGGCTCGGTGAAGACACATCGATTTGGTAGACACATTGAGGCAACTGAGATGAACTCAGAGGACACTTAGTCCTCATCATATTCCACTTGATCCAAGGTCACTTAGACCTCGCCCAATCACTTGTGGCAAGTCTTCAAGATAGACTTTCAAAACCTTCAAAGACTTGTTCACCGACACACCACATTTACTCTTGGGTGCTCAGAACATGACGGGTAACCGTCTGGAAGAATGACAGTCTTCAAAGGTAACATGCGTTGGTTCACATAGATCAATCTCTTCAGTGATTCTCAATCACTTTCGCTCTGGTTGGGTTTTTCCTCACTTGTGATTCTCTCAAAGTCATCAGAGGATGGGTTGCTCTCAAATGACAAGTGTCAAGTGTTGAAAATATGCCCTAGAGGCAATAATATTTGCATTATTATATTTCCATATTCATAATTATATAGTTATATTTCATGTTATAATTGCTATGATCCAGGAATATGTGATTCAGTGGAAAACTCATATGTATGTGTGGAATAATAAATAGATAAATAAAAGGTTCCTAGTCTTGACTCTTGGACTAGCTCAAGTGTTGTTGGTGATCACATTTTCCAGATCGTAGGATATTGTTTAAAGTGTTAAACGATTGTCCTAAAACAACTTTGAGATTATGATGTTGGGAGAACAATCATATTGAATCAACCCAAACTTGTTTGTTGTGAATTGAATTAATATTGTCAGTATTCAATTGTAATAACATGAAGTGTTAACATGTGATTTTGCTCCTTAGACCATGAGAGTATCACAGTCACTTCTTACCATACGATGGGCTTTGGGGTTGCTCAAACGTCACCTGTAACACGGTGATCATAATGACAACTTACATGTTCGTCGGAAAGTTTGACAAGTGACCGGATAGCTCGAGAGTGGGATTTGCTCCTCTAACGATGGAGAGATATTCTTAGGTCCCTCTCGGTGTGATGGCATCAACCATAGTCTGGACATATACACATGACTTTGTGATGTCTACTACACAACTTACTCTTGTAGACTCGTGTTGGGACTCCAAGCGTAGAGTTCTGTAGGACAGTAGCAATTTTCCCTCAAGCGGATGACCTAAGGTTTATCAATCTGTGGGAGGCGTAGGATCAACATAGTCTCTCTTAAACAACCATGCAATCAAATACAAGAAATCTCTTGCGTCCCCAACACACCCAATACAATGGCAAATTGTATAGGTGTACTAGTTCGGCGAAGAGATGGTGATACAAGTGTAGTATGGATAGTAGATATATGTTTTCCTAATATGAAAATATAAAAACAACAAGGTAGCAAATAGCAAAAGTGAGCACAAACGGTATTTCAATGCTTAGAAACAAGGCCTAGGGTTCATACTTTCACAAGTGCAATCTCTCATAGGTGCGCATAATTGAATCATATAACAATCCCTCAATGTGCGACAAAGAATCACTCCAAAGTTCTTATCTAGCGGAGAACATAAAATTGTTGTAGGGTACAAAACTATCTCAAAGTTATTTTTTCCGATCAATCTATTGAGCCATCCCTATAAGTGCCACAAACAACCCTAGAGTTTGTACTAAAATAACACCATATTATACGCATCAACCAACTCTAATGTCACCTAGATACTCCAATGTCACCACAAGTATCCGTGAGTTGATCATTCGATATGCATCAAACAACTTCAGATTCAAAATATTCAATCCAACACAAAGAACTTCAAAGAGTGCCCCAAGGTTTCTACCGGAGAAAGAAGGACAAAAACATGTATCAACCCCTATGCATAGATTACCCCAATGTCACGATAATCCGCAAGTTGAATACCAAAACATATATCAACTGAATCAATAGAACATCCCATTGTCACCATGGGTATCCATATGCAAGACATACATCAAGTGTTCTCAAATCAAAAACTATTCAATATGGTAATAGTGAAACCTCAAAGGTAAAAACTCAATTCGTCACAAAAGATAGAGAGGGAGAAACACCCTATTAATAAAGCTCGCGGTACATCAAGATCGTGCCAAATCAAGAACACAAGAGAGAGAGAGAGGGAGGGAGAGAGAGATCAAACACATAGCTATTGGTACATACCCCCCAGCCCCGAGGTTGAACTACTCCCTCCTTGTCATGGAGACCTCCGAGAGGATGAAGTTGGCCTCCGGTGATGATTTCCTCCTCCATCATGGTGCCAGAATAGGGCTCCAGATGAGATCACTTCGGTACTGAGGCTTGTAGCGACAGAGCGGAAGTTCTAGGTCAGCTTCTGGGGTTTTCTGAATTTATAGGAATTTTTTGCGCCGGTTTCACGTCAAGGGGACCCATGAGAAAGAGACAAGCTCGGTAGGCCCTCCCTACCCCCTAGGGCGCGCCTACCAGGCTTGTCACATCCTCGTGGCTATTTTGGTCCTTCCACGAAGCTTCAGCGGTCTCTTTTGGTCCATAAAAAATCACCGTAAATTTCAGCCCATTCCAAGAACTTTTATTTCTACACAAAAAACAACAGCACGGTAGTTCTGCTGAAAAAGGCGTCAGTATGGGTTAGTTCCATTCAAGTCATACCAAACCCATATAACATTATTGTAAACATGGCATAAATAATTCATAAATTATATATGCTTTGGAAATGTATCAGCATCCCCAAGCTTAATTCATGTTCGTCTTGGAGTAGGTAAATGATAAAAGAAATAATTTAGGAAGTGTGAATGCTAGCATAGTGCATAAGTTTTATCAATGACAATTTCAATCACTTTTTCTAGCATCATAACAACAACTTTTCTCAAAAATTCATCATGATAAAGTAGCAATCAATTCACATGTTATGGTTCAAACAATGCATTCTCTTGAAGCTTAACAACCTATGTTCTTCGTCACCAAGCAATTGTAATTCAACTTATTTTCAACAAAGTCTAAGTAAGAGCTCCGCATACCCAATTAACATATAGTCTTCTATGATTGTTATTACTCAAAGCATATTTTTAGAACAAATGCCATCCATCAAACATAGTGAAAGACAGGGGCTTAATGTTTCGCCTCCCAACTTATTTATCATAAATATAATTGTCAACAATAATAATTCATGATCAAATATATTTGAATGGCTATATGTGATTGGATCTTTCCCCACCACATGATGCTTGCCAATTAGAGAGTAGGATGGAATAAGAAATTGACTCGACAAAAATAAAATTAACAGAAAAAGTAAAAGATAAGCCTTCACAGAGGGAGGCATGGATTTGCAAAGGTGCGAGAGCTCATTACTGGAAACAGAGATGAATACATTTTGAGTGGTGTGCCTTTCCTCTCAATGCCACGACCGAGGATTCTTAATATCTTCCATGCTAAACACATTATCGGAGGTTCCCAAGCAAAAGGGTAAAGTTTACCTCCCCCCCCCCAACCATTCAAACACAAGGCATGGCTAGCCGAATCCTCGGGTGTCCTCCATACAATCAACTTTCCGGGGGAGTTTGTTTCATTATATATTTTTTTCATTTTGATTACAGGACTGGGCATCCTGATTACCAGCCTCTCTCATGTAATGACAAGAGAGTAAACACTCATCGTGAGAATAATCCGCTTAGCATGGAAGATATTGACCACCCCCTATTGCTCCACGAGTGGTACGGACATACAAAACAAATGATTATCTGAAGATTTAGCGATGGTACATGCAAATTTACTTGGAACAGCACGATAATACCGTATATAGGTATATATGGTGGATACTCATGGAAGAAACTTGGCTCAAGGATTTTGGATGCACAAGCAGTATTCCCTCTTAGTGCGAAAAATTTGTCTACCATGAAAAAAATTCTAAACAAGCACCACATGTTGGAGGATCCATAACAATATAATTTCGACGTAAATATACTCAACCATAACTCATTATGTTGTCTTCCTTGTCCAATTTCAACTAATTTTCTCAAGTTTGAAAATAATTAATGGGTATTCACAATCATAAAAGATGTCCAAGATAATATATTTGTATGTGAAAGTTCTCTTTCTTATACTAATCATTCATGAATTGCTTGTACGACAAATATTGTGATTGTCAAACTTCAATAGATTTTACTATATAAACCCAATGTGAAACTACTACTATACATGATACAAGTATATGAGGCACATATAATTTTAACTTTATGATATTCAATTCACTCAACAATTTACTCTTAGGATATATATGTGAAGCACAAGAGTAAATGACAAACTACTCCAAAAAGATATAAGTGAAAAAATCAAATTAGTAGTTAAATAATTAAGTAGCTATGTGAGGACTTCCTCTTATTTCAAAAATTTTAGATCTTAAGTATTTTATTCAAACAACAAACAAAGCAAAATAAAATGACATTGCAAGAATAACACATCTCAAGCGAAGAAGCGAAATTATCATAACACATCTCCATCCAAGCCCAACCACACCTTCTATTCCAATTAAATCTTCATTTTCCTATTAAAGGAATAATCCTTTTGCCTTAGGTTGTAAAGGAACATGTATTTCTGCCTTGCAAATAATTCCCACAAAACTATCATAAATCCGTTGACTCATCTGAACCTTGGATATGTAAAAATATTCAAGATCCAATGCTCATGGTGAGCAAACCATCTAATTTTTGTTTCCGGACATATTTTGAGGTTGTGAAGCAACTGTATTTTAAGTATGCGTCCACCACGCATTGTGCCATGTGATGATGCTGGTCACGTCTTTTATGTTGGGCAATACATGTAAGAATTTGGATTGCAACATCCTCGGTAAGTTTTTCTGAAACATCACATGTGTTTCAAAAGTACTTTCCACAACAATACCTGTGTTGCAAAAAGGTGAATACTGCAAACAGAAATTATGCAACATCACTTATGTTGCAAAAATATACAACAAAACTTTGTTGCAAAAAAAAATTCTACAACAAGACGTGTGTTGCAAAAAAACTCTGCAACAAGACCTGTGTTGCAAAAAAGTACGCAACACAACCAATGTTCTAAATGTTTCTGCAACAAGATCTCTGTTGCGAAGTACAGAAATACATCAACCCGTTAGATTGCGTCAGATTCGACGCCTCGCAAGGCGGAGGATCTTTTTAAAAGATCCGTTGACCGGCGCGTAGCAGCCCCTCCCCCCTAATTTTATATTGCTTTTATAATTATCGAAATTAATCCAGGCCCTAAACCTACCTAGTCCCTCCGTTCGAAATTACTTGTTGTAGAAATGGATGTATGTAGATGTATTTTAGTTCTAGATACATCCATTTACGAGACAAGTAATTCCGAACGGAGGGAGTATATCTTTTGAGCATGCCAAAATTCACATCATTTTAACAAAACCAATTAACTCTTTATATTCAAACTTGGTTAACCTTTTTTGGGTTGATGATTTTTTTTCAAAATTGATGAACTGTTTTTCAAAATCTGTGAAATTTTTAAAAATTTTGATGAACTTTTTTCAAGATTCATGAACTTTTTCAAAATCCGTGAAAATTTTTGAATTCAAGAATATTTTTTTTGCGATTTTTTTTTCAATTTTTCAAATGCACTCGAGCAAACCAGGGGAAAATAAATTGTGAGATCTACAAGGGCCGGCACAATAGAGTTGGCACCTCGGCGCCACGGAGCTTCCCTGGCGCCTGAAACGCCAAATAGGACCTCCCCCTAGGAAAATCCTATATGCCGCTCGCTGTGGCAAGCTGTCGACCAAACGCACAGTCGAGAGAGGCGAGTGGTCTTGGATGGGCCAGCCTATTTTAACATACCATAGCACATGTTTCCTCCGGTTTTGGGAACATTCTAGAAGGCCCTGGACCAGTTTTTTCTTTATAGTTTCTTCTGATTTTTCCCTCTCTCATTTTTATCTTTCATTTTTTCTTTCCCTGTTTCTGTTTCTGTTTCCTTTTATCATTTTCTTTTACATTTTGTTTTTTGTTTATCGTTTATCATTTTATTTTTCGTATAAAAATGTTCAAGTTTTAAATCTCCAAATTATAAAAATCATTTTACTTTTCCTATAAAAATGTTCAAGTTTTAAATTTCCAAATTTACAAAAATGTTCACATTTTCAAATATTGTTCATAAATTCAAAAAATTGTACGCATTTTTCAAATATTGTTCAGTAAATTCAAAAATTGTTTGTGTTTTTCAAAAATTGTTCATTGTTTCACCTTTAACATTTCACAACTTTTATTTCAAGATTTCGGAAAAAAATTCCGTTGTAGAACTTGTTTGCAAATTGAAAAAATGTTTGTGTCTTCAGTTTTTTGGGGGAGTTTGAAAAATGTTCCCCTTTTCCCAAATTTGTTCAGAAATTTGAAAAAATGTTATGAATTTTGAAAAACCTTCATATTTTCAAATTTTGTTCATAAATTCAAAAAAATCATACTTATCCAGTATTGTTCAGGAATTTAAAAAAAATTCGTGTTTTTCAAAATTTGATCACACTTTTTTCTTTAAAATGTTCATTTTTTGTAAGATTTTATGAAATGTGTCCCTTTGAAAAATTGTTTGCAAATTGGGAAAAATATGTTCGTGTCTTCAATTTTTGTTGCTAATTTGAAAAAATATTACAGTTTTTCAGAAATTTGAAAACATATTCATGCTTTTCAAAATTATTTTGGAGATGGAAAAATGGTTTGCCAATTTAAAAAAATGTTCGTATTGGATTTTTTGGGATTTTAAAGAATGTTCCTCTTTTGAAACGATGTTCGCTTTGGAATTTTTGGATTTTTTTTATTTTGGCAATAAATTTGAAAAGTGATCCCGTTTCGTAAAGCATTCACTTTTTTCAAAAAATGTTTTGCGTGGGAAATTTCAGAAATATTCCGGGCTGTGCTGGAGTGCGTTCTTAAAGGTTTAGCGCTGCCTTGTAGTATTAATATTGGCTAGTTGAACTGGTATTGCGACGAACCTCTGTACTCTGAGATATCTGCGGCAGAGAGCGGCAGATAGGAGCTCCCCTCCCCCAAACAAAGCCAGGCCAGACCAGTACTTTTGCCAAGGTGCATGCAACTGTGGGCTGCAAGGTACTGTGGTTCTGCTTAACTCATCAAATACCACCGATCAACTAATTTTTTTTTCAAATACCACCGCTAACCCCTAAAGAAAATCAAATGTCACCACTAGGCCGCACGTTATTTTGTTTAGTTGGGCCGAAGTTTGTGAACGCGTGAACTTTGTTACACAGACAAAAAAACTTATCTAAAAAAAATTATCTCAAAAACAAAAGTCACAAAGCTCTACACTTTTTCTCAGAGGGAGGGAGATAAAAGTCACCCTCCGAAACAAATGCTCGTCATGTACTATATGTGATACCCACAATGCAGAAATCCCTTGGAAATTTCGCAGTATTTTCAGTCAGTGGCGGAGCTTCAAAGAAAAAGTTGGGCGGGCTAGACTAAAGAAGATCACGATTTTTTTAGGCATTTGTGAATACTCAATAGCTTTTGCTCTCATTGAATTTTCATCTTATATACAAGTTACCGAGAAGATAGTAATATTTACCTTATTACGCCTTGTTTCAATGATCCTCTTACACTAAAATGCACTTAACAAAAAGTATGTTGTGTTAGGCTAGTGGGGGCTGGCTGTTGACACGAGTCCTGTTGAAATGTGAGATAGGCCTAGAGCCCATATGACAATTTCAGATTTGATCTTTAAGGGCCCATGTGGGTGGCATGACAAGGTGGTGGGAAGTTTAGTCCCACCATGCTAGTGGAAGAGAAATTGGAGTGGTTTATAAGGGTGGCTCTTCTACATGCTATTGGAGCTTGAGAAGAGAAGAGGCCTCGCGCTCCTCCTCCGCCACCCGCCGCCACGCTTGTTCGCCACGACGCCGCTGGTTGCGGAATGAGCCAACCGAGCTCACACCTATGCGCTTATTTTTGCCAGTCACTAACGGAGAGGTTCGACAGCAGGCCACGATCCGAGACGCCGGATCGTGGGCATCACGACTTCGGACGTGGGTCAAGCCCACGCCTCCACGCGGCTGCGTCTATATAAGTGTGTTGTGCCCTAACCCTAGCCGCCACGAACAGATCACATCTGCGCCACGCCCACCGTTGTTCCTTTGTTGCTTTGCCGCCGCGGTGACTCCATCCCATCCGCCACAGACACGGTCGACGGAGAGCAGGTCTCCAAACCACGCCCTTCGGTTCCCTGACGGGTAGAGGCGAATAGGTTTTTGGGCAGCGATTCTGCGATCGCCGCTCGATCGTCTACTTCCTCTACGTCCGCGCCGCCTTCATCATCACCATGTCCACCGACGCCGACCGTGCCGCCACCGAGAAAGTTGAAGCCGACAAGAAGGCCGCCGAGGACGCCATTGCGCGCCACCAAAGCCGCGGCCTCTGCGCATGGCCTCATGGAGGGTATAACTCGCTTATCCCGCCCCGATTATTTTCATATTAGCGATACTAGCAAGATGTGTAGATTTGTTCATCGCTTGCTTAGTACGTGCATGTTTAGATCAAAGTCAGTACGTCATCAACTTAGTCAATGCCATGCTAGTGATTTACTCGTGGATTAATTTAATCGAGAAATTGCATATTTGCTCAACATTCCGAAAACCTATTATGTGTAGGAATTTTTTCGGCAAGTGGCTTTGCCGCTGCACTAAAACCGAATAAGTTCACCGGTACGTATTTTAAGCGTTGGCAGACAAAGACCACTTTATGGCTCACGGCTATGAACGTGTTCTGGGTCACCGGTGTGTCCACGGGAACGATTGCTCCTGAACAGGAGAAGGCGTTCAGGGAGGCAACCACTATGTTTCTCGGAGCAGTTCTTAGCGTGATCGGAGATAAACTGGTCGACGCATATTTACATGTGCATGTCGCCAAGGACTTGTGGGAGGCGCTCGAATCTAAGTTCGGGGCCGCCGATGCAGGGAGCGAGATGTATATTCTAGAGCAGTTCCACGATTACAAGATGGTTGAGAACCGTCTGTGATCGAGCAGCTCATGAGATAATATGCATTGTTAAGGAGCTTGAGCTCAAGGCGCGAGTTACGAGCAAGTTTGTCGCGGCTGCATAATCGCTAAGCTCCCCAATTCTGGAGGAACTTTGCCACCACTCTGAAACATCGAGGCGTGAATTCTCGTGGAGGATGTCATTGGCCATCTGAGTGTTGAGCAGAATTCGAGGGCAAAGGACTCGCACGGAAAAGGGGCCGAAGGGACTTCTGTCGCCAACATGGTGAACCAGAAGAACTTCAACTCCCACAAGCCGAAGGGAAAGAACGGTGTCCAACACAATACCGACTTTAAGAAGAAGGGTAAGAAGACCTTCAAGAAGAGCAAGAAGGATGAGGGCTGCTTTACTTGTGGTTCGGTTGAACATTGGGCCAACAAGTGCCCAAACAAGTACAAGAAGCCAGGACAGAAATCCAAGTCTGTCAACATGATTGTGGGCAACAATGAGAACGGTGCATCTGGGTACGGTAATTTAGTTACTGTTTTTTCAGTGTTTCAACCCAACAATTGGTGGGTGGACACAGGTGCAGGTGTTCATGTGTGTGCTGACATTTCATTGTTCACTTCTTACCAGGTCACAGGTCGCGGGTCCGTATTGATGGGGAATGGAGCGAGTGCTTCTGTTCATGGTGTTGGCATGGTCGATCTGAAGTTTACTTTGGGAAGGATCGTGCAGCTGAAGAACATGCAGCATGTCCCCGCCATCAAGAAGAACCTCGTTAGTGGCTCCCTTCTATGTAGAGAAGGTTTTAAGTTGGTTTTCGAGTCTAATAAATTAGTTGTTACGAAATATGGACTCTTTGTTGGAAAAGGTTATGAGAGCGGAGGGATGTTCCGCCTTTCCCTCGCAGATTTTTGTAATAAAGTCGTGAACCATATTCATTCGAATGTTAATGAATCTGAAGTTTGGCATTCACGTCTTTATCACATTAGTTTCGGTGTTATGACGCGGCTAGCCAAGTTGGATTTAATCCCGAGTTTCACTTTAGCCAAAAGGTTCTAAGTGCCTATCATGTGTGCAAGCTAAGCAACCTCGCAAGCGTCACAAGGCCGCGGAGGAGAGGCACTTGGCACCATTAGAACTCATACATTCTGATCTTTGTGAGATGAATGGTGTGTTGACTAAAGGCGGAAAGAAATACTTCATGACGTTGATAGATGATTCCACTAGATATTGCTCTGTGTATCTGTTAAATACTAAAGATGAGGCTCTACACTACTTTAAAATCTATAAGGCAGAAGTTGAGAATCAACTTGAAAAGAAAATTAAACGAATCCGGTCAGATCGCGGTTGAGAGTACTTCTCGAGTGAGTTTGATTCCTTTTGTGCGGAACACGGCATTATTCATGAGAGGACGCCTCCCTATTCTCCCCAGTCAAACGGGGTTGTCGAGCGGAAAAACTGTACTCTAACTGATCTGGTTAACGCCATGTTAGATACATCGGGTTTATCCAAGGCATGGTGGGGGGAGGCTATATTGACGGCATGTCATGTCCTGAATAAAGTTCCGACAAAGGATAATGAGATCACTCCCTATGAGAAATGGGCAAAGAGAAGGACAACACTCTCGTACTTGCGCACTTGGGCTGTTTGGCGAAAGTCAATGTGTCAATCCCCAAAAAGCGTAAGCTTGGACCCAAGACTGTGGACTGCATTAATTTGGGCTACGCTAAGAACAGCGTTGGCTATAGATTTCTAGTAGTGAAATCTGAGGTACCTCACCAGAAGGTCGGTACAATTATGGAGTCTAAGGATGCTACATTCTTTGAGGATATTTTTCCCATGAGAGATATGCAAAGCACTTCTAGACAGAAATCTGAGGAGACTCCTGAGCCTGCCATTCCTATGGAATATTATGAACGAACACATGATGAAAATCCTGAGGAGGATGACGAGGAAACCCTTGGTAGGGGCAAGAGACAAAGGACTGCAAAGACCTTTGGTGATGATTTCTTTGTGTACCGTGTGGATGATACTCCCAATTCTATCTCGGAAGCGTATGCCTCTCCAGAAGCTGACTACTGGAAGGATGCGGTCCGTAGCGAGATAGATTCCATCATGGCTAACGGGACATGGGAGATCACTGAGCGTCCCTATGGTTGCAAACCATTGGGATGTAAGTGGGTGTTCAAAAAGAAGCTTAGGCCCGACGGTACGATTGAAAAGTACAAGGCTAGATTTGTGGCCAAGGGCTATGACCAGAAAGAAGAGGAAGATTTCTTCGATACTTATTCACATGTGGCTAGACTGACTACCATTCGAGTATTACTCTCGTTGGCGGCCTCACATGGTCTTCTCGTCCATCAAATGGATGTTAAGACGGCTTTTCTGAATGGAGAGCTGAATGAGGAAATCTACATGCAACAGCTAGATGGCTTTGTGATAGATGGTCAGGAAAGAAAGGTGTGTAGGTTGCTGAAATCTTTATATGGCTCAAGCAAGCACCTAAGCAATGGCATGATAAGTTTAATACAACTCGACATCTGTTGGCTTCGTTGTTAATGAAGTCGACAAATGTGTATACTATCACCATGGTGGGGGCGAAGGAGTTATCTTGTGCTTGTATGTTGATGACATATCGATATTCGAACCAACCTCAAAGTCATTGAGGAGGTTAAGTCGCTTCGTCTCGTAACTTTGAGATGAAGGATCTTGGTGTGGCTGATGTTATCTTGAACATCAAGCTACTGAGAGATAATGAGGGTGGGATCACACTTCTGCAATCCCATTATGTTGAGAAGGTGTTGAGTCGTTTTGGATATTCGGACTGCACACCATCTCAAACACCATATGATCCTAGCGTGTTGATTCGAAAGTTCAAAGGCATGGCTACAGATCAATTGAGATATTCTCAAATCATTGGTTCACTGATGTACCTAGTGAGCGCAACGAGGCCTGACATCGCATTTGCTGTGAGCAAACTTAGCCGTTTTGTTTCCAAACCGGGTGATGTACATTGGCATGCTATTGAAAGAGTTATGCGCTATCTGAAAGGTACTATGAACTATGGACTTCACTATACCGGAGACCCGTCGGTACTTGAAGGGTATAGTGATGCTAATTGGATCTCGATGTTGATGAGATGAAGGCCACAACCGGGTATATGTTTACTCTTGGAGGTGGCGCTGTTTCTCGAAGTCTTGCAAGCAAACGATCTTAACGAGATCGACAATGGAAGCAGAATTAACAAGATTAGGCACTTTCGTGTTGAAGCAGATGGCTTGAGATCTTTTGATGGACTTGCCATGGTTGATAAACGGTTCGCTATCCTTATGAACTGTGACAATCGATGTCATCACCAAGGTGAAGAGTTCAAAGGACAACATGAAGTCCAACAAACACATAAGAATGAGATTAAAAGCTGTCGTAAAATTAAGAAAATCCGAGTGATAGCGTTGGACTATGTCCATACGGCTAAGAATCGCAAATCCTTTATTTAAAGGGCTATCACGTAGTGATAGATAGTGCATCGAGGAGATGGGTATGAGACCCACATGAGTTACCATGGTGGTAACCCAACCTATGTGATCGGAGATCCCGTGAAGTAGGACCAGGAAAACAAGCGGTGGTGAACCGAGGAGAGTAACTTTACTAACCCACTCCGCTGGAGATGCAATACTCGAAACCGTATGGAAGGATGACTATTGTCTTAATATGTTCCAAGGCTTATATGTATAAGCAAGATGCTATCCTACAGAGCGATCTTTGGAGGAACATACCTATGTGAGCCCGACTGCTAGTCACGGTCTATGAGATTGGGGTGATCTCTAGTAAGCTCATGAATAGGCCAGGAGTGTGACTTATATGCTCCACCCAAGGGGTCAGCCTTCGGCAGCCCAGTACTAGTAAGACATGTGGTGAAACTTCTTTACGCCAAACTGACAATTCAAGGCATAGTCCATTGTAAAAGTTGTGAAGGAGTGTAGCCACTTGCTCTAGGTGAAGCTCAACCTTAATGTGTCTTCACCAAACACTAGTATATCAAAACAGCGTTTGGAACAAGGGACAAAGTGGGCCCCTGAGATCTGGTGGGGGATTGTTGAAATGTGAGATGGGCCTAGAGCCCATATGACAATTTCAGATTTGATCTCTAAGGGCCCATGTGGGTGGCATGACAAGGTGGTGGGAAGTTTAGTCCCACCATGCTAGTGGAAGAAAAGTTGAAGTGGTTTATAACGGTGGCTCTTCTACATGCTATTGGAGCTTGAGAAGAGAAGAGGCCCTCGCGCGCTCCTCCTCCTCCGCCCGCCTCGCCTCGCCTCGCCTCGCCTCGTCACGACGCGTCGCGGGTTGCGGGAATGAGCCGAACCGAGCTCGCACCTATGCGCTTATTTTTGCCAGTCACTAACGGAGAGGTTTCGACAGCAGGCCACGATCCGAGACGCCGGATCGTGGGCGTCACGACTTCGGACGCCGGTCAAGCCCACGTCCTCCACGCGCTGCGTCTATATAAGTGTGTTGTGTCCTCTAACCCTAGCCGCCACGAACAGATCACATTCGCCACGCCCACCGTCGCTTCTTCTGCCGCTGCAGCCGGTGACTCCATCTCGCCCGCCGCGTATACGCTCGACGGAGAGTAGGTCTCCAAACCATGCCCTTCGGTTCTGACGGGCGAGGGCGAATAGGTTTGTGGGCAGCGACACGCGATCGCCGCTCGATCGTCTACTTCCTCTACGCCCACGCCGCCTTCATCATTACCATGTCCACCGACGCCGACCCGCCGCCGCCGAGAAAGCCGAAGCCGACAAAAGGCCGCCGAGGACGCCGCCGCCGCCACCAAAGCGCGCCTCGCGTGGCTCATGGAGGGTATAACTCGCTTATCCCGCCTCCGATTATTTTCATATTAGCAAGACTAGCAAGATGTGTAGATTTGTCTCATCGCTTGCTTAGTACGTGCATGTTTAGATCAAAGTCAGTACGTCATCAACTTAGTCAATGCCATGCTAGTGATTTACTCGTGGATTAATTTAATCGAGAAATTGCCTATTTGCTCAACAAGTCCTGGCAGGCTGGCCGCCTCTGCTCGTGGAGTGTGCACACGTAACTTGGTGCCTTGGATTGGATAGATTGATCCATCGTAGCTGTTACCAAGCATGGCGTTTAGGAATAAAAAATGTCTGAAAAACCTGGGCCCGGTTTAGCCCCAACAAAGCTCCGCCCCTGCTTTCAGTTCGTTGGAGCCACAAAAAGGTCACTCGCGGAAGTAAACATTGGTTGCCTTGCAAAAAAAAAAAAAAGAAGTAAACATTGGTTTTAGAAGAAGAAACGTTCATTCATTGTACAGTGGTCAGTAAAGGTGTGTATACCTGTAATTAATCCAGAAGCTTCTCTCAGTGGATTTGCATTAAAAAAACATCACTCAGCACCTTCCCATTTGAACGCAGATGCTCGATTCGTCCCCTCATCGAGCATCAAGCGGAGGGGTCCTAGCTCGATCAGCCAAACTAAAGTCCCCGGCTGGAAGATAATGCTGATCTTGTCTCCACGCCCACAGAGCCTCCATTCCTCTTCCTCCCACGAATCCCGGCCCAGACGCAAGCACGCAGCCGCGGGAATCAAACAACAGTGCAAGGAGAACAAGAACAAAATGCCATCCACGCCCGTTCGGCTCCGCGCGCGCCTGGTCGTTCGTGCGTTCCATCTCAGGATTCTTCTTGGCGATCGCAACTTGTCTCTGGCATATCGACTCCCCCACGTCCACTCACGCACAGGCCACGCGCGACCCATGCGTCCATTCACGCACACGCTGTTTGGTTGGAGAGATGACACCGTGGACGGGACAGGGTCCTAACGATTCTCTTCTCTAGGCTTACCAGAAGGTCGTGAGTAGCCCTCAAGCACCGCCCGTCATTTTGGCACCTCCCTGCTGCCTTAATATTCTTTCTATCCCTTTGACGCTATGGCTGGCCTATATGGTGGACAGACATGGATGGACGAGTCACTCGGCAGAGTGAGCCGAGCCGTGACGACCAAATCCCGCGCCACCAGGGATATGCCAATTTGGTGGCTTGCACCTGTGAGGTTCTTCTCTTGGCAATGAAATCTCCGGGTCACTAGCTAGCTAGTGGTCACTTCCCTGTAGCCAAGGGCGTACAATAATTACTGATAAGTGAGCCCTGACGACGGACGGCAACGTACGCGCATCAGTTGTGTTTTGGAGTTTGACGCGAGGGGGTCAAAAACTCGCACGATTTGGCCCGTAATCCCCGCTGTTTTCGGCTCATTCAGATGAATATTCATATTCATAGCCAAAGTCATCTGTTTTTATGCCATAAAAAACAGAGGTTTGGATGTAGCGTCAACCGGGTGGAGGCGGGCCGACGTCGTAGCAAAGATAAGAGCATCTCTAGCCGTTGGCCCCCCATGGGCTCGAAAATTCGCCGCCTGGGGGCGACCCGGCGAAAAACTCGGCTTGGAGCCGATCGGGTCCCAGCCGCCGGCCCCAGGGTCGACGCAGAATGTTTTTTTTTAAATAAACATACGTTCGGCTAAAATTCGGCAAACGGGCATAAACTTCGGCGAAATATAGCAAACTTAAAATAACATCGGCGCTTAACAGTTTTTTACGTAGCAAACTTAAAAAATAAAAACCTAGCTACAGGAAGAACGCGCTGAGTGATGGAGTCATATACCTAGGGTAGGGTCATAGACCTGATCTAAATACTCTACCCAAGGACACCCTTAGAAGAGATCACCTTCCAGTCGACCTACGAGGAACCCACTGACCGACTTGAAGGACTCGACCATAAAGACTCACTCGACCACCGTAAGGTCAAGAAGCACTCAGATCGCAACGGTCTGTAATTAAGTAGACTTTATGATAGTTAAGACACTTTATGTGGGCGCTACCAAGAACGCCTGCACTTAATGTACTTTAAACCCCTCATTATGTGGGTGGCAGGGTCTGGCGACTCTATATAAGCCACCCCTCCACAGGCGTAAGGGTTCGCACTCGCATTTCATATACATATAATCCACTCGACCGCCTCGGGCCCGAGACGTAGGGCTTTACTTCTCCGAGAAGGGCTGAACTCGACATCTCCGTGTTTACAACCTCTCCATAGCTAGGACCTTGCCTCTCCATACCTACCCCCACTCTACTGTCAGACTTAGAACCACGACACTAAGCGCGGCGAAGTCCTCATCGTCGCCGCCATCGCCATCGCCGCCGTCGTCCTTCTCCTCCTTGACGCGGTCGCTGCCACCCTCTTTGGACCTCGCCTTCGTCGTCGCCCTGGCGGACCGGTGGCGGCGTCGTCGTTGCCGAGGACGATGACTTCTCCTCGTCGCAAAGAC
The DNA here is from genome assembly GCA_021437245.1 of Aegilops speltoides. Classification (NCBI taxonomy): domain Eukaryota; kingdom Viridiplantae; phylum Streptophyta; class Magnoliopsida; order Poales; family Poaceae; genus Aegilops; species Aegilops speltoides. The sequence continues at coordinate 408,238,955 of CM038146.1, read as the reverse complement.
CGGCGCCGAGCGGAGTATCGCTTAGGGCGCGCATTGGCGCTTAGCTCGATCTGCGCCTAGTCGTCGCACGCCCATTTCAACGCCGCCTCCTCGGAGAGGCCCCGCTCCGTATTGACCGCGGAGAGCCCCAGCTCCATCTTCACCGCGGCGAGCCCGGGCTCCGTCTTCGGCTTGACGAAGCAGGGAGGGGCCGAGGAGGAGGCGCGCCCGCCATCGTTGATGACGACGTCGGCGCTGCGTGTTCGCCGGCCGAGCGGCGTCTCGCCGGGCTCGGCCTTGACGCCGAAAGCGGCATGCACCCGACGAGGAGGAACGGGAGGAGGAGGAAGAAGAGGACGCCGCCCTCCTCGGCATCATCTAGCCGCCGATCCGGGCCTGGGCGGGAGGGTAGGTCATGGGTGGGTCGTTGCCGCCCTCGAGGTGCCCGAGGACGGCGAGAAGCGAGCAGCCGGGGGCGCCCCACCACAGGCAGCGCCCCTCGATGTTCTGTCTGTCCCCGACCACCGGCGCCCCGTTGGTGGAGGCGAGCCGATGCGCCTGCCGGTGTTGGAAGTACGCCGCCCACATCTTGTGGTTGCCAGCGGCGTACTGCAGGAGGGAGCGCTGCTCGTCCGTCAGCGACGCCCGTACGCGGTCGACCTCGGCGGCGAAGAGGTCGGGGCGCGCGTCGACGTCGGGCACCAGGGGGATGGGGACGCCGCCGGCGCTGAGCCTCCAACCCGACGGCCCGGCGCGCATGTCAGGAGGCGCCGGGATGTTGGCCTCGAAGAGCAGGTAGGCCTCCCAGTTGTGGAGGGAGCGGCGGCCGAAGCCGTTCGCCGCCGCCCCACCGCCGGGGAACCGCTCAGCCATCGTCTCGGGGAGGAGGGCACGGGGGAGAGAGGTGGAGCTCGACGGCTGTGCGCGGGGAGAGAGGCAGAGAGCTCGGCGGCGGGGTTGTTGGCGGGTGTGGCTAGAGGCGAGGGAGAGCCGTGCTTTTATAGCGGGGCGCCGTGTGTACCCGTGGCGGAAGGGGATGTTGGGGAACGTAGTAATTTCAAAAAATTTCCTACGCACACGCAAGATCATGGTGATGTATAGCAACGAGAGGGGAGAGTGTTGTCTACATACCCTTGTAGACCCGAAGCGGAAGCGATCACAACGTAGAGGAAGTAGTCGACGCTCTCCTCGCGATCCGACCGATCCGGCGCCGTTACATTCGACGCCCGAAGTTCTTGACACACGACAGCTCGATGACGCCCTCAGACTCGATCCAGCCGAGTGTCGAGGGAGAGTTTCACAAGACGACGGCGTGCAGGACGATCTTGATGTTTCACCGCAGCAGGGCTTCGCTTAAGCTTCTTGCGACAGTATAACCGAGGTGGAATATGGTGGAGGGGCACGCGACACGGCTAAGGAACGATCTCACGATCAACTTGTGTGTTCCAAGGTGCCCCTGCCCAGATATAAAGGAGCAAGGGTGGAGGGGGGGGCGGCCAAGGGAGGCGCTACGGGAGTCCTACTCCTCTGGGAGTAGGATTCCCCAATCCTAGTTGGACTAGGATTCCTGAGGGAAAGAGAGAGGGGGCGGCCCTTCTCCTAGTCCTAATAGGACTAGGGAAGGGGGAGGCGCCTGCCTAGGGCTGGCCCTTTCTCCTTTCCACTAAGGCCCATCGAGGCCCATTTACCTCCCGGGGTTCCGTAACCTCCCGGTACTCGCAGAATTCCGCCGCCCGAACCATTCAACTCCAAACATAGGCTTCCAATATATCAATCTTTATGTCTCGACCATTTCGAGACTCCTCGTCATGTCCGTGATCACATCCGGACTCAACTCCTTCGTACATCAAAATACATAAACTCATAACAACCGCCATCGAAACCTTAAGCGTGCGGACCCTACGGTTCGAGAACAATGTAGACATGACCTAGAACTATTCACGGTCAATAACCAACAGCGGGACCTGGATGCCCATATTGGTTCCTACATGTTCTACGAAGATCTTTGTCGGTCAGACAAGATAACAACATACGTTGTTCCCTTTGTCATCGGTATGTTACTTGCCGAGATTCGATCGTCGGTATCCAATACCTAGTTCAATCTCGCTACCAGCAAGTCTCTTTACTCGTTCCGTAATACATCATCTCACAACTAACTCATTAGTTGTAGTGCTTGCAAGGCTTCATGATGTGCATTACCGAGAGGGCCCAGAGATACCTCTCCGACAATCGGAGTGACAAAACCTAATCTCAAATACGCCAACCCAACATCTACCTTTGGAGACACCTGTAGTACTCCTTTATAATCACCCGATTACGTTGTGACGCTTGGTAGTACCCAAAGTGTTCCTCCGTAAACGGAGTTGCATAATCTCATAGTTACAGAACATGTATATGTCATGGATAAAAGCAGAGCAACATACTAAACGATCGTGTGCTAAGCTAAGGGAATGGGTCATGTCAATCGATCATTCTACTAATGATGTGACCTTGTTAATCAAATAACAACTCCTTGTTCATGGTCGGAAACATAACCATCTTTGATTAACAAGCTAGTCTAGTAGAGGCATACTAGTGACATGTTGTTTTGTCTATGCATTCACACATGTATCATGTTTCCTGTTAATACAATTCTAGCATGAATGATAAACATTTATCATGAAATAAGGAAATAAATAATAACTTTATTATTGCCTCTAGGGCATATTTCCTTCAGCCTCCCACTTGCACTAGAGTCAATAATCTAGATTACATAGTCTAACACCCATGGAGTCTTGGTGCCGATCATGTTTTGCTCGTGGAAGAGGCTTAGTCAACGGTTCGCAACATTCAGATCCGTATGTATCTTGCAAATCTCTATGTCTCCGTCTCGGACTAAGTCCCGGATGGAATTGAAGCGCCTCTTGATGTGCTTGGTCCTCTTGTGAAATCTGGATTCCTTTGCTAAGGCAATTGCTCCAAGATTGTCACGAAGATTTTCATTGGACCCGATGCACTAGGTATGACACCTAGATCGGATATGAACTCCTTCATCCGCACTCCTTCATTAGCTGCTTCCAAGCTGCTATGTATTCCGCTTCACATGTAGATCCCGCCACGACGCTTTGTTTAGAACTCGCACCAACCGACAGCTCCTCCGCTTAGTGTAAATACGATCCGGTCTGCGATTTAGAATCGTCCGGATCGGTGTCAAAGCTTGCATCAACGTAACTGCCACGGTGAGCTCTTTGTCACCTCCATATACGAGAAACATATCCTTAGTCCTTTTCGTATTTCAGATGTTCTTGACCGCTGTCCAAATGATCCACTCTGGATTACTTTGGTACCTCCCTGCTAGGCTTATAGCAAGGCACACATCAGTGTGGTACACAAGATTGCATACATGATAGAGCCTATGGTGAAGCATAGGAACATCTTTCATTTTCTCTCTATCTTCTGCAGTGGTCGGGCATTGAGTCCGACTCAACTTCACACCTTGTAACACGTGCAAGAACCCTTTCTTTGCTTGATCCATTTTGAACTTCTTCAAAACTTTGTCAAGGTATGTGCTTTGTGAAAGTCCAATTAAGCGCCTTGATCTATCTCTATAGATCTTAATGCCCAATATGTAAGCAGCTTCACCGAGGTCTTTCATTGAAAAACTCTTATTCAAGTATCCCTTTATGCTATCCAGAAATTCTATATCATTTCCGATCAGCAATATGTCATCCACATATAAGATCAGAAATGCTACAGAGCTCCCACTCACTTTCTTGTAGATACAGCCTCTCCAAAAGTCTCAGATAAACCCAAATGCTTTGATCACACTATCAAAGCGTTTATTCCAACTCCGAGATGCTTGCACCAGTCCATAGATGGATCGCTGGAGCTTGCACACTTTGTTAGCTCCTTTTGGATCGATAAAACCTTCCGTTGCATCATATACAACTCTTCTTCCGTAAATCCATTCAGAATGCGCTTTACATCCATTTGCCAAATTTCATAATCATAAAATGCGCAATTGCTAACATGATTCGGACGGACTTAAGCATCGCCACGGGTGAGAAGGTCTCATCGTAGTCAATCCCTTGAACTTGTCGAAACCTTTTGCATAAGTCGAGCTTTATAGACAAGAATATTACCGTCGCTGTCGGTCTTCTTCTTGAAGATCCACTTGTTTTCTATTGCTTGCCTACCATTGGGCAAGTCAACCAAAGTCCACACTTTGTTTTCATACATGGATCCCATCTCGATTTCATGGCCTCAAGCCATTTTATGGAATCTGGGCTCACCATCGCTTCTTCATAGTTCGTAGGTTCATCATGATCTAGTAGCATGACTTCCGTAACAGGATTACCGCATACCACTCAAAAGCGGATCTTATTCTCGTTGATCTACGAGGTTCTGCAAGAACTTGATCTCAAGTTTCATGATCAACATCATCAACTTCCTCGCTACTTGGTGTAGATGTCTCGTAAACTGGTTTCTGCGATTTAACTACTTTCAAGTAAGGGAGAAGGTACTATTACCTCATCAAGTTCCACTTTCCTCCCACTCACTTCTTTCGAGAGAAACTCCTTCTCTAGAAAGGATCCATTCTTAGCAACGAATGTCTTGCCTTCGGATCTGTGATAGAAGGTGTACCCAACTGTCTCCTTTGGGTATCCTATGAAGACACATTTTCGATTTGGGTTCGAGCTTATCGGGTTGAAGCTTTTTCACATAAGCATCGCATCCCCAAACTTTAAGAAACGACAACTTTGGTTTCTTGCTAAACCATAGTTCATAAGGTGTCGCCTCAACGGATTTCGACGGTGTTCTATTCAGGTGAATGCGGCCGTCTCTAGAGCATAACCCCAAAACGATAGCGGTAAATCAGAAGAGACATCATAGATCGCACCATATCTAGTAAAGCACGACACGACGCTCGACACACCATTACGTTGTGGTGTTCCGGTGGCGGAGTTGCTAAACTATTCCGCATTGTTTCAAATGTAGACCAAACTCGAACTCAAATATTCACCTCCACGATCGATCGTAGAAACTTAATTTTCTTGTTACGATGATTTTCAACTTCACTCAAATTCTTTGAACTTTTCAAACGTTTCAGACTTATGTTTCATTAAGTAGATATACCCATATCCGCTTAAGTCATCTGTGAAGGTGAGAAAATAACGATATCCGCCATGAGCCTCAATATTCATCGGACCACATACATCTCAGATGTATGATTTCCAACAAATCTGTTGCTCTCTCCATAGTACCGAGAACGGTGTTCTAGTCATCTTGCCCATGAGGCACGGTTCAAGTGCCAAGTGATTCATAATCAAGTGACTCCAAAAGTCCATCAAGATGGAGTTTCTTCATGCGCTTTATACCGATATGACCTAAACGGCAAGTACACAAATAAGTTGCACTATCATTATCAACTCTGCATCTTTTGGCTTCAACATTATGAATGTGTGTATCACTACTATCGAGATTCATAAGAAATAGACCACCTCAAGGGTGCATGACCATAAAAGATATTACTCATATAAATAGAACAACCATTATTCTCTCGATTTAAATGAATAACCGCCTCGCATCAAACAAGATCCAGATATAATGTTCATGCTCAACGCAGCACCAAATAACAATTATTTAGGTCTAAAACTAATCCCAAGGTAGATGTAGAGGTAGCGTGTCGACCGCGATCACATCGACTTTGGAACCATTTCCCACGCCAAGATCGTCACCTCGCCCTTGCCGAGTTCGTTTAATCCAGTAGTCCCTGCTTCGAGTTGCAAATATTAGCAATGTAACCAAAGATCAAATACCCAGTGCTACTACGAGCTCTAGTAAGGTACACATCAATAACATGTATATCACATATACCTTTGTTCACCTTGCCATCCTTCTTATCCGCCAAATACTTGGGGCAGTTCCGCTTCAAAGGACTATGTCGCTTGCAGAGAAGCACTCGATTTGTGTTTAGGGCCGTCTTGGGTTTTTCTCCGAGCAAAGAACTTGCTTGCTGTTCTTCTTGAGATTCCTTCTTCTTCCCTTTGCCTTTCTTCTTGAAACTAGTGGTCTTATTGACCATCAACACTTGATGCTCCTTCTGATTTCTACCTCCGCAGCCTTTAGCATTGCGTAAGAGCTCGTATAGTCTTTACTAACCCTTGCATATTATAGTTCATCACGAAGCCTTTGTAGCTTGGTGGCGTGATTGAGAATTTCTGTCAATGACACAATCATCCGGAAGATTAACTCCCAATTGTGTCAAGTGATTGTAGTACCCGCACATCTTGAGTATATGCTCACTAATGTAACTGTTCTCCTCCATCTTGCAGCTATAGAACTTATTGGAGACTTCATATCTCTCAATCCGGGCATTCTGTTGAATATCAACTTCAACTCTCGAACATCTCATATGCTCCATGACGCTCAAAACGCCGTTGAAGTCCCGGTTCTAAGCCGTAAAGCATGGCACATCGAACTATAGAGTAGTCATCGCTTTGCTCGCCAGACGCTCATAACATCCGGCGTTGCTCCAAAGAAGAGTTCGTCACCTAGCGGTGCATCCAGACGTAGCTCTTACGGCAAAGAATGAGGATGATCTCGTTACGGACCCAATCCGTAATTGCTACCATCATCTTTCAACTTTGCTTTCTCAAGGAACGCATTAAAATTCAACGGAACAACAAAGACGAGCCATCTATCTACAATCAAACATAAACAAGCAAGATACTATCAGTACTAAGTTCATGATAAATTTAAGTTCAATTAATCATATTACTTAAGAACTCCCACTTAGAAAAACATCTCTAGTCATCTAAGTGATCACGTGATCCAAATCAACTAAACCATAACCGATCATCACGTGAAATGGAGTAGTTTTCAATGGTGAACATCTTATGTTGATCATATCTACTATATGATTCACGCCGACCTTTCGGTCTCCGTGTTCCGAGGCCATATCGCATATGCTAGGCTCGTCAAGTATAACCCGAGTATTCTGCGGTGCAAAACTGGCTTGCACCCGCTGTAGATGGACGAGAGCTTATCACACCCGATCATCACGCGTGGTGTCCGGGCACGATTTAACTTTGGCAACGGTGCATACCGGGAGAACACTTCTTGATTATTTAGTGAGAGATCATCTTATAATGCTACCGTCAATCAAAGCAAGATAAGATGCATAAAAGGATAAACATCACATGCAAATCAATATAAGTGATATGATATGGTCATCATCATCTTGTGCTTCACGATCTCCATCTTGCAAGACCACCATGATCACCATCGCCACCGCGCGACACCTTGATCTCCATCGCAGCATCGTTGTCGCCTCGCCAAACTTATGCTATTACGACTATCGCTACCGCTTAGTGATAAAGTAAAGCATTACGAAGCGATTGCATTGCATACAATAAAGCGACAACCATATGGCTCTCGCCATTGCCGATAACTTCGTTACAAAACATGATCATCTCATACAATAAAATATAGCATCACGCCTTGACCATATCACATCACAACATGCCCCGCAAAAACAAGTTAGACGCCCTCTACTTTGTTGTTGCAAATTTTACGTGGCTGCTACGGGCTTAAGCAAGAACTAGTCTCACCCACGCATCAAAACCACAACGATATTTCGTCAAATAGACTCCGCTTTAACCTTCTCAAGGACCGGGCGAGCTACACTCGGTTCAACTAAAGTGAGAGAGACAGCACCCACCACCACCTTTAAGCAACGAGTGCTCGCAGCGGTGAAACCAGTCTCGCGAAGCGCACGCGTAATGTCGGTCCGGGCCGCTTCATCTCACAATACCGCTGAACCAAAGTATGACATGCTGGTAGGTAGTATGACTTGTATCGCCCACAACTCACTTGTGTTCTACTCGTGCAAAACATCAAACCATAAAAAACCTAGGCTCGGATACCACTGTTGGGGAACGTAGTAATTTCAAAAAATTTCCTACGCACACGCAAGATCATGGTGATGTATAGCAACGAGAGGGGAGAGTGTTGTCTACATACCCTTGTAGACCCGGCGAAGCGATCACAACGTAGAGGAAGTAGTCGACGTTCTCCTCGCGATCCGACCGATCCCGCGCCGTTATCTGACGCCCCGAGTTCTTGACACACGACAGCTCGATGACGCCCTCAGACTCGATCCAGCCGAGTGTCGAGGAGAGTTTCACAAGACGACGGCGTGGTGACGATCTTGATGTTTCACCGGCGCAGGCTTCGCTTAAGCTTGACGACAGATAACCGAGGTGGAATATGGTGGAGGGGCACCGACACGGCTAAGGAACGATCTCACGATCAACTTGTGTGTTCCAAGGTGCCCCCTGCCTCAGATATAAAGGAGCAAGGGTGGAGGGGCGGCGGCCAAGGAGGCGGCTGGGAGTCCTACTCCTCCGGGAGTAGGATTCCCCAATCCTAGTTGGACTAGGATTCCTGAGGGAAAGAGAGAGGGGGCGGCCCTTCTCCTAGTCCTAATAGGACTAGGGAAGGGGGGGTAGCGCGCCTGCCTAGGGCTGGCCCTTTCTCCTTTCCACTAAGGCCCATCGAGGCCCATTTACCTCCCGGGGTTCCAGAACCTCCCTGACTCAGAATTCCGCCGCCGGAACCATTCCAACTCCAAACATAGGCTTCCAATATATCAATCTTTATGTCTCGACCATTTCGAGACTCCTCGTCATGTCCGTGATCACATCCGGACTCAACTCCTTCGTACATCAAAATACATAAACTCATAACAACCGCCATCGAAACCTTGCGTGCGGACCCTACGGTTCGAGAACAATGTAGACATGACCTAGAACTATTCACGGTCAATAACCAACAGCGGACCTGGATGCCCATATTGGTTCCTACATGTTCTACGAAGATCTTTGTCGGTCGATCAAGATAACAACATACGTTGTTCCCTTTGTCATCGGTATGTTACTTGCTCGAGATTCGATCGTCGGTATCCAATACCTAGTTCAATCTCGCTACAAGAAGTCTCTTTACTCGCTCCGTAATACATCATCTCACAACTAACTCATTAGTTGTAGTGCTTGCAAGGCTTCGATGATGTGCATTACCGAGAGGGCCCAGAGATACCTCTCCCACAATCGGAGTGACAAAACCTAATCTCAAATACGCCAACCCAACATCTACCTTTGGAGACACCGTAGTACTCCTTTATAATCACCCAGCCACGCTAGACGCTTGGTAGTACCCAAAGTGTTCCTCCAGAACGGAGTTGCATAATCTCATAGTTACAGAACATGTATATGTCATGGATAAAAGCAAGAGCAACATACTAAACGATCGTGTGCTAAGCTAAGGAATGGGTCATGTCAATCGATCATTCTACTAATGATGTGACCTTGTTAATCAAATAACAACTCCTTGTTCATGGTCGGAAACATAACCATCTTTGATTAACAAGCTAGTCTAGTAGAGGCATACTAGTGACATGTTGTTTTGTTTATGCATTCACACATGTATCATGTTTCCGGTTAATACAATTCTAGCATGAATGATAAACATTTATCATGAAATAAGGAAATAAATAATAACTTTATTATTGCCTCTAGGGCATATTTCCTTCAGGGGAGGGGGGCGTCGCCGCGCCGTCCATGTGCCCCGCCCGTGAGGAATCAATGGAAGGCTAGCTGGCGGCAGCCTTGCCATTGATTCCTCGCGGGAAACCGAGGCGTTGTGAGGACGACGAGGCGAGTATTGCTGACTCGGCGGGCCCGCAGCGCGTTCGCGCCAAAACCGCTCGCCCCAGCGCCCCTGGTTCGGCTTGGATACGCCGGCATGAATTTTGACCCAAGCCGCGAAAAAAATGCGCTATTAAGAATCTACCGATTTTTGACGCCGTGAAAAAAATCGACTCGAAAGGGCCTGTTGGGGCGCGACTGAAGATGCTCTAAGCAGTTGGGTGAGAACGTGCACGTACGGCATGGCATGGACCGTACATACGCTACTCTGATCAGCTAGCTGCAGCTTAGTGAGGACCATACCGTCATAACCATGAGGGTGCCTCTCACTTTCAGGATGCGCCACGAGAGGCAACTAATTAGGCCACGACTCGATGAGAGGACCACGACGAATCGCCATTGAACTCCAAAAGGCAAAAGGCCTAGCTTGGCTCGGCCGCCCCTCTTATCTCCCCGAGTCCCCACGAGCGCCACGACCGTATATATCTCAGTCTCGATCTTGGGACCTCGCCGCAGCGTCCCGTCCCCCTCGTCCGGATATCTACGCGCGCAGCTGCAACTGGACGATCGATATGTGTATCCGATCCGAGCACACTGAACTGCATGGCACGAGGGACCGAATCCCGCGGGGCATCCGGTGCGTGGTGCCCCGGGGAGCCGAGCATTAAGACGGGCCGGCAATAGAAGTTTGTTAGGCACGACAGCAAGGGCGGCACGTGGGCGGGCTTCGCCGTTGAGCGTTGCGGCCGGCATGAATACACACACCGGCAACGGCAACCTCATTTCCGTAACAGGCTGAGCTTTCTGTCTACAGTTGGTTCGTTGTAAGAAACCCTGAAAGATACCGGAGAAACCGACTGCACACGAGATGTATATATAATCGAGGCATCGAGCATCGATCGATCTACGGAGTAAGAAGATCTCCGCGACCGGAGGTGACGGCGAGGCCGGTACCCGCTTGCCGGCCGGCCGGCCGTGGCGTCGCTGGCGCGGCGATTCACGCGTGTCTCCGGGGATCTACGTACGAGAGCGACGGGTGACGACGTCGATCGCCCCCCGCCGCGCCCTACCGCGCTGTCCGTTCAGTTTCCTGTCACGCTGTCGACTCCTGCTGTTTGCCGCCCCCCTATTGCTGCTCTGACGTACCCCCTCTACAACCTAAACCTACACCGTTGCTGCTAAATTCACTGCCTCTAGGTGGGTGAGCGGGCGCCGTCAGTACCACGAGGCATGTATGCACGGACGGACCCTAACCCTAGTTAGTTTCACAAGTTCCAACCGAGTCGGCATGCATCATCAGAAGGGAAACGACTCGCTCCCTGCTACTTGATTGATTTGTGCCTCAGCTGTAGCTCGTTAGGTGCGACCTCTGCTCCTGCTATTCACTAGTCACAGATTCACCAAACAGTCATTAAGCCTAGTGCTACTGCTAGATGATCTACTGCTGGTTGCTTGAGCAGTACAACTCGATCTGGGTCGATCTAACACTGGCGATGATGGATGGATACGCGTCGACAAGCACCGAGTGTATGTGGCCGTTTGACCTAACAAATTAACCAGCAGTACAGCGACAGGCTCCTGCTTGGATCGACTCCGCTCATCTTTCTTCTTAGATAAGAATCATTGTACCGGCCGATTGCTCCGTCGGCGTAAAATTAACCCTAGATAATCTAGTTCCGGTTCCGCTTGTTGACGTTCTGGCAGATCGATGGGAGCCAATTGTCTGCGACGTCAGGGTTGGATCCTAGTTGCCGCCAAAGCACGCACGCACGCCCTGATTCATGCTCCTCGCACTGGTCGACTACTACCAAAGGTTCTACAGTAAGTAAGTACGTAGTATTCCCTCCGTCCCGTAATATAAGAGCATTTTTACACTACACTAGTGTCAAAAACGCTCTTATATTATGATATAGAAGGAGTACATGTTAACCACAAAATGCACCGATCCAACTCAGATCCCTTGCGTGATTGGTGCACTCGAATCACCGTGGGCCTAACACAGCTAGCATTATTTTACGTCAGAAGGCTCGAACAATCGGCCTCGTTGAATATGAAACGCAGTCGGGGACAAGATGTCAGATCGTATCGTGAGTGAATTGGCAGCACGTCAGTCTGGTTGCCACTCCTGTCCAGCACGGACGCACGCACGTACGTGCACCTGCACTGACAAGTGACAGCAAAAGGACAAGGGGCGCTGACGACAGGCAGGCAGGCAGGGCCATCCGATGAAGACGCATGAATATCTCGTACGCGGAGACCGTGCCGGAACAGAGTCTGGCGCACGTACCCCGTCCGGTGGGCCAACGCCGGTGGGAAGCCGGACGAGCCGTCGGATGGCATATGGTGGTGTACGGCCACACCACACGTCCTGTTCCGAGCATTGGTGGAAGTCTAACGGAACAGTGCACCGCAGCGTGGCGCGAGCACGTCCGTGGGCAGTGCGCTGGCTGCTCGGACCGCACGTACGGCTGCACCTGCACGCCGAGGTTGATGGCCGGCCCGTACTCGTGCCTGATCCAAGCGCATCATGGCCGGCAATGGGGGACACCGGGGCTTGTTACGCGCCGTCGTGGCTCCAGAATCTTTTTGGGCCGGTATTGCTTCGGGTCGATGACGTGCATGCAGAATTCTGGATGATCCAATCGAAGGGTGAAACGGAAAAGATCATACGCAAAATCAGGATTTGGTCGCTGCTAATTAGGCCAACTCCAACCTTCGATTCCAAACGGACGTCCCTTTCATCCGGATTTCATCTGTTTGTCACGGCAAAACGGACTCCTGTGTTTAGTTTTGCCCGTCCACCGATCAGTGCATTCAACGCACGGCCGCATCACATCCGAATACTTTGAAAAAGAAATCAGCCGCACATTTAAAAGAACACACATAAAACATAATTAAACAATAAATTGTTCAAACTAGTCCCAAGCGCACATTTAAACCGAACTTAAACTAAAAAGTACATAAAAAGAGATAGATTAGACGACGAAGACGACGACGCCGTGGTCGCCTTGGATGCTGCCGTCGTCTTCACGCGCCGCCGCTCATGTCGTTGTCCATGGTGAGGCACCGTTCCACGGTGGCTGTCTGAGGTGGGCCGGTGGCCCCTGCGGTGGCTACCAGGCCGGAGGCGCCTGCACCACCTCCTCCCGTGGCGACGGCTTCTGCTTTGGCGACCGTGGCGGCGTGGGTGACCATGGCCTGACACCCACCACGTCGGCCGTCTCCGCCGCCGTGGACGACCACCTCCACCTCTGGCCTACCAAGAGCGGGTTTCACGCGACGATGGGGTGCTCCTCTGCCACCTCCTCCTGCACCTCCTCCTTGACGACCATGTCCACCTTCGGGATGGCGATGTCGCGGCCGTAGAGAGGGCCAACTGGGTTTCAAGGCCCTCCCATTGGCGTTCTCATGTGTGTTCATGGATTCCTCCATGACCGGCTCATGAGCTCCGCCTCCTTCTTGGTCATGGGAGGTGGTGGTGGCGGGGACGGGGACGGCGATGCGTCGGCATGAGGCCGCACACCCGCGTACGCCCGCACGTTTGGGGCGGACTCAGAGCACGCGCTTGGCGGGCAGGACGCGGCCGCCCCGGGCTCGGAAGATGACCGCAAAAAAAGATTGCCGCCGCTGGTCATGCTCGTCGCGGAGCCACGTATCCCACGACGGTGAATCTATGGCGTACCCGTGGTCGTAGAGCAGATCTGGTGGTAGGCAGACTCGGCACCGGTCAATCTCCTTACAGCGGGTGTGGCCACTCACTCGCACTGGTGGGATTGGCATCCGATCCGCGGAGAGGTGCCAATTGTTGGGGAGGTGGGGATCGCTCCACGGGAGTGGGGTCACCGTCTCCCAATAGCGCGGGCAGATGTCGGCGCCGATGTAGGGCCATCTGCGCTGCGGGGCCGCTGGTGGCGAAATGGCAAACGCGGGTGGCGTGGAGCTGGTGGAGCGGCGACGACCAGAGGATGACCCGCCTCATGTCTGTGCTTCCCCTTGCTGATCCAATGCCACCCCATGGCAGCCGTCAAGGGGGTGGGGACTGGAACAGCGGCTATAGTTTGCTCGCTCGTGTCGGTGCTCAAGGAGACAGTCGGGCTCAGATAGTGGAAGTTGTGGACTGGCCGGTCCATGGCTTCCACATTTTTTTGCAAGAAAACTTCCAATCTATTCATCTCCAATCATGGCAATACAACGAACACTAGAAATAATAAAAATTACGTCTAGGTCCGTAGACCACCTAGCGACGACTACAAGCACTGAAGCGAGCCGTCATCGCCCCTTCCTCATCGGAGCCGGGCAAAACTTGTTGTAGTAGATAGTCGGGAAGTCGTCGTGCTAAGGCCCCATAGGACCAGCGTAGCAGAACAACAACTGCCACGGATGAAGAGTAGCGTAGATCGGAAGGATCCAAACTAAAGAAACACAAACGTAGATGAACTATGACCAGATCCGAGCAAATCCGCCAAGGATAGATCTGCCGGAGACACACCTCCACGCGCCCACTAATGATGCTAGACACACCACTGGAATGGGAGCTAGGCGGGGAAGACCTTATTCCACCTTCAGGGAGCCGCCGCCATCTCGTCTTTCTGAGCAGGACACAAACCCTAACGATACTTGAAGAAACATCTAAAAATGGAGCCCTCCCGTTGGCAAGGGCCGAGATCCACCGCGTCGCCATGGCCCTAAGACCACCGGAGACGAGGCTGACCGGCGGCGGCGCCGACGGGATGTAAAGAAACCCTAAGCTTTTCTTGAGGAGGAGGCTGCTATCGAACCCCCAAACGTCATGGCTTCCACATTAAGAAGGACGACGACCAGAGCAGCTGGGTGGCTGACAAACGGGCCCACTGCACGTGTGCCGTAAATGCGGGCAGCTGCCACGCCGGCGCGTGGATGTCTCCAATGGACACAAATCACGCAAGTTTACGCTCAAAACGAGGTGAAACGAACGCCGAATAGACAAAAAATAAAGATGCGCTCACACGTTGGACCGTGTATCTATCCGTTTGAGCGAAAACGAATGCAGCCCGGACCGAATTGGGGCGCGCATTGGAGTGCCCTGCGTTCACAACTTCCACAACCCAAAAAAGTGCGAGACGTATACAAGAGATGAGGTGAAAAATCACAAAACTGGCCCTTTGGCCAAAGTTCAGCACAAAATGGCCCTCTTTTGAAAATATTTCGTAAAATGGCCCTACCCACATGACGCCCGCGCCCGGGGCGCCATGCTGGATAACATAACGCCCCGGTCAAAGGCGCCATGCGCGTCGGCGCTGACTGCCACGTCGGCATGGCCTTGGGCACATGACGCCTCAGCCCAGGGCGCCATGGGCTGAACCACGACGCCCCTGCCTGGGGCGCCATACCTCTTCACCACATCGTGCACGAGCCCCTCTGGTCTCTGTTCTTTCTTTCTCTCCTCCCTCTGTTCTTTACCAACAATGGCGCCCCTCAAATCACCCCTCCCTCTCCCCACTCAAGAGTTGCGGATCTGAGTCGAAGATTGGTGGATCCGGTTGCCCTTCGAATCCTCAAGGTATTCCCCTCCCTTTCCCCTCTTTCTATTGGTTGAAATCTCCGCATTTGATTGATTTGAGTGAAACCCTAGTTCATCCTTTTGTTGAAATGGATAGTGGATTTTTGTGTGATAATGTGGGGATTAGTGTGATTTAGGATATGTATGGCTTAGAATATGTATGATATATGATTTTTATGAAAGTGTTGTGAATTTCGTTAGGATATGTACGCACATATATGGTGTATGGAAGAATTAGTGCAAATATATGGTGTATGATATTGTAGAAATTTATATGCACATGTTTGGTGTATGCAAGAAGAATTAGTGTACAAATTTTGCGGATATTGGCAAATGACAACGGGGCTTACCACATACATTTGTAATTTGCAGGATGGCCTCTCTTATCAGTCCATCGTACAATCAATTGCATCATGGACGGTTCATGGCAGAAGAAGGAAGGGTTTTTGATCAGCTTCACCTGAGGTCCGGTTCGGTTCATGACAAGATGGAGTATGATGAGCGATACACGGAGTATATCTGGAAGACTGAGCTTCTCCCTTTCATCTCACTCGTGTCTCGTTCAATGCCGAAGATGAACCCTTGTGCGATCACGGCACTCGTTGACCGATGGCGCCCTGAGACACATACTTTTCACTTCTACGCTGGGGAGATGACTGTCACTTTGCAGGATGTGTCTCTGATCACTGGACTTCCCGTCAACGGACAACCTATTTGTTTTATCACAAATTCTGAAGGATGGCGTGAGATTATGGTTGGACTCATAGGGAGGGAGCCAGGGGTACAAGGGAAGTCCGCCGGTGCAAGTTATCATTGGATTGCTGAACACTTTGGGGAATGTCCGGCTGATGCGGACGATGAAATAGTGCAGTAATATACCAGGGCATACTTGTGGTATGTAGTCAACAGGACTCTTTTCTCTGATGGCACTAGCGTCAACGCTTCCTTTATGTGGCTTAAGTTGTTTGCTGGTTGGGAGCATGGACTCAGTTGGGGTACGGCGGCGTTGGCTTATTTGTATCGTCAGGTAAGTAGTTTTGCTTATAATAGTGTGTTCACCATGTAGAAATGTTCTCTAGTTTATAATGACATATTTCTTGTTTGTGTGTAGCTGGACGAGGCGTGCCGTAGGGGCGCGGATCCAAGAAACGTCGTAGAGTCAAAGGAAGCCAACATCGGTGGTCCGATGCTTCTATTATCAATCTGGAGTTGGGAGCACTTGCCAGTGGGGCGGCCGACACCAAAGGGTCACGACCCGAGGGATGATCATCATGACCCAGACCGTATGCCTACATGGGCGTATAAGTGGGACAAGGTTGAAGGTTTTGTGGGCAATTCAAAGACCATGTATTTTCACTACTGCAACGAGCTTGACATCACAACCCCGGAGCAGGTTATCTTAGTAGCTTCTTGCTTTGTCTCTTAGGTTTCTTCGGTGTTCCAAAAATCATACTAACAATGTAGTTTTTTCTTAATCTTTGGTTATAGGTTACCTAGGAACCGTATGGAACGGAGGGAAACATTGGTAGGGGAGTTGGTTTTAGTACTTTCAGACTTAACCCAAAGTGTCTACAGGAAGCACACTTATGGCGGATGCGTTGCCTGTTGATTTATTATTATGCTGTTGAGTTTTATCAGCCACAACGAGTTATGACACAGTTTGGCTTATTTCAAGAGACCCCGGTGAAGTACAAGGACACTTCGCTACATTTGCATAGGTAAGTGCTTAGCACTTCAAATGCTTTCTCCATTGTATTGAAGTTGTAACGAAAATGCATTTGTCAAATGCTATGCAGTCTCGACAAGATGAAGCGGAAGAGTATAAAAAATGGGATCGAGAGCATGACATGTATATCCAGGAGTTCAAGCACAAGCTCAATAAGATTGAGCTTTCATTGCGTCAACCCACTTCTACCGCCCCGCCCCCCCCCCCCCCCACGGCCTTTTGATACGCAAGCATTCAACAATTATCTTGTGTGGTTTTGTTCCGTTGCACGTACTCAACTTAATGCACCCTCATTTCAGCCAGGGGACATATTACATGAACCCAATCCAGGTTTTGATCGGATGGCCAATATAGAGTACAACAGGCTTATTAGAGATGGTAGACGGTATGAATCGGTGCCAACTATCCGCTTTGTGTTAAGTTACCGTTATATCTATATGCTTGCCTACATTGTGCCAAAATGATTTAGGGTATAGTGGGGGTCCATGGTATTCCGGCCATTTATATTGGTCTAGATAGGGATGAAACCTCGCAGCCCATATATTTTTGACCGCACCGATCGAATACTCCTCCAATCTTACAATGTTGGTCATGTTGAGACTCACATTTCTAGTGCGAGATGCGGCCATCAAGTGAGAGCACGGGAGATGATACAATGTAGGCCTCTCGCATGAACATGCGCCAATCTTGAGCTTAACCTTGAAGGAGCCACCTCCATATGGCACACCGTCACGCGACATTCCACCGTGCTCATCAACTTGGTAAATCAATTCTATGTTATCAAAGGACTGGATTCTGTGTGAATCCGCCTTCCTTGCTTGGTATTCCATCAAATCGTCGACCTTTGGTGGATACTTGTACATCTTTTTGGCCTTGTTTTTCCCGGACATCAAGTTGAATGTTTCTTCGCTATTCTTTTGAAAATAGACATTCAACTTCTGGAATGTATACTCTACTATTGCTGTCATCGGCAATGCACGGACACCCTTTAGCACCATGTTGAAACATTCAAACATGTTGTTTATCATGTCATTGTACCTCACTCCATCGTTGTCAAAAGCCCGTGCCCACTTTCCTTTATCGGCAAGATCCCTATTTAGGAAATCTTTGCCACAATTGTTTGCTTTGGCATACACTTTGTCCCACAATTTCTCGAAATGTCTAGTGGTGAATGCGAGACAACAATCATGAAGAAGGTCATACAATTCCTTGTCTCCACATGCTCGGTAAAAGTTAGACAAAATGCCTCATGCACCACCTATGATGCATGCGAGGATGTCCTGGAATGTCAATCTCCACTGCATTGAGTATCCCTGGGTGGCGGTCCGAGATGATGCAAACCTCTCTTTCAGGTCCAATTACCTTCGTCCTCACTAAACTAAGAAACCACTCCCAGTTGTCATTGTTCTCCGCCGACACCAAAGCGAATGCCAATGGAACCAATTTGTCACCACCATCATTAGCAACAACGATCAACAATGTGCCATTGAGCTGGCCGGTCAGAAATGTGCCATCCACGGACATAACCGGCCTACAATGCTTGAAGGCCCTAATGCATGGCTCAGAAGTCCAGAATGCACGTCCAAATATTCGAACGGTTGCATCTTTGTATATCCTTGTTCTCACGCCATCTGGCTCCACCATATAGTACATGCCAGGATTTTCTGCCACCATTGCTTTCAACACCCTCGCGAGGCGGTTGTATGATTCTTCCCAACCACCATACAATATCTCAAAGGCAGCTTGTTTGGCCTTCCATGCCTTCCCATACTTCACCTCATACCCAAGAACTTCCTTCACCATCTCCATCAAAGCCCGAATGGGATATATCGGGAGTATCTCTATGGAGGCTAAAAATCAATGTGCAATGAATTCCAAGGTCAATTGACGGTGATCATCCTTTACATTAGCATCATCAATATCCTTGCCACTACACCGATGGTGAAACACAGAAATTGTAATCTTCCATTGTGGCCCGCCTTTGACACATCTTGCACGGATAACCCAAGGGCAATGATTCTTGTGTTCCTCACATCTCACCACATAACGCACTTTCGAGTTTGACTTCTCCACAAGGAATGGCCGATGAAACTTGACCGTGTAGCCCTTGGCCCATATTTGAAGTTCTGCCAAGCTTTCAAAGATTGTTCCTTCACTAATACCATACACACTTGCTTTGGTATCTCTGAAAGTGCTAGTATCGACTAGAGGGGGGGGGTGAATAGGCGATTTTTATGAAAGTCTTCAAAACTTGGAAGTTTCGAAGACAAACAACAGAAATGACCTAGTTGATATGCAGCGGAAGATAAACTACCATAAGCAAGCCATAGTCAAGTATGCAATGATGTGAAAGTACAGGACTAATAGCAGCTAAGTAGTAAGGATCAGGATGGAAGATTGTATGAAGCCAATCAACAGTCGTAGTCAAGCAATGAAGTCAAACAGATACACAGATAGGCAATGACTTCATGAAGACAAACTTAAGTAAAGGGTGGAAAGGGATAGAACCAATGCCGTTGAAGACACATGATTTGTTGGGCCGGTTCGATTCTTTGTGACAACTGACGTCTGGTTAGGGAGGCTGAGATTTAACTCAAGACCGTGTCTTCACCTTATTCCCTTGAGCTAAGGACACCCAGTCCTCGCCTAATCACTCGTAAGTCTTCAAGGTAGACTTCCAAACCTTCACAGACTTCGCTCACCGCAATCCACAATGACTCTTGGATGCTCAGAACGCAACGCCTAACCGGCCGGAGGATTCACATCCTCAAGTGTAATAAATCTTCAGTCACATGCATGTAAAGACTTCGGTGATGCCTAACACTCTTTGGCTCTGGGTGTTTGGGCTTTGTCCTCGCAAGGATTTCTCTGTCTCAAATGCTTCGAGGTGGGTTGCTCTCAAATGACAAAAGCCGTGCACAAACTCTGAGCAGCCACCAATTTATGGTGTAGGGGGTGGGCTATTTATAGCCACATGGCAACCCGACCTGATTTGTCCAAAATGACCCTGGGTCACTAAGGAACTAACACATGTTCCAACGGTCAGATTTCACACACACGCTGCAACTTTACTTGGGCTACAAGCAAAGTCGACTCATCCACTCTGGATAAGATTTGCTCTCATTGTCTTCGTCAAGACATAGGATTTGGGTTGAGCATCACTTGACCACTCGACTTAGTTCACTTGGACCCCACTTAACAAGATGGTGGTTCCTATGACTCAACAAAGAAGAAAAGGAAACAACGAAACCACACGCCTTCACGCCCATAGTCTTCACGCATTGTCTTCTCATGTCATAGTCTTCAATATGAATATCTTCTCATACCACCATTGTCTTTAATGTATTCATACATTTTTAGGGTCATCTCCGTAGGTAAACCAATCAATGAGGGACACTACTGCGTTATGCTGCAATTCTCACAAACGCATTAGTCCTCAACCAACTTTGTCGTCAATACTCCAAAACCAACTAGAGGTGGCACTAGATGCACTTACAATCTCCCCTTTTGGTGATCGATGACAAACTGGTTGAAGTTTTCAACGGGGATAAAGTATGTGAAATTGTAAGGATAGGGAATTGTCTTCATAAGTAGCAAGGGCTCCCCCTGAAGATGTGCATATAAGTAATTTGCTTTTGGAATGCAAATGCACATGGCAGGTTGTACTTGTGGAGATCCTCTTCAACTTATGAAGATAATTCATCATGCATGTAATGACGTAGCAAGTAGGATGACATGCATAATGAAAAATAGACGTCTGCAGAATGATCCAAGTGCGGAAGTTATCATCGCACATGCGGAATTTACCATCGCATCACAGTAAAGCAAATAAGTAGCAGATGACCATCAAGTTTAAGTGTTACAACTCAAAGAAACAAATGTTTCAAGCGCAAGAGTTGTAAGCACAAGGCAAAATATAATGCAACCGCCCATATGAACCCGCTTGAAGACTATCAACTCATACGCTTCTCCCCCTTTTGTCAGTAAGGACCAAAAAGGTTTGAAGACATAGAGCATCTACTCGCCCTCATGAGTAGGTGAAGCAGCAGGTTGTAAATGCCGTTGGTTGGCGGTGCGCATTTAACTTGGTGCAAAGGTCAATGCGCGTAGTAGTAGGAGGTGGTGAAGTAGCATCATCTTCATCATCGATCACTCCGCATTGGCAGATGTCTTTGCGGAGGAAGAATATTCGAGTCTTCAAGAGATGGAGGCGACGAGGACAACAATCCATGGAGGAGTGGAGTCAAACCGAATCTTTCATTGAAGCCATCATCTTGAAGATCCGCTTCAAAGACTAAGTGGTCAAACTCTTCCATGATCGCCGGCAAGTCTCATGAGCAACAAAGGCATTCTTGGTGGCAAGATTATGAATGCGATTGACATTCACCAAGAGGATTTGCATCTGTCTCTTGAGCCAATAGTGATGCTTATCCTGTTTCTGATGAAGGGCCACAAGAAGTTCTTGGTCATTGAGAACGCGAGAACACTTCCGAGGCCTTTGGGCAATGGTGCTTTCAGTGGCTTCAGTAGGTGCTCGATGAGGCAGACGAGTATTTCCAGCCAATGGATAGATTCATGTTGCTGCTTGAACACCTTCAATGGGTTGAGTGAAGCTTTGGTGCTCGGCATTCTGAAGACAAAGAGGCTTCTTGGCAGGGTCAGAGTATATGGCTTCAACTGACATATCAACCTCTGGCAAAAAGATCAGATGATTGCGAGTAGAGGGCTTATAGTTGACAGATGAGTGTCGCTGGATGAGGCGCATGACCCATGGAGCATAAAACTTCAGACCAAAAAGGTCAGATCCAGAAGCAGCAAGTTGCCTGATAAAGAATTCTTGAGTATTGAAGCGGATGCCATTGAGAATGTAAAAGACCATAGTCTTCATAGCTCCTTCAAGCTTGGCCGCCGATGAATGTCCTTTGATAGGCCATAGAGTTCGCCGGATAATATGATATATTGTGCGTGGCAGATACTCAAGGTCTTCAACAAAGAACTCTGTTGGATATTCAGCGTCAGATGGCAAGGGCTTCATCATGCTCAACATCTGGCTCATGTTGGGTTCTGGTTTATGGAAGATATCTCCAATGCATTGTGGTGTAGCTGACAATCAGGTTCATATAACTCTCCAGGAGTGGCTAGCCCTATAAGCTCGATGATGTCAAGAGCTTTGGCTTCATGATGAACATTTCCGGTCATCCACTTGAGGACCCATGTCTTGATATCTCTGTTGTAGCCGCGAATGTGTAGAGTAGCATAAAATTGAAGCAATAGTTCTTCATTCCATTGTTCTTTGTTGTCACAAAGTTGAGCGCATCAAAGATCACGAAGCAATCAAGTGCTTCTTCTAAGCACGGCAGTCCAGCAATGGCTTCAGTGTCAAGGCGCATATGAGGGAAAATGCGCCCTTGATCATACAGAACGCAGGAGTAATAGCTTCGCTGTTGATAGCTCCAGAAATGATCTGATGATATCTTAGGCTTTGAGTAGGGGTTCTTGGTGCTGTCAAAGAAGGTATTGTGGCTCTTGAAGCCATTTGCATTGAAGGACCTTGGTGAGTTTGCAGTACCTGGAAACCTTGGCAGTCTTGGCTTTGGCTTCTGGACTTGAGGCCTATGCTCAACATGATAATCAAATTGAGGTCCAGAGGTAGTAGGCGGAGGTACCAGAATGGGCCATCAGACAGAGGTTTGCTGACCATGACTATATGCTTGCTCAATTGCATGGGGCCTTGGTGGCGGAACAGGAGCAGGGGTAACAACTGAGGCTTCAGTCTGCACAACAGATGCTTTAGGAGCAGTTGCTCATTAGCTTCAGGTGCAGTGGCCTCATTAGCTTCAGGCTCAGTGGCCTCATTGGCTTCAGGCACACTGGTTGGTGCAGGCTCCACATTAGTGTCAGCCATGACTACATCATTGGCTTCATTGGCGTTGGTGGTGGTAGCTTCAACATTTTCAACCTCCTCTTGATGAACAGGAGGGTCGGGCATTGGCACGTTCACATCAGGAACAACTTCTTCAATCACTGGGGGAGTAGGGACACGTACGTCTTCTTGATTTTCCTCGGCTGATGCAGCCGGAATGTCTTCAGCAGCTTGTGCTTCAGACTCAGAGACATTCACAGTCGGAGTGGGTTCAGAAAAGACTTGACGAGCAACAGGTGGACATTGCACTTCGCCTTCTGGAACGCTCGACAGAGGGACTTGAGGCCTTTGTCCTTTGCGCAGCCTACGGAATGCTGGCAACGCCTTAGGAGATGGAGTTGGCTGGGCCTCAAAGTCTTCATCTTCTTCTTGCACGGGGGGTGTAGCTTGTTGTTGTTGTTGGGGAGTACTGGGGGAGTCTTGTTGCTGTGGGTGATCAGCCCACGATGCATCCTGAGCAATTGGCGTTAGAGGACGACCAATGCTGATGAGTTCGCTGTTCGTAAGAACAGGCGATGATACCACGTTATGTTCAATCTGAGGAAGAACTTCATCATCTTCAACATTGTCATCATGACCAATGTCTTCAGTAGTGGTGGGTTTAGCTGCTCGAATATCTTCAGCTTCATGAGCCTCTGTGGAAGCATGCTCATGGACTATCATCCTTCTTTCTTGATGTTCTGACGCGGGGCGAACCACTGAAATGGGTTTAACAACTAAGGTCTCTGTGGGAGCAGCCCTAGTCTTCTTGGTCTTGCGCTTCTTCTTGGAGGGAGCAGCATCAGAGGCTTCAGTATTCTTCCTCTTTCTGGCTTCAGCCTCGGCAACCCTTGTCTTCTTCTGTTCTGAAGCGGTTGTGGTGACCTTTGGCTTCGAGCCAGTCATGCTCTTTGGGAAGATAATGCGAGGGGCTTCTTGGCTTGAAGGTGCAGGCTGGTCAGCACGAAGCTTCTTCTTTTTCTTTGCAGCCATCCTGGGGTCAATGCTAGGACGGCCAAGTGACTTGCGCTTCTCAGCCTCATTGTAGGCAAGCACACACTTATCAGCCAAGCTCTTCATGCGCTCTCGAGAGCCCTGAGCTTCTTCACACTTCTTAAGAAAAGCTTCTTTAAGCTCACGCTGCATGACCTTGAAATTTCTGATGTCTTGAACACTTAGCTTGGCCACATGCTTCTTGAATTGAGCCTTCTCATAATCAATCTTGTTCTTCAGCTCAACGATGCGCTGAGCGAGAGCTAGCTCAGAAGCAATGGCGCCATTGAAGGCGGCACTGAGGCCAATGGGAAGCTGCAAATCTTCAAAGCTGAGATTGGGGGTGTCGAACCACTCATCAATGAAGTTGTGGATGATTGCCACATCAAAGAGAGGCAAGTTTTTGAAGATTTCTGCTTCTTCCTTGCTCTTTATCAGTTGCTCAAGTGCATCATCAGCAAGATCTTCATCACTGGACAGATCAATGGGTTCTTCGCGCAGAATGGCGGCAGGAGTCAAGGCTTGATCAGTATGCCTGACAAGTTGCTTTTTCTTCTCCATCTTCTTGGAGATATAGGATTGATCTTCGATCGCATAATCGCCTTCGTGGAGGTGCAAGTGGCGGTAACCAGACGAGAAGTTTTCGGAGGTGCAGCTGATCTTGAAGCCTTTGGCTTCTTTTGCTTCTGCGGCTTCGGAGGAGGAGCTGGAGCTTCATCAGTATCAGCATCATTATCAGAATGATCAACTCTGGCTCCCTGGACCAAGATGTAGGTGATGAGGCCGTCAAGATTGGAGAAGGGGCCGATGACATTGGGTTCTGCATCACGGGAGCCGTCAGCACGGGGAGCAGAGGGACCTGGGTTGAAGTCTAATCCCAATGACTTCTTGTTTTTCTTGGCCGAAGCCTAAGCGAATTGAAGGTTGCGCTTGAAGAGAGCATCGTCACGACACCAGAGTAATGATGTGGGATCGGTGTTCTCAGGCTGAGGTCTAGGGACCATGCAAGGATAGAAGCCTTGCGCAATAGCTTCAGCTCTGTTCTTGGGTTGAAGGCCTCGATAGAGAATATCACCCCAAGGTCTCTTGATGGCATTCTTCTCTACATATTCCTTGGTTACAAACTTGTACTTGAACCATTCTTCAGCCCAATAGCGTCGAATCCATTGGATTCGTGTCTTGCGCTGATGATATGTCTCTTCAGGATCTGTCTTGTAGAGTTCTGCTAGGTCATCAGGCAGATCTTTGGATGTTCCTTCTCTGCGCTGCCTGCCACCCTTCCTTGCTGATTTTTCTGCAGCCATGAACTTCAAACTGAATGGCTTCAATACGTTCAAAGGCTTCAGAGACTTACGCTTGCTGGTCAAGCAGGAACTGGCTTCAGGAGAATTGATATGATGCTGTAAGTATTCTGCAAACGAATGCAGACTATGAGTACCTGTGACAGCATTAGAGATGCGAGGGAAGGGGAAGAGGTCATATGCATTCTCAGAAGATTTTGAAGATAAATCAGTTTGAAGACATTGACCTCATGATGCAAAGACATTCACTTATATAGGTGAGTTGGTTCCAGATTTGTACCAATCCGTGAATAAGTACAAGTGAGGAATCAAACTAGACAGGAAATCTAAGTGAATTGACTAGGCAATATGAGATGTAGACAGAATAGATCTAACATTGAATAGGCAGAAACCACTTTCGGTAAACAGGATGAATCTTGAAGATCAAAAAGGTGGTAAAAAATAGAGTTATAATTACCGCACAAAGAACTGCTAGATGGGATGAATAGGAGACCGAACAGTTCAGTCCACCGTGCCCTAACTTGGCGACGGAGGACACCTACGGCGACGGCGGAGAGGACGATGTCCGCGGCCGGCGTGAGGACAGCGTCGGAGAAGTCACGGCAGCTAAGTGCTTCGTCGCCGGCGTCGTCGAGAGCTAGCGGTGGCGCTAGGGTTTTGACTGAGGTGGAGAGGTGGAAGAAGGATTTCTTTACCGCAGGGGACAAGTATTTATAAGTAGGTGAGCGGCACAGCGCAATTACGTTGGTGCCCCTGGCAGTTCACATCTGAGGGGCACGTGGCAAGCATGCAACATACTCAGAGTTGTCCCACGTTCCCACGCCCGCCAGGCATGTCGGAGAGTTGTTCCGGCTTCTCCAGATTTCAACAATAAAGATAGGTCATTTAAAACAGATTTAATGTTTGTCTCTTTGCCTTCTGCTGACAAGGACGCAGAGAAGACATTCGACAGTTTCAATAGAATGCATATGATTTGGACAGATAGAGTTTGAGATATAAAGCATAGAGAGGTTAGGGTCCGATCACATTCACTTAGTTAAAAAGATCCAACTTGAAGACATAGCTATAAGTGAATGCTGTAGAGGACATATATATATATATATATATATATATATATATATATATATATATATATATCAGAAAGCAATCAAATCATCATTGTGTAGAAAATCATGAAGATAAATTGAAACTGAAGACAAACCAAATGCGAAGTCATTGCAATATAACGCCATGAGTGAAACACTTCAAACAGAGAAATTTGGTGGTGGCGTTACCCACCGTATAGGAAGTATTAGACCCAGACACGGCGCACAATTATCGTGGCGCTCCGAAGTCAAATTCCATGTTAATGTATTCACACTCATAGTGTAAATCTTCATTGATTGAAGATATACATTACTTTGTGTGTTGCACATTTAAGTCATCAACATGCATAAGTGTTAGGATGTGTGCCTGATCACAGGACATTAGAGGATTCCAAGATATTTAGCTCACACCGTAACTTGCAAAACCTTTTCTCATCCAAGGGCTTTGTGAAGATATCTGCAAGTTGCTCTTCAGTGTTGACGTGAATGATATCGATATCTTTCTTCATGACATGATCTCTGAGAAAGTACAAATTTCAATGTGCTTTGTCTTCAAGTGCTGGACTGGATTGTTGGCTATCTTGATGGCACTATCTTTGTCGCAGAAGAGAGGTACTTGTTTCAGGTTGATGCCATAGTCCTTGAGAGTTTGCTTCATCCATAGAAGCTGAGCACAACAGATCCAAAGAACAATGTATTCAGATTCAGCAGCTTGAGAGTGATACACACGCTTCTTTGAAGACCAACAGACAAGTGATCGACCAAGAAAATGACATGTGCCTGATGTAGACTTGTGATCCACTTTGTCACCAGCATAATCAGCATCCGAGAATCCAACCAAATCAAATTTTGAGCCCTTGGGATACCATAATCCGAGTGTTGGGGTGTAAGCCAAATATCGAAGAATTCGCTTCACATCTAACTGGTGCAATTCCTTTGGTGCCGCTTGGAATCGAGCACACATGCAAACACTAAGCATAATATCTGGCCTAGATGCACATAGATAAAGTAAAGAACCAATCATGGAGCGGTATACCTTTTGATCGAACTCTTTACCATTGTCGCGGGACCAAGATGATGTTTATCGGCATTACGCGTGTAGCCTTTGCGCCTTCCATTCCAAACTTCTTCAGCAATCTTTGAGGTATTTTTCTTGAGATATAAAGATGCCATTCCTTTGTCGATTTAATTTGAAGACCAAGGAAGAACTTCAGCTCACCCATCATGGACATCTGATATTGCTCTTGCATCATGTACCCAAACTCATCAGTATATTTCTGGTTGGTGCAACCAAAGATTATGTCATCCACATATATTTGGCACACAAACAGTTCACCATCATATGTCTTCGTGAAGAGTGTGGGATCGAGGGATCCTGGTTTGAAGCCTTTGCTCTTCAGGAAGTCTTTGATCGTATCATACCATGCACGAGGAGCTTGTTTGAGGCCATATAGTGCTTTGTTTAGCTTGTACACCATATCAGGATGTTTTGGATCTTCAAAGCCAGGTGGTTGAGCTACATATACTTCTTCTTCAATCTTGCCATTTAGAAATGCACTCTTCACATCCATTTGATATAGCAAGATGTTGTGATGATTAGCGAGGCTAGCGAGATGCTAATAGCTTCAAGCCTAGCTACAGGAGCAAATGTTTCATCAAGTCAATTCCTTCAACTTGAGTATATCCTTGAGCCACAAGACGTGCTTTGTTTCGATTTACTTGACCATGCTCATCTTGCTTGTTTCGATATATCCATTTTGTTCCAATAATGTTATGCTTGCGAGGGTCGTCGCTTGACAAGTTCCCAAACATTATTCAGCTTGAACTGCTGAAGTTCTTCTTGCATAGCTTGAATCCATTCAGTTCCATAAAAGCTTCAAAGAACTTTCTTGGGTTCTGATATTGACACAAATGAAAAGTGCCCACAAAAGTTTGCTAACTATGTTGCTCTTGAGCGAGTAAGTGGACCAGGCGCATTGATGCTGTCAATTATCTTCTCAATTTGTACTTCATTTGCAACACGAGGATGAACAGGACGAAGACTTTGCTCTTGCTGATCATTATCACTATTGGGAGGATTGTCTTCGGTCTGGGCATTGTCTTCAGGTTGATTAGGAGCTGAGCTAATAAGTTCCTCTTCAGGCTGTCCTTTAGAGGGCATGATTTCACCAATTCCCATCAGTTTGATAGATTCGCTGGGTGGAGCTTCGTCTAGTGTGCTTGGCAGAATCTCTCTCTGTGAACCATTGGTTTCATCAAATTTCACATCCACAGTTTCGACGATTTTGTAGAGATACAGGTTAAAGACTCTGTAGGAGTGTGAGTCCTTTCCATAGCCAAGCATGAAGCCCTCGTGAGCCTTAGGTGCAAATTTTGACTTGCGATGGGGATCCTTGATCCAGCATCTAGCTCAAAATACTCTGAAGTAATTGACGTTTGGCTTCTTGCCAGTAAGGAGCTCATAGGATGTTTTGTTCAGAAGCTTATGGATGTAAACACGGTTGATGATATGACATGCTGTATCAATAGCTTCAGGCTAGAACTTTCTTGGTGTCTTGTATTCATCTAGCATTGTTCGAGCCATCTCAATGAGGGTTCTGTTTTTGCGCTCAATGATGCCATTTTGCTGAGGTGTGTATGGAGCAGAGAACTCATTAGTGATTCCCATTGTATCCAGATACAGATCAAGTCCTGTGTTTTTGAATTCAGTGTCATTGTCACTTCTGATATGCTTGATCTTCAAGCCATAATTGTTCATTGCTCGATTGGGCACGAAGTGACTCATTCACTTTTTGAAGATCTTCATGAGCCGCTCTCAATTTCTCAAGCTCTTGTTTCCTTTGAAGATAATCATAGGAGAGCCTTTCATAAGTAGTTGAGAGCGTTTCATGACGACCTTCAAGTTCTTGGTACTTAGCATGAAGATTTTTTATGTCTTCAACTAAGGACTGTGAACGTGTCATTTCCGCGTCCAACAGGTCATCGCTTTTGTCTAACAGTTTTTGAGTATGTTCCATAGCCTTTTGTTGTTCAGTTGCAATTTTAGCAAGTGTTTTGTAGCTTGGTTTGGATTCACAATCAGAGTCATCTTCACTTGATGTTTGGAAGTAAGCATCGCGTGATTTTACCTTGGCACCACGTGCCATGAAGCAGTAGGTGGGAGTAGGATTGTCTTTGACATGAGCTTCAGCGTTAGTGTGGAAGTCATTATCTTCAGTGTTGAAGATGGACTTGGCAACATAGGCTGTGGCTAGAGCCAGACTTGCTACGCTAGGGTCAGACTCCTCTCCAGACTCCACCTCCGCCTCCTCAGAAGCAGACTCCTCCTCTGAATCCATTTCCTTGCCAACAAAAGCACGAGCCTTGCCAAATGAGCTCTTCTTGTATGATGAAGACTTGGAAGAAGACTTAGAAGAAGACTTAGAGGATTTCTTCTTCTTCTTGTCATCAGAATCATATTCCTTGCTCTTCTTCTTCTTCTTCTCATTATCCCACTGTGGACACTCAGATATGTAGTGACCAGGTTTCTTGCACTTGTGGCAGGTTCTCTTCTTGTGATCATGGGTGGAAGCTTCATCATTCCTTGAGCTAGATCGTGAAGACTTTTCAAGCCTTTCTTCTTGGTAAATTTCGAAACTTCTTCACTAGCATAGCAAGCTATTTTCCAATGTCTTCGGATCTTCGAACTCGCAATGATTCTTCTTCGATGAGGAAACAACTTTTGCCTTCAAAGCACGAGTTCGCCATAGTTTGGGCCATAGATATCTCTTTTCTCAGAAAGCTGGAACTCATGTGTGTTGAGCCTCTCAAGTATATCAGACGGATCGAGTGACTTGAATTCAGGACGTTCTTGTATCATGAGGGAAAGGGTGTCAAAGGAGCTGTCGAGCGATCTCAGTAGTGTCTTGACGATTTCATGCTTGGTAATCTCAGTCGCGCCAAGAGCTTGAAGTTCATTTGTGATATCAGTGAGGCGATCGAACGTGAGCTGGACATTTTCATTGTCTTTTCTCTTGAAGCAGTTGAAGAGGTTGCGAAGAACACTGATTCTTTGATCTCTCTGGGTTGATACGCCTTCGTTGACCTTGGATAGCCAGTCCCAGACTAGCTTTGATGTTTCCAGAGCACTCACACGACCATATTGTCCTTTGGTCAGATGACCACAGATAATGTTCTTGGCAGTAGAGTCTAGTTGAATGAACTTCTTGACATCAGCAGGGGTGACACCTTCACCAGTTTTAGGAACGCCGTTCTTGACGACATACCAGAGGTTGACATCAATGGCTTCAAGATGCATACGCATCTTATTCTTCCAGTAGGGATATTCTGTTCCATCGAACATGGGGCAAGCAGCGGAGACTTTGATTATCCCTGTAGTCGACATAGCTAAACACCAGGTGGTTAAACCGAATCACACATAACAAGGGAGTACCTTGCTCTGATACCAATTGAAAGTGCTAGTATCGACTAGACGAGGATGAATAGGCAATTTTTATGAAAGTCTTCAAAACTTGGAAGTTTCGAAGACAAACAACAGAAATGACCTAGTTGATATGCCGCGGAAGATAAACTACCATAAGCAAGCCATAGTCAAGTATGCAATGATGTGAAAGTATAGGACTAATAGCAGCTAAGTAGTAAGGATCAGGATGGAAGATAGTATGAAGCCAATCAACAGTGGTAGTCAAGCAATGAAGTCAAACAGATACACAGATAGGCAATGACTTCACGAAGACAAACTTAAGTAAAGGGTGGAAAGGGATAGAACCAGTCGCTCGTTGAATACACATGATTTGTTGGACCAGTTCTAGTTGCTGTGACAACTGTACGTCTGGTTAGGGAGGCTGAGATTTAACTCAGAAGACCGTGTCTTCACCTTATTCCCCTTGAGCTAAGGACACCCAGTCCTCGCCCAATCACTGGTAAGTCTTCAAGGTAGACTTCCAAACCTTCACAGCACTTCGCTCACCGCAATCCACAATGACTCTTGGGTGCTCAGAACGCGACGCCTAACCGGCCGGAGGATTCATAGTCCTCAAGTGTAATAAGTCTTGTGTCACACAGCGAGTAAAGACTTGATGATGCCTAACACTCTTTGGCTCTGGGTGTTTGGGCTTTGTCCTCGCAATGATTTCTCTCTCTCAAATTCTTCGAGGTGGGTTGCTCTCAAACGACAAAAGCCGTGCACAAACTTTGAGCAGCCACCAATTTATGGTGTAGGGGGTGGGCTATTTATAGCCACATGGCAACCCGACCTGATTTGTCCAAAATGACCCTGGTTCACTAAGGAACCGACACGTGTTCCAACGGTCGATTTCAAACGACGCTGCAACTTTACTTGGGCTACAAGCAAAGTCGACTCATCCACTCTCGATAAGATTTGCTCTCATTGTCTTCGTCAAGACATAGGATTTGGGCTGAGCATCACTTCAGTCACTCTGACTTAGTTCACTTGGACCCCACTTAATAGTACGGTGGTTCCTATGACTCAACAAGGAAGAAAAGGAAACAACGAAACCACACAGGAGGTGTTTGGTTCGACGTTTTTTGCCCGTTATCTGATTACACCGGTATCTCATAACGTTAATTGTGTTTGGAAGGGACAGCACGTAATCAGATCCCGTGTAAACAGATCCCACCGCTGTTTAAGGTCGATTCCGCCCACCCCCCAGTGTAAACGCATTACGTTTCCTTTTGTCATCTGATCCCATCGTACCTCGCTCTGCCTCCGCCTCCTCCCATCCCCTTCCGCCGCCACTCGCTATCTGCGTGCACAGATCAAGCCAACGTCAACGGCGACGGCACCGGCGACGGCGCCGGCGAGGGCGCCAACGGCAGAAGCACTGGTTCACCGCTGGCGGTGCGAGGAGGCCGGCCGGAAGCTGGTGCTGGACTGCGCCGGGCAGGGCATGTCATTCGTGGAAGCTGACGGAGACATCGCCGCCGACGACGACGTGAGGTGCTTGCTGCGTCAGCGATGTCCGCCGGTGTGGCGCAGTACGACGGGGAGAGCACTTCTGGTGCCCGTGCCATAGGTGCAGCCCGTCTCGGCCAAGGAGATTCGTTTTCTTGAAAGGAATTGATTGACGTTACAGGCTGCAACCAAACAAGTTTGTGTTTTCTTCGATTACGTTAACAGTACCAGCGTCATATCATTACGTTTACGTTTACGTTACCTCTGACGAACCAAACACCTCCACAGTCTTCGCGCTCCATAGTCTTCACGCAATGTCTTCTCATGTCATAGTCTTCAATATGAATATCTTCTCATACCACCATTGTCTTCAATGTCTTCATACATTTTTAGGGGTCATCTCCGGTAGGTAAACCGAATCAATGAGGGACACTATCTGCGTTATCCTGCAATTCTCACAAACGCATTAGTCCCTCAACCAACTTTGTCGTCAATACTCCAAAACCAACTAGGGGTGGCACTAGATGCACTTACAATCTCGCTTTGAAGTTAACCTTGGTGCAAGAATTTTACTTGTCCTACCATCAACAATTGCCTTATCGGCTAGGCTTAGATCACAAAACAATGATGTCTTGTGACTATGGCCTATTACCTTCTTGAAAGCATTGGCTTTTTTAGCAGTCAAACCATCCTCATCTATTTCTTCATCCTCCGAGTCCCACGCATAGGACCTATTGTATGGAATCTCATGCTCCATGTCCTTTCTCGTGCAATTTGCATCAACATCACCAACATAATGGTCATGAAGATAAGCCTCCAATTCATCACCCTCAAACTCACCACCACCCATGTGCAAGTATTCATTATCAACTTGGTCATTCCCATCGGGGCTCAAACATTGGGTCATTGGAGATTGGCCCATTGTTGTGTCATGCACATCCGGAATGACATGTGTTGAATCTCGAACCGGGCTTCTAACATCATATGAAGATGCACACCGATTCAAATCAATGTGCAACCGAGCACAAACGACCTTTGTGGCCAATAACTCAAATGATATATCTTGTGAGGCCAACCCACTCTCTTTATATGCTTCCCAATGAAACTCGGAGTCAAGAGGCATTATCTTCCAACGAATATGTTGCCCATACCCAACATTACACCTTCCGATTAAGTCTACTTCATCCCTTTATTCCATCGAATTCAACCTTCTTCGAAGCTCAACCAAAACCTCCTCAAGGCTAGGACTTGTGGGAAACACCATCACTACCGGCTTCTTCTTCGGGTCACCATACTCCGCATCTCCCTTCTCAAAGGAGATAAAGTCCACATGATGCACATTGACGATCCTCGCCATCTAGAATCATAAAGACCAAAATTCATAAACACCAAAATGCATCAACAAAAATAGCAAAATTGGATGACCTAGGGTTTCCCCAAATCCCCACAATGAGGAGATTTCAACCAACAAAAAGAGGAGGGATGATGGTGAATACCTCGAGGGGTCGAAGGGAAGGATAAATCACCGATTTGGAGCTCCGATCCACAAAATTTTGTGGGCATTAGGGAGGGGCTTGAGTGGGGCGGCCGGGCTGGAGAAGGGGGGAAAGTGAGGGTTTGTGAAGGGAAAACAGGGGATGCTCTATTTTGTTGAGCCAAGGGGCATGGCGCCCCGAGCAGGGGCGTTATGGTCATGAGCATGGCGCCCTGGCCTGGAGCACCATGGGGCCATGCCCTGCCAACGTGGCAAGTCGCCGCTGACCAGTATGGCACCCTTGACCAGGGCGTTGTGTTAATTGGCATGGTGCCCCGGGCGCAGGCATCATGTGGGTAGGGCCTTTTTATGAAATATTTTCAAAAGAGGGTCATTTTGTGCTGAACTTTGGTCAAAGGGTCAGTTTTGTGATTTTTCACAGAGCTGGGAGGACACGTATAAAAAACACAGGAGAGGCACGGATGTCATGCAGGGGCGAGAGGCAAGATCAAATTTCTAAATGCTTTCTTTGTGACCAAGAGGAGGACACGGTGGACCACATTCTGCTGCAATGTGTGTTCTCGAGGCAAGTTTGGTTCACTTGCATCTTTAGGATGGGGTTGCCCATGGAGCTTTGCCCAACATATGATTCTAGATTGGTGCATTGGCGGCGGACGCTAGAAAGCGTTTTCTTAAGCACTCTCGAAAGGGGTTTGATTCTTTTGTCATGCTCATCTGCTGGACGTTATGGAAACAAAGGAATGCGAGGGTGTTTGGTTCGGGCCAGATCAAGAGTGAACAAGACACGGTGGACACGATCTTCGACGAGCTGAGGATGTGGGCCACGGCAGGAGCTTTTGGAGAGCAATGTGTGATTGAGTAGTCGAGTAGCGTGTGGGTGGAGTGGTGGCTCGGTCAGGCTGGTTGTAGCCCAACCGGCATTTCTGTAAACTCTTGTACATATTTTTCTTCCTTCTATAAAGCTAAGGTACGCCTTTGACGTACCCTCGAAAAAAAAAGGAAAATCACTGCTACATACATGTACGTGCCCTGCGTTCCGGACAATGTCGTGCGTACGTCTCATACCCCGGAAAACACGCATAAACGGACGTACTACGAGTACGTACGTGCTAAGCAGCCCGCACGGATGAGACGCTGGTAGGACACGGCGGGGCAGGCGGGAGAAAGCGACCGCGCCTTGGAGCGAGCCCGACGCGACGCGACAGGCGGACGTGTGCGGATGGACAGCAAAACAAACGCCCCACTAGTGTTCTCGGCGACTCTGCCCAGTCCCCGGCCATACTACCATCCATCCATCGTTTCTTTTCCTCTCCCGGGGCCGGCCACGTCGTCCCTTGATCACCAGCGGCGGCGCCGTCGTCGTGCATAGACCAATCTTGATCTGAGCAAAAGACTCCGGTCTGACTCGACGTAACCACGAGTCTACGTACGACGTACGTACTGATCCAGGCAAGAATCAAGATTAGCACCAGAGACATAAGAGCGAGCGAGCGAGCGAGCACGACGTTGCCGGCCGGACGCAACAAGCTACCCAACCCGTCGCTGATCGCCATTACTGGCTACGCTAGATAGCCTGCCGCCCGCGTCGTCGTGGCTAGCCATCGCCTATCGGGGCGGTGGCACGCGCGCGGCACCGGGTCGGGTCGACTGCGTTCGCTGCCCGCGCCGCGGCACCGCAGACGTGGCCGGCCGGACGGGGCAGCTGGTCGCGCGGTGTGATGTGATCGCGCCGTGGTCCTCGTGACGCCGACCGCGGCTCGATCGCGTGCGTACGTCCGCTGCCCGCCCAATTAATGCGCCATGGACTACACCTCCTGGTGCTACGTACCCTCTGCCTGCCCTCGGAGAAAAACTCTGTGCATATCTCGTGAGCAAGTTTGATTAGGCACACCGTGTGCAAATTACGCAATGCATGAACTGTTTAAAATATTGTTACACTGTCTGCGAATTGGCAATGCAGCGTACCGTGTGGCTTGTGCAATAATCCTTCTCGCGGGGTCGGATTGGTTAGTTAGGAATGTCTGCCATGATATCGTGACAGGTAGCTAGCGTTCCGAAATGGAAGCCTAGGTGGGCTGTTCTATATAGCCACCTTGAATGAAAGCCAAAGTCGTGCAAAAAATCATGAGGAGTTGGTTCGTTCACGGTGTGCCCACTTGCCCTGCCTGTTTCGGGCAACACGTCGTAACAAGTAGCTCCACACTCCCATGGCCTTTCCCTCAAATGTCTATCATACCAATGGCTCCTCAATTTGAAAAACATAAAATGTTAACACTAGAGTTTGAATCGTCAAGCCGTGTTATCTAGAAGGTCTCGAAAGTCTCATTCGGCAAAGGTTGTTAGGAGTTTGTTAGCACCCGATTCATAGTTGTATACGCTATTAAGGATAAGGGTACTACAAAGGGTGGAACCCTTCACGTTAGTAGAAATATGTGTCAAATGTCACCCGTCAAAAGGAAGGTTCAGGTGCAATGCATGGATACCTGGTCAATTTTGAAATATACTCACTGATACTATTCACTTTTCTTCATCTCTTATCAATTCTAGAAATTTTAAGATCCTCTCTTGCATGCACAATCGCCTTATTTCACTGTTGTTGCTACCGCCACGATATTCACCTCTGGAGATGTTTTCATCCCGTCTACCCTGGCCAACCTCTTATAACCGTAGCACCTTGACACCGTCCTTGGCTTCTCTTCAATAAATCTTTTATCTAGCTTCCTCTGTGCTCTGACAGTAGCTTATCAACCATCCTCAATGCACTCACCTCCCCTTGCATGCATCGACAACCTTAAGCTTCATAAACAAGATGACATATCTGGTCACCAACTATGATGTATCCGCTCTTCATTGACTACGACTCCGTCCTTGCACCCCTCAAGCAAAGGCCCCCATGAGGACGTTAGGCGATCGGTGGGAGGAAGAAGCATAGGAGGAAGATGAAAAGCATGATTTATTACAAAAACAAAACGAAATTTAGGATGGGAATTTGAAAGGTTTTGTAAAATAGAATTGAATGTTCCGCACACAACCAAGCAATATACCCGAATAAACTAAACAAATAAATGAATTTGGAAGTGAAGATCCGAGCACATGCCGCTTAACTTTTCGAGTAATGTCGCGACAACCAGAGCACCTCTATCAGAAGAAGGAAATTAATAACCCTTTTTGCTTTACATAATAACCATACTGGAGAAAACATAGCCGAAAACCAAAGAAATGATGACACGAGTGCACATAGTGAAGCGTCTCGTTCGATAGATGCATGGGCCAATACCCATGAGGTTTCTATACACGCTAGTAGTACGAGCACATGCATGGCATCGAACATTTTTTTGTGCAAGGGTATTTTGGTCAACATTTAGAAGCCAGGGGTACTTGCGTAATTTCACGGGCAGCAACGATCCATGGGTTGCAGATATTTACCCGCTATCCTTGTGTGATGCAGAGGCCAAGCTCATTGGGTGGAGCTCTTGCCGCTCCTAGCTCGTCGACAAGCACACCCACAAAGCCACTGATAATAAGCACATAGCAGCGCGCTCTCTTATAGTAGAACGTTCTCAACTCCACACCAGCCCATGCAAGACTTCCAGTCCATCCCGGGCCTCGCCGGGCGGCTGTTCGGCGGCGCGGCCGCGGCGGACATCCGCCGCGTGCAGGGCCCGGCGTCTCGGTGCGGCGTGTTCTCGCAGGCGGCGTCCGCGCAGCCGGAGGCGGCCGTCAAGTGCCCGCGGTGCGAGTCCACCAACACCAAGTTCTGCTACTACAACAACTACAACTTGTCGCAGCCGCGCCACTTCTGCAAGAGCTGCCGCCGGTACTGGACCAAGGGCGGCGTCCTCCGCAACGTCCCCGTCGGCGGCGGCTGCCGCAAGGCCAAGCGCAGCTCGTCGTCGGCGTCGGCACCGTCGACGCCCGCGGCCACGGACGCCAAGAGCCAGCGGCGCGCGTCGGCGTCGTCCTCCTCCCGCTCCAATAGCGGCAGCGGCAGCGCGAGCCCCACGGCCGCTGCGGAAGAGACGACGAC
Source organism: Aegilops speltoides (assembly GCA_021437245.1). Classification (NCBI taxonomy): domain Eukaryota; kingdom Viridiplantae; phylum Streptophyta; class Magnoliopsida; order Poales; family Poaceae; genus Aegilops; species Aegilops speltoides. The sequence goes on along the minus strand of CM038146.1, from coordinate 408,201,308 downwards.
AACGGAGACCGACCCCCCTCCTCCGCCCACGCCGTCGTCCAACTCCAACTCCAACGCCGTCGCCTTCGCCAACCGCATGATGAACTACCCCTTCGCGGCAGACGTGCCACCTCCGGCGCCGATATTCGCCGACCAGGCCGCCGCGCTCGCGTCCCTCTTCGCGCCGCCTCCTCCACCGCCTCTCCCGGTGTTCAACTTCTCGGCGGAGCCGAAGATGGAGGAGGCGATCGGCTCACTGCTGATCCCGGGGCAGGCGCCGGCGCAAGAGCCAGAGGAGCCCACCTGCACCTCCACCGTCGCCGACATGGCGCCGTTCATGTCCCTGGACGCGGGGATCTTCGAGCTCGGCGACGCGTCGCCGGCCGATTACTGGAACGGCGGGAGCTGCTGGACGGACGTCCAGGATCCTTCCGTCTACCTACCCTAGTTTGGTTTAGTTATTACTCATCACGATTGCCTTGATTAAGCTGTGGTTAAATCAATGCTTCTTAACGACGACCAACAGCTAGTAGCTGGTAAGTACTGTACTATAGTACATGTAATGCTACGTACGTACGTACTGCCTGCACTTGTACCGTACCTCTTTATTTTCGTTGCATTTCTGTGGCTGCACAACGCAGGTTTGTGTAAGAAAGCTAACCATTGTGTGTCGCTACAACCGAATCACATCACCGCTTATTCTTGCTTCTCTTTAGACTGTGAGTGTGTGAACTTCTCCAACGCATGTTGTACCCCTAAATTATTGACTTGTCTCCATATTTTCTCTCATACTCTTATCTTTTTTTTTTTGCGGGGACTCATACTCTTATCTGTAACACTAATACTGCTTATCGGAATTTTGGAAAAACATATAGAATATATAGGTTGCGGCGTAAAGATATGCATTTTTTTAAAACTTATATCAACTTTTTTCTGTGCATATCACGGTGTCACATACACATAATACTTCATCCGTAATTTTACAAATGTGATATTTGCAGAAGTTTTTTCAGAACCGTCTTGGAACTATATTGACTTTCCGAAACCGGAAAGAGTGTTAAATAATCATGAAAACATCGAGAGAGAAAATAAGAAAAATATTTTACATCAGATAAGTGGAGCAATATTAATCTCCCATTCCATTATAAAGAGTTGATTTGTGTTTCTTTGCAACAAGGCCAAAGCTAGAGAAGCTTGGGGCACTATAGTTTGCCTCCGAAGAACGCAATCATGTTAGGGCTTTGTCGTCTGGTCGTAGTTCGGTAGTTGATTTGTTGAGTTTATGTTAGGTTCTCGTAGTACTCCGTACTTAAATTTCGGGCCTTTCGCTCTCCGGGGAGTTTGTGTTGATGGGGATGGCACTGGCTGGCTAGCTGGCGCGTACGTACAGTACTGGTTCTGTGTAGGGTACATCAGTACAGTACAGAAGGCGCGTACGTCCGCTGGCCCCAGCAGCCTCCATCGATCGGCATGGCGCGACATACCTGCTCGCGTGCGCCCTCACGCCAACTTGGACCGGTCCCGTGTCCACACCACTACTGCTAGCTACTCCAAACCCAAGCGTTTGGCGGGCATCATCAGTGCATTATGAGCTAGGTGCAGGTCCGCCGGAAGGCAACGTAAACCGGTCCGGCGTGCGAGTCAAAGCATTAAGGAGACGGTGGTCCCGTTTCGTCAGCGGGGGTCGTTGTTCCGTTGACAGTCGTGGCCGGTGCACCGTACGATTTGTCTGATGCGTCCCACTCCACCCACTCCTGCCCGTCTCGGATCGGGGCTGCGTTGCGTGGCCCAGGCCGGGACACGGAGGGAGGAATAGTCGTCCCTCCTCTCATCACGCGTCGACCCGTGCTGTGTACCAGCCACGCCGAAGGGTGAGTCGTCGTGCCCAAATCGATTGGATTTTGAGATGGCACCAAGCCAAAAATCTTGACCCGATCGAGCGGTCGGATCGCGTCGTGGCGCCGAAGATTTTGCGCCAGGTCTAGGAAGTTGACGGGAAACTGAAATCAGCTAGCACACTATGTCATTCTTGATAGTTGGTACAAGATGCATGCATCGGCGTAACACATGACCGTCGCCCACGCCCCTCCGAGGGCCATAGGTTGATAGGTACCTGCATATCTGCCCGACGAACAATAACACACAACACGCATAGATTAGAGCCTGGTCTACTTCTTCTCCGGGGAGGCTAGATACGGGTCGAGGTAGTCGACTTATCCACCATTTACGGCGGACGATCGAGGGGCTGCGTTCGCTCCTGTGAAGGACAAGAATCATCGCATCGTTGTTGCTTGGGCCGAACTGTTCCGCCATGACCCACTGTGATGAGAGGTACAGCGGTTGCGTCTGAACAAAGGACTGAGCTGTAACTGTGCAGTAAGACTGTGCCATGCCGCCGTGTCGTGCCCGATCCACGTCGTGCTCGCAGGTCCCGTCAGCGATGAAAACTTTCCGCTGACTGCTCCCTCCCCCATCGTCGCCTATCCACACCTGCTCCACGACCGTCCAACACAAAAAATCAGACACATAATCGAGAATCCGGGTAACAATCAGTGTGTTCCCCTGTTAAAGAGAGAGAGAGAACTATCGTTACGTTCTCTCCAGACAGTGTTGATTGTTGTCGACCGTCCGATCAGAAGTGGCTCGTCTCTTTCTTCTGCGGCGATGGACTGATGGTCACGTACGTACACAGTAGCAGAAACAGTACCCACAACAGTGCGCGCGGTACTGCAGAGGAACAGGAATTTTCTTGCATGCTACTCCCTCGTGGACAATCGTCACAGATACGGTATCTTCGCCCAGGAATTTTTATGGCCATGCTCATGCTGTGACAGGCACTGCGGCGAAGCAGCCAATGGCGTCGATCGGCCATCACTCCGAACTCTGACGAGGCGCACAGTGGTAGCGGCACTGCGGTACAGGCTCTATGGTTCGTGCATTTACTGCAGCAGTTCGTGGTGATGGCAGAGGCGCAGGACGGTACTGTTCGGAAGTTACTGTGATCCCAGGAGGTAACTGGCGATCCATCACTCTGGTCCATTGACTCCACTGCGCCTGCGGGCAGGGCGATGAAGGCGTGGTCCTTTGTACTCGACTTCTTCAGAGTGATGGCTGGTCGATCGCCACTTCAGAAGGTAGCCGCGGAGAGGGCCGGTGCGGAGATGGCCGGTGATGAGTAGATGGACTTGGGCGTGGGCGACCCGGCGACCCGGCGACCGCGACCGATCTGTCTGTTGTGGCGGCGGAAAAGAAGAAAATGTCGCAGAACCCGACTCCGTTCCAGCCTCCGGTTAAGGCTTGCGAGAGACATGGAGGAGTTGAGGCTCATGTTGTAGAAGACTAGTATCTTGGATGATGAAGAAGAGGATCAATGAGCGCAACAATGAAGGTGTTTGATGTTTTTTCAGGTGAAATAATGTTATTACTCAACCCATAATGTTCATATAAACAGTCGTAGCTAGCTCTACTACATCTAATGGGCCAGAACCAACCCAAGGCATAGATTTGCCTTCTCTACGATCAAACTTAGCTAAACTACCGATGACCTTATTTTGAGTACGATTGACATGAATAATACATGATTCACGAAGACACATGAGGTGCCTAATCTCCTTAATGAGCGAGGAGTAGACCAATCTATCTACTTCCCGAGTTTGAATCAATTTGAGTGCAACAATAGAGCTCCATCTCAACCATGTTTGGCAAGTCACTCCTCTGGACATCAAACAACAAGCATTCCATGCAAACGCTGAAACGCATAATTCAGCTTACGGGGCTTCACGACAAAAGAATAGTTCCCTGCAAGAAGAGAAGACAATGCTACTCTTGCCAGTCTCTCAACACCATACCCGCGCCCACTGTACCATCATTTGCATTGGATTCATCTGTATTCGGTTTCACCCAACCAGCTTCAGGTGCACACCACTCAGGACCAACATCGTCCGTTATCAAATGTGGTCGGCGGACTCGGTTATCCTATGTGACAATAGTTTTACCCTTGCTAGGATATGAGGAGAGATCAGTTTTAATGCCGATCAGTGAATCAAGGTAGCTCACCAAGAACCTTCTAGATGCTTCCATAGGAGGTGGGGGTTTATGATGAACCACCTCATTCTGAATGTGGCAGGCACGCCACCGCGTCATTAGAAGCTAGAGCGCTCGATATCCGGTAGTGGCTCTAGAACAACCAATAGCCATTCCGTCCCCGAATTTTGGATGGAAGTAATATTCAGTAAAGTCCATATCTCACACATGGTACACTGTAATTATTGAGAAAGAGTGCTAGCTACGATAGAGCGAATGAAAGCCGTCTTCGGTTCTCAAGAACACACTGGGAATAAGTCATCATGTTCAAGGCCCCAGATGTGCTTGTTCTGCCATGTTGGCAATGAATTTGTGGCCACCCTCCAAGCAAAATTACGAACAGTGGGAGGAACATCACATGACCAAATGACATGCCAACAGGACCGGCACCCATCAAGTCTAGCACTAGTCTCCGTCAAGGTACCTGTGAGCTTCCTTGAAGCCAAATTGGTATGCATTTTTGACAGAAAAAACCTCATACTTACCAGGCCCCTAAGAAAGCTATCATACTGCAACCGTGGCGAAGCATGGATCTCGATGACATCAGTTGGTATGAAATGATTCTACAACAAACCATAATTCTATGAACCATTGTCGTTTAGCAATTCACAGACAAATCGAATTCATCATCTTCCTTGTAATGTGATGGGTTTTTAGGAGAAGGGCCACAAAATCCAATTAGCATGCCAAATCCGAATACTCCTTTTATTTCCGACCCTCCAAATCAAACCCCTTTTCAGCTGATCAAGCCCATAGTTAATAGCCTGCAATGATGATGAGGCATTTCTAAGAAAACAACATCCTCAAGCTTACTGCGAGGGTAGTTCTTGCCTTTAAACTTGGGCACACAGGCTTTCCGGCTTCGAGATTAGTATCCAAGCTTGTGGAGCCAGGAAAGCTTGGTTGAAAATACGAAAATCATGAAAACCTGCACCACCTTTGTATTTTGGTTATGACAGTCATCCCAATCCATCCGATGCACCTTCCTTTTGCCCACCGAGGACCCCCGGTAGAAACATCTAACCATCCTCGTAAGTTCATCACAAATTGAGAAAGGTAGCATAAACAACCCCGTTATGTAAGTGGGTAAAGCATGCACAATTAATGAGTGTGTCCCTCCCAGGCTGAGTGAGGAGACACTCACCCCATTTGATTAAACGTTTAGTTAAACTCATCCGGAGATTTTGAAAAATTGACCTTTGGACATACAACCATCTGGCGTGGGGAGATAAGGATACTTCTCTTCAAAGACCAAACTAGTAACATTAAGCACCCCTCCAACTTCCTCTTGAATAGCCAAACAACAAGCAGTAGCAAATAGAATCAAACACTTATGAAAAATCAGACTTTGACCAGTTTCACAACCATAGAGATCCAGAGCCAACTTAACATTTTCGTCAACACGCGAGGCCTCAAAAAACAACATCGTGTTGTCTGCAAACAAAATGTGTGAGATACCTAGAGCTCTTCTGCACACCTTCACCGGAGATATGTCACAAGAAGAAACTTATGCTTGATAATTGCACACAACCCATCAGCCACAAAAAGGAACAAAAAGGGATAAAGACGATCGCCCCGCTGAAGCCCACACAATGATGCAAATAAATCCAAGAGGGTCCCATTTAATCCACAAAGGGAGGTGTTCGATTCATTCGTGTATCACATATCTATGTGTAAATTGTTGAATTTTATTTTGGCATGTAATGAATTGTTGAATTGTTGTTTATTCTGTGTCCTGGAATTGTTGAAATGTTAATGAATTCGTTCTGTACAATTTACGTGGATTAATTTGCATGAATATGCCAGTTGGCATATGAGGAATGTGGTTTTTCAGAAAGACCAATGAGGATATAGCCGCGTCCGAGGACGCATCTGGTCACGCACACATACATTTAGGGGGAGGGGTGGATTTGCCTAATTTGACCGTGTATGCTCTTAACGTACGATATCATGTATTTGGAATTATAACATGGACTTACAAGGATCATATTCTCCCAAGTAGATGTTGTGTGGTGTGTTAGATCCAACTCAACAAAAGTTTGAACAAATTTGTTCTCCGGTCTAAACATAGGAAAACCAACTGGAGGGCACATAAAAATTGTTGGTAATTGGAGCATGAAGAGGTTGAACGCACTGAGGCAGTGTCGACATTATCTGGTGGCAGAACAAATGGCGGCATCATGGGTTAGTGCCTCCAGTAGCGCTTGGGTTGGGGACGACAACAGAGCTAGGGTGGTGGCTGTCCGGACGAGACAGGAGAGAGGAGAGGAGGATGGAAGGTCGGTCTAGGTTAGAGACGACTTGATAATATTTGAAAGGGCCCCTCTCGCCAGTACGACATGGCGGACTTGTCCGGGCCTCTCCATATCCACCCCTATATGAGTTGGATTTGAGGGGTGTTGACAGCCCGGACGTTTGAGCATGGTACACGGGGTCTAGTTGAGTAACAATTTTGTTGCCGGTCAATGATCGAGCCGTCCACCCATGCATTTTGATGGGATCTAAGGGGTTTGATTGTAGATGCTCCAAGTAGAAAAAGCGATGGAAAAGGCCATACTTTCTGTAAATACTCATGCTGGTCTGTAACTAATAAAATAGAATAAATAGTTGTGTTCTTTAATAATGAAATACGAAGGGAGTACTTCCTCACGGAACATGTTTCTCCTCAACTTTATATGTAAACCTTAAATGTCCCAGCCGATATAAGGTGGTTGGAAAATCCGAGAAAATAAATAAAGAAGCAAATAAATAATGACAAGCGAGCGGAATATCACAAATCCCAAGCCCAACCTAGTAACAGTACCGGAACTGACCCGCGTCGCCTTTGAAAACCAGTAGATCGTGATGCACCAGACACACCAAGCTATCGTTGGAGAAGCGTCTGCCCTCTCACTCCATGTCGTGGTACATTGATACTCCCAACAAATCTTTTCTTTTCCACTTTTCTTTATTTTATTTTTTTGAAGTCGTGAACATTTTTTGCTATCATGAAACTTTTTGAATTCACGAGCATTTTTATATAATTTTTTTTACAAATTTGTGAACGTTTTTGTAATCATGAATTTTTTTTGAATTTGCGAATATTTTACAAATTACAAACATTTTTAGAAAACTCATGAACATTTTTCTGAATTGGCGAATATTTTTAGGAATTGGCGATGGACTTTTAAAATTATAGAACATTTTTTGTTTTGATGAACATTTGTGAACTGCGTGAACATTTTTTGAATCGATGATTTTTTTGGTAATTCATGAGAAATTTTTTGAATTTCTTGAACATTTTTAGAAACATCATGAATATTTCATTCAAATTCAGGAACTTTTTTTAACATACGAACATTGAAAAAAACATTTGTTAAGCATGCGACTTTTGTTAACTCATGAACATTGTTTGAACAAACTAACCCTATTTAATTTCTTGACAATGTTTTCAAAATTCATATTTTTTGAACATTTTTGTAATATTTAATTATTTATAAATATTAAAACGAGAGAGTTAAAAAAGCAAATTAAATAAAATGAAAAAAATTAGGGCGGCCCGCCCTGGAATGCTTAAATGGGCGTGCGTGCTGGAACGTTTGCTATCGCCTTGTGCGGCAAATAGGACATTCCTCTCGTGGTGTCAGTAGGGTATAAACGTAGCTCCTATTAGGCGCTTTCTGGCGCCAACGCACCCGCGATGGTGGGCCAGCTCATTTTCTTGTTCACGGTTGAGAAAAAACGAAAAAACATGAACAATTTGCAAGAACAAAATCATGAATTCGGAATATTTCACGGATTTTGAAAACAAAATCGTGAACTCGAAAATTGTCCATCAAATTGAAAAAATGTTCATCGAATTTGAAAAAGTTCATCATTTTCTAAAAAATGTCATTGTAATTTAAAATAAAGTCCATCAATTCTGAAACAGTTCACGATTTGTAAGAAAATTCATCAACTTTGAAAAAATATTCATTGGGTTTGAAAAAAGTTAATTGAACTTGGAAAGAAGTTCATTGATTGTGCATGACTTTCTGTGAAAATCATTCATTTTAAAAATGTTAAGACATTTTGAAAAAGTTCATCAATTCTGTAAAACCTCACAAAACTGACATAGTTCATCTTTAAAAAAAAAACTACACCGATTTTGAAAAAGGTCCACGAAATTTAAGTAAAGAAAAAATAAAAATGAAATAGAAACGAAATAGACAACGGGGCCAGGCCCAGCTTGGAGTGCTTCAAGTGCCCGTTTGCAACTTGGATAGTAACGGAGGCCTGAAGCATCAAATAGGATCTTCTGGCATAAATTACCTTGCATGCGTGGCTTGGTATGTGAATGTTTTTCGAGGCCTTGTTTCACGAGGAGGCTGTCACCGACAGATTTTTTTATTTATTTGAGGCCTTCTACACTTCTACTACCAAACTGGTACATGGAAATTTGGCACAAAACCGTGTGGTGGGTGCATCCCGATGTGGCACCTCCTATTGGGCGCCTTAGGCGCTGGTTGAGCTTCTTGGTGCTCACACACATAATCAACTAGGCCGGCCCATGTAGAAGGCGAGCGCTCGGCCGCAATTGACCGGTTTCCCCTAGTTCGCTCAATCGATTTGGCCAGTCACGGTTGACCAGTTGACCGGTCAACAATTGACTTTTGCAAATAATACGAAAAAACAAAAAATAATGGAAAAGATCGTGAATTGAGAAATGTTCATGGATTTTTTTTAAAAAAAAGTCATCAACTTCAAAAATGATGACGATTTTGAAAAATAGTTCATTGATTTTAAATATATTCATCAAATTTGAGAAAAATCATGATTTTGAAAAAAAATCATTGATTTTGTAAAAAAAATCATCAATTTTGACAAAAAAGTTAACGCATTTTGAAAAAGTAAAGAAGAAAGGAACAATAAAAAAGAAATAATAATAAAATAATACAAAATAAAACAAAAAAGAAGAAGAAAGATGAAAAGAATAAAAAAGATGTAACTAATCACATCAGAGTGGGTGTCTCATTGGCTACTGCAGGTAAAAATGGACGTGGAGGGTGTGTTTTTTTAGGGGTATGGAGGGTGAGGGTGTGGGTTTGAATCATACCTAGCCCACTTTTTTAAATAACACAAAAAATAGTAGACGGGCTGGCCCAGAACGGAGGAGGTGTGTGCGCCAAGTTGTGAAATACACTGTAAAGGGAGCCTTAAGCTTCGTATAGGAAATGCCTCCTCATGATATGTTTTGCACACGAGACACACTGAAAGACAACATGTTTATTTAGATCAGTTGAACTGTTGTAGTGATCAGTGAACATACACTCGTGCCGCCACTGAAATTATACCGCAAAGTGTGGATTTCTTGGAGCTTGTAAGAGCATTTACAGCCAAGCTTCGCAACCCCCCGCCTATATATCTGGCGAACAACACAGTCACTAACTAGTTATGAAAACATGACCCAGCCGGGCGCCTCAACCGACCCTATGCATCTGACCGACACTCCTCATATTTATCCCAAATCTGGGGAGGATATGCGGAGAGCTGGATGTGCCCGGGCGCGTCTGCACGTCGGATCCGGCCCACCCTGGTCCACCCTGAGTCCATGACTCCACATATATTCAACCCCACCCATATCTCGGACCAAATGCAAGCCACTCCACTCCACTTCGCCTCAAGATCCCTTTCGATGATCTCCGTTTTCTCCGGCATGACGGACAACAGATCTGACTCCGAGTTCTCCCTATCTGTGGATTGGGACCTCATCTCATGCGGGCCTAAGAAGGAGATGGTCATCCACATGGCTCTCCACGGCTTCCAGGAGGAGTCCATGCGACCATAGTTGGACTCAATCCGGCGGGAATCCATTGCGTCCGCCCAAATGGCGCTTGGATCCTATGTGAGCGGTCTCACTGCTGCCTCGAAGGACGTAGTGCAGTCCATCTGCCGCCCCAGCACCGGGACGGCTGTGCAACTCCTTCGGTGGCACATCTTCCCGTGCTGTCGGGCTCCAAGTCGGAGGTAAACGACGACATGCATCTCAGCCTGTCCCCTATTATGGCGCGGCGTGCCCGCCATGCTAGGCAAAGGGCACGAGATGCAATAATTAGACAAAAGCATTAGGCATTTAATGACTACACATCTTGAATCCCGGGGGATAGGATTCGTGTTATCGTACTAAACTTTTCTGTCACTGGTGTTCATAATAACACTTCACAGTCTCCCCGCCCTTAGCCTCTCTATGGCTCGTCCTCCATGATCTTGGGTACCTCCAAGGATGAAGACCACGAACGAGACAAGCGACAACTTCCGAAACAATTCTATGTTACACCTACAAGACATTAATTCAATGTCCTTCCATTGATCGCTCCAACAAATACATCGGGTTGCAAGGCCCTTGCCTCAACCCATATCTTACCGGACTACTCACACATGAAGATCAGATCACACGAAGAACACATCATGGAGATAGATTTATTGATAATATGTCTTACAATGGATGTCGTGTGTGATACACGATTACAAGTATGACTATATTGCTGAGAACTATGATGGAAATGATAGCGTCTAGGGTTGATGAGGATGATGATGACTGGTTGTTCTACGCTTCCCCCACGATGTTCTGCTATCCATTTGGCGCCGGCCCCTTTATAAAGGTTGTTTAGGTGGACATGGAACCTTGGTTTCCACACCATATGACCATCATACGAGCAGGTGTGGTCGTATCAAAACATCGTCTTTTGATCTGTTTTCTCTAGTGCGCCAACCACTTGATCCCCTGTATCTCCACTTTACTCCTTTCCAAGTATTTGTTTGATTTCATCCATAAATGTCCCATTTCCCGTGGAAACAAAATAAAGAAAGGATTTTTGGAATCCTATGCACTCAATGGTCATCAGTGGCAATATCGGAGTGAATATCTTGGTCTTAATGAAATATATAGGTTTAAGCTCAGGTTAAGAAGTGTAAAAATAACACTCATCAATAAGAACAGACTTACTCCTTTTTGACGTAAAGCGACCGCACCATGGCTCCGACCTACACGTGACCTGGCCCATAAGCGGGTCGAATTCTTCATGAATACCCCTGAGTAAGACATCAACATCCAAATGATGTTTTTTCTACTCTCTTTATTTTAAAAAATAAAGGATTTAGGTCATCCGAACATGAAAAATGATCACATGACATAGCATGAGTGATACTGATATAGTATGACAGTATTAGTGCATCCGGGCTCCCCAACCCACCCCCTTACACCCGGGCGGATGGCCCGATCACTTATCGGTCAAAAGAAAACCCGACATACAGGCCCCAAATGCCCGGGTTGACCGACACTGATATGTCTCCAACGTATCCATAATTTTTGATTGTTCCATGCTGTTATATTATCATTTTTGGATGTTTTACAATCATTTTATAGTCATTTTATATCATTTTTTGGTACTAACCTATTGACATAGAGCCCAGTGCCAGTTGCTGTTTTCTGCATGTTTTTTACATCGCAGGAAATCAATATCAAATGGAGTCCAAATGCAGAGAAACTCCTGGAGGATTTTTTTGGGCCAGAAGACATCTAGTGGGCCAAGAAAGCACCTTGGGGGTGGCTCGAGGGGAGCAGCACCCACCAGGGCGCGCCAGGAGGCCCACGCGCACGCCCCGGTGGGTTATGCCCACCTCGGGTGCCCCCTGAACCGCCTCTTTGCTCTATAAATACCCCAATATTCCAGAAACCCTAGGGGAGTCGACGAAAATCAATTCCAGCCGCCGCAGAGTCCAGAACCACCAGATCCAATCTAGACACCTTCATGGAGGGGTTCACCACTTTCATTGGTGCCTCTCCGATGATGCGTGAGTAGTTCTTTGTAGACCTACGGGTCCGTAGTTAGTAGCTAGATGGCTTCCTCTCTCTCTCTCTCTCTCTCCCTTGATTATAAATACAATGGTCACTTGGAGATCCATATGATGTAAGTCTTTTTGCGGTGTGTTTCTCGGGATCCGATGGACTTTGAGTTTATGACCAGATCTATGTTTTTATCCATGAAAGTTATTTGAGTCTTCTTCGATCTCTTATATGCATGATTACTTATAGCCTCGTATTTCTTCTCCGATATTTGGGTTTTGTTTGGCCAACTTGATCTATTTATGTTGCAATGGGAAGATGTGCTTTGTAGTGGGTTCGATCTTACGGTGCTTGATCCCAGTGACAGAAGGGGAACCGACACGTATGTATTGTTGCTACTAAGGATAACAAGATGAGATCTATATCTCCGCAATAGATAAACGGATCTCGTCTACATCATGTCATCGTTCTTATTGCATTACTCCGTTTTCCCATGAACTTAATACACTTGATGCATGCTGGATAGCGGTCGATGTGTGGAGTAATAGTAGTAGAGGCAGGCAGGAGTCGGTCTACTAATCTTGTACGTGATGCCTATATAATGATCATTGCCTGGATACCATCATGATTATTTGAAGTTCTATCAATTGCCCAACAGTAATTGTTTTCTCACTGTTTGCTATTTTTCTCGAGAGAAGCCACTAGTGAAACCTACGCCCCCGGGTCTATTTTCATCATATTTGCCTTTGTGATCTATTTTCCCTTGCATTTATTTTGACATCTATTAAACCAAAAATACAAAAATATCTTGCTACAATCTATTTGTTCCGCGATCTATTTATCTTATCTACCACTTTTACCTCACGTTATTTGCCTATCTTGAGGCGCCGTACCCGGAAGGGATTGACAACCCCTTTAACACGTCGGGTTGCGAGTATTTGTTATTTGTGTGCAGGTGTTGTTTACGTGGTGTGAGGAGGTTCTCCTACTGGTTCGATAACCTTGGTCTCATCACTGAGGGAAATACCTACCGTTTCTATACTGCATCATCCCTTCCTCTTTGGGGAAATACCGACGTAGTTCTAGCAGACATCAAAAGGAATTTCTGGCGCCGTTGCCGGGGAGGATCTTCAACCAGGTTCCTAATCACAAATCTCATCTCCTCGCAATTTACATTGTTTGCCATTTGCCTCTCATTTTCCTCTCCCCCACTTCACAAAAATTTGCCGTTTTATTCGGCCTCTTTTTCATTCGCCATTTTCTCGTCAAATCTCTTCTTTGCTTGTGTGCAATGTGTCTTCTATTTTCTTGCATCTTTGCTTGCTAAATATCTTTTGATATGGATCCTCATCCACTTGCTAATCTTTTTAAGAGATCCAATTATCATGAACATATTGCTAGTGATTTGAGTACACTAGATTATCTTTATGAAGTTTTGCTTGAGATTTATGAATCTGAAAATTGTGATGAAGTGTTGAAAGAAGAAATTGATGAAGTGATCCATGATAGCTCCTTGAATGAAAAGCATGATTGCAATGATGTTATTATAAATTCTATTAATGTCAATTGCGTTAATGATATGCAAAACCCCAAGCTTGGGGATGCTAATTTTGCTATGTCCGCTACTTATTCTAATGATCATGATTGGGGTGATTCTTCTTATGATCTTGAAAATTTATTTAAGCCTCATGATGAATATGATATTGACAATAGTGTTTGCAATAATATTGAAAGTGGGTTTGGAAGAGTGTCAACTTTAGATCCCACATATTTGGAGAGTGTTCAATCTTATGAATTTTTTGATAAAAGTGGGTTTGGAGAGGTCATGACTTTAGTTAATGTTAATCCCACTATTTTGGAAGAGTGTCAACTTCGCATGCATGTGGATCGTATTGAGAATATGTTATGTGATAGCTACATTCTTGAATTTTCTTATGATCCTACATGTAATTATTACGAGAGAGTAAAGTATGGTTGTAGAAATTTTCATGTTACCAAATTACCTCTCTTCATGTCGAGATTGCTATCGTCTCTTTCTTTTTCCTTGCATATGCTAGTTTTTGCTTGCCTTGATAATTTATTTGCTTATAAAATGCCTATGAATAGGAAGTATGTTGGACTTATATGTGTTTGTCACATGTTCTATTATGCTCTCTTTGTGCTTCAATTCTTCTCTTTTATGTGAGCATCATTGAAATCTCAATGCCTAGCTAAAAGGCTTTAAAACGATAACGCTTGTTGGGGGGCAACCCAATGGATAAAATTTATTTTTGCTTTTTGTTTTATGTTCTTGTGTGTTAGAAAAATTATTCTACTGTTATGATTGTGTTTTTTGTGCTTTAGTTAGTGTTTGTGCCAAGCAAGGCCTTTGGGGAGATTTGGGTGAAAGTTGATTTGATCTTGCTGAAAAACAGAAACTTTTGCGCTCATGAGATTATTTGTCATTTTTTATTAGAAGAGTTCTTTTGAGTTGATTCTTTTTTCAGAAGATTAATAGAAAAATTCCTAACGTCCACCAATTTATTTTAGAATTTTTGGAGTTACAGAAGTATTCAAAATATTCAGATTGCTACAGACTGTTATGTTTTGACAGATTCTGTTTTCTTTGCGTTGTGTGCTTGTTTTGATGATTCTATGGTTTTCTTTGATGAGTTTTTGCCATAGAGAAGTTGGAGTACAGTAGATATAATGCAAAAACAAAATAAGAATAGGTTTTCTACAGTACTTATAGTAGTGGTTTGGTTTCTTATACTAACGGATCTCACGAAGGTTTTGTTTGAGTTTTGTGTGATTGAAGTTTTCAAGTTTTGGGTTATCTTACGATGGATGAAGGGATAAGGATAAGCAAAAGGCTAGCTTGGGGATGCTTGAGGCACCCCAAGATAATATTCAAAGAAGTAGAAAGCAACTAAGCTTGGGGATGCCCCGAGTGGCATCCCCGCTTTCTTCTAACAACCATAGGTATTTTACTTGAAACTATATTTTTATTCATCACATAACATGAGTTTTGCTTGGAGCGTCTTGTATGATATGAGTCTTTGCTTGTTTTTATTTGTGTATTAAGTGTTGAATCCTTTCTGGACACACCCTTTTGAGTGAGCCAAAAATTATGCTATGCTTGCTCCTATGCTTCACTTAAATTTTTAGAGCCATGGATTTGCTCTAGTACTTCACTTATATATTTTTGAGCACGATGTGCTTTGTTAATTTTGAAGAAATGCTCTCATGCTTCATTTAGATTTGTTTGGAAGTTAGTAAATTTTTAAGAAATTCTCTCTTGCTTCACTTAGATTATTTTGAGAGAAAGAAAAAAAGTATGCTCATGTTCTTCACTTATGTTTGTTTGAGCTTATCAAAAGCAACATATGAAAATAGTCCCAAAGTGATAGATATCCAAGAAGGATATAATAAAAACTTTCATGAAGATCATTGGACAAAATAAACTTGATTCCTAGTAATGATTTTGAGATATGACGATATGATATGTGAGTCATGTTGATGAGTAATTGTGCTTTAGTAAGAATATTGATGTTAAGGTTTGTGATTCCCTATGCAAGAACGAAAGTCAATAGTTATGCAATGAAATTTATATCCTACTTATGGTGCATTATTCAGTGTTACTTATGCTTAATGTTCGGGTATGAGATTTTTCGCTTTTTGGTTGGTCGCTTCTCAATCTTTTTGCTAGCCTTCATTTTGCACTAAGTATGATCACTACTTGTGCATCCAAAACCCTTTAAACCAGTTTTGCCATATGAGTCCACTATACCTACCTATATGCGGTATTTCCATGCCGTTCTAAGAAAATTTGCATGTGCCATCTCTATTGTTCAAAATAAATTTCTCTTTTGTGTGCTCAACCGCTCGCGAAGCGGTAAAGGGTAGCCAATATTTTCCATGCTAGATGTGTTATTCTCACGATGAGTGTTTATTCACTTGTCATTGCATGAGAGTATGGCAAATGTATTAGGGATGCCCAATCCTGAAATGAAAAATGAATTTACTTTATGTTGTCAAATAATAAATTTCTTGGAAAGTGTTGGTATGGAGGGCACCCGTGGATACAGTTAGCCATGGAAAGTGAAATTAATGGTGGAAAAAGGAATAAACTTTATTTTTTGTTTGTGAACCGCCTATGATGTATCTAGCATGGAAAGTGTTGGGATGCTCTAAGTCGTTTTCGTTGGTGGGAAAAGCATGCCTCTCAAAAATAATTTTTATTTCTCAATTTAAGCTTTGAGCTCTAGCACCTCTACAACTAACTACTTCCCTCCGCGAAGGGCCTTTCTTTTACTTATGCAATTTTTATTTTGAATTTGAGTCTCCATCTTCTCTTATAAAGCACCAACTAAGGGTCACTATGATCATATTTGAGCATTGTGTGTAGCTAATATTCGAGTGTGTTCATGATTGGATCAATGGTTGAGCATGATGGGCTAGGGATAACTTGCTTTAGTGTTGATATTTTGAAAGACATGGTTGCTTGTTGGTATGCTTGAGTACTAAAGTCTTCATGTCAAAACTAGACTATTGTTTTGAATCATATAAAAGTCCATATGACCATGCTATAAAGAAAAGAAATGTGATGAACATGTTAGGCAGCATTCCACATCAAAAATTCTATTTTTATCATTTACCTACTCGAGGACGAGCAGGAATTAAGCTTGGGGATGCTGATACGTCTCCAACATATCTATAATTTTTTATTGTTCCATGCTGTTATATTATCATTCTTGGATGTTTTCTGCATGTTTTTACATCGCAGGAAATCAATATCAAATAGAGTCCAAACGCAGCGAAACTCCTGGAGGATTTTTTTGGGCCAGAAGACATCCAGTGGGCCAAGAAAGCACCTAGGGGTGGCTCGAGGGAGCAGCACCCACCAGGGTGCACCAGGAGGCCCAGGCGCGCCCTGGTGGGTTGTGCCCACCTCGGGTGCCCCTTGAACCGCCTCTTTGCTCTATTAATACCCCAATATTCTAGAAACCCTAGGCGAGTTGACGAAAATCAATTCCAGCCACCGCAGAGTCCAGAACCACCAGATCTAATGTAGACACCGTCATGGAGGGGTTCACCACTTCCATTTGTGCCTCTCCGATGATGCGTTAGTAGTTCTTTGTAGACCTACGGATCTGTAGTTAGTAGCTAGATGGCTTCCTCTCTCTCTCTCTCTCTCTCTCTCTTGATTATCAATACAATGGTCTCTTGGAGATCCATATGATGTAAGTGTTTTTGCGGTGTGTTTGTTGGGATCCGATGGACTTTGAGTTTATGATCATATCTATGTTTTTATCCATGAAAGTTATTTGAGTCTTCTTTGGTCTCTTATATGCATGATTGCTTATAGCCTCGTATTTCTTCTCCGATATTTGGGTTTTGTTTGGCCAACTTCATCTATTTATCTTGCAATGGAAAGAGGTGCTTTGTAGTGGGTTCGATCTTACGGTGCTTGATCCCAGTGACAGAAGGAGAACCGACACGTATGTATCGTTGCTACTAAGGATAACAAGATGAGATCTATATCTCGGCAATAGATAAACAAATCTCGTCTATATCATGTCATCGTTCTTATTGCATTACTCCATTTTCCCATGAACTTAATACACTAGATGCATTTTGGATAGCGGTTGATGTGTGGAGTAATAGTAGTAGATGCAGGCAGGAGTCGGTCTACTAATCTTGGACGTGATGCCTATATAATGATCATTGCCTGGATATCATCATGATTATTTGAAGTTCTATCAATTGCCCAACAGTAATTGTTTTCCCATCGTTTGCTATTTTTTTCGAGAGAAGCCAATAGTGAAACCTACGGCCCCGAGGTCTCTTTTCATCATATTTGCCTTTGTGATCTATTTTCCCTTGCATTTATTTTGAGATCTATTAAACCAAAAATACAAAAAAACCTTGCTGCAATTTATTTGTTCCGCGATCTATTTATCCTATCTACCACTTTTACCTCACGTTATTTGCCTATCTTGAGGCGTCGTACCCGGAAGGGATTGACAACCCCATTAACACGTCGGGTTGCGAGTATTTGTTATTTGTGTGCAGGTGCTATTTATGTGGTGTGAGGAGGTTCTCCTACTGGTTCGATAACCTTGGTCTCATCACTGAGAGAAATACCTACCGTCTCTATATTGCATCATCCCTTCCTCTTTGGGGAAATACCGACGTAGTTCTAGCAGAAATCAGACACCCTCATATCCAACTCAAATCTGGGGCAGATATGAGGAGGCCCGGGCGTGCCTAGTAGCGTCCACCATGTCAGATCCGGCCCACGGTGGCCCACGCTGACCCCAAATATATTCGTCCCTTCTGCTTCCTGGACCAAACCCTAGCCACACCGCTCCACTTCACTCCACTCTGATCCGCCCAGGCTACTTTCCGGCGGTCTCTTATCCTCTCCGGTATGTCAGGTAGCGGATCTGACTCCGACCACTCCCAATACTTTGAATGGGCATCGTCTCATGCGGCCCGGAGGAGGCAATGGCCGCCCGTATGGCCCTCCGCCACTCCTGGGAGGAGTGCGTCTGACCAACACCGGAGTTTGTTTAGCGCAAATCCATTGCATTGGAGCAACTAGCGCTCGAATCAGTCAGTGCTGGAAGTTGGAGGTTTGTCTTCCGCACCATCTCCAGTTCGCTGGTGTGTGAGTGCTACAGGGATCGTTGTGTAGGCCGTAACAAGTAGAGGGCGACGGAGCGTGAGGTCCTTGATACGTCTCCGTCGTATCCATAATTTTTGATTGTTTCATGCCAATATGATTCAACTTTTACATACTTTTGCCAACTTTTTATATGATTTATTTGGACTAACTTACTTATCCAGTGCCCAGTGCCAGTGCCTATTTGTTGTATGTTTTTGTATCGCAGAAAATCCATATCAAACGAAGTCCAAATGTGATGCAACTCCACGGAGAATTATTTTGGAATATTTATGATTTTTGGGAGTTGGAATCACCGCAAATGGAGGCCCACACAGACCATGATACACCAGGGCGCGCCCCAGGCCCCTAGCGTGTGGTGGTGGGTTGTGCTCACCTCGTATGTCGGTTGGAGCTGTACTTCTGGTGCAAGGAAGCTTATATCAGGAAAAAAATCGTGTAAAAAGATCAGCAGCAATCGGAGTTACGTATCTCCGGGAATATAAGAAACGGTTTTCGACCAGATCTGGAGAGCGTGAGACAGAAGAGAACAGAGAGGAAGATCCAATCTCGGAGGGGCTCCCGCCCCTCCGCTGCCATGGAGACCAAGGACCAGAGGGGGAACTCTCCTCCCATTCAGGGGAAGGCCAAGGAAGAAGAAGAAGAAGGAGGGGGCTCTCTCCCCCTCGCTTCCGATGGCGCCAGAGTGCCGTCGGGGCAACGATCGGGATGACGATCTACATCAATAATCTTGCTACCGCCAACACCAACTTTCTCACCCTCTATGCATCAGTTTAAAACCTCTTCTCCCCACTGTAATCTCTACTTAAACATGGTGCTCAACTCCATATATTGTTTCCCAATGATCTATGGTTATCCTATGATGTTTGAGTAGATCCCCTTTGTCCTATGGGTTAATCATGATCTTTGTTGGTATGATTGTATATTTTATTTATGGTGCTGTCCTATGGTGCCCTCCATTCTCGCGCAAATGTGAGGGGCCCTTGCTGTAGGGTGTTGCAATATGTTCATGGTTCGCTTATGGTGGGTTGCGAGAGTGACAGAAGCTTAAACCTGAGTAAGTGGGGTATGACGTATGGGAGTAAAGAGGACTTGATACTTAATGCTATGGTTGGGTTTCACGACCTTAATGATCTTTAGTAGTTGCGGATGCTTGCTAGAGTTCCAATCAGATGTGCATATGATCCAAGTAGAGAAAGTATGTTAGCTCATGCCTCTCCCTCATATAAATTACAAGAATGGTTACTGGTACTTGTTATCGATTGCCTAGGGACAAATAATTTTCTTGTTGACACAAACCCTTTTACTAAACACCTAACTTTTATTATCTTGCAAAGTACTTCTAGTTTATTCTTGCAAATTAGTTCTAGCATCACACCTACGAAATAGTTTCATACTTGTTTCCGGTAAAGCAAACGTCAAGTGCGTGTAGAGTTGTATCGGTGGTCGGTAGAACTTGAGGGAATATTTGTTCTGCCTTTAGCTCCTCGTTGGGTTCGACACTCTTATTTATCGAAGAAGTCTACAAATGATCCCCTATACTTGTGGGTTATCAAGACCTTTTTCTGGCGCTGTTGCCAGGGAGCAATAGCGTGGGGTGAATATTCTCGTGTGTGCTTGTTTGCTTTATCACTAAGTAGTTTTTATTTCATGTTCTAAGTTGTTCTCTATCTTCAGTTATGTATATGGAAAACGAAACACCAAAAAAACAGTGGTACTTGCTACTCATGGAGATGAGGAACCTCCTAAAACCCTCGATGATCGTTATGTGAAAGATATTATGCACTACTTTGATAATCCTGAGAAAACCCCATTCAACTTGATAATGGGAGACACATTGGATCAACATGAATACTTTAAGGACTATCGCTTGACACAAAAAGGGAAACTTTTATGGGATCAAATTCATATGTTGCATTGGTATGCTCGGGAGCTATGCTTGAAATATGATTATACTTGTTGCTCTAGGATGAATGCTCCACACCATCCCTTTTCATGAAAATTTAATGATAATGAAACCTTGGCTTCTTATGCCAATGGTATATATGATTATTATGATGTGGAACAAGTAGAGGAATTTGTTGCTTTTAAGGGTGCTTATGAAATTGAATCTTTGTTTGAAAAGTTTGAAGATTTTTATGATTCAGTTTATAGACATGAAAATCTTGCTATCCTTAAATATTTCTATGATAATTATAAATGCAATTACGATATTGATGTATTTATTGAGAATAACTCCCTGTCCAAGAAGAGACTAATATTTTGCAGGAGTCTATGGAAGAAGAAATTGATGAAACTGTGAGCTCATTGGATGAAAAAGATGATGAGGAGAGCGAAGAACAAAAGGAGGAAGAGTGGATTAGCTACCCGTGCCCACCTTCTAATGAGAGTAACTCTTCAACTCATACATTGTTTAATGTCCCTTCGTTCTTACCGAAGGATGAATGCTATGATAATTGTTATGATCCCGTTGATAAATATCCCTTTTTGATGATGCTTGCTATGCTTGTGGCCAAGATGCCATTATGAATTATGCTATTGGAGATGAACTTGCTATGGTTCCTTATGTTAAGAATGAAATTGTTGCTATTGCACCCACACATGATAGTCCTGTTGTCTTTTTGAATTCTCCAAACTACACCATATCCGAGAAGTTTGTTCTATTAAGGATTATATTGATGGGTTGCTTTCTATCGTTGCACATGATGATTTTGATGAATATACTATGCATGTGCTTGCTGCTCCTACTTGCAATTATTATGAGAGAGGAACTACATCTCTACCTCTTTATATTTCCAACATGATAAAATTGCAAGAAACTGCTTATGCTATGTATTGGCCTTTACTTGATGTGCATGAATTGTTCTTGTATAACATGCCGATGCATAGGAAGAGAGTTAGACTTCGTCATTGCTTGATATATGTTGCTTTGTGCTCACTACTAAATGCCAAATCATTGTTAATTAAAATTGGCTTTGATATACCTTGGGATCCGGGTGGATCCATTACTTGAGCACTTTATGCCTAGCTTAATTGCTTTAAAGAAAGCGCTGCCAGGGAGACAACCCGGAAGTTTTAGAGATTCATTTATTTCTGTTGAGTGCTTTTATAAAGTTTAAAAACAAAAAAAAATTATAGAGGGGAACCCAAAACTTTTCAAAAAGGAAAGTGAAAGTGAGAGAGACAAGCATTGTTGAAGTGGGGGAGCTCCTTGAACTTTGTTCATGCTCGCGCAAACTTTGTGAATCTTAATTACAGAAACTTTTCAACAAAAATAATTATCCTCTTATACAATTCCATTGTATTATAAAAATAATGTGCCAAGATTTGCCTTTAGGATGAGTAGATTGCTTGTTGGTTTGTGCGGTGCAAAACAGAAACTTTGGCTGTAGTGCGCGATTTTACATTTTTACTGGAACGTCAAATTGTTCTAAAACTTTTTGCACTGTATTTCTATACATATTTTTATCTTTTACTAATTTTTTCAGAATTTTTAGAGTTACAGAAGTATGGTGGATGTTCAAATCTTTATAGACTGTCTTGTTTTCACATATTGTTGTTATAGCTTCATTATTTGCGTATGTTTGAATTCTTGTTGAAGCCTCCTTGACTTGGGGCCATAGAATTGCGATAGCATACAGTGGGTAATGTTTGTTTATAATTATACAATAATGTTGCAGCAGTACATGATGGGATTTCATTGCCATTTTCACTAACCCCGCCACTAAAAGTTCGTTTAAGTTTTTTGTGGATGAAGTGTTCGAAGATCAAGGAGGTCTCGATATGAGGAGGAGGACAGGCAAGAGCTCAAGCTTGGGGATTCCCAAGGCAACCCAAGTAAATATTCAAGGAGACTCAAGCGTCTAAGCTTGGGGATGCCCCGGAAGGCATCCCATCTTTCTTCAACAAGTATCAGTATGTTTTGGGATTCGTTTCGTTCATATGATATGTGCAAATCTTGGAGCGTCTTTTGCATTTAGTTTTCATTTTTCTTTTATGCACCATGCTGGTATGAGATAGTCCATGGTTGATTTATAGAATGCTCATTTCACTTCACTTATATCTTTTGAGTATGGCTTTATAGAATGCTTCATGTGCTTCACTTATATCATTTGAAGTTCGGATTGCCTGTTTTTCTTCACGTAGAAACCGATGTTCGTAGAATGCTCTTTTGCTTCACTTATATTTGTTAGAGCATGATATTTTATAGAAAGAATTGAACTCTCATGCTTCACTTATATCTATTTAAAGAGTCAACGAGAATTGGTCAATTGCATGGTTAGTCATAAAATCCTACATGAAACTTATGGATCACTGAATATGATATGTTTGATTCCTTGCAATAGTTTTGCGATATAGAGATGATAAATATGTGGTAAGTACTAGTAAATGGTTGTGATTAGTAAGAATATTGGTGTTAAGGTTTGTGATTCCCGAAGCATGCATGTATAGTCTCTCATTATGCTATGAAAGTTGGAGCGCAATTTATCCTTGATTGTCTTCCTTATGAGTGGCGGTCGGGGACAAGCGATGGTCTTTTCCTACCAATCTATCCCCCTAGGGGCACGCGTAGTAGTACTTTGCTTCGAGGGCTAATAAACTTTTGCAATAAGTATATGAGTTCTTTATGACTAATGTGAGTCCATGGATTATACGCACTCTTACCTTTCCGCAATTTTCTAGCCTCTACGGCACCGTGCATTGACCTTTCTCACCACGAGAGTCGGTGAAAACTTCATAGGTGCATCCAAACACCGTGATATGATACGCTCTATCACACATAAGCCTTATTATATCTTCCTCAAAACAGCCATCATACCTACCTATTATGGCTTTTCCATGGCCATTCTGAGATATATTGCCATGCAACTTCCACCCCTTCCATTTGATGACTTGAGCATTCATTGTCATATTGCTTTGCATGATCATATAGCTGACATAGTAGTTGTGGCTCAGCCAATGTGCATCATTTTTCATACATATTACGCTAGATCATCTGTCAAAGGCATTCATATAGAGTCATATTTTGTTATAGGTATCGAGTTGTAATTTTTTATTCCTTTTGAGTTATAAGTAAATAAAAGTGTGATGATCATCATTTTTAGATCAGTGCCCCAGTGAGCAAAGGATGATGGAGACTATGATTCCCCCACAAGTCGGGATGAGACTCCGAACAATGGAAGGAAAAAAGGGAAAAGAAAAAGAAAAGGAAGAAAGAAAGAAAGAAAAAGAAAAAGAAAAAGAAAAAATAAACAAAGAGAGAAGGGGCATTGTTAGTATCCTTTACCACACTTGTGCTTCAAAGTAGCACCATGTTTTTCATATGGAGAGTCTCATATGTTGTTACTTTCATATACTAGTGGGAATATTTCATTATAGGATTAGACGCATACCCACTTAGTTTTCATATGGAGCTTTCATACACTTATAGCTCTTAGTGCATTCGTTGCATGGGAATCCCTACTCCTTGCATTGATATCAATTGATGGGCATCTCTATAGCCCGTTGGTTAGCCGCATTGATGTGAGACTTTCTTACCTTTTTGTCTTCTTTATATTTACCCCTATCATCATACTCTATTCCACCTGTAGTGTTATATCCATGGCTTGCGCTCATGTATTGCGTGAGGGTTGAATAAGCTGAAGCGCATTAAAAAGTATGAACCAATTGCTTGGCTTGTCATGAGGGTTGTGCATGATTTATACTTTGTGTTAAGAAGACATAACATGACAAGACTATATGATTTTGTAGGTATAGCTTTCTTTAGCGTTGATATTCGGAAAGACATGATTGTTTATTGGGATGCCTGAGTATTGATGTCTTTATGTCAAATTATAGACTATTTCTTTGAATCACTTATGTCTTAATATTCATGCCATGACTAGATATATGATCAAGTTTATGTTAGGTAGCATTCCACATCAAAAATCATCTTTTTATCATTTACCTACTCGAGGAAGAGCAAGAGTTAAGCTTGGGGATGCTAATACATCTCCGCCGTATCTATAATTTTTGATTGTTTCATGCCAATATTATTCAACTTTTACATACTTTTGGCAACTTTTTATATGATTTATTTGGACTAACATACTTATCCAGTGCCCAGTGCTAGTTCCTGTTTGTTGCCTGTTTTGTATCGCAGAAAATCCATATCAAACGAAGTCCAAACATGATGCAACTCCACGGAGAATTATTTTGGAATATTGTGATTTGTGGGAGTTGGAATCACCGCAAATGGAGGCCCACACAGACCATGATACACCAAGGCGCGCCCTAGGCCCCTGGCGCGTGGTGGTGGGTTGTGCTCACCTCGTACGTCGGTTGGAGTTGTACTTCGGGCGCAAGGAAGTTTATATCAGGAAAAAAATCGTGTAAAAATATCAGCGCAATCGGAGTTACAGATCTCCGGGAATATAAGAAACGGTTTTCGTGAAGGAAATATGCCCTAGAGGCAATAATAAAGTTATTATTTATTTCCTCATATCATGATAAATGTTTATTATTCATGCTAGAATTGTATTAACCGGAAACATGATACATGTGTGAATACATAGACAAACATATAGTCACTAGTATGCCTCTACTTGACTAGCTCATTAAATCAAAGATGGTTATGTTTCCTAACCATAGACATGTGTTGTCATTTGATTAATGGGATCACATCATTAGGAGAATGATGTGATTGACATGACCCATCCCGTTAGCTTAGCACTTGATCGTTTAGTATTCTGCTATTGCTTCCTTCATGACTTATACATGTTCCTGTAACTATGAGAATTGTGTAACTCCCGTTTACCGGAAGAACACTTTGGGTACTACCAAACGTCACAACGTAACTTGGTGATTATAAAGGAGTACTACAGGTGTTTCCAAAAGTACATGTTGAGTTAGCATAATTCGAGATTAGGTTTTGTCACTCCGATTGTCGGAGAGGTATCTCTGGGCCCACTCGGTAATACTCATCACCCAAGCCTTGCAAGCATGTAACTAATGAGTTAGTTATGAGATGACGTATTCTGAGCGAATAAAGAGACTTGCCGATGCGAGATTGAACTAGGTATTGGATACCGACGATCAAATCTCGGGCAAGTAACATACCGATGACAAAGGGAATAACGTATGTTGTTATGCGGTTTGACCGATAAAGATCTTCGAAGAATATGTAGGAACCAATATGGGCATCCAGGTCCCGCTATTGGTTATTGACCGGAAACGTGTCTCGGTCATGTCTACATTGTTCTCGAACCGTAGGGTCCGCACGCTTAAGGTTTCAATGACAGTTATATTATGAGTTTATGTATTTTGATGTACCGAAGTTTGTTCGGAGTCCCGGATGTGATCACGGACATGACGAGGAGTCTCGAAATGGTCGAGACATAAAGATTGATATATTGGACAGATATATTTGGACACCGGAAAGGTTCCGGAGAAGTTTGGAGCTCCGGAGGTTACGGAACCCCGGGAGGTATATGGGCCTTATTGGGCCCATATAGGAAGAAGGAGAAGGAACAAGGGAGGCGCCCCAGCCCAATCCGAATGGGGAGGGGCCGCCCCTTTCCTTTCTCCTTCCCCTCTTCCTATTACTACTACTAGTACTTATTCCTAATACTAGTACTCTTTCCTTCCCCCTCCAAATAAGATAAGGAAAAGGGGGGGAAACCTACTTGGAGTAGGTTTCCCCCTCCTCTATGGCGCGCCCCCCTTGGGCCGGCCTCCTCCTCCCTCCCTCCTTTATATACGGGGGTGGGGGGGGGCACCCTAGGACACACAAGTTGATCATTGAGATCGTTCCTTAGCCGTGTGCGGTGCCCCCTCCACGATATTACACCTCGGTCATATTGTAGCAGTGCTTAGGCGAAGCCCTACGACAGGAGAACATCAAGATCGTCACCACGCCGTCATGCTGACGGAACTCCCCCTCGGCGCCTCTGCTAGACCGGAGATCGAGGGTGCGTCATCGAGCTGTACGATTATCAAGAACTCGGAGGTACCGGAGTAACGGTGCCTGGATCGGTTGAACCGGGAAGACGTACGACTACTTCCACTATGCTGTGTCAACGCTTCCGCTTCGGTCTACGAGGGTACGTAGACAACACTCTCCCCTCGTTGCTATGTCATCACCATGATCTTGCGTGTGCGTAGGAATTTTTTGAAATTACTACGTTCCCCAACAGTGGTATCAGAGCCAGGTTTTTATGGTTTGATGTTATATGCACGAGTAGAACACAAGTGAGTTGTGGACGATATAAGTCATACTGCCTACCAGCATGTCATACTTTGGTTCAGCGGTATTGTTGGATGAAGCGGCCCGGACCGACATTACGCGTACGCTTACGCGAGACTGGTTTTACCGCCGTGCTTTGCACACAGGTGACTAGCGGTGTCGGTTTCTCCAACTTTAGTTGAACCGAGTGTGGCTACGCCCGGTCCTTGTGAAGGTTAAAACGAAGTCTATTTGACAAACTATCGTTGTGGTTTTGATGCGTAGGTGAGATTGGTTCTTGCTTAAGCCCGTAGCAGCCACGTAAAATTTGCAACAACAAAGTAGAGGACGCCTAACTTGTTTTTGCAGGGCATGTTGTGATGTGATATGGCCAAGATATGATGCTATATTTTATTGTATGAGATGATCATGTTTTGTAACCGGTTATCGGCAATGGCAGGAGCCATATGGTTGTCGCTTATTGTATGAAATGCAACGCATCGTAATTGCTTTACTTTATCACTAAGCGGTAGCGATAGTCGAGAAGCAATAGATGGCGAAACGACAACGATGCTACGATGGAGATCAAGGTGTCGCGCCGGTGACGATGGTGATCACGACGGTGCTTCAAGATGGAGATCACAAGCACAAGATGATGATGGCCATATCATATCACTTATATTGATTGCATGTGATGTTTATCCTTTATGCATCTTATCTTGCTTTGATTGACGGTAGCATTTTAAGATGATCTCTCACTAATTATCAAGAAGTGTTCTCCCGAGTATGCACCGCTGCGAAAGTTCTTCGTCTTTGAGACACCACGTGATGATCGGGTGTGATAGGCTCTACGTTCAAATACAACGGTGCGTAAACAGTTGCACACGCGAATACTCAGTTATATTTGACGAGCCTAGCATATCAGATATGGCCTCGGAACACGGAGACCGAAAGGTCGAGCGTGAATCATATAGTAGATATGATCAACATAGAGATGTTCACCATTGAAACTACTCCATCTCACGTGATGATCGGACATGGTTTAGTTGATTTGGATCACGTGATCACTTAGATGACTAGAGAGATGTCTGTCTAAGTGGGAGTTCTTCAATAATATGATTAATTGAACTTAAATTTATCATGAACTTAGTACCGATAGTATTTTGCTTGTCTATGTTTGTTCGTAGATAGATGGCTCGTCTTTGTTGTTCCGTTGAATTTTAATGCGTTCCTTGAGAAAGCAAAGTTGAAAGATGATGGTAGCAATTACGGATCGGGTCCGTAACTCGAGGATTATCCTCATTGCTGCACGAAGAGTTACATCCTGGAAGCACCGCTGGGTGCGAACCTGCTGCCGATCTAACCGACGACGTTAAGAACGTCTGGCGAGCAAAGCTGATGACTACTCTATAGTTCGATGTGCCATGCTTTACGGCTTAGAACCGGGTCTTCAACGACGTTTTGAACGTCATGGAGCATATGAGATGTTCCAGAGTTGAAGTTAATATTTCAAGCAAATGCCCGGATTGAGAGATATGAAGTCTCCAATAAGTTCTATAGCTGCAAGATGGAGGAGAACAATTCATCGGTGAGCATATACTCAAAATGTCCGGGTATAATAATCACTTGATTCAACCGGGAGTTAATCTTCCGGATGATAGCGTCATTGATGAATTCTCCAATCATCGCCACCAAGCTACAAGAGCTTTGTGATGAACTATAATATGCAAGGGATGAACAAGACTATTTCGAGCTCTTCGCGATCTTTGAAAGCAGCGGAGGTAGAAATCAAAAGGAGCATCAAGTGTTGATGGTCAACAAGACCACCGGTTTCAAGAAAATGGCCAAAGGGAAGAAGAAGGAACTTCAAAAGAACAGCAAACAAGTTGCTGCTCAAGAGAAGAAACCCAAGTCTGGACCTAAGCACTGGCCGAGTGCTTCTACCGCAAGCGGATCGACTTTGGAAGCGGAACTGCCCCAAGTATTTGGCGGATAAGAAGGATGGCAAAGTGAACAAAGGTATATGTGATATACATGTTATTGATGTGTACCTTACTAATGCTCGCAGAGCACTGGTATTTGATCTGGTTCATTGCTAACATTTGCAACTCAAACAGGACTACGGATTGCGAAGATTAGCTAAGGACGAGGTGACGATGCGCGTGGGAAATGGTTCCAAAGTTGATGTGATCGCGGTCGGCACGCTACCTCTACATCTACCATCGGGATTAGTTTTAGACCTGAATAATTGTTATTTGGTGCTGCGTTGAGCATGAACATTATATCTGGATCTTGTTTGATGCGAGACGGTTATTCATTTAAATCGAGAGAATAATGGTTGTTCTATTTATATGAGTAATATCTTTTATGGTCATGCACCCTTGAAGAGTGGTTTATTTTTATTGAATCTCGAAGTAGTGATACACATATTCATAATGTTGAAGCCAAAAGATGCAGAGTTGATAATGATAGTGCAACATATTTGTGGCACTGCCGTTTAGGTCATATCGGTATAAAACGCATGAAGAAACTCCATACTGATGGACTTCTGGAATCACTTGATTATGAATCACTTGGTACTTGCGAACCGTGCCTCATGGGCAAGATGACCAAAACACCGTTCTCCGGATCTATGGAGAGAGCAACAGATTTATTGGAAATCATACATATAGATGTATGTGGCCCGATGAATGTTGAGGCTCGTGGCGGATATCGTTATTTTCTCACCTTCACAGATGATTTGAGCAGATATGGGTATATCTACTTGATGAAGCACAAGTCTGAAACATTTGAAAAGTTCAAAGAATTTCAGAGTGAAGTAGAAAATCATCGTAACAAGAAAATAAAGTTTCTACGATCTGATCGTGGAGGAGAATATTTGAGTTACGAGTTTGGTTTACATTTGAAACAATGTGGAATAGTTTCGCAACTCACGCCACCTGGAACACCACAACGAAATGGTGTGTCCGAACGTCGTAATCGTACTTTACTTGATATGGTGCGATCTATGATGTCTCTTACTGATTTACCGCTATCGTTTTGGGGTTATGCTTTAGAGACGGCCGCATTCATGTTAAATAGGGCACCATCAAAATCCGTTGAGACGACGCCTTATGAACTATGGTTTGGCAAGAAACCAAAGTTGTCGTTTCTCAAAGTTTGGGGCTGCGATGCTTATGTGAAGAAACTTCAACCAGATAAGCTCGAACCCAAATCGGAGAAATGTGTCTTCATAGGATACCCAAAGGAGACTATTGGGTACACCTTCTATCACAGATCTGAGGGCAAGATTTTCATTGCTAAATTCGGATCCTTTCTAGAGAAGGAGTTTCTCTCGAAAGAAGTGAGTGGGAGGAAAGTTGAACTTGATGAGATAATCAGATATACTCCCTTATTGAAAGTAGTTCATCACAAGAACCGGTTCTGTGATGACTACACCAATTAGTGAGGAAGCTAATGATATTGATCATGAAACTTCAGATCAAGTTTCTATTGAACCTCAGAGGTCTACGAATAAGATCCCCACCGAGTGGTACGGAAATCCTATTCGGAAGTCATGTTACTTGACCATGATGAACCTACGAACTATGAGGAAGCGATGATGAGCCCAGATTCGCAAAATGGCTAGAGGCCATGAAATCTGAGATAGGATCCATGTATGAAAACAAAGTATGGACTTTGGTTGACTTGCCCGATTGATCGGCAAGCCATTGAGAATAAATGGATCTTTAAGAAGAAGACCGACGCTGATGGTAATGTTATCGTCTACAAAGCTCGACTTGTTGCGAAAGGTTTTCGACAAGTTCAAGGGGTTGACTACGATGAGACTTTCTCACCCGAAGCGATGCTTAAGTCTGTCCGAATCATGTTGGCTATTGCTGCATTTCATGATTATGAAATTTGGCAAATGGATGTCAAGACTGCATTCTTGAATGGATTTCTATAAGAAGAGTTGTATATGATGCAGCTGAAGGTTTTGTTGATCCAAAAGGTGTCGACAAAGTGTGCAAGCTCCAACGTTCCATTTATGGACTGGTGCAAGCATCTCGGAGTTGGAATAAACGCTTTGACAAGTGTGATCAAGCATATGGTTTATATAGACTTTTGGAGAAGCCTGTATTTACAAGAAAGTGAGTGGGAGCTCTGTAGCATTTCTAGTTTTATATGTTGATGACATATTATTAATTGGAAATGATATAGATTTTCTGGATAGCATAAAGGGATACTTGAATAAAAGTTTTTCAATGAAAGACCTCGGTGAAGCTGCTTACATATTGGGCATCAAGATCTATAGAGATAGATCAAGACGCTTAATAGGACTTTCACAAAGCACATACCTTGACAAAATTTTGAAAAAGTTCAAAATGGATCGAGCAAAGAAAGGATTCTTGCACGTGCTACAAGGTGTGAAGTTGAGTCGAACTCAATGCCCGACCACGCAGAAGATAGAGAGAAAATGAAAGAAATTCCTATGCTTCAGCCATAGGCTCTATCATGTATGCAATCTGTGTACCGGACCGACGTATGCTTAGCAATAAGCTTGGCGGTAGGTACCAAAGTAATCCAGAGTGGATCATGGACGGTGGTCAAGAACATCCTGAAATACCTAAAAGGACTAAGGATATGTTTCTCGATATGGAGGTGACAAAGAGCTAGTCGTAAATGGTTACGCCGATGCAAGCTTTGACACCGATCCGGACGATTCTAAATCGCAAACCGGATCGTGTTTATATTGAACGGTGGAGCTGTAAGTTGGTGCAGTTCAAAACAAAGCGTCAGAGCGGGATCTACATGTGAAGCGGAGTACATAGCTGCTTCTGAAGCAGCAAATGAAGGAGTGCGGATGAAGGAGTTCATTTCCGATCTAGGTGTCATACCTAGTGCATCGGGACCAATGAAGATCTTCTGTGACAATACTCGTGCAATTGCCTTGGCAAAGGAATCCAGATTTCACAAGAGGACCAAGCACATCAAGAGACGCTTCAATTCCATTCGGGACCAAGTCCAAGTGGGAGACATAGAGATTTGCAAGATACATACGGATCTGAATGTTGCAGACCCATTGACTAAGCCTCTCTCACGAGCAAAACATGATCAGCACCAAGACTCCATGGGTGTTAGAATCATTACTGTGTAATCTAGATTATTGACTCTAGTGCAAGTGGGAGACTGAAGGAAATATGCCCTAGAGGCAATAATAAAGTTATTATTTATTTCCTCATATCATGATAAATGTTTAGTATTCATGCTAGAATTGTATTAACCGGAAACATGATACATGTGTGAATACATAGACAAACATATAGTCACTAGTATGCCTCTACTTGACTAGCTCATTAAATCAAAGATGGTTATGTTTCCTAACCATAGACATGTGTTGTCATTTGATTAATGGGATCACATCATTAGGAGAATGATGTGATTGACATGACCCATCCCGTTAGCTTAGCACTTGATCGTTTAGTATTCTGCTATTGCTTCCTTCATGACTTATACATGTTCCTGTAACTATGAGAATTGTGTAACTCCGTTTACGAAAGAACACTTTGGTACTACCAAACGTCACAACGAATCGGGTGATTATAAAGGAGTACTACGGTGTTTCCAAAAGTACATGTTGAGTTAGCATAATTCGAGATTAGGTTTTGTCACTCCGATTGTCGGAGAGGTATCTCTGGGCCCACTCGGTAATACTCATCACCCAAGCCTTGCAAGCATGTAACTAATGAGTTAGTTATGAGATGACGATATGAGCGAGTAAAGAGACTTGCCAATAACGAGATTGAACTAGGTATTGGATAGCGACGATCAAATCTCGGGCAAGTAACATACCGATGACAAAGGGAATAACGTATGTTGTTATGCGGTTTGACCGATAAAGATCTTCGAAGAATATGTAGGAACCAATATGGGCATCCAGGTCCCGCTATTGGTTATTGACCAGAAACGTGTCTCGGTCATGTCTACATTGTTCTCGAACCGTAGGGTCCGCACGCTTAAGGTTTCAATGACAGTTATATTATGAGTTTATGTATTTTGATGTACCGAAGTTTGTTCGGAGTCCCGAATGTGATCACGGACATGACGAGGAGTCTTGAAATGGTCGAGACATAAAGATTGATATATTGGACGGATATATTTGGACACCGGAAAGGTTCCGGAGAAGTTTGGAGCTCCGGGAGGTTACCGGAACCCCCCGGGAGGTATATGGGCCTTATTGGGCCCATATAGGAAGAAGGGAGAAGGGACAAGGAGGCGCCCCCAGCCCAATCCGAATTGGGGAGGGGCCCCCTTTCCTTTCTCCTTCCCCCCTCTTCCTATTACTACTACTAGTACTTATTCCTAATACTAGTACTCTTTCCTTCCCCCTCCAAATAAGATAAGGAAAGGGGAAACCTACTTGGAGTAGGTTTCCCCCTCCTCTATGGCGCGCCCCCCTTGGGTCGGCGTCCTCCTCCCTCCCTCCTTTATATACGGGGGTGGGGGCACCCTAGGACACACAAGTTGATCATTGAGATCGTTCCTTAGCCGTGTGCGGTGCCCCCCTCCACGATATTACACCTCGGTCATATTGTAGCAGTGCTTAGGCGAAGACCTGCGACAGGAGAACATCAAGATCGTCACCATGCCGTCGTCTTGTGGAACTCCCCTCGGCGCCTCGCTGGATCGGAGATCGAGGGTGCGTCATCGAGCTGTACGCGTGTCAAGAACTCGGAGGTACCGGAGTAACGGTGCGTGGATCGGTTGAACCGGGAAGACGTACGACTACTTCCACTACGCTGTGTCAACGCTTCCGCTTCGGTCTACGAGGGTACGTAGACAACACTCTCCCCTCGTTGCTATGTCATCACCATGATCTTGCGTGTGCGTAGGAAATTTTTTGAAATTACTACGTTCCCCAACATTTCGGCCAGATCTGGAGAGCGCGAAACAGAAGAGAACAGAGAGGGAGATCCAATCTCGGAGGGGCTCCCGCCCCTCCGCCGCCATGGAGACCAAGGACCAGAGGGGGAACTCTCCTCCCATCTTGGGGGAGGCCAAGGAAGAAAAAGAAGGAGGGGGGCTCTCTCCCCCTCGCTTCCGGTGGCGCCGGAGTGCTGCCGGGGCAACGATCGAGACGACGATCTACATCAACAATCTTGCTACCGTCAACACCAACTTTCTCCCCCTCTATGCAGCGGTGTAACACCTCTTCTTCCCCTTGTAATCTCTACTTAAACATGGCGCTCAACTCCATATATTGTTTCCCAATGATCTATGGTTATCCTATGATGTTTGAGTAGATCCGCTTTGTCTTATGGGTTAATCATGATCTTGGTTGGTATGATTGTATATTTTATTTATGGTGCTGTCCTATAGTGCCCTCCGTTCTCGCGCAAACATGAGGGGCCCTCGCTTTAGGGTGTTGCAATATGTTCATGGTTCGCTTATGGTGGGTTGCGAGAGTGACAGAAGTTTAAACCCGAGTAAGTGGGGTATGACGTATGGGAGTAAAGAGGACTTGATACTTAATGCTATGGTTGGGTTTCACGACCTTAATGATCTTTGGTAGTTGCGGATGCTTGCTAGAGTTCCAATCATAAGTGTATATGATCCAAGTACAAAAAGTATGTTAGCTCATGCCTCTCCCTCATATAAAATTACAAGAATGATTACCGGTACTTGTTGTCGATTGCCTAGGGACAAATAACTTTCTTGTTGACACAAACCCTTTTACTAAACACCTAAATTTTATTATATTGCAAAGTACTTCCAGTTTTATTCTTGCAAAGTAGTTCTAGCATCACACCTACAAAATAATTTCATACTTGTTTCAGGTAAAGCAAACGTCAAGTGCGCGTAGAGTTGTATACGTGGTCGATAGAACTTGAGGGAATATTTGTTCTGCCTTTAGCTCCTCGTTGGGTTCGACACTCTTATTTATCAAAGAAGGCTACAAACGATCCCCTATACTTGTGGGTTATCAATCCTCCTCGCTGCCAATGTGGCGGAGGCGACGGATGCGGCAACACGTGCTGCCGTGGAAGAGGAAGCCATCTGTGTCCACACCTCCAGAAGCGGTAGGGGAGGAACACGTGCGCCCTCACTTGAGAGCAAGCTCGGGCAGTCTGTACCATGGTCGGGCTGCCCCCCTGCCCCAAAGAGGAGAAGGAGGACACTGACAGGGTGGACAGCTCTCGCGAGGAGGAGATCTGGCTTGATCTATATTGCGTCTTTGAACGGTACTTCCGCGACAAAGACGCCAAGGGCAACAACAAGGGCAACCGTGAATGGTCTTTGTCCATAGATTAGTATTTTTTGAAAAGGAGGATAACCCCCAGTCTCTGCATCAATCGATGCATGCAGCCATATTATTAAGTAAAAAATGTAACAAGGTCTTAGGGTCCAAAGAAGCACATGATCAGAGCAAAAGCTGAAAAAATAAATCTTAAAAGTGCCACATCCGGCAATAAAGAACAGACTACGATGCCTACACACCTAGTCTATTATTAGCTCGTCATCCAAATCGGCTGAAGATAGCCCGTGCTACCGTCTCCCAGCGGTTGCACCCAGTAACCAAAAGCTCCCTGAAGTCCGCATGAGTGAGCAATGACCACATACTTATCCAAGTTGTAGCTTTGTAGATAACCTGTATTAGCTTCGATGTCTCGAAGCTTGGCAGCCCTCGTAGCATGCCCCAGCTATATGTCATCCGCGTCCGGTTGGGCCTGGATCTGGTGACCGAAGCATATGTCACCGGACATAGGATCCGGAATACCTCCAAAAGCTATCACGTCCTCCATAGCAACTCCATCTGGGTTGTGGACGTCTGCCATATGCCCGACCAAGTCTGAAGAGAGGGGAGACAATG
Source organism: Aegilops speltoides (assembly GCA_021437245.1). Classification (NCBI taxonomy): domain Eukaryota; kingdom Viridiplantae; phylum Streptophyta; class Magnoliopsida; order Poales; family Poaceae; genus Aegilops; species Aegilops speltoides. Next base: position 408,165,721 of record CM038146.1, on the reverse strand, counting down.
GCCTCTCGGACTGACCCGCCGGTGCAGCGTCAACTGGGACGGCTATGGTACTGATCTCAGTCGGCTGGCCCTCGTCAACAACCGATCGGGACACCTCCCGTGTCCTGCTGGTCAGACGTGGCGACGGAGAGTGAGATGGAGGCAATGACGAACCCGGCCGGTAGGCTGGTTCGTCACCCTCCATCGCAGGAGGAGGAGTAATCGCCGGCGGTCGTCCCTCCGCCCTAACGATCAGTGGAGCCACCTCCACCTTCAGAGGAGTAGCTCGCCGCTCATGCGGCGTCGTCTGCGGTAGAACCTCAACCACCACCCGATGGTGATGCTCCTCCATCATCTCTGATGGAAGACCATCATTAGAGTCCTCCATCTCCACGTGGTCACTCCAAAGGCGACTGGATGCGGACACCGCCTGGAACAAACCAAACCGGAGAGAAGCTACCGGACTGAACGAAGGGCTGACCCCTTCTCTGTCCTCAACTCAGTCGACCGTGTGGATTTTTCGTCCGGTTTTTCCGTCCCCACATGGTCACCGGGATTTCCATCCATCCCCTGGTCACCGCTACCGTCTCCGCCATCGGTCATATCAACATCTTTGGTCCCAGTGTTATTGTCTGCCTGATGAACCTCCTCAACCACAACCTCGAGATCATAAGACAGTCCGTCATAGGTCCATGGTACATAGTCCGGAATATATTCCGCATCCACAACACCGACAAGTAGCCTAGCAACTCCATGCAGACGTGTGAATGTCATATCGACCTTCTCTGTTTTACCTAATAGAGAACCGATACTCCAAACAATAAGAAAGTCATTAAGCACGATCTCTGGGACACCTGAGAGTCTGAACTAGACCTTCTCCAACGGTATCCCCGCCGGCTCAGGTTTTTTGCATTCGTCAAACTCAGGAATGCACTTACTCCCATGCACCTTACTGAGCCCACACTTCAGAAGAGGATCAAGATCCTCCCTCCTAGGGAACTCCACTCTGTAAACCGGATCCTCCAACCTGACAGGTGACCAGTGAAAAGACTCAAAAACTAGCCGTCTAAGCTGCTGACACACCTGTTCCTCTCTCAAAGTCCCCTGAGTAACCTTGACCAGACCATACTTCAAGCTCTCCAAAGCAGGAGTCACCAAGATCGTGCGTGGAGTCTCAAAGAACATAAGCTTGTTGTTGCAGACGCCGTAAATGGTCATCACAGGCTTAGATACCAAAAGCAGCGGACAATCGTCAGACGAGTGTCCAGGCTTCAAACAGGTGTCACATAACACCGCCGTGCATTCAATCACACAATGACCTGGCACACCACAACGATAACATGTCATCTTTTCTTTCTTACGGGCTGCCTTATTAGCCCGCACATTATCAGCTTTGTCACTCCCTTTATCACTCAACCCATTTCTGTCGGCTGGAACAGACACCGCCGCCAACGCCTTAACCGCCGCCACCGCAGCCTCAGGCGAAGGAGCCGTGGAAGTAGAAGAAGTGGATGCGGCCGCCTTCGCCGCCCCACCGCCAGTCGCCGCTGGCTTGATCGTCGGTTGCTTAGGGTAAACCTTGGGGACATACAAGCGACGTGGAGGAAGGTTTCAGCCACCCCCTCCCCGACCACCCCGCTGACGGTAATGAGGCCATGTGGCACCCTGTACGAACTCGCTGGTAGGAGGGTTGAAGTTTTGCTACCACTGCTTGAAGGAAATATGCCCTAGAGGCAATAATAAAGTTATTATTTATTTCCTTATTTCATGATAAATGTTTATCATTCATGCTAGAATTGTATTAACCGGAAACATAATACATGTGTGAATGCATAGACAAAACAACATGTCACTAGTATGCCTCTACTAGACTAGCTTGTTAATCAAAGATGGTTATGTTTCCTAACCATGAACAAGGAGTTGTTATTTGATTAATGAGGTCACATCATTAGTAGAATGATCTGATTGACATGACCCATTCCCTTAGCTTAGCACACGATCGTTTAGTATGTTGCTACTGCTTTTATCCATGACATATACATGTTCCTGTAACTATGAGATTATGCAACTCCCGTTTGCCGGAGGAACACTTTGGTGCTACCAAACGTCACAACGAATCGGGTGATTATAAAGGAGTACTACAGGTGTCTCCAAAGGCAGATGTTGGGTTGGCGTATTTGAGATTAGGTTTTGTCACTCCGATTGTCGGAGAGGTATCTCTGGGCCCTCTCGGTAATGCACATCATGAAGCCTTGCAAGCACTACAACTAATGAGTTAGTTGTGAGATGATGTATTACGGAACGAGTAAAGAGACTTGCGTAACGAGATTGAACTAGGTATTGAATACCGACGATCGAATCTCGGGCAAGTAACATACCGATGACAAAGGGAACAACGTATGTTGTTATGCGGTCGACCGATAAAGATCTTCGTAGAATATGTAGGAACCAATATGGGCATCCAGGTCCCGCTGTTGGTTATTGACCGTGAATAGTTCTAGGTCATGTCTACATTGTTCTCGAACCGTAGGGTCCGCACGCTTAAGGTTTCGATGGCGGTTACTATGAGTTTATGTATTTTGATGTACCAAAGAAGTTCGAGTCCCGGATGTGATCACGGACATGACGAGGAGTCTCGAAATGGTCGAGACATAAAGATTGATATATTGGAAGCCTATGTTTGGAGTTCGGAATGGTTCCGGTAAAACAGGAATTTCTCGAGTACCGGAGGTTACGGAACCCCGGGAGGTAAATGGGCCATAGTGGGCCTTAGTGGAAAAGAGAAGGGCTGCCCTAGATGGGCTGCGCCTCCCCTTCCCTAGTCCTATTAGGACTAGGAGAGGTGGACCCCTCCTCCTCTTTTCCCCCTCCGGGGAATCCTAATTGGAATAGGATTGGAGGGGAGTCCTACTCCCGGAAGGAGTAGGACTCCTCCTGCGCCTCTCTCTCCTGGCCGGCGCCCCCTCCCCCCTTGGCTCCTTTATATACTGAGGTAGAGGCACCCCAAGACACACAAGTTTGATCTTTAGATCGTTCCTTAGCCGTGTGCGGTGCCCCCCTCCACCATATTCCACCTCGGTTATACCGTCGCGAAGCTTAGGCGAAGCCTCGCGCCGTGAAACATCAAGATCGTCCACCACGTCGTCTTGTGAAACTCTCCTCGACACTCGGCTGGATCGAGTACGAGGGACGCCATCGAGCTGTACGTGTGTCAAGAACTCGGGGCGTCGGAGTAACGGCGCCGGATCGGTCGGATCGCGAGGAGAACGACGACTACTTCCTCTACGTTGTGATCGCTTCCGCCGGGTCTACAAGGGTATGTAGACAACACTCTCCCTCTCGTTGCTATACATCACCATGATCTTGCGTGTGCGTAGGAAATTTTTGAAATTACTACGTTCCCCAACAATGGCATCCGAGCCTAGGTTTTTCTATGGTTTGATGTTTTGCACGAGTAGAACACAAGTGAGTTGTGGGCGATACAAGTCATACTACCTACCAGCATGTCATACTTTGGTTCAGCGGTATTGTGAGATGAAGCGGCCCGGACCGACATTACGCAGACGCTTACGCGAGACTGGTTTCACCGCTGCGAGCACTCGTTGCTTAAAGGTGACTGGTGGGTGCTGTCTCTCTCACTTTAGTTGAACCGAGTGTGGCTACGCCCGGTCCTTGAGAAGGTTAAACGAGTCTATTTGACGAAGTATCGTTGTGGTTTTGATGCGTAGGTGAGACTGGTTCTTGCTTAAGCCCGTAGCAGCCACGTAAAATTTGCAACAACAAAGTAGAGGACGTCTAACTTGTTTTTGCAGGGCATGTGGTGATGTGATATGGTCAAGACGTGATGCTATATTTTGTTGTATGAGATGATCATGTTTTGTAACCGAAGTTATCGGCAACTGGCAGGAGCCATATGGTTGTCGCTTTATTGTATGCAATGCAATCGCCCTGTAATGCTTTACTTTATCACTAAGCGGTAGCGATAGTCGTAGTAGCATAAGTTTGGCGAGACGACAACGATGCTGCGATGGAGATCAAGGTGTCGCGCCGATGACGATGGTGATCATGGTGGTGCTGCGAGATGGAGATCATGAAGCACAAGATGATGATGACCATATCATATCACTTATATTGATTTGCATGTGATGTTTATCCTTTTATGCATCTTATCTTGCTTTGATTGACGGTAGCATTATAAGATGATCTCTCACTAAATTATCAAGAAGTGTTCTCCCCGAGTATGCGCCGTTGCCAAAGTTCGTCGTGCCCAGACACCACGTGATGATCGGGTGTGATAAGCTCTACGTCCATCTACAACGGGTGCAAGCCAGTTTTGCACACGCAGAATACTCGGGTTATACTTGACGAGCCTAGCATATGCAGATATGGCCTCGGAACACGGAGACCGAAAGGTCGAGCGTGAATCATATAGTAGATATGATTAACATAAGATGTTCACCATTGAAAACTACTCCATTTCACGTGATGATCGGTTATGGTTTAGTTGAATTTGGATCACGTGATCACTTAGAGGATTAGAGGGATGTCTATCTAAGTGGGAGTTCTTTAGTAATATGATTAATTGAACTTAAATTTATCATGAACTTAGTCCTGGTAGTATTTTGCAAATTATGTTGTAAGATCAATAGCTTGCGTCGTTGCTTTCATATGTTTATTTTGATATGTTCCTAGAGAAAATTGTGTTGAAAAATGTTAGTAGCAATGATGCGGATTGGATCCGTGATCTGAGGTTTATCCTCATTGCTGCGCAGAAGAATTATGTCCTTGATGCACCGCTAGGTGACAGACCTATTGCAGGAGCAGACGCAGACGTTATGAACGTTTGGCTAGCTCAATATGATGACTACTTGATAGTTTTGTGCACCATGCTTTATGGCTTAGAATCGGGACTTCAAAGATGTTTTGAACATCATGGACCATATGAGATGTTCCAGGAGTTGAAGTTAATATTTCAAGCAAATACCCGAGTTGAGAGATATGAAGTCTCCAACAAGTTCTATAGCTAAAAGATGGAGGAGAATCGCTCAACTAGTGAGCATGTGCTCAGATTGTCAGGTACTACAATCGCTTGAATCAAGTGGGAGTTAATCTTCGAGATAAGATAGTGATTGATGAGTTCTCTAGTCACCATCACCAAGTTAGTAGAACTTTGTGATGAACTATAGTATGCAAGGGATGACGAAAATGATTCCCGAGTTTTTTTCATGATGATGAAATCGATCAAGGTAGAAATCAAGAAAGAACATCAAGTGTTGATGGTTAACAAGACCACTAGTTTCAAGAAAAGGGCAAAGGGATAGAAGGGAACTTCAAGAAGAACGGCAAGCAAGTTGCTGCTCAAGTGAAGAAGCCCAAGTCTGGACCTAAGCCTGAGACTAAGTGCTTCTACTGCAAAGGGACTGGTCACTAGAAGCAGAAATACCCCAAGTATTTGGCGGATAAGAAGGATGGCAAAGTGAACAAAGGTATATTTGATATACATGTTATGAATGTGTACTTTACTAGTGTTTATAGCAACCCCTCGGTATTTGGTACTGGTTCAGTTGCTAAGAGTAGTAACTCGAAACGGGAGTTGCAGAATAAACAGAAACTAGTTAAGAGTGAAGTGACGATGTGTGTTGAAAGTAGTTTCAAGATTGATATAATCATCATCACACACTCCCTATACTTTCGGGATTAGTGTTGAACCTAAATAAATGTTATTTGGTGTTTGCGTTGAGCATGAATATGATTTGATCATGTTTATTGCAATACGGTTATTCATTTAAGTAAGAGAATAAACTGTTGTTCATTTACATGAATAAAACCTTATATGGTTACACACCCAATGAAAATGGTTCATGGGATCTCGATCGTAGTGATACACATATTCATAATATTGAAACCAAAAGATGCAAAGTTAATAATGATAGTGCAACTTATTTGTGGCATCGCCGTTTAGGTCATATTGGTGTAAAGCGATAAAGAAACTCCATGCTGATGGGATTTTGGAATCACTTGATTATGAATCACTTGATGCTTGCGAACCGTGCCTTTTGGGCAAGATGACTAAAACTCCGTTCTCGGAACAATGGAACAAGCTCTTGACTTATTGGAAATAATACATACCGATGTATGCGATCCAATGAGTTTTGATGCTCGTGGCAAGTATCATTATTTTCTGACCTTCACAAGATGAGTTGAGCAGATATGGGTATATCTACTTGATGAAACATAAGTCTGAAATAGTTGAAATGTTCAAAGAATTTCAGAGTGAAGTGGAAAATCATCGTGACAAGAAAATAAAGTTTCTGCGATCTGATCGTGGAGATGAATATTTGAGTTACGAGTTTGGTCTTCAATTAAAACAATGTGGAATAGTTTCACAAATTCATGCCACCTGGAACACCACATCATAATGGTGTGTCCGAACGTCATAACCGTACTTTATTGGATATAGTACAATCTATGATGTTTCTTACAGATTTACCAATATCGTTTTGGGGTCATGCATTAGAGACAGCTGCATTCACGTTAAATAGGGCACCATCTAAATCCGTTGAGACGACACTATACGAACTATGGTTTAGCAAGAGACCAAAGTTGTCATTTCTTAAAGTTTGGGGCTGCGATACTTATGTGAAAAAGTTTCATCCTGATAAGTTCAAACCCAAATCGGAGAAGTGCGTCTTCATAGAATACCCAAAGGAAACTGTTGGGTACACCTTCTATCACAGATCCTAAAGCAAGATTTTTGTTGCTGAAAATGGATCCTTTCTAGAGAAGGAGTTTCTCTCGAAAGAAGTGAGTGGGAGGAAAGTAGAACTTGATGAGGTAATTGTACCTTCTCCCTTATTGGAAAGTAGTTCATCACAGAAATTTGTTCCTGTGACTACTACACCAATTAGTGAGGAAGCTAATGATGATGATCATGTAACTTCAGATCAAGTTACTACCGAATCTCGTAGGTAAACCAGAGTGAGATCCGCACCAGAGTGGTACGGTAATCCTGTTCTGGAAGTCATGTAACTAGACCATGATGAACCTACGAACTATGAGGAAGCGATGATGAGCCCAGATTCCGCGAAATGGCTTGAGGCCATGAAATCTGAGATGAGATCCATGTATGAGAACAAAGTGTGGACTTTGATGGAGTTGCCCGATGATCGGCAAGCCATAGAAAATAAATGGATCTTCAAGAGGAAGACGGACGTTGATAGTAGTGTTACTATCTACAAAGCTCGACTTGTTGCAAAAAGGTTTTTCGACAAAGTTCAAGATGTTGAATACAATGAGATTTTCTCACTCGTATCAATGCTTAAAAGTCTGTCCGAATCATGTTAGCAATTGCCGCATTTTTGAAATCTGGCAAATGGATAAACAAAACTGTATTCCTTAATGGAGTTATCAAAGAAGAGTTGTATGTGATGCAACCATGAGGTTTTGTCGATCCTAAAGGTGTTAACAAAATGTGCATCTATGGACTGGTGCAAGCATCTCGGAGTTGGAATATACGCTTTGATAAGTTGATCAAAGCATATAGTTTTATCTGAGACTTACGGTGAAGCCTGTATTTACAAGAAAGTGAGTGGGAGCACTACAGCATTTCTGATAAGTATATGTGAATGACATATTGTAGATCGGAAATAATGTAGAATTATTCTGCAAAGCATAAAGGAGTGTTTAAAAGGAGTTTTTCAAAGAAAGACCTCGGTGAAGTTGCTTACATATTGAGCATCAAGATCTATAGAGATAGATCAAGACGCTTGATAAGTTTTTTCAATGAGTACATACCTTGACAAGATTTTTTGAAGTAGTTCAAAATGGAACAGTCAAAGAAAGAGTTCTTGCCTGTGTTACAAAGGTATGAAATTGAGTAAGACTCAAAACCCGACCACGGCAGAAGATAGAAAGAGAATGAAAGTCATTCCCTATGCCTTGACCATAGGTTCTATAAAGTATGCCCTGCTGTGTACCAGATCTATTGTATACTCTACAATCGAGTCGGCAAGGAGTACAATAGTGATCTAGGAGTAGATCACTTGACAATGGTCAAAATTATCCTTAGTGGAATAAGGATATGTTTCTCGATTATGGAAGTGACAAAAGGTTCGTAAGTAAAGGGTTACGTCGATACAAGTTTTGACACCGATCTGGATGACTCTAAGTCTCGTTCTAGATACATATTGAAAGTGGGAGCGATTAGCTAGAGTAGCTCCGTGCAGAGCATTGTAGACATAGAATATTTGCAAAATACATACGGCTCTGAATATGATAGACCCGTTGACTAAGATTCTCTCACAAGCAAAACATGATCACACCTTAGTACTCTTTGGGTGTTAATCACATAGCGATGTGAACTAGATTATTGACTCTAGTAAACCCTTTGTGTGTTGGTCACATGGCGATGTGAACTATAGGTGTTAATCACATGATGATGTGAACTATCAATGTTGATCACATGGTGATGTGATCTAGATTATTGACTCTAGTGCAAGTGGGAGACTGAAGGAAATATGCCCTAGAGGCAATAATAAAGTTATTATTTATTTCCTTATTTCATGATAAATGTTTATCATTCATGCTAGAATTGTATTAACCGGAAACATAATACATGTGTGAATGCATAGACAAAACAACATGTCACTAGTATGCCTCTACTAGACTAGCTTGTTAATCAAAGATGGTTATGTTTCCTAACCATGAACAAGGAGTTGTTATTTGATTAATGAGGTCACATCATTAGTAGAATGATCTGATTGACATGACCCATTCCCTTAGCTTAGCACACGATCGCTTAGTATGTTGCTACTCGCTTTTATCCATGACATATACATGTTCCTGTAACTATGAGATTATGCAACTCCGTTTGCGGAGGAACACTTTGGTGCTACCAAACGTCACAACGAATCGGGTGATTATAAAGGAGTACTACAGTGTCTCCAAAGGCAGATGTTGGGTTGGCGATTTCGAGATTAGGTTTTGTCACTCCGATTGTCGGAGAGGTATCTCTGGGCCCTCTCGGTAATGCACATCATGAAGCCTTGCAAGCACTACAACTAATGAGTTAGTTGTGAGATGATGTATTACGGAACGAGTAAAGAGACTTGCCGTAACGAGATTGAACTAGGTATTGAATACCGACGATCGAATCTCGGGCAAGTAACATACCGATGACAAAGGGAACAACGTATGTTGTTATGCGGTCTGACCGATAAAGATCTTCGTAGAATATGTAGGAACCAATATGGGCATCCAGGTCCCGCTGTTGGTTATTGACCGTGAATAGTTCTAGGTCATGTCTACATTGTTCTCGAACCGTAGGGTCCGCACGCTTAAGGTTTCGATGACAGTTACTATGAGTTTATGTATTTTGATGTACCAAAGAAGTTCGGAGTCCCGGATGTGATCACGGACATGACGAGGAGTCTCGAAATGGTCGAGACATAAAGATTGATATATTGGAAGCCTATGTTTGGAGTTCGGAATGGTTCCGGGCGAAAACAGGAAATTCTCGGAGTACCGGAGGTTACGGAACCCCGGGAGGTAAATGGGCCATAGTGGGCCTTAGTGGAAAAGAGAAGGGCTGCCCTAGATGGGCTGCGCCTCCCCTTCCCTAGTCCTATTAGGACTAGGAGAGGTGGCCGCCCCTCCTCCTCTTTTCCCCTCAGGGAATCCTAATTGAATAGGATTGGAGGGAGTCCTACTCCCGGAAGGAGTAGGACTCCTCCTGCGCCTCCCTCTCTGGCCGGGCCCCTCCCCTTGGCTCCTTTATATCTCGAGGTAGAGGCACCCCAAGACACACAAGTTTGATCTTTAGATCGTTCCTTAGCCGCAGCGGTGCCCCCTCCACCATATTCCACCTCGGTTATACCGTCGCAAGCTTAGGCGAAGCCCTCGCGCCGTGAAACATCAAGATCGTCACCACGCCGTCGTCTTCGACGAAACTCTCCCTCGACACTCGGCTGGATCGAGTACGAGGGACGCCATCGAGCTGTACGTGTGTCAAGAACTCGGGGCGCCGGAGTAACGGCGCCGGATCGGTCGGATCGCGAGGAGAACGACGACTACTTCCTCTACGTTGTGATCGCTTCGCCGGGTCTACAAGGGTATGTAGACAACACTCTCCCCTCTCGTTGCTATACATCACCATGATCTTGCGTGTGCGTAGGAAATTTTTGAAATTACTACGTTCCCCAACAAATGGCATCCGAGCCTAGGTTTTTTCTATGGTTTGATGTTTTGCACGAGTAGAACACAAGTGAGTTGTGGGCGATACAAGTCATACTACCTACCAGCATGTCATACTTTGGTTCAGCGGTATTGTGAGATGAAGCGGCCTGGACCGACATTACGCAGACGCTTACGCGAGACTGGTTTCACCGCTGCGAGCACTCGTTGCTTAAAGGTGACTGGTGGGTGCTGTCTCTCTCACTTTAGTTGAACCGAGTGTGGCTACGCCCGGTCCTTGAGAAGGTTAAACGGAGTCTATTTGTGAAGTATCGTTGTGGTTTTGATGCGAGGTGAGACTGGTTCTTGCTTAAGCCCGTAGCAGCCACGTAAAATTTGCAACAACAAAGTAGAGGACGTCTAACTTGTTTTTGCAGGGCATGTGGTGATGTGATATGGTCAAGACGTGATGCTATATTTTGTTGTATGAGATGATCATGTTTTGTAACCGGTTATCGGCAATCTGGCAGGAGCCATATGGTTGTCGCTTATTGTATGCAATGCAATCGCCCTGTAATGCTTTACTTTATCACTAAGCGGTAGCGATAGTCGTAGTAGCATAAGTTTGGCGAGACGACAACGATGCTGCGATGGAGATCAAGGTGTCGCGCCGATGACGATGGTGATCATGGTGGTGCTGCGAGATGGAGATCATGAAGCACAAGATGATGATGACCATATCATATCACTTATATTGATTTGCATGTGATGTTTATCCTTTTATGCATCTTATCTTGCTTTGATTGACGGTAGCATTATAAGATGATCTCTCACTAAATTATCAAGAAGTGTTCTCCCCGAGTATGCGCCGTTGCCAAAGTTCGTCGTGCCTGGACACCACGTGATGATCGGGTGTGATAAGCTCACGTCCATCTACAACGGGTGCAAGCCAGTTTTGCACACGCAGAATACTCGGGTTATACTTGACGAGCCTAGCATATGCAGATATGGCCTCGGAACACGGAGACCGAAAGGTCGAGCGTGAATCATATAGTAGATATGATTAACATAAGATGTTCACCATTGAAAACTACTCCATTTCACGTGATGATCGGTTATGGTTTAGTTGAATTTGGATCACGTGATCACTTAGAGGATTAGAGGGATGTCTATCTAAGTGGGAGTTCTTTAGTAATATGATTAATTGAACTTAAATTTATCATGAACTTAGTCCTGGTAGTATTTTGCAAATTATGTTGTAAGATCAATAGCTTGCGTCGTTGCTTTCATATGTTTATTTTTGATATGTTCCTAGAGAAAATTGTGTTGAAAAATGTTAGTAGCAATGATGCGGATTGGATCCGTGATCTGAGGTTTATCCTCATTGCTGCGCAGAAGAATTATGTCCTTGATGCACCGCTAGGTGACAGACCTATTGCAGGAGCAGACGCAGACGTTATGAACGTTTGGCTAGCTCAATATGATGACTACTTGATAGTTTTGTGCACCATGCTTTATGGCTTAGAATCGGGACTTCAAAGATGTTTTGAACATCATGGACCATATGAGATGTTCCAGGAGTTGAAGTTAATATTTCAAGCAAATACCCGAGTTGAGAGATATGAAGTCTCCAACAAGTTCTATAGCTAAAAGATGGAGGAGAATCGCTCAACTAGTGAGCATGTGCTCAGATTGTCTGGGTACTACAATCGCTTGAATCAAGTGGGAGTTAATCTTCCAGATAAGATAGTGATTGACAGAGTTCTCTAGTCACCATCACCAAGTTAGTAGAACTTTGTGATGAACTATAGTATGCAAGGGATGACGAAAATGATTCCCGAGTTTTTTCATGATGATGAAATCGATCAAGGTAGAAATCAAGAAAGAACATCAAGTGTTGATGGTTAACAAGACCACTAGTTTCAAGAAAAGGGCAAAGGGATAGAAGGGAACTTCAAGAAGAACGGCAAGCAAGTTGCTGCTCAAGTGAAGAAGCCCAAGTCTGGACCTAAGCCTGAGACTAAGTGCTTCTACTGCAAAGGGACTGGTCACTAGAAGCAGAAATACCCCAAGTATTTGGCGGATAAGAAGGATGGCAAAGTGAACAAAGGTATATTTGATATACATGTTATGAATGTGTACTTTACTAGTGTTTATAGCAACCCCTCGGTATTTGGTACTGGTTCAGTTGCTAAGAGTAGTAACTCAAACGGAGTTGCGTAGAAAATGCGAAACTAGTTAAGAGTGAAGTGACGATGTGTGTTGAAAGTAGTTTCAAGATTGATATAATCATCATCACACACTCCCTATACTTTCGGGATTAGTGTTGAACCTAAATAAATGTTATTTGGTGTTTGCGTTGAGCATGAATATGATTTGATCATGTTTATTGCAATACGGTTATTCATTTAAGTAAGAGAATAAACTGTTGTTCTGTTTACATGAATAAAACCTTATATGGTTACACACCCAATGAAAATGGTTCATGGGATCTCGATCGTAGTGATACACATATTCATAATATTGAAACCAAAAGATGCAAAGTTAATAATGATAGTGCAACTTATTTGTGGCACTGCCGTTTAGGTCATATTGGTGTAAAGCGCATAAAGAAACTCCATGCTGATGGGATTTTGGAATCACTTGATTATGAATCACTTGATGCTTGCGAACCGTGCCTTTTGGGCAAGATGACTAAAACTCCGTTCTCCGGAACAATGGAACAAGCTACTGACTTATTGGAAATAATACATACCGATGTATGCGATCCAATGAGTTTTGATGCTCGTGGCAAGTATCATTATTTTCTGACCTTCACAAGATGAGTTGAGCAGATATGGGTATATCTACTTGATGAAACATAAGTCTGAAATAGTTGAAATGTTCAAAGAATTTCAGAGTGAAGTGGAAAATCATCGTGACAAGAAAATAAAGTTTCGCGATCCGATCGTGGAGATGAATATTTGAGTTACGAGTTTGGTCTTCAATTAAAACAATGTGGAATAGTTTCACAAATTCATGCCACCTGGAACACCACATCATAATGGTGTGTCCGAACGTCATAACCGTACTTTATTGGATATAGTACAATCTATGATGTTTCTTACAGATTTACCAATATCGTTTTGGGGTCATGCATTAGAGACAGCTGCATTCACGTTAAATAGGGCACCATCTAAATCCGTTGAGACGACACTATACGAACTATGGTTTAGCAAGAGACCAAAGTTGTCATTTCTTAAAGTTTGGGGCTGCGATACTTATGTGAAAAAGTTTCATCCTGATAAGTTCAAACCCAAATCGGAGAAGTGCGTCTTCATAGAATACCCAAAGGAAACTGTTGGGTACACCTTCTATCACAGATCCTAAAGCAAGATTTTTGTTGCTGAAAATGGATCCTTTCTAGAGAAGGAGTTTCTCTCGAAAGAAGTGAGTGGGAGGAAAGTAGAACTTGATGAGGTAATTGTACCTTCTCCCTTATTGAAAGTAGTTCATCACGAAATTTGTTCTGTGACTACTACACCAATTAGTGAGGAAGCTAATGATGATGATCATGTAACTTCAGATCAAGTTACTACCGAATCTCGTAGGTAAACCAGAGTGAGATCCGCACTGAGTGGTACGGTAATCCTGTTCTGGAAGTCATGTAACTAGACCATGATGAACCTACGAACTATGAGGAAGCGATGATGAGCCCAGATTCCGCGAAATGGCTTGAGGCCATGAAATCTGAGATGAGATCCATGTATGAGAACAAAGTGTGGACTTTGATGGAGTTGCCCGATGATCGGCAAGCCATAGAAAATAAATGGATCTTCAAGAGGAAGACGGACGTTGATAGTAGTGTTACTATCTACAAAGCTCGACTTGTTGCAAAAAGGTTTTTCGACAAAGTTCAAGATGTTGAATACAATGAGATTTTCTCACTCGTATCAATGCTTAAAAGTCTGTCCGAATCATGTTAGCAATTGCCGCATTTTTGAAATCTGGCAAATGGATAAACAAAACTGTATTCCTTAATGGAGTTATCAAAGAAGAGTTGTATGTGATGCAACCATGAGGTTTTGTCGATCCTAAAGGTGTTAACAAAATGTGCATCTATGGACTGGTGCAAGCATCTCGAGTTGGAATATACGCTTTGATAAGTTGATCAAAGCATATAGTTTTATCTGAGACTTACGGTGAAGCCTGTATTTACAAGAAAGTGAGTGGGAGCACTACAAAGATTTCGATAAGTATATGTGAATGACATATTGTAGATCGGAAATAATGTAGAATTATTCGCAAAGCATAAAGGAGTGTTTAAAAGGAGTTTTTCAAAGAAAGACCTCGGTGAAGTTGCTTACATATTGAGCATCAAGATCTATAGAGATAGATCAAGACGCTTGATAAGTTTTTTCAATGAGTACATACCTTGACAAGATTTTTTGAAGTAGTTCAAAATGGAACAGTCAAAGAAAGAGTTCTTGCCTGTGTTACAAAGGTATGAAATTGAGTAAGACTCAAAACCCGACCACGGCAGAAGATAGAAAGAGAATGAAAGTCATTCCCTATGCCTTGACCATAGGTTCTATAAAGTATGCCCTGCTGTGTACCAGATCTATTGTATACTCTACACTGAGTCTGGCAAGGGAGTACAATAGTGATCTAGGAGTAGATCACTTGACAGCGGTCAAAATTATCCTTAGTGGAATAAGGATATGTTTCTCGATTATGGAAGTGACAAAAGGTTCGTCGTAAAGGGTTACGTCGATACAAGTTTTGACACCGATCTGGATGACTCTAAGTCTCGTTCTAGATACATATTGAAAGTGGGAGCGATTAGCTAGAGTAGCTCCGTGCAGAGCATTGTAGACATAGAATATTTGCAAAATACATACGGCTCTGAATATGATAGACCCGTTGACTAAGATTCTCTCACAAGCAAAACATGATCACACCTTAGTACTCTTTGGGTGTTAATCACATAGCGATGTGAACTAGATTATTGACTCTAGTAAACCCTTTGTGTGTTGGTCACATGGCGATGTGAACTATAGGTGTTAATCACATGATGATGTGAACTATCAATGTTGATCACATGGTGATGTGATCTAGATTATTGACTCTAGTGCAAGTGGGAGACTGAAGGAAATATGCCCTAGAGGCAATAATAAAGTTATTATTTATTTCCTTATTTCATGATAAATGTTTATCATTCATGCTAGAATTGTATTAACCGGAAACATAATACATGTGTGAATGCATAGACAAAACAACATGTCACTAGTATGCCTCTACTAGACTAGCTTGTTAATCAAAGATGGTTATGTTTCCTAACCATGAACAAGGAGTTGTTATTTGATTAATGAGGTCACATCATTAGTAGAATGATCTGATTGACATGACCCATTCCCTTAGCTTAGCACACGATCGTTTAGTATGTTGCTACTGCTTTTATCCATGACATATACATGTTCCTGTAACTATGAGATTATGCAACTCCCGTTTGCCGGAGGAACACTTTGGGTGCTACCAAACGTCACAACGTAACTGGGTGATTATAAAGGAGTACTACAGGTGTCTCCAAAGGCAGATGTTGGGTTGGCGTATTTGAGATTAGGTTTTGTCACTCCGATTGTCGGAGAGGTATCTCTGGCCCTCTCGGTAATGCACATCATGAAGCCTTGCAAGCACTACAACTAATGAGTTAGTTGTGAGATGATGTATTACGGAACGAGTAAAGAGACTTGCCGGTAACGAGATTGAACTAGGTATTGAATACCGACGATCGAATCTCGGGCAAGTAACATACCGATGACAAAGGGAACAACGTATGTTGTTATGCGGTCTGACCGATAAAGATCTTCGTAGAATATGTAGGAACCAATATGGGCATCCAGGTCCCGCTGTTGGTTATTGACCGTGAATAGTTCTAGGTCATGTCTACATTGTTCCCGAACCGTAGGGTCCGCACGCTTAAGGTTTCGATGACAGTTACTATGAGTTTATGTATTTTGATGTACCAAAGAAGTTCGGAGTCCCGGATGTGATCACGGACATGACGAGGAGTCTCGAAATGGTCGAGACATAAAGATTGATATATTGGAAGCCTATGTTTGGAGTTCGGAATGGTTCCGGGCGAAAACAGGAATTTACCGGAGTACCGGGAGGTTACCGGAACCCCCCGGGAGGTAAATGGGCCATAGTGGGCCTTAGTGGAAAAGAGAAGGGGCTGCCCTAGATGGGCTGCGCGCCTCCCCCTTCCCCTAGTCCTATTAGGACTAGGAGAGGTGGCCGGCCCCCTCCTCCTCTTTTCCCCCTCCGGGGAATCCTAATTGGAATAGGATTGGAGGGGAGTCCTACTCCCGGAAGGAGTAGGACTCCTCCTGCGCCTCCCTCTCCTGGCCGGCGCCCCCTCCCCCCTTGGCTCCTTTATATACTGAGGTAGAGGCACCCCAAGACACACAAGTTTGATCTTTAGATCGTTCCTTAGCCGTGTGCGGTGCCCCCCTCCACCATATTCCACCTCGGTTATACCGTCGCGAAGCTTAGGCGAAGCCCTGCGCCGGTGAAACATCAAGATCGTCACCACGCCGTCGTCTTGTGAAACTCTCCTCGACACTCGGCTGGATCGAGTACGAGGGACGCCATCGAGCTGTACGTGTGTCAAGAACTCGGGGCGCCGGAGTAACGGCGCCGGATCGGTCGGATCGCGAGGAGAACGCACGACTACTTCCTCTACGTTGTGATCGCTTCGCCGGGTCTACAAGGGTATGTAGACAACACTCTCCCCTCTCGTTGCTATACATCACCATGATCTTGCGTGTGCGTAGGAAAATTTTTGAAATTACTACGTTCCCCAACACTGCTTGCCCGCAAAACGTCTTCCTCCCCTGTCATTCCACTAATTCCATCCAGTCGGATAGCCCTAATAGCCACTGTCATTGCCGCGGCCAATACCATAGCCACCGCGTCCGCCGTTGAAACCGTCGCGGCCCGTGCCATAGTCGCCACGGCCGCCGCCTCCGGAGCCAGCTCCATACTCGCCGCGCCTGCCACCAGGGCCATCGCGACCCGC
Organism: Aegilops speltoides; assembly: GCA_021437245.1. Lineage (NCBI taxonomy): Eukaryota > Viridiplantae > Streptophyta > Magnoliopsida > Poales > Poaceae > Aegilops > Aegilops speltoides. The sequence continues at coordinate 408,148,512 of CM038146.1, read as the reverse complement.
GGCTTGGACCTGCCCGACATCAACAGCCCGCTCCATCGCCGCCGCGTGGTGCAGCCGGCAGCTGCGGCGACTGCTGCACCGGGAGCCGCGGAGGCGGCTGGGAGCCATCTCCCCGGCCAGCCATTCTCGCCGCCGGGAGTCGGCAAGCTCTACCATTGCGTGTAGGGAATCCCGGCGTAGCACTCCGCCAAACCCTAGCAGCAGTCTCGGCACAAGAACCATAGATTAATATGTATATTGAATATGCCCAGTTTTGATAGCCCAATGTCATGCTTTGATGTAGCAGCCGGACGTCCGACGTTCGGCTATATCGGAAGTTTGTGATGCATATGTAATATGAATTTGAGGTTTACTAATTGAGGTATCTCGTGTGAAAACGAATATTTGAGGTGTGACCGTTGTCCGCCGACGCACCCAATCACATCAATAGAAATTTAAGGAGCGCGGCACATCACCGTGGGGAGGAGCGCGGCATCGCCGCGGCTCCACTAGTATCCGACTCTCCGAGAAAACCGGAAAAGCTATCCTAGGAGAAGTTGGATCGCAGGAGGCGATCAAGGAGGCGACTAGAGGTCCATTGCGCGCCGCCGGTGACGCCGCCGGTTTCCTCTCTCTTCGTCGGCCGCTCCGGCGGCGGGAGGAAGGGGGAACCTCGGGTCTGTTCACTAGGTGGGCGTGTGGTAGGGTTAGGGTTGAGGGAGACGCTGCCGAGGCCGTTGCGGTGGTGTCGCATCAGAATAAGTTTCTCCGGGCTCCGTTCGCGGTCAGGCGAGGCTTTTGCCTTCGTCTAGGAGCCAGCGGTGTTGGGGATCCCCGGATCTCGTCGAGGTCGCGGGCTATGGTGGTTGGAGGTCCATCGGTACTGGCCGTTTGGATCCTCGGATGGATGATGGAGGCAGGGAGACGAAGACCTTTCTTCTTCCTTGTTGGTATGATTTGTTGCTGCTGTTCTTCTCCTTCCTCTGCGCTGATGCTGGCGGGAGTTCCTGCTTTGCCCGGGCGGATGGCCCAGCCGCGGTGCTACACCGGTCGGATGACTCGAGTTCTCTTCCTTCCGGAAGGGACACTTTTCGCGGTACTCAAAGCCAAAGATGGCGACGGCTGTTGCAGGTGTGTTGGATTGATGTGCATGCCCTCTCAGCGCTGGTGTCAAGAAAGGAGGAAGCAGCGTGGCGGCAATTGTACCATGGTCGAGGACGATGACCTGTTTGCGACTGGTTGCAGATCCTTCTGCTGCAGGGGTCTTCTCTCAAGATTCAGGGATGATGAAACAGGGCTCCGGAGATCGTCCTGTGTTATGGTTGTCTTAGGGTACTCTAGGTGTTCATGGTCCTTTGTGTTTGTGTTTCAGTGTGCTTGTAAGGGTCATCTACTTTGTACTGATTCGTGATTTGAATGGAGATTTTCTCAAAAAAAAGAAATTTAAGGGATGGGTTTGATGTATCCGGCTATAGATGCTCTTACACATCTCTCTTACACATCTCATTCACGGGCAGTAGAACTAGAACTAGAAACTAGAAAGGCAAGTTAATACTGTACGAGAAAATAGAAGCGGTGGCCAATTTCAACACAAAACAGACTTTGCCCGTCTGGCAAGCCACCACTTGCCATAAAACGAAGGGCGCCCGAGGTGCAGGTCGCCCTCTTTGATTAAACACTCGTCGCCCTGTTTATCTCCGGACGAGCCATACTTCCCAAGAACACCAGAGGGGAGCCACACGTACGTTGCAACTCGCAACAATGTCACTCCCCGGCGCTCTCACCGCGAGCTCATTCGCCGTCCTCCTCCTCCTCGTCCTCTCCACGTGGCCGACGTGCCACGCCACCCACAACATCACCGCCATCCTCGCGGCGCGCCGGGACATGTCCGAGTTCAGTCGCCTGCTCACGACGACGGGCCTCGCGGACGAAATCAACGAGCGCAACACCATCACAGTCCTCGCGGTTGACGATGCCGACATGGCTCCGCTCAGGGCTCGTCATCTCCCGCGGGAAGCGCTCCGGCACGTGCTCTCCCTGCACATCCTCGTCGACTACTACGACCACGACAAGCTACACCGCCTCCCCGGCGGCTCGGCGGACGTGTCCACCCTGTTCCAAGCCTCCGGCGACGCGCCCGGCAGCGCCGGCATGGTGGAGATCTCCGAGCGCCGGGGCGGGAGCGTGGCCTTCGTGCCCCAGGACGCCGGCGACGACGCGCGCGCCACCAGCGTGCTCTTCGTGAAGCCCATCCACGAGGAGCCGTACAACATCTCGGTGCTGCAGGTGGGCGCCGTCATGTCGTCCCCGGCCGCCGAGGCGCCCTCATCGCCCGAGACTTCAACTCCAACCTCAAGGCACAACGCCACCGACGTCGTGCCCAAGACCAAGAAAGGTACCGGGTCAGCCGATGCCGCCGCCGACGCGCCTTCGGCGGACGACGGGGACGACGAGCGAGAGGACCATGCGAAGAAGAACGGCGCGATCAGCGCGGCTCCCGGCCGGCTATCCTTGGCGCTGTTGTTCCTGCTGGCGATCAAGATCGTCGTGCGCGTTTGAAGGTTGATTGCGGCTGTGTGTTGTGAGTTGCTGCTTGTTGGGTTCCTCGATCTTGTTCCTACACGTGTCAGTATTACTGGGGATATGGTGAGTGCTTTGATTAATTTGCTAGGTCGTTGATGCGTTGGAAACGTTCTTGTAGTTTCATTTTGTTTGGCAAGAGAGCTTTGCAGGTCTGTCTCCTGATTCATCTAGTGTGTCTAGTCCAGACTTCAGATCTGGTGGTGTTATAATTAAACTGGTCTACCGAAATACATTTGCCTAGCTTTAGCTAGCTACAGTACTATTTTGTTTTGATAAATCTTCTGGAGTATACTCTCATGTAGTCATTGCTGCATACGTAAATTAATCGGAGTTTTGCAAGCTACAAGTTCATTCGGTTATGTAAATCTGTCGTCTTATTCCAGTTTTTCTTGTAACATGTTTTCTTATTCTCATAAGACATAGAATGATCGAACCAAAATTGATGGTCAAACTTGTACTCTGAATTTCCACATAAATGTCGAAAATAACAACTTTTAGAGGACCAATAATCAAGGTGTTCTTTCTTCCTACCAAGTGCGAGCGCTGATACGAGTATGCCCGTAATGCACTAGGAGTTCCCAACTAGTACGTAAACAAGATGCCTTGTCAGTCAGCACGCACCGCACCGCAGTGTTTGCAACTGAGCGTGGAATCTATGGATTAGCTAGCTTTGCCCGGATCAGGCCGACAGCCTTTGGCGCTGGCCTCTGCGCCCTCTTTGCCTCTCGAGCATATTTGGGACAGCCGAGCACATGCATTCCTCATGCCCGCGACTGCGAGAGTGGAGTAGGACGTGATCGTCCCGAGCCATGTGGCACTGCTTACACGCATCCATGCATGCATGCGCCGCCGATCTGGCAAATCCGAGCTCTGAATGAGCAGTGTGACTGTGTTAGTGCCCATCATTTTACTCGCATTTCTTCAGGCTGATCTGATCGATGAGAGTCTGTGACGCGAGTTCACCTAGCTTGCGAAAGATCACCAATACAACAGCTACCTTTACCGTGCGCTTTGTCGGCCGGATCGGTCGACCCAGAGGCATCAAGCAAATCTAATCGGCAAGGCTGCTGCAACCGCATCGCATCGGGTCGGGGGCGGTCTTAATTTGCTTGCATGGCACGCCTCGGATCGATCTCGCGGGAAAAGGCCTGCCTTGCCTGCAAGGGCTGCGCACCGAAGCCGCTTTGCTGAAAGGAACCTACGCCCGTAGCCGTGTAGGAACAGTAAAGAGAAAGGGCTGGGCGGTGAAAGTGAAACAAAGAGGGTGTCTGCGTGCAGAGGGTGAGCTGGTATGCATGTGTAGGATGCCTGCGCGTACACGGAAAGATCTACGGACGCACGCTCCGGCTTTAGCTTTGCTTGCGTTTCCATGCCCTCCCCGGCTTTGTAGACCGGTAGTAGTTGCACAGCTGCATTGCATGTGTACCGTGATCGATACTGCGGCCGGGCTTGGGATTTGGATGTGTGATGTTCTCGTCCCTCGTCGCGAGTACACCTTACATTGAGCACCAGAGACAAAATCACATGCATGATAAGTACAACCTCTGTGGCAAAATATAAGACGTTTTTCCAGTTTAATTTTTTAAGTTAACACATGATGATTTTGTTAGAAGAAATTAGATGATGCCTCGCGCATTGCTGCGGTAACTTTGTTAAAAAATACATAAATAGTTGCTAAAAATAACTAAATCTAATAAAAAATATATGAGCTTGAAAATCAATAAAATAGTCTCTAGAGAATATAATAAAAACTTTTGAATTACTATTAAAAACTAGAAGCAAAAGCGCGCTTTGCTGCGCCGTTGAATTTTAGGTGGAGTACACAAACATATCATTTCAAAAGAAAATGAAGGATTACTAACATGCATGTACGATGTGGCAGCGTTACATGCATAGACTAATGCAAAAATAATTGCAATTTATAAGTTTGCTTATGTGGCAGATTTTGTATGGCTTAGTGGGAGAGAAGACCTAAATGCATGGCCTTATTGAGAACATTGAGGTGGGCACTTTGCATGGTAAGAGAAATGTGATCAACTTTTTAGAAATGTAAGATGAGGCCATTTTGAGACCGTTCCCAACCCTAGCCGCCTCTCCTCCTCACCCCCTCCCCTCCCCCTCCCTAGCCGCCGCCTGAGACAGCCGTCGGGCAAGCTCGGGGCGTCATGGATGGTGGCGACGGGGCCTCGGTTGCCCTGCTCCTGTGTGGGGAACCTCGGATCTGGAGCGGCGGCTCCATTGGCAAGGCACGGCCGGCTAACAGCCGTGCGGGTGGTGGATCCGGTGTACCGGCCGCGCGAGCGGCGGGATCCGGTGATCGTTGGCGGCCGGCAGCGGCTTCTGCGGCGGTCGGTGTGCGCGATCTGGCGCGTCCCTTCCTCCCCTGTTCGGCGTGCAGGACAGTCTGGTCGGGCCGCGCTTCCTCTTGGTCGCCGGTTCTGTACAGGAGGTGCTGCTGGTGGCGGAGATCTAGTTTGGGCGAAATCCCTGGCCGGCCATGATCGGCCACGCCGACGGCGATGCCTGAGGGTGCCGTTTCCCTCCTTGGAGGCGTCGGTATGGACTGATCTCCTCACTTCACCTTCCCCTAGCCCTAACTCTGTTGGGTGGCGGTGGCGCTCATGGCGTCGTTCCCTTCTTGAAGGCGCCGCTTTGGGAACCTTGGGGTTAGGTGGCGCTTGTGGGTGGTGGGCGACAGCGGTGGTGCGGCCCTTTCCTAGCATGGATTTATGTCCGTTGCTTGGAGATGGAGTCGCGTAGGTTGAGGTCGTTGTCTGGCGTCGTGGTGGCGTCAATGGCGGAGGACCTACCAAGGCTCGCGTTGGTGAAGGTCGTCGTTTGGCATCATGGTGGCGTCGATGGCGGAGGACCTGCCAAGGTTGTCACCTCTATCTGCTCTGAAGATGGACCGGTGGAAGATGGCGGCGACGACACATGTGAGTGTGTCAGACCGGTTTGAGCCCCAGACCCGGCAGATGGCTCGGTCGGTGCCTCCGGCTTTAGTGTTAGGCTTAGGTGAGAGGTATGGGTATGTGGTCCAGCTTGCACCCCTCCATCATTTGGATAGGAGTAGCGGCAAATGCTGCCAAGATGACGGATTCATGCATATTGTTGTTATAATTGTAAGGTCCTCAAGAATAATCAATAAAATGGCCGTATGTATCTCCCAGATGCAGAGGCCGGGGTCATCCTCCTTTAAAAAAAAACATACCCAAACCACAACTCGGCTTACTCCACGCTATGCCCGAGCATGGCAAGTTCTGTTTAGGGAGTGCCTGTTTGGCGCTTATGGCGCTGATTGACGAAGCAGCGTTTGTGGGGAGCCTATGTAGGCCGCGGCCCAGTATGCTAGCTCGTTCGCTCAGAAACGCTCGCTCGGCCCTGCTTTGGTTTTTTTGTTCATCCGCTGCCTCACACAGAAAAAACACTGACCGTTGACAGGTGAATTTTTAGAAAAAAATCACAGGTTTGAATAAATATTCACGGTTGCAAAGAGTTCATGAATTTAAAAATTGTTGAATTCAGAAAAGATCATGAATTTGGATTTTTTTTAAATTTGGAAGATGTTCATAAAGAGTTCACGAATATGATTTTTTTGTGAATTCAAAAAAAATCATGAATTTGAAAATGCATCACAAATTTGAAAAAACTTCATGAGATTGAAAACAACTCATGAATTAAAAAAATAATGAATATGTAAAATATTCATCAATTGGATTTTTTTCATGAATTTGTTAAATGTTTACAGATTTTAAAAATAATCACAAATTTGATTAGTGTTCACAAATTTGAAAAAGAAGTGAATTAAAAGAAGGGAAAGGAAAATTGAAGAAAACAAAGTGAAAACTAGAAAATAACACATAAAAACTGTTTGGGAAGCTTCCGAAAACCGAGAGAGATGTTCTAACACAGAAACGTTGTATGCCATTAAGATGGAACTGGAATGAGGGGTATGTGCCATGTATGATAAAATAGGGCGGATTTCCTATTTGACCGAAATCACTAATTGAGGAGGAGTACTGCTTGCAAAGATCACCCCCCCCCCATCAAGTTGTGACAAGTGATGCGCTGTATGTGCGCCACTTGTCGCAACCTGTGAGTTTTTTCTTTTATCGTAGATCCGTTTATTCAAAATGTTTTCTCTCTTAAAGCGTGCATTCAAATATCGAACCGCCCTCACTGTTGGATTCCTCGCGTATAGATCTTCAAAACTAGATCCCAATGTTGATAGATTTTGACGAACTTTTTTTTCACGAAAAAACAGGACGAAAAGACAAAAAAAATGAACCGAGAGCACGATTTTTTTTCATTCCGAAAGAGGCACGGCCATACCTCTCGCGAAAGCACAACTGTGCCTCTCGCGAAAACAAAAATGTGCCTCTAGCAGAAGAAAAATAAAAAAACATGTTTTTCGCATTTTCCAAGAGGCACGACGGTGCATCTCGCGAAAGCACAAACGTGCCTCTCGCAAACAAAAACAGAAAACACGTTTTTTATTCCGTTTCCGAGAGGCACAATCATGCGTCGCGCGAAAGCACAACCGTGCCTCTTGCGAAAGCAAAAGCGTGCCTCTCACGGTAGAAAAAAAAATAGAAAATAAGTTTTTTTTTTCGTTTCAAAGAGGCACCACTGTGCCTCTCGCGGAAACAAAACCGTGCCTTGAATTTTATTTTTGGAAAAAACTTGAATTTGTTTTGTTCAAAAAGCTAAGGAAGATTGGTAGAAAACCGAAAAGTAAAAAAAAAAAAAGAAAAAAACCACTTAAAAAGCAGAAAACGCGTGCAAAAAACCCGAAGGGAGCGTCCAGATCGCGACACGTCGCGGCGGCTGAGACGCATCAAGTGGAGTGCTCTCAGCCCACCCACAAGTGATCATTGCGAGGCTCCCGAAGGAGCGCTCTTCAACTAGTTGCTCCCTTATTTGACGCATTCTGCATCAATTGCGAAGGCTGCGCCAGGGCCCATTTTAGGGGTTAGCGTAAATATTACGGAAGGTTATCTAACCGGTGTTTCTTTTTCCTGTTTTTTTATTGTGGCTGGTTTTCTTTCAGGTTTTTCCTTCTTCCTTTTAGCTTTTTCGTTTTGTCTTTTCTGTTTCTTTATATTTTCCTTTTCTGTTTCTTTCTTCTTTTATATTTTATTTCACATTAATGTTTTCTCTAAATGAAAATTTTCTAAAAAAATTCACAATTCAAAATTGTGCACAAATTTTAAAAATATGTCTGGGTTATCAAAATGTTCGTTTTATGAAAACAATTTGACAAATTTGAAACAATTACTGCATTTTAAGAAATGTTCAAAAATTTCAAAAAATATTCGTATTTTAAGAAAAAATGGATATAAAAAAAATAGGGTTCTCAAAAAATGTTCACAAATTTGAAAATATGTTCGTAAATTTCATAAGATGTCCACATTTTAAAGAAAATGTTCGGAAATAAGAAAATTCGTGCTTTCAGAAGAATGTTCGCGATGTTGAAGAAGTGTTCGTAAATTTAAAAAATTGTCGCAAAAATACAAAATGTTCATATTTTTCAAAAAACGTTCACCTATTTGAGAAAATGTTCGGCCTTTTTAAGGAAAATGTTCAAATTTTATTAAACATTTAATTTCTTAAAAACATGCTTTCAAAAAATGTTTTGAAGTTTGAACTTTTTTCAAAAGGAATTTGTAGTAGCTACAGTTCTCCTACAGTATTGTTTTAGTCAGCTAATAGTTCTTAAAGGCATGCGCCACCTACATCATGTCACTAGTTTGATACCAAGCAATCGCACGGGAAGTGCACGTATGGATGAACCCACTTTGAAAAACACATTTTGAAATGCCGAAATATTCTGGAAAGAGGTATGTGCGGACATCTCCATATTATATGTGCGTTCAGAAAGTTTCACGGGACAACAACTTTATTTGTGGCCTGTGTAAAAAGTATAAAACAATGTGCCACAGAACGTTATTTAGAAGCATTAAAATTTGTCCTTTTTACCGAAAAAATAGAATGACTTTTTTTCAAAAAACTTTGTGCCGTGGACATATTTTGCAAATATGTATGCACACAATTTTGTTTTGAAATTTTCGACATTAACAAACACGTTTAAAGTACATTTTTGAAAACCGGGTTCATATGTACCCGTGTTCAAGACGTGCCGACTCGCAATCACACACCCTTTTTGGATTTTTGATCCCGTGCTAGAGTGGATACTCACTACTGGGCCGGCCCAAGGCGGACTCCGCTGTGCGTTTGCTCGACAATACGTTGCAGAATGCGACGGGGACTCCTATAGGGCGCCTTCAGCGCCGCGCAAGGATCTGGCGCCCGCAGCAGCGGTCGGATGGTCCGGCCCACGATCACGCAACAAAGCAACGGAGAGAAAAATGACAGCCAAAAATACCTCCAGACCGGGATTCGATCTCGCGCCCTACCGCTTTCACACGGTGAGGCTAGCCACTGCACCACCTAACTGCTAGCGGATATTTCCACCGCGAAAGTTTAAATAAACAGCAAATAGACGCCCTATTTATTGCACAATACACTGTGGCATTTATACATTTCAATTATTGAAAATATGTTCAAATATTACGGATGGAGTTCTTGGGCATGCAAAAAAAGGTCCGCGTATTCAAAAATAGTTCTGAATACACATTGAACATTTTCTTAGTATAGGGTGAAGATTATTCAAAGAACACTGAACATTTTTTTAAAATACGCTGAACTTTTTTTGAATACATGCTGAACAAAATTTCTCTACACGATGAACATTTTTAATACACACTGAACATTTTTTCAATGTATAGTGAACAAAATTTCTCTACACGATGAACATTTTTAATACACACTGAACATTTTTTCAATGTATAGTGAACAATATTCTAATACACGTAGAACTTTTTTTTTAATACGATGAACTCCTTTTGAATGCATGATGAACAAAATTTCTATGCATGATGAACATATTTTATACCCACTGAACATTTTTCCAATGTATGGTGAACATTTTTCTTCAATACGGTTAACAAAATTTTGGAATTCAGAACTATTTTTGAAACATGAACAAAATTCGAAAACATGAACACAATTTGGAAGTTCGAAAAACATTTTCTGAAAAGTCAAACGAATTTCAAAAAATCTGAACATATTTTGGATAATGAAAATAGTTCATCCAATTCGAAAATAGTTCAGCGAATTTAAAAAGTTTGCTGGTTTTTCAAAAAAAGTTCATTGAATTTGAAAAAAAGTTCATGGAATTTGGTTAGAAAAGTTCATCGATTTTGCAGAAAATGTTCACGCATTTTGCAGAAAAGAAAAAATGAACAAAACCGTTCCAATAAATAAGGAAAAAGAAAAAACTGTTCCAAAAACGAAAAAAAAAAGAAAACCATTCCAGCAAATAAGAAAAGATTATAAGAAGAAAAAGGCCAGTAGTAAACACGTCAAGTAGGCTGGCTGGTTGGTTGTGACAACAAACTCTGAGCAAGGAGATCTGCAGTTCGAGTAACCGTGAGGACGATGTTTTTAACGTCTTTAAAAAAAGTAACGTGGGCCGGCCCAGTGCGATGAAAGGGGTGTGCGCCCTGTACCGTTAAGCCTAAAACGGGCGCTACGGGCGTTGTTTAGGAAATGCCGAATGCGACACAGGCATTTCCTAAACGGCGCCTTAAGTCCCCTTAAAGGCCAACCCGTACAGGGCGCACACCCCCCTCTCCCTGCTTGGCCGGCCCATTTCATTTACTTTTTTCTGTCAGCAAAAAGTTCGCTAGAGAGGTGGGATTCGAACCCAGGACTTTCTTTGTTTAGCGTGAATGCAACGACCAACCAGCCACCCTCATCTAGTGTGACTGGTTCCATCGTTTTTTCTATTGTCTTCTTTCTTCTTTTCTTCTGTACGTTTTCTTTCATCTTTTCGTTTTTTTTCTGTACCTTTTCTCAAAGAATGCGTGAATTTGTTTTTTGTAATATCCGTTGAACATTTTGCGATATCCGTTGACATTTTCTTGAAATAAGCTGAATATTTTAAATAATACATGATGAACTTATTTTAATATACGATGAACATTTTAAAAAAAATAGGAATATATGCGCTGAAGAATTTTCGGACACGTACTAAACATTTTGTGAAAAATATGTTGAACAATTTGCGAATACACATTGAACATTGTGTAATATATACTGAACAAAATTAAGAAACATAGTGAACAATTGTATACTCATTGAATAACCAATACCAAAACAGAAAAATCAAAAATATGTATATATATCCTGAACATTTTATATCCATTGAACATTTTAAATAATACACGATGAATATTTTTGGAACAATATGAATATATGTGTTGAACAATTTTTGAATACTCATTCAGCATTTAGTAAAAACGTTGAAAAATATTTCATAATATGCGATGAACATTTTTATGATACACAACGAACATTTTTATATGCAAAGGTGAACAATTTTCATAATATACAATGAACATTTTTCTTAATACAATGAAATTTTATGTAATACACGGTGATCTTTTATAAAATTTGGTGAAAGTTTTTGAATACATGAACTTTTTTCTAATTCGCGATTTTTTAAAACTTATTTCAGATTTTTCATTTTCCAAAAATCACGTCTTTCTAAATTGTTTGTACCAGAAATAGTGCGGTTAGTGTTGTTGTTAAGATTCTCTCACTGTAATGAATCACTAGGTTGTAGTAGATGTACTCCCTCCGTAAACTAATATAAGAGCGTTTAGAATACTAAATTAGTGATCTAAACGCTCTTATATTAGTTTACAGAGGGAGTACTGGTTAGGCACGCTGCGTCATAACTAAACGGCGCGAGATCGAATTCTGTTGGCAGCACCTTTTTTGGGAGATTTTTTCTCTGCGTGTTCAGATAGCGACAATGGGCGCCAGTTGCCTGTACCGGCGCTTAATGCGCCGTATAGGAGCTCCCTGCGACACATAAGAGATCCCTAAATAGGGTCCGCCTCCTGTTTAGCACTCAACGCCCGAGCTTATGGACCAACCATGAACTCTCTATTATCTTTGGTATGGCCCATTTCTAATTTTCCAATTTTTTATATAAGTTTATAAAAAAGTGCTAGACCGACCGATCTTTTACCGGAGTGTGACAGTCCCTTCGTCTAATTCTCTCCACCCCACTGGATTTCTCCTGGGTGGGCCCCCTCCCTTCCCCTTAATCCAATTTGGCAAGTCAGGATCAGCCAGTAAACCTTACGCAAGCTTCTATGGATGTAGCATTTCTCTAACTTTATTTGTTTTCTTTTATCTTTTTATTTTCTATTAGTGTTTCTTTTTTCTTGTTTTTGTCTTTTTTGACATTGCTGTTTCTTGGACAAATGCTTGAACATTTGTTTTAATGATATGAACAAATATTAATACGTGCACAATTTGTTTTAGAAATGCACAACCTCTTTTCTCTGAATACATGATTATATATTTTGTTTACAAATAAAGTTAGCCATCAGATGCAAATATTGTTGTGTATATACAAAAAAATAATATGGAGATACTTGAACATTTTTTTATTTTTTTAAAACTTGTTTAAACAAGATTATTAATCGGTAATACTTTTTAACAAAAAAAACTCGAAAGAAGAAAGTAAAAAGTGATGCTATTGGACCATAACCATTAAGGACCGCTTGTCTTAGGCCGTCCAGGACCGTATCTAAACTATGATTGCATTGCCATAGGCCACAAGCAACAAACATTTTTCCCAAAAGAACAAGCAACAAATATTATTCCAGAATTCCTAATACATTGAGGGAAGGAATAATCCTACATGTATATTCGATTTTCCATTCCCTTCTGGACTGGCCTTAGGCGGTTTTTTTCTTCATTTGCGGAAAGCATTTTTCCTATTTCCTTCTTTTCATTTTGACTACTTTCCCTTTTACTTGTTTCTTTACAAAAAAATAACCATTTTTATTTTTTGTATTTAAGATTTTCTTTTATCATTTATGTTGGGGAACGTAGCATGCAATTTCAAAAAATTTCCTACGATCACGCAAGATCTATCTAGGTGATGCATATCAACGAGAGGGGGAGAGTGTGTCCATGTACCCTCGTAGACCGAAAGCGGAAGCATTAGTTAACGCGGTTGATGTAGTCGAACGTCTTCACGATCCAACCGATCCAAGTACCGAACATGTGGCACCTCCGTGTTCAGCACACATTCAGCTCGATGACGTCCCTCGAACTCTTGATCCAGTAGAGGGTCGATGGAGAGTTCCGTCAGCACGATGGCGTGGCGACGGTGTTGATGATGTGATCCGCGCAGGGCTTCGCCTAAGCACTACGATGCTATGACCGGAGGACTAAACTGTGGAGGGGAGCACCACACACAGCAAAGAGAACAATTGATGTGCCTTTGGGGTGCCCCCTGCCCATGTATATAAAGGAGGCGAGGAGGGGGCGACCGACCTAGAGGGGGCGCGCCAAGGGGGGAGTCCTACTAGGTCTCCCTATTCCAAGTAGGATTCCCCCTTCCTTTTCCAGAGTGGGAAAGGGGGAAAGAAGTGGAGAGGGAGAAGCAAAAGGGGGGCCGCGCCCACACCCCTTGTCCAATTTGGACTGGGCTTGGGGGGGGGGGGGGCGACACCTCCTGGCCGCTGCCTCCTCTTTCCACTAAGGCCCATGTAGGCCCATTAACTTTCCCGGGGGGTTCCGGTAACCTCCCGGTACTCCAAAAAATGTCTGAACCTCTCCGGAACTGTTCCTGTGTCCGAACATAACCTTCCAATATATCAATATTTACCTCTCGACCATTTCGAGACTCCTCGTCATGTCTGTGATCTCATCCAGGACTCCGAACAAACTTCGGTCATCAAAAACACATAACTCATAATACAAATCATCATCGAACATTATGCGTGCGGACCCTATGGGTTCGAGAACTATGTAGACATGATAGAGACACATCTCCGATCAATAACCAATAAGTGAAACTGGATTCTCATATTGGCTCCTACATATTCTAAGAAGATCTTTATCGGTCAAATCGCATAACAACATACATTGTTCCCTTTGTCATCGGTATGTTACTTGCCCGAGATTCGATCGTCGGTATCATCATACCAAGTTCAATCTCGTTACCGGCAAGTCTCTTTACTCATTCCGTAATGCTTAATCCCGCAACTAACTCATTAGTCACATTGCTTGCAAGGCTTATAGTGATGAGCATTACCGAGAGGGGCCAGAGATACCCCTCCGATACCCGGAGTGACAAATGCTAATCTCGATCTATGCCAACTCAACAAACACCTTCGGAGACACCTGTAGAGCATCTTTATAATCACCTAGTTATGTTGTGATGTTTGATAGCACATAAGGTGTTCCTCCGGTATTCGGGAGTTGCATAATCTCATAGTCAGAGGAACATGTATAAGTCATGAAGAAAGCAATATAAATAAAACTTAACGATCATTATGCTAGGCTAACGGATGGGTCTTGTCCATCACATCATTCTCTAATGGTGTGATCATGTTCATCAAATGACAACACATGTCTATGGTCATGAAACATAACCATCTTTGATTAACGAGCTAGTCAAGTAGAGGCATACTAGGGACACTTTGTTTTGTCTATGTATTAACACATGTACTAAGTTTCCGGTTAATACAATTCTAGCATGAATAATAAACATTTATAATGATATAAGGAAATATAAATAACAACTTTATTATTGCCCCTAGGGCATATTTCCTTCAGTTTAGCCACAAAATAATCAATTGATGTTAGTTTATCACATTTTGAATTAACATTTTTTTGCACACTAATATTGTAGTTGTGTCATAGCAATGTTTTTATTTGATGGAAACATAAAAAAACCAACACAAACGAGTTGATCCATTTGACCAAGAATGTGAATGCTTTGTGAATTCTGCGAATATTTTTATTGAATCATACAATATTATTTTTAAATCCAAGAACATATTTCATAGATGAAACAAAAGTTTTTGGGGACAATCTTTTGTGCTTGTTGAACAATCTTTGGAGGTTGAGTGATTTTTTATTTAAGATATATGAAGTGAAAAGCAAAGGGTTAGGGGAAACCACAACATTGATGATGATCAAAGGGAAATAAGATAGCATCCAGGACCCATGATGCAAGAAATGTTTCGTGAATGTGGTTGTTAAAAATGTTTACTGGGATTTTAAACTCCAACATCACTTGTTTTAATTGCACAAAACATGTGCCATATTTATGAGTTATATAAATATACACCATGTTCTAACTTATAGGGACATTTACATTCCCCCGCTAACTTTGTGCTGACCTCATCTTTACCCCTAAATAAAAACATTGCTCAATTATACACCTCTTCCGTTAGGTGTCATTTTAGAAATACCCTTCCGTGCCGTTTCCGTCTTGTCAACAACCTTTGACCATCAATGGTCTGTTCCCTGGACATTTGTACCCCTCGCTTCCTAAGTTACTTACAAGTGGGACCCACCCGAAGAAAGTAAAAAAAACTCTCTCATCTCTACTACTTACACATGGGACCCAACAAAAAGAAAACAAAAAATAGAACTCTCTCTCCTCTCAATCTCTCCGGCAAGCTCTCTCTCTCCTGTCCCCTCGAGCGAGCTCTCTCGCAAGCAGCAGCGGGGCGATGATGCAATCAGCGATGACAGCGGGCGGCGTGATACGTCTCCAACGTATCTATAATTTTTGATTGTTCCATGCTATTATATTACCCGTTTTGGATGTTTATGGGCTTTACTTTACACTTTTATATCATTTTTGGGACTAACCTACTAACCGGAGGCCCAACCCGAATTGCTGTTTTTTTTGCCTATTTCAGTGTTTCGAAGAAAAGGAATATCAAACGGAGTCCAAACGGAATGAAACCTTCGGGAGCGATCTTTTTAGAACAAACGTGATCCAGAGGACTTGGAGTGGAAGTCAAGAAACAAAGGAGCCGACCACGAGGGTGCCCGGCGCGCCCCCTACAGGTGGGCGCGCCCCCCACCCTCGTGGGCCCCTCGAGCATCCACCGACCTACTTCTTACTACTACATATACCCATGTACCCCGAAAACATCAGAAGCGACCACGAAAACCTAATTCCAGCGCCGTAACCTTCTGTATCCGCGAGATCCCATCCTGGAGCCTTCGCCGGCGCTCCGTCGGAGGGGGAATCGACCATGGATGGCCTCTACATCATCTCCAAGGCCTCTCTGATGAGTTGTGAGTAGTTTACCACAGACCTTCGGGTCCATAGTTATTAGCTAGATGGCTTCTTCTCTCTCTTTGAATCTCAATACAAAGTTCTCCTTGATCTTCTTGGAGATCTATTAGATGCAACTCTTTTTGCGGTGTTTTTGTCGAGATCCGATGAATTGTGGGTTTATGATCAAGTTTATCTATGAGAAATATTTGAATCTCCTCTGAATTCTTTTATGTGATTAAGTTATCTTTGCAAGTCTCTTCGAATTATCAGTTTGGTTTGGCCTACTAGATTGATCTTTCTTGCAATGGGAGAAGTGCTTAGCTTTGGGTTCAATCTTGCGGTGTCCTTTCCCAGTGACAGCAGGGGTAGCAAGGCACGTATTGTATTGTTGCCATCGAGGATAAAAAGATGGGGTTTATATCATATTGCATGAGTTTATCCCTCTACATCATGTCATCTTTCTTAATGCGTTACTCTGTTCTTTATGAACTTAATACTCTAGATGCATGCTGGATAGCAGTTGATGTGTGAACTTGTCATGGACGTGATGCTTATATACATGATCATGCCTAGATAATCTCATAATTATTCGCTTTTTTATCAATTGCTCGACAATAATTTGTTCGCCCACCGTAATACTTATGCTATCTTGAGAGAAGCCACTAGTGAAACCTATGGCCCCCGAGTCTATCTCTTATCATATAAGCTTTCAATCTATTTTTATTTGCATCTTTACTTTTCCAATCTATATTATAAAATACCAAAAATATATTTATCTTATCATATTATCTCTATCAGATCTCACTTTCACAAGTGGCCGTGAAGGGATTGACAACCCCTTTATTGCGTTGGTTGCGAGTTCTTGTTTGTTTGTGTAGGTGCGTGGGACTTTTGAGGAGCCTCCTACTGGATTGATACCTTGGTTCTCAAAAACTGAGGGAAATACTTACGCTACTTTGCTGCATCACCCTTTCCTCTTCAAGGAAAACCAACGCAAGCTCAAGACGTAGCAAGAAGGATTTCTGGCGCCGTTGCCGGGAGGTCTTCGCTCAAGTCAAGACATACCATGTACCCATCACAAACTCATCCCCCTCGCATTACATTATTTGCCATTTGCCTCTCGTTTTCCTCTCCCCCACTTCACCCTTGCCGTTTTATTCGCCCTCTTTTTGTCAATCTCCCATCTCTTTCGCTTGCCTTTTTGTTTGCTTGTGTGTTGGATTGCTTGTCGCGATGGCGCAAGATAATACCAAATTGTGTGACTTTTCCAATACCATAATAATGATTTCCTTAGTACTCCGATTGCTCCTCTTAATGATGTTGAGTCTTGTGAAATTAATGCTGCTTTGCTGAATCTTGTTATGAAAGATCAATTCTCTGGCCTTCCTAGTGAAGATGCCGCTACCCATCTAAACAACTTTGTTGATTTGTGTGAGATGCAAAAGAAGAAAGACACGGATAATGATATTGTTAAATTTAAGTTATTTACGTTTTCACTTAGAGATCGTGCTAAGTTTGGTTTTCATCTTTGCCTAAGAATAGTATTGATTCATGGAATAAGTGCAAAGATGCTTTTATCTCTAAGTATTTTCCTCCCGCTAAGATCATCTCTCTTAGGAACGATATTATGAATTTTAAACAACTTGATCATGAGCATGTTGCCCAATCTTGGGAAAGAATGAAATTGATGATTCGCAATTGCCCTACTCATGATTAGAATTTATGGATGATCATACAATTTTTTTTTGCCGGATTGAATTTTGCTTCTAGGAATCTTTTAGATTCGGCCGCGGGAGGTACTTATATGGAAATCACCTTCGGAGAAGCCACTAAACTACTTGATAATATTATGGCTAATTATTCTCAATGGCACACCGAAAATTTCCATTAAGGAAAGGCATGGAGCACTTTTCAACAAAGAAAGTTAAATTATCTTATGAATCTATCATGCGATCTAGTTATGAATTGAGTGCCAAAGATGGCACTACTTAGATCTATCCTTGCTTTTATGCCTAGCTAGGGGCCTTAAACGATAGCGCTAGTTGGGAGGCAACCCAATTTTATTTTAGTTTTTTTGTTTTTGCTTCTGTTTAGTAATAAATTTTTCATCTACCTTATGTTTAGATGTGTTTTTATATTTTAATTAGTGTTTGTGCCAAGTATAACCTATAGGATAACCTATGGTGATAGTTAATTTGATTCTGCTGAAAAACAGAAACTGTGCGCGATGAAAATAATTTTAGTAATTCACAGAAACGTGCTTTTACATTGATTCTTTTTTCTGAAGATCAATAGACAAATTTACCAGGACTTCCTATTTTGGTAGGATTTTTAGAGTTCCAGAAGTATTCGAGAGTTACAGAATTCTACAGACTGTTCTGTTTTTGACAGATTCTGTTTTTCGTGTGTTGTTTGCTTATTTTGATGCATCTATGGCTAGTATGTAGTGGTATGAACCATAGAGAAGTTGGAATACAGTAGATTTAACACCAATATAAATAAAGAATGAGTTCATTACAGTACCTTATGTGGTTGTTTTTCTTTCTTACACTAACAGAGCTTATGAGATTTCCTGTTGAGTTTTGTGTTGTGAAGTTTTCAAGTTTTGGGTAAAGATTTGATGGACTATGGAATAAGGAGTGGCAAGAGCCTAAGCTTGGGGATGCCCATGGCACCCCAAGATATTCAAGGATAACAAAAAGCCTAAGCTTGGGGATGCCCCGGAAGGCATCCCTCTTTAAATCTTAAATCTATCGGTAACTTTACTTGGAGCTATATTTTTATTCGCCACATGATATGTGTTTTGCTTGGAGCGTCTTGTATGATATTAGTCTTTGCTTTTTAGTTTACCACAATCATCCTTTCTGTACACACCTTTTGGGAGAAACCCACTTGATTGGAATTTGCTAGAATATGCTATGTGCTTCACTTATATCTTTTGAGCTAGATAGTTTTGCTCTAGTGCATCACTTATATCTCTTAGAGCACAGCGGTGGATTGATTTTGTAGAAATTGTTAATCTCTCATGCTTCACTTATATTATTATGAGTCTCTTAGAACATCATGGTATTTGCTATGGTTATAAAATTGGTCCTAGAATGACGGGCATCCAAGTTGGGTATAATAAAAACTATCATAGAAAGTGAATTGGATGCTATGATCAATTTGATACTTGATAATTGTTTGAGATATAAAGGTGGTAATATTAGAGTCATGCTAGTTGGGTGATTATGAATTTAAATAATACTTGTGTTGAAGTTTGTGATTCCCGTAGCATGCACATATGGTGAATCGCTTTGTGATGAAGTTGGAGCACAATTTTATTTATTGATTGTCTTCCTTATGAGTGGCGGTCGGGGATGAGCGATGGTCTTTTCCTACCAATCTATACCCCTAGGAGCATGTGCGTAGTACTTTGTTTTCAATGACTTGTAAATTTTTGCAATAAGTCTATGAGTTCTTTATGATTAATGTTGACTCCATGGATTATATGCACTCTAACCTTTCCACCATTGCTAGCCTCTCTAGTGCCGTGCAACTTTCGCCGGTACCATACACCCACCATATACCTTCTTCAAAACAGCCACCATACCTACCTATTATGGCATTTCCATAGCCATTCCGAGATATATTGCCATGCAACTTTCCACTGTTCCATTTATATGACACGCATCATCATTGTCAGATTGCTCTTTGCATGCTCATGTAATTGACACTGTATTTGTGGCAAGGCCACCTTCATAATTTTCATACATGTCACTCTTGATTCATTGCATATCCTAGTACAACGTCGGAGGCATTCATATAGAGTCATATCTTGCTCTAAGTATCGAGTTGTAATCTTGAGTTGTAAGTAAATAAAAGTGTGATGATCTTCATTATTAGAGCATTGTCCCAGTGAGGAAAGGATGATGGAGACTATGATTCCCCCACAAGTCGGGATGAGACTTCAGACTTAAAAAAAAGATGTCAAAGAGCCCACCAAATAAGAAAAGAAAAGGCCAAATAATAATAATAATAAAAGGCCAAATAAATAAGAAAAGAGAGAAAAAGAGAGAAGGGACAATGCTACTATCCTTTTTACCACACTTGTGCTTCAAAGTAGCACCATGATCTTCATGTTAGAGAGTCTCCTATGTTGTCACTTTCATATACTAGTGGGAATTTTTCATTATAGAACTTGGCTTGTATATTCCAATGATGGGCTTCCTCAAAATGCCCTAGGTATTCGTGAGCAAGCAAGTTGGATCCACCCCCACTTAGTTTCTTTTGTTGAGCTTTCATACATTTATAGCTCTAGTGCATCCGTTGCATGGCAATCCCTACTCACTCACATTGATATCTATTAATGGGCATCTCCATAGCCCGTTGATACGTCTAGTTGATGTGAGACTATCTTCTCCTTTTTTGTCTTCTCCACAACCACCATTCTATTCCACATATAGTGCTATGTCCATGGCTCACGCTCATGTTTGCGTGAATGTTGAAAAAGTTTGAGATTATTAAAGTATGAAACAATTTCTTGGCTTGTCATCGGGGTTGTGCATGATTAAATACTTTGTGTGATGAAGATAGAGCAACAGCAAGACTATATGATTTTGTAGGGATAACTTTCTTTAGCCATGTTATTTTGAGAAGACATGATTGCTTTGATTAGTATGCTTGAAGTATTACTATTTCTTATGTCAATATGAACTTTTATTTTTAATCATTTGGATCTGAACATTCATGCCACAATAAAGAAAATTACATTGAGAATTATGCTAGGTAGCATTCCACATCAAAAATTCCGTTTTTATCATTTACCTACTCGAGGACGAGCAGGAATTAAGCTTGGGGATGCTTGATACGTCTCCAACGTATCTATAATTTTTATTGTTCCATGCTATTATATTACCCGTTTTGGATGTTTATGGGCTTTACTTTACACTTTTATATCATTTTTGGGACTAACCTACTAACCGGAGGCCCAGCCCGAATTGCTGTTTTTTTTGCCTATTTCAGTGTTTTAAAGAAAAGGAATATCAAACGGAGTCCAAACGGAATGAAACCTTCGAGAGCGATCTTTTTGGAACAAACGTGATCCAGAGGACTTGGAGTGGACGTCAAGAAACAAAGGAGGCGGCCACGAGGGTGCCCGGCGCCCCCCTACAAGTGGGCGCGCCCCTACCCTCGTGGGCCCCTCGAGCGTCCACTGACCTACTTCTTCCTCATACATATACCCATGTACCCCAAAAACATCAGAAGCGACCACGAAAACCTAATTCCATCGCCGTAACCTTCTGTATCCGCAAGATCTTGATGACCCACAAGTGTAGGGGATCGCAACAATTTTCGATAAGAGTGTCGAACCCAACGTGGAGCTAAAGGTAGAATAAATATTCCCTCAAGTTCTATCGACCGCCGATACAACTCTACGCATGCTTGACGTTCGCTTTACCTAGAACAAGTATGAAACTAGAAGTACTTTGTAGGTGTGATAGGATAGGTTTGCAAGATAATAAAGAGCACGTAAGGGATATTTCAAGAGAATCAACGGGATCATAGCAATCATCATAGCAATCATCCTTCGGTAAGCACGAAGGGGAATTTTAAACAATGTATGAGTTGAAGAGTTACTCTCATTAGAAGGTGGGCACGGGTGATCAATCTGCTCTTCCTTCTTTTGTTCTTCGCTCTCCTCATCATCTTTTTCATCCAATGAGCTCACAGTTTCATCAATTTCTTCTTCCATAGCCTCCTACAAAATATTAGTCTCTTCTTGGACAGCGGAGAATTTCTCAATATATAGTTTAACATAGGCATTAGAAGCATAATTATCATAACAATATTCAAGTATGGCAAAATTTTTAGATTTGTAGAGACTAGCATCATACTTTTCAATCAAAGAAGCAATTTCATAAGCACCCTCAAAAGCAACAAATTCTTCAATTTGTTGAACATCATAGTAATTATAAACACCCTTAGCATATGAAGATATGATTCCATTATCGATAAACTCACATTGGTAGGGAAGGTGTTTCTTAGGGTTTTCAGAACAACAAGTAATATCATATATTTCACATAAATTCCAAGCATAGCATTGCAAACGATGAATTTGATCCAGTAAAAGTTTCCCTTTTTCAGATATACGAAGGTCGCTTTATAACAAGCATGCTCATCTAAAGATTTGCCCTCAACTAAGCTAGTTGGGGTTTCAGCACGAGCACAAAGGGATCGAAGATGATCCAAGTAAAAAGCTTCAGGAGTGTGATAGATTTTGAGTGGTTCTTCAACCATTGGTTCAGTAGGTACAACTATTTTTTTTTGGAATTTTGCGTTTCCTACCCATAACTAAAGATAGAAAACAACTAAGAACAGCAATTAAAAATTACTTAGTGATAAAGCAAACAAGCACACATGAGAATATTCACCCCACGCTATGACTTCCCAGCAACGGCGCCAGAAAAAGGTCTTGATGACCCACAAGTGTAGGGGATCGCAATAGTTTTCGATAAGTAAGAGTGTTGAACCCAACGAGGAGCTAAAGGTAGAATAAATATTCCCTCAAGTTCTATCGACCATCTATACAACTCTACGCACGCTTGACGTTTGCTTTACCTAGAACAAGTATGAAACTAGAAGTACTTTGTAGGTGTGATAGGATAGGTTTGCAAGATAATAAAGAGCATGTAAATATAAACTAGGGGCTGTTTAGATAAAGAAGCAATAAAGTAAATATAGCGAGTGTGGAAAAGTGGTGGTTGGAGTTGTGAAATTGTCCCTAGGCAATTGACTACGTCACTAGACCGGTAATCACTATTGCAATTCTATTTGAGGGAGAGGCATAAGCTAACATACTTTCTCTACTTGGATCATATGCACTTATGATTTGAACTCTAGCAAGCATCCGCAACTACTAAAGATCATTAAGGTAAAACCCAACCATAGCATTAAAGTATCAAGTCCCCTATCCCATACGCAAACATCCTACTTACTCGGGTCTGTGCTTCTGTCACTCACACCACCCACCATAAGCAAATCATAAACATATTGCCAACCCTACAACGGGAATCCCTCGCGCTTGCGTGACACGGAGAGCACCATAGGACAGCACCAATAATGAAACATGCAATTCAAATCAATCATAGCAATTCATCAATCACCGATAGGACAACGGAAATCTACTCAGACATCATAGGATGGCAACACATCACTGGATAATAATATGAAGCATAAAGCACCATGTTCAAGTAGAGGGTACAGCGGGTTGCGGGAGAGTGGACCGCTAAATATAGATGGGGGAAGGTGATGGAGATATTGGTGAAGATGGCAGAGGTGTTGGTGAAGATCGTGGTTGTCGTGGAATTGTCACGTCAGATGTCCTCGTGAAAGGACTTAGTTGTGGAGCCATCGCAACTAGGAAGCTTGAAGAGGTTAAATCGGGGCAAAGGACACGAGAGGTTTATACTAGTTTGGCCCCTTACGGTGAAGGTAAAGCCTACGTCTAGTTGGGTTTGGTATTGATGTTTCAATGACCAGGAGCAAGATATGCTATGCCCGGCTCTCGATGAGTTGTTTCTTGCCCTAAGCCGCCACAGGTCGTCCCCTTATATACACGGGTTGACGCCCTGTGGTTTACAGAGTCCCGGCCGGCTTATAACAGTGTCCGGCTCGGTGACTAGTTAAATCTACCTTATGATACAAGTCATGCCATTACGACGGTTTACTACAACGGGCCTTAAGTCGCCTGTGGGCTTTAAGCCCTTTATTGAACCTCCATCGTCATGCTTGGTCTTGGGCTTCTTTCTGGTGAGTCTTCTTTGTGTAACCCGGCCCCTCTTGGGCGGCTTACACAAATAGTTATATCCCCAACAACGGTGATGATGATGGCCCCTGACAGCGCTCCGGCGCCACCGGAAGCAAGGGGAGAGAGCCCTCCTTCTTCTTCTTCTTCCTTGACCTCCTCCCTAGATGGGAGAAGGGTTTCCCCTCTGGTCCTTGGCTCCCATGGCTTGGGAGGGGGAGAGCCCCTCCGAGATTGGATCTATCTCTCTGTTTCTGCATTTCCAGATTCTGCCCCTTCACCATTTCTTTTATATCCGGAGATCCGTAACTCCGATTGGGGTGAATCTTTCGCCCAAATTTTTCTCATAAAATGAGCTTTCTTTCGCAAAGAAGAGCGCCAACCGCCTTTGGTGGCCCAGAGAGTGTCAGCGCGCTGGGGAGGGCGCCCCTGTCTCGTGGCCACCCTGGGCACCGTTTCGCGCTGATTATTCCTCCGGAAAATCCCAAATATTCCAAAATAATTCTCTGTCCATTTTCATCCCGTTTGGATTCCGTTTGATATTGGGTTTCTGTGAAACATAAAACATGCAACAAATAGGAACTGGCATTGGGCACTGGGTCAATATGTTAGTCCCAAAAAATAGTATAAAAAGTTGCCAAAAGTATATGAAAGTTGAATAATATTGGCATGGAACAATCAAAAATTATAGATACGACGGAGACGACAAGATCCCTAAGCTTAATTCCTGCTCGTCCTCGAGTAGGTAAATTATAAAAAAGATAATTTTTGATGTGGAATGCTACCTAGCATAATCTTGATCATATGTCTAATCATGGCATGAATATTAAGATACGAGTGAATCAAAGCAATAGTCTATCATTTGACATAAAAAACGATAATATTTAGAGCGTACTAATAAAGCAATCATGTCTTTTCAAAACAACAAGGCCAAAGCAAGCTTATCCCTACAAAATAATATAGTTTGGCCATGCTTCATTTTCGTCACACAAAATGCTCCCATCTTGCACAACCCCGATGACAAGCCGAGCAATTGGTTCATACTTTTTAACGCGCTTCAACATTTTGAACCCTCACGCAATACATGAGTGCAAGCCATGGATATAGCACTATAGGTGGAATAGAATATGATGGTGGAGGTTTATATGGAGAAGACAAAAAGGGAGAAAGTCTCACATTGACGCGGCTCATCAACGGGCTATGGAGATGCCCATCAATTGATGTCAATGCGAGGAGTAGAGATTGCCATGCAACGGATGCACTAGAGCTATAAGTGTATGAAAGCTCAACAAAAGAAACTAAGTGGGTGTGCATCCAACTTGCTTGTTCATGAAGACCTAGGGCATTTGAGCAAGCCCATAGTTGGAATATACAAGCCAAGTTCTATAATGAAAATTCACACTAGTATATGAAAGTGACAATATAGGAGACTCACTATATGAAGAACATGGTGCTACTTTGAAGCACAAGTGTGGAAAACAGGATAGTAACATTGCCCCTTTTTTTCTTTTTCTTTTTTTGGGTGGGCTTCTTTGGCCCCCTTTTTTATTTAGCCTTCTTTGGCCTTTCCCATTTTTTTCCCATTTTTTCTTTTTTTCATGGGGCAATGCTCTATAATGATGATCATCACACTTTTATTTACTTATAACTCAATATTACAACTCGATACTAGAACAAAGATATGACTCTATATGAATGCCTCTGGCGGTGTACCGGGATGTGCAACGATCTAGCGTAGCAATGACATCAAAAAATGGACAAGCCATGAAAACATCATGCTAGCTATCTTATGATCATGCAAAGCAATACGACAATAAATGCTCAAGTCATGTATATGATGATGATGGAAGTTGCATGGCAATATATCTCGGAATGGCTATGGAAATGCCATATAGGTAGGTATGGTGGCTGTTTTGAGGAAGATATAAGGAGGCTTATGTGTGATAGAGCATATCATATCACGGGGTTTGGATGTACCGGCGAAGTTTGCACCAACTCTCGAGGTGAGAAAGTGCAATGCACGGTACCGAAGAGGCTAGCAATGATGGAAAGGTAAAAGTGCGCATAATCCATGGACTCACATTAGTCATAAAGAACTCATATACTTATTGCAAAAGTTTATTAGCCCTCAAAGCAAAGTACTACTATGCATGCCCCTAGAGGGATAGATTGGTAGGAAAAGACCATCGCTCGTCCCAGACCGCCACTCATAAGGAAGACAATCAAAGAAACACCCCATGCTTCAAATTTGTCACACAACGGTTACCATACGTGCATGCTACGGGACTTGCAAACCTCAACACAAGTGTCTCTACAATCCACAACCACCCACTAGCATGACTCTAATATCACCATCTTTATATCGCAAAACTATTGCAAGGAATCAAACATATCATATTCAGCGATCTACAAGTTTATGTAGGATTTTATGACTAACCATGTGAATGACCAATTCCTGTCATCTCTCTAAATAGATATAAGTGAAGCAAGAGAGTTTAATTCTTTCTACAAAAGATATGCCCACGCTCTAACAAATATAAGTGAAGCAAAAGAGCATTCTACAAATGGCGGTTTTCTAAGTAAAGAGAAACAGGCAATCCAAACTTCAAATGATATAAGTGAAACACATGAAGCATTCTATAAAGCCATACTCAAAAGATTTAAGTGAAGTGCAATGAGCATTCTATAAATCAACCAAGGACTATCTCATACCAGCATGGTGCATAAAAAAAAGTGAAAACTAAATGCAAGAGACGCTCCAAGACTTGCACATATCGCACGAACGAAACGAATACGAAAACATACCGATACTTGTTGAAGAAAGAGGGGATGCCTTCCGGGGCATCCACAAGCTTAGACGCTTGAGTCTCCTTGAATATTTACTTGGGGTGCCTCGGGTATCCCCAAGCTTGAGCTCTTGCCTCTCTTCCTTTTCCTCATATCGAGACCTCCTCGTTTAGATACTTCATCCACACAAAACTTCAACAGAAAACTCGGTAAGATCCGTTAGTATAATAAAGAAAATCACTACTCTAAGTACTGTTGCAAACCAATTCATATTTTGTTTTTGCATGTCTACTGTAATATAGCTTCTACAAGGCTTAATCCACTGATATAAATTGATAGATTCATCAAAACAAGCAAACTATGCATCAAAAACAGAATCTGTCAAAAGCAGAATAGTCTGTAGCAATCTGAACATTCACCATACTTCTGGTACCCCAAAAATTCTACCAAAATTAGGAAAAATAAACAAGTTTTACAACAAGACAGTGCAAACTTAATCAGAACCGTTTGACTTTCCAGTTAAAAATGTAAAATCGCGCACTACAGCCAAAGTTTCTGTCCTGCACCATACAAACCAACAAGCATTGTAAACATCCTAAAGGCAAAACCTTGGCACATTATTTTTATAATAAAATGGAATTTTACAAGGGGATAATTATTTTTGATGAAAAGTTTCTGTAATCAAGATTCACAAAGTTTCCGTGAGCATGAACAAAGTTCAAGGCTAGCTCCCACTTCAACAATGCTTGTCTTTCTCACTTTCAGTTTCCTTTTTTGAAAAGTTTTAGGTTCCCCTTTTTATTTTTTTGTTTTTAAAATATATGAAAGCACTCAACAGAAATAATGACTCTCTAAAACTTCCGGGTTGTCTCCCTGGCAGCGCTTTCTTTAAAGCCATTAAGCTAGGCATATAGTGCTCAAGTAACGAATCCACCCGGATCCCAAGGTATATCAAAGCCAATTTTAATTAACAATGATTTGTGATTTAGTAGTGAGCACAAAGTAACATAAATCATGCAAAAACGAAGTCTAACTCTCTTCCTATGCATTGGCATGTCATAAAAGAACAATTCATGCACACCAAGTAAAGGCCAATGCATAGTATAAGCAGTTTCTTGCAATTCTATCGTGTTGGAAACATAGAGAGGTGGAGATATAGTTCCTCTCTCATAATAATTGCAAATAGGAGTAGCAAGCACATGCATATTATATCTATCAAAATTATCTTGTGCAATGATAAAACACAACCCATCAATATAATCCTTAATAAGCACAAACTTCTCCGATATAGTGTAGTTTGGAGAATTTTTTCAAAAAGATAATAGGACTATCATGCGTGGGTGCAATAGCAACAATTTCATGTTTAACATAAGGAACTATAGCAAGTTCATATCCATAATCATAATTCATATTGGCATCTTGGCCACAAGCATAGCAAGCATAATCAAAAAGGGATATTTCAAGAGAATCAACGGGATCATAGCAATCATCATAGCAATCATCCTTCGGAAAGCACGAAGGGAAATTAAACAATGTATGAGTTGAAGAGTTACTCTAATTAGAAGGTGGGCACGGGTGATCAATCCGCTCTTCCTCCTTTTGTTCTTCGCTCTCCTCATCATCTTTTTCATCCAATGAGCTCACAGTTTCATCAATTTCTTCTTCCATAGCTTCCTGCAAAATATTAGTCTCTTCTTGGACAGCGGATAATTTCTCAATATATAGTTTAACATAGGCATTAGAAGCATAATTATCATAACAATATTCAAGTATGGCAAAATTTGCAGATTTGTAGAGAGTAGCATCATATTTTTCAATCAAAGAAGCAATTTCATAAGCACCCTTAAAAGCAACAAATTCTTCAACTTGTTGAACATCATAGTAATTATAAACACCCTTACCATATGAAGATAGAATTCCATTATCAATAGACTCACATTGGTAGGGAAGGTGTTTCTTAGGGTTTTCAGAACAACAAGTAATATCATTTATTTCACATAAATTCCAAGCATAGCATTGCAAACGATGAATTTGATCCAGTAAAAGTTTCCCTTTTTCAGATATACGGTGTCGCACATAACAAGCATGCTCATCTAAAGATTTGCCCTCAACTAAGCTAGTTGGGGTTTCAGCACGAGCACAAAGGGATCGAAGATGATCCAAGTAAAAAGCTTCAGGAGTGTGATAGATTTTGAGTGGTTCTTCAACCATTGGTTCAGTAGGTACAACTATTTTTTTTTGGAATTTTTCGTTTCCTACCCATAACTAAAGATAGAAAACAACTAAGAACAGCAAATAAAAGTGATAAAGCAAACAAGCACACACGAGAATATTCACCCCACGCTATGACTCCCCGGCAACGGCGCCAGAAAAAGGTCTTGATGACCCACAAGTGTAGGGGATCACAACAGTTTTCGATAAGTAAGAGTGTTGAACCCAACGATGAGCTAAAGGTAGAATATATATTCCCTCATGTTCTATCGACCACCGATACAACTCTAAACACGCTTGACGTTCGCTTTACCTAGAACAAGTATGAAACTAGAAGTACTTTGTAGGTGTGATAGTATAGGTTTGCAAGATAATAAAGAGCACGTAAATATAAACTAGGGGCTGTTTAGATAAAGAAGCAATAAAGTAAATATAGAGAGTGTGGAAAAGTGGTGGTAGGAGTTGTGAAATTGTCCCTAGGCAATTGACTACGTTACTAGACCGGTAATCACTATTGCGATTCTATTTGAGGGAGAGGCATAAGCTAACATACTTTCTCTACTTGGATCATATGCACTTATGATTGGAACTCTAGCAAGCATCCGCAACTACTAAAGATCATTAAGGTAAAACCCAACCATAGCATTAAAGTATCAAGTCCCCTTTATCCCATACACAAACAACCTACTTACTCGGGTCTGTGCTTCCATCACTCACGCCACCCACCATAAGCAAATTGTCGGAGTAATGGGCCATGGGTAGGCTGACCCAGGACCCAAGATCTTTCAAGACTTCGGGGCGGGTCGCGCCCCTCAGCCGAGTCCCAGCTAGGCGATCTTCGAGAAGGCCGAGTCCCAGCGGGCGACCTTCGAGAAGGCCGACTCCCAGCGGGCGACCTTCGAGAAGGCCGAGTCCCAGCTGGCGACCTTCGAAGAAGCAGAGTCCTCAGACGGCGACTCTGAAACAAGCCGACTCCGGGCTTGCGACCTCTCAAGGGGCCGACTGTGAGAGTCGGCCCGCGACCTTTCACGAAGACCGATGCGGGGTACAGCCCCATCGTGGCTGTCCCCTCGGACCCACGGAAGAAGGCATGGCTACTGATGAGCCGCGCCACCGGGAGATCTCCGTGAGGCGGATCGCTGCCATGCCTCCTTGTTTCTCGACCACAGTGCACAAGGCACCGTGCCCACGACGGCGGCGTCTGACGCCCGGAGATCGCCGGCCCCCCCCGTCAGTGAGATAGAAGAAGACGGCCGGAGAGTCCGAGGGCGGCCCACGGAGTCGACCTCCCAGTCGGCCGCCTCGGCCAGGCCCCACAAGCCATAAACCAGATTGACGGGAGTGGCGGCGGTGATCACCGACAGACGGCGGCACTGTTCCCACGACCCCATGACCGAGCTGCGTCATCGAGCGCAAGACAGTGTTCTCGCTGTTCATGAGGCCCGCCGGTCGGCGGGCCCGGCGGCGCAGGAGGACGGCTGCAAGAGAGATCGACGACCGGGGCCACGCCAATCGGATTACCATTGTACCCGGGTAGGCCTATATAAACCCCCCGGGGCACCCATGCAAAGGGTTCGGCCCTGATAGGTTTTAGACACATAGCAAGAAGGGAAGAAGCTAGCCTTGCTCCTCCCTGCCTCCACACAGCTCGAGGAGCACCATTGTACTATCACCCCATAGTGATCATGCGGAGACCCCACAGAGCAGCAGTAGGGGTGTTATCTCCTCGGAGAGCCCGAAGCTGGGTAAGATTAGCGGCGTGCATGTCTTCGCCTCATCCTGTTTCGTGCACCGCGACGTTCTACTCGCCCCCACCATGATAAGCCACCCGTTGGCATATGTCGCACCCAACCCCAACATTTGGCGCCCACCGTGGGCGAGGTGCACCGTCGTCCGGAGATCTGCTCGATGGGAACCTCTTCCTCCCGGGAAGCGCAGCCAGCCCGGCTTCGCCAGATGGAGTTCAGATCGACGCCTCGCGGCGGCGCCGGCCGCCGCAGCGAGCGCCTCGCCGAACTCATCGCCAGTGCGCCTCCGACGAACCCGTGTTAAGCGCGGCGCGGGTGGCCCCGAGAACCTTCGCGGGCCTCCTCGACCAACTTCAAGTCGCGGCGAGCCCACCGAGACTTGAGTCCGAGGCTCCTCCGACCCGATGCTGGTCGACCGACGCCAGACGCTTGATACCTTCCCCACCAACGTGGTGGTTTATGACGAGCCGCTTCCGTGCGAGGAGAGCGCGGAAGTGCCGCCACGGAGGTGCTCGTCATCGCCACGGCGAGCACTCCGTGAAAACGCCCAGACCCGCCGCTGCGCGCCTGCGCAGACCTGTCCGCGCCCCTCCCAGAGGACGCGGACGCAGAGATGCTGGAAGAGCGCCGCCTTCAGATCATTGAAGGCGCCAAGAAGTTGGCAAGCATGAGACTCTTGTCCGAAGCATACCAACGCGAGATGGACCGTGCTGTGGGCGGCTCGCCGGCTCCGACTGGGCCGAGCCGTCTCGGTGTGGTCCGAGAGCGCGGCGCGGCCATCGCCGATCTATTCGGGGTGAAGCACCCCGTGTACGCCACCCCTGCGGAGAACATCCGCGCCCAAGCGGCGACCGAAGAGTTGAGGAACCTCGACGGTGAAGAGCGCCGTATGATGACGGAGCGAGTCCAAAAGCTCCTCGACGCGGTTGCTGCGCAAAACGCGGCAGGCGGCCGCGCCGACGCGCAGCAACAGAAGAATGACGACTTACCCCCTCGCCGAGATCAAGGCGCGACCTCCCGGACGCCGACTGGCGGAGTCCGCGGGAGGAGAGAAAAGGAGCCGGCTGCGAGCCACAGCCGGACTCGCATCTCCATCGAACGCGACCAAGATGGCCGCCCCAGAGCAGTGGAGCGGCGAGATGATTATCTGCCTTCCCCGCCCCAAAGAGAACGGCGAGTCTCTCCGCCGCCTGTTGAGCATCCGACTCTCGGAGATCGCCTTGGCCGCTGAGAGGGAGTCGGAGAGAACGATGCCCGCCACCGGATCGACCGACTCCACAGATCCCTGGCATTAGAAGAAGAAGACGAGCTGGGTCCGCCTTGCTTCGGGCCCCGCATCAGAGACGAGCCCTTCCCCAAAGGGTTCACGCTCCCTCGAGATACGCCCAAGTACACCGGCTCCGTGAAGCCGGAGGATTGGCTAATAGACTACTCCACAGCCGTCAACATCGCCAACGGCAACAAGCGAAGTCGCCGTAAAGTATGTTCCCCTCATGCTCGTGGCACGGCCCGACATGGCTGAACAACTTGAAGCCCGCAAAGATCAACAGCTGGGTCGACTTCATGAAGCCTTCATTCGCAACTTCACCAAAGACGCATAAGCGACCTCCCAAGCCGCGCCAGCTCTCCTCCCAGCGCAAGGCCCCGAGGAATCGACGCTACGACTATCTCACGCTACTGGGCGAGCTCCAAACTCCTGCTAAGGCGTGCACGAGGTGCAGGCCATTGAGTATTTTATACCGGGTGCCGAGAGGGCACCTCCTCAAGCATAAGCTCCTCGCGACGAGCCCGAAACCTCGATTTAACCGCTAATCATAGCAGCATAAGCACGCCACGGCCGACTCCTCTATGAAAATGGAGATCCAAGTCAACGCCTTGGTGGCAAAGTGACTCCCAGCTCCCGTAACGCCGGGTGGAGACGCCAACCGACGGCAGCAACAGAAACGACAACAAGCGCAAAGCCCCCCAACCGACTATCACTAGTCGGCAAGTCGCAGCAGTAGAAGACCAGCCGCCAGAGGGGCAGCCTCCGCCAAGCGGCGAAGGCGGCAAGTCCAACTGGTTGCCGGCTTTCTCTTATGAGAACACTGGATGGTCCTTGCAAGTTTCACAGCGCGCGAAGCCGCCAAACCACACCACCGAAAGTGCCACCGCTCGTCAGATCGCCAAGGAGACGGCCTCGCCCTCCGCCGCTGCGGCCGCCGCCGCCTCCGCCGCCCCGCAGCCGGCGGCTCGCGGCCGGGGCGCGGTCGGGACGAGTTCCCGTAAGAGCACGGAGCATACGAGTGTTCACGATCTGGCAGACGATCGGCGCGCAGCGGGCGCCAACAGCAAGAAGAAGTCAATGCAAGGGCAACGAAGCTCCGAGTTCATGCATTGGTCCGAGAAGCCTATCACCGAGTCGGGCAGATCACCCGGAGGTGATGCCGAGTCCGGCTCTACGCCCGGTTCTTGGAGCAACCTTGGCCATCGATAGGCGGGCCGCCCGTTTCTCATGGTCCCGATAGACGGAGGCAGCAGATAAACATCCTGCATAAGGATACCATGGAGAAGCTCGAATCAGCGGAGGCAGGTGCGAGGCAGCCGCACGCGTGTTCCATGGAATCGCACCGGCCTCTCCTGTTCGCCGATTGGCAAGATCCTGATAGACGTCCTCTTCGGAGACAAAGATCACTTCCGCCGAGAGCCAATCTGGTTCGAGGTGGTGGATTTGGAGAGCCCGTACCACGCGCTGCTAGGCCGGCCTGCTCTGGCCAAATTCATGGCGGTTCCCCACTACGCCTACCTCAAGATGAAGATGCCGACTTCCAAGGGGATCCTGACCGTTGCCGGCGACTACAAGAAGTCGTCCGCCTGTGCGGCCGAGAGCAGTCGGCTGGCCGAGTCTTTGGTGATTGCAGCCGAGAAGCGGCTCCTTGATCGCGTCGTGGCGATGGCTGGAAAGCAGCCGGAGATGTCGCCCGACCCCAAGGAGTCGGAGGCAGAAGGATCATTCAAGCCGGCTAAAGAAACCAAGAAGATACCCTTGGACCCGGAGCACCCAGAGAGGTACGCTGTCATGGGCACTGGCCTCGACAGCAAATAGGAAGGCGAGCTCGTCGATTTCCTCCGTGAGAATCGGGACATCTTCGCGTGGTCCCCCAAGGACATGCCAGGTGTACCGACGGAATTCGCCGAGCACAAGCTACATGTCGCACCAGATGTGAAGCCCGTCAGCAGCCCTTGCGCCGCTGTCGTCAAGAGAAAAGAAGAGTAGTGGGAGAAGAGATAGCCCGGCCCGGCAGCGGCTTCATCATGGAGGTGTTGTTTCGGAATGGTTGGCCAACCCGCACTAGTGCTGAAGAAGAACAAGCGATGGCGGATGTGCATCGACTACACCAGCCTCAACAAAGCCTGCCGAAGGATCCGTTTGCTCGCCAAGGATCGATCGGTGATAGACTCCACACCGGATGCGAGCTGTTGAGCTTCTTGGATGCATACTCGGGATATCACCGATCAAGCTGAATCCAGCAGACAGATCAAGACCGCATTCATCACGCCGCTTGGAGCCTTCGCACACGGACGATGACGTTCGGCTTGAGGAATGCGGCGCCACTTTTCAGCGTTGCATGCGTAAATGCCTCCTCAAGCAACTTAAGGTGAATGCCCATGTTTATGTGGATGATGTGGTGGTAAAGACGGAGCGTGGGACATCGCTAGAGGATCTTAAAGAGACCTTTGAGAATCTGCGCGATTCCGGATCAAGCTCAACCCAGAAATGCGTGTTCGAGTCCCACCGCCAGCTCCTTGGTTTTCGGTCTCCGAACGCGGCATAGAGTGCAACCTGTGAAGATCAAGGCCATTGAGAGGATGGAGGTACCCAGCCGATCGTTGGATGTGCGAAGTTCACCGCTGCTTGGCTTCAATAAGCCGATTCATCATCGGTTTGGCAGAAAGCTCGCCATTGTATCAAGCGATGAAGAAGACCACTTTTTCGAGTGGAACCACAAGGCGATGAGGCATTTCTCCAGCGAAGAAGATGTCGACGACTTCTGTGTTGGCGGCTCGACTCCCAAAGAGCCCATGCTTTTATACATCGCCGCCACCAGCCGGGTAGTCAAGACCTGATTATCGTAGTCGAGCGCAAGGAGGAAGGCAAGGCGCCCGGTCCGAGACCAAGATATTACCCGAGCGAGGTATCGTCGACCTCCAAGCGAGAACTACCTCACTACGGAAGATGTGCTACGGCGTGCACTTTGCCGCCAAGAAGTCAAGCCCTACTTTCAAGAGCATCCTATCACCGTGGTCTGCACCGCCCCACTCGCCGAGATCATCGGAAGTCGAGATGCTTCCGGCCGAGTGGCCAAGTGGGCTATTGATCTGGCTCCCTACACCATCTACTACCAACCTCGCACCGCCATCAAGTCGCAGGCGCTAGCCGACTTCCTCGTCGGGGCCCAGACTCAATACTTGCGTCATGCCGACTCTACTCATTGGCGACTGCATTTCGACGGTTCCAAGATGCGCTCCGGCCTCGGAGCCGGCGTCGTCCTCACCTCCCCAAAAGGCGACAAGCTCAAATACGTGCTGCAAATCCACTTCGCCGCCTCCAACAACGTCGCCGAATATGAAGCGCTCATCCATGGGCTTCGGCTTGCCAAAGAACTCGGCATTCGCCGGATCCTGTGCTATGGCGACTCCGACTTGGTGGTGCAGCAGTCATCCGGCGACTGGGACGCCAAGGACGCAAACATGGCAAGCTACGGCTTCTTGGTGCAGCAGCTCAGCGGATATTTTGAAGGATGCGAATTCCTCCACGTACCAAGAAACGACAACGATCAAGCAGATGCATTGGCACGAGTCGGCTCCACTCGCCAGCGATACCTTCGGCGCCGCCTTCTTCGCCTCCTCAAGCCGTCTATCAAGCCTTCGCCGAATCCGACTCCATTTTCGTGCGGCTCCCCAGAGATAGTCGGATCCGACTCCAAGACCCAACAAGCGACCTCAAGAAAGCCACGGTCGGCCGGGGCTGCGCGCGGCCGGCCGGGGACTGCGCGCCATCGGTTCGGGACGCGCCACCGATCGGAGATTCCTCAATTCAGCAAGCGGCAAGCAGAATCCAACCCGCCGCCTCCCAGCCCAGCCACCCTTGTCCAAGTCATTGTGGTGGCAATCAAGAGATAGCAGCACCTTCATGGGCGCAGCCCATCCTCAAGTTCCTAGTCAACAAGGAGTTGCCTGCAGATGAGACTCTGGCTCGGCAAGTACAACGCCGAGCGGCAGCCTACACCATAGTCAACAGAGAGTTAGTCAGACGCAGCGTCACTGGTGTCCACCAGCGTTGCGTAGAATCAGAGAAGGCCAGGCGATCCTCAAAGACATCCATCAGGGCGAGTGTGGTCACCATGCGGCCTCGAGGGCGCCAGGCCAAAGCCTTCGCACGGTTTCTTTTGGCCGATCGCCACGGAAGAAGCTAAAGAACTAGTCAAGAAGTGCAAGGGGTGCCAGGTGTTCCGCTCCAAGCCCCTTCAGCCGGCTTCTGCACTAAAGACAATCCCCATCGCCTGGCCCTTCGCAGTTTGGGGCTTGGACATGGTGGGACCTTTCAAGACAGCCCGAGGCGGCCTGACTCATTTGCTCGTCGCAGTGGACAAGTTCACCAAGTGGGTAGAAGCAAAGCCCATCAAGAAATTAAATGGGCCCACAGCGGTGACCTTCATTGCCGACATCACGGTGCGATACGGCATACCGCATAGCATCATCACCGACAACGGCACCAATTTCGCCAAAGGTGCCTTGGCTCGTTTCTGCGCGACGCAGGGCATCCGACTGGACCTAGCGTCCGTTGCCCATCCGCAGTCAAACGGCCAGGTGGAACGGACCAACGGCCTCATCCTATCCGGCATCAAGCCTCGATTGGTCGAACCACTCGAAGCGCTCGGCCGGCCGTTGGGTGGAAGAGCTGCCTTCCGCCCTCCGAGTCTGCGCGACAACACCAAACAGATCAACGGCTTCACGCCGTTCTTCCTCGTCTCACGGTGCCGGGCCGTCATCCCGACGGATATACAATTCGACTTCGCGAGTCTCCATGTACACCAAGAGGAGGTGAAGAAGCACGCCAAGACGGCGCCGACCTGCCGGAAGAGGGCCGGCTGTTGGCACTCAGTCGGTCCAGCATCTACCAGCAGAGTCTGCGGAGATACTACAACCGCAAGGTCAAGCCAAGATCATTCCAAGAGGGCGACCTTGTGCTCCGGCTGATTCAAGAGAACAGCCGCCAGCACAAGTTGTCGGCGCCTTTGGGAGGGTCCTTCATCATCAGCAAGGTGCTAGGGAACGACGCCTACTACTTGATCGACGCTCAGAAGCCTCGAGCACGCAAGAGAGACGACTCTGGCAAGGAAACAGAGCGCCCATGGAACGCAAATCTTCTTCGAAGATTTTACAGTTGATGCAGTATGTATCACGCTACCCCCCTTTGTATTAAGTACTAAGACCTTAGGCCCCCCGAGACGAGCTCGGGGACTGCCTTTTTGATTATCTGTATGATATGGATCTCGCTTCCGAAATGCTTCCTCCTTTTTTATCATACTGTCTGGCACCGGGTCCGACTAGTCGGCCCGGGGACTCGCCGCCTTGTGCTATGAAATGCTCCCTGAGGTCAGACAAGTAATGTGTTGCGCTCAAAGCCATCTCCTACAGAAAGCCGCAGCTCGCAGAGCGACTGTCGGTAAACGGGGAGATGGAAAGAGCGAGCGCATACATGAAAAACGGCTAAGGACTTAAGAGCTACGCATAGCCCAAGACGGCTCCCAGTTTCCCCCTACTGAGCCGACTCACGAGCAGTCGGCTCATAGTTTCAACCTTTATCAAGGACGACCGACTTTCGAGAGTCGACTGTCGATCTCCACCAAACTTGCTACGGCGTTCTAAACGACTAAGTACTTGCCTCCTAAGGTAGTGAGCGCTTGACCCAATGGCAGTCCGCAGAGCGGCCGCCTGGGGCTTGGCAAGGCGGCAACCAAGGAAGGCGGCAAAAAAAAAGTCTAAAGAGCCAAGGCAAGGAAAGGCGGAAAATTTGATAAATATTTACATAAGGCCCTTGGTCAATACACCCATGGTGGAATTGTTCGAATCGACAAGTTTTTAAGAACAAAAGAGACAGGTAAGGCTGATGCACTCTAAGGGGCGGCCTCCGGAGCCGGAGGGCCGGAGGCGGCGGCGGTGTCCGACGTCGGGGCAGTCGGCTGGGCGGTCTCGGCCTGGTCGCCTTCAGTGACGGTCGCCTGGTCCTTTCGAGGCTCGTTGCTGGAGGCGCGATCAGGCTGAGGCTGGCCGCCTGCCTCGTGTTCTGGCGCCTCTTCCTCGCCTCCGTCCTCCGACTCGCCCTCCCCTTCGGTGCTGGAGCCGATTACCTCCGCCAAGTCCTCCTCGTACCCTGGGTGCATCCCGAACCACTCGGGCGGAACCTCCTCGCCGCCGGGCGGTCCGCTCGGCACGAAGACACTGGTGTCCGTGTGTACTCGGCGATGGCCGCCAAGGCCGACAAGGGCGCTTCACGGCTCCCCAACTCGCCTGGGCCTCTAACCGAACGCTGCCAGCGGTCCAGTCCAGCCTGTGGTACCACCCTTGATGAACTCCAGGGCCCG
Organism: Aegilops speltoides; assembly: GCA_021437245.1. Taxonomy (NCBI): domain Eukaryota; kingdom Viridiplantae; phylum Streptophyta; class Magnoliopsida; order Poales; family Poaceae; genus Aegilops; species Aegilops speltoides. The sequence goes on along the minus strand of CM038146.1, from coordinate 408,110,616 downwards.
GCGTGCTCCGGCACGGGCCGAGGAGCCCCTCCAAGCTTCGAAGCGACCGACGGCGACCTCCAGCCAGTCGGCCGTCCGACTGGCGGTGCGAAGAGCCGGCACCTCCGGCCACAGGGCGGCAACGACTTGGGCGCCGGCGCGTTGAAGACGATGCATCAAGCGGTGAGCAGGGCGAAGGCGAGCCCCGATGCTCAAGAGCTGCTCGTCAATGGTTCGGGGGGCGTTGGCGGCGATCACTTCGCCCTGCGCCCTCCGCTCCTCCCGATCCGCCTCGATGGCCGGAGGGATGGCCTGCGAGTGACCGGGGAAGAAGTCTGCCAAAGACAAGAAACGGAAACAGTCAAAAAAACCAGAAGACAGTTCGACACAGAATCGAAAGATCAAAGAAGAGAAGCCAGGAGTTACCATCGACAATGTCCTCGAGCACGTGATAGCCGGAGGTCAGCATCGCCTCACGGTCGGTCCAGGCGGCCCGCTCCATCGCGAACTCGGCTAGAAGGGCCTCCTCCCGCGACTTGGCGTCCTCCTGTGCTTTCCGAAGCAGGTCCTTCTGCTCGGCCAGCTGCGTCGCCAGAAGGTCGCGCTCTCGAACGAGCTTGTCGCACTCCTCCTCCTTAGTGCGACGGGCGGCATCGGCCTCATCCAGCTGCCCTTGAAGGGCGGCATTGGCGTCTGAAGCCCAAAGAAAGATAAAGCATCGTCAACAAGGAAGGTCGCCGGGGAGATCCGGCCCGACTGCTCAGCAGTCGGCCCGAATCTCGGGATTATGACCACGGAAGGCGCAACAGTAGCGCCCTCGCGGAGAAGAAAGAAGGAAATCGCGGAGAGATCCGCCCGATCTCAGCGATCGGCCGAATCTCGGGACTACAGCCTGCAGTGCGCCCGTGCGCCCAAGAAGGAAGAATCCGCTCACCTCGACTTTCCGCCAGATCGGCGGTCCGCTTCCTCAGCTCTTCAACGTTGCGGTTGAAGGCGTAGCTGGAGGTTGTGGTACTCTGCAAGGCCGGCAAAGCAAAGTCAGCCTTCGGAGCTCGCTAGAAGGAGTTCCGAGCCGCCTGCTCAGCAGCCGACTCCGAACTCGGGGACTACACCCAGTGGGTGCGCTGGCGCGCCCCCACAGAAAAAGACAAGAGAACGAAAAAGGAAAAACGAAGCATACCCGGACGGAGGTCCGCAGGGCCAGGTGCGTCTTGGTGTAAAGTTGAGGGCTTCGCTTCTTTGCGCAACTTGACTGAACGCCCGAAGCGCCGTTCAGCGGGCGGTGCCGCCTTCCAGCACTCCAGCCGGTGGGCACGGCATCGAGGCCGGCATCGAGTTCGCCATGCCGGGCGACGTCGATCTCGAGCTTCGGGCGCTGAGCTCGCCCTCTCGACCCGGCGGCGTGTCGGCATGGCGACTGGAGAAGCAAGTTGACATCGGCGTGTCCGCGATCGGCGGATCTCGCAGTCCACCGGCTGCTTACCAGGCGGCCTCAAGACGGAGGCGGCGGAGGTGGCGGAGGCGGCGTGGGTGTCCGGAGCCCGAGGCGTCGTCACCATCCTCTCGCGAGAGGTTTGCGGTGCCGACCTCCCGGTCTGCCCCAGAACTCGGGGCGGCAGCGACGGCGGGGAGGAACGAGCATCGCCGCTCGGCGACGAACGGCCCCCTCAGCATCCCGTTTCGCCGCGGCCGCGGCGCCACGGCCTCATCCAGATGCCGCTGGGCGTTGGCGGCCGCCTTCTCGGCCTGCGCCTTCTCCAGGCGCTCGGCCTCCTCCTCCGCGCGCTTCTCCCGCGCGTTCCGTTCCGTCGCCTCCCGGAGGTCGGCGGCGGGATCGACCCGCCGCGTATTGGCGGACGTCGCCCCCGACCCCATGACAGAGGGCACGGCGGCTCTCTCAAGGGAGAGGGGGGCGCTGGAGGAGAAAAAAGGGGGGGGGAAAGTCAGAAAGATTCAAGCGAAGTCAGAAAAGAAACAAAGGGCAAGGGACTTACGAAGAAACAAGCGGCGGCCTCTTCACTTCCTTCCGGAAGCGGTTGGCCTTCGCGGCCGCCTCTTCCCGCTTGGTCGCGGCGGCGGTTCCCCTGGGTTTCTTCGACCTGCCGCCGGGCGCACTCAGCCCGGCGTGACGCCTTTTCACGCCGGCCTGGTTGGAGGGGCCGGCTCTTGGTTGGCGGCGCGGGACGACTTCCGCGTCGATGTCTCCCTCGGGCCAGTCGGCGAAGGTTGCCGATGGTCTGAGGCCGCCGTCTTCCTCCTCTCCGCCGCCTTGGCGTCGGCCTCCAGCGCCATGCCCCCAAGTCGGGTCGCCGACGTCGCCGACCTCGCGGTCGGGACGACCACGCTGCTCTTCGTGGCGCCGGCAGCGGTGCCGTGAGAGGGTTCTCGCTCAAAATACCAACAAGATCGAGCTCAAGTCGACACAAGCGAGATCAAAGTCTGACGGAAACAACTTACCACTGGCGGAGGGTTGTCACGCGAGTACGGCTCCTTGCCGAACTGCCACTCGTCGGTGAACTTGCAGTGGGCGATGAGGTTCACCATGTTCGCCACTTCTCCACGCGGCATGTCTTTGGTGCACAGCCGGCTTGGATCGTGCCGGCCGCTCATCTGGCAGATGAGGTGGGGCCGGCCTTGGAGCGGAAGTACCCGGCGCGCCACGAAGGCGGCCAGGAGATCGGAGGCGACGAGCCCCTCCGACTGCGTCATGACTCGGAGGCGCGCCACGGCGCCGACTCCGGAGGGCGAAAGCGACTTCGACCGATGGGACCAGCTAGGCGGCCGGCCAGTCAGCGGCTCGGGGTCGAAGGGCGGCAAGTTGACCCAGTCGCCGTCGGTGGCGACGTTCTTCACGTAGAAGTACGTCTTCTGCCACATCTTCACCGACTTCACCAGCGGGATGGGCGGAAAGGGGTTGTCGGCCGTCGTGCGCCGTGACGCGATGAACGTGCCGCACTGCGCCGGCATGCCGGCAGCCTGAGTACCGAGCTTTGAGGAAAAGAACTCCCCCCACAGCTCGAGGGTGGGGAGAACGCCGATGTAGCCCTCGCACAGGGTGGCGAAGGCGGAGAGAAGCACCACCGCGTTGGGGGTGAGGTGGTGCGGCTGCAAGTTGTACAACTCGAGGAACGAGCGGAGGAACCCGCTCGCCGGGAGCCCCATCCCGCGCATGAGGTGCGAGCGGAAGATGACCCGCTCGCCCGCCGGCGCGGGCCGGATCTCCCCCGCCGGCGTGGGACGGGCCTGCACCAAATCCGCGCTCGGGAGGCGGCGGGTCCGGCGAAGGAACTCGACGTCCTCCGCATCCACGTCTGAGCCATCCCACTCGCCGGAGCGCGAGGCGGGGGGCGCGGCGGAGGAAGAGCTCATCGTCGGCGAGGAAGAAGAAAGCGACGGAGCGAGGCGAAGGAAGAAGAAGGGCAAAAGAGCGGGGGAGGGAGTGCGCGTGCTGTGCCGCCGCTCCCCCTCAGCCTATTTATAGCCCCGTGGGCTGAGAAGCCGAGGCGGCGTGGGGATGCTCGCTCCCACGACCCCACGACGCCCACGATTAAATCCCCACGGTTATCGCCGCAGAATTACGTGGGATGCCAACCGCCCTCGGCCGCAGCGGATCCGCTCGGGAGCCGAGGCGCGGTAATGGCGGGCCCCACCTGGCGGCCCATCCCGTCACGCGCGTGGGCAGGCAGGCTATCGCCCCACGTGGCGTCACGCGATAGGACCGTCTCGCAGATGGCAGGGAAGCGTAGCCGATACGCCGCTGGTTTCCCGCCACGACTTGCGAGCGGCGGCCCCTCGCGGGGCCAGGCCGACTCTAGCGAGGCGGCCCGAAGACGCGGCAGCCGAATCTTAGAGTCGGCACCGCAGAGACTGAAACTGCCGAAGCCCCACGAGGCGGCGCCCGCCGGGCTTCGCCAGCTTCGGGGACTACTGTCGGAGTAATGGGCCATGGGTAGGCTGACCCAGGACCCAAGATCTTTCAAGACTTGGGCGGGTCGCGCCTCACCGAGTCCCAGCTAGGCGATCTTCGAGAAGGCCGAGTCCAGTGCGGGCGACCTTCGAGAAGGCCGAGTCCCAATGGGCGACCTTCGAGAAGGCCGAGTCCCGGTGGCGACCTTCAAGAAGCAGAGTCCTCGACGGCGACTACGAAACAAGCCGACTCGGGCTTGCGACCTCTCAAGGGGCCGACCGTGAGAGTCGGCCCGCGACCTTTCACGAAGACCGATGCGGGTACAGCCCCATCGTGGTTGTCCCTCGACCCACGGGAAGAAGGCATGGCTACTGATGAGTCGCGTCACCGGAGATCTCGGTGAGGCGCGCCCCGCTGCCATGCCTCCCTTGACTCAGCCACAGTGCACAAGGCACCGTGCCCACGACGGCGGCGCGTACGGCCCGGAGATCGCCGGGCCCCCCGTTAGTGAGATAGAAGAAGACGGCCGGAGAGTCCGAGGATGGCCCCACGGGAGTCGGCCTCCCCAGTGTCGGCCGCCTCCCGGCCAGGGCCCCACAAGCCATAAACCAGATTGGACGGGGAGTGGCGACAGTGATCACCTGACAGACGGCGGCACTGTTCCCACGACCCCATGACCGAGCTCGTCATCGGGAGCGCTTCTACGTTGTTACGCTTGTCCATGAGGCCGCCAATCGGCGGGCCCCGTAGCATGTGCAGGAGGACGGCTGCAAGAGAGACTGACGACTGGGGGCCACGCCCAGTCGGATTACCATTGTACCCCCGGGGGGTAGGCCTATATAAACCCCCCGGGGCACCCATGCAAAGGGTTCGGCCCTGATAGGTTTTAGACACATAGCAAGAAGGGAAGAAGCTAGCCTTGCTCCTCCCTTCCTCCACACAGCTCGAGGAGCACCATTGTACTATCACCCCATAGTGATCATGCGGAGACCCCGCAGAGCAGCAGTAGGGGTGTTATCTCCTCGGAGAGCCCCGAAGCTGGGTAAGATTCGCCGGCGTGCATGTCTTCGCCTCATCCCGTTTCCAGGCACCGGCGACGTTCTACTCGCCCCCACCATGATAAGCCACCCGTTGGCATATGTCGCACCCAACCCCCGAGACAAATCATAAACATATTGCAAACCCTACAACAGGAATCCCTCATGCTTGCGCGACATGGAGAGCACCATAGGACAGCACCAATAATGAAACATGCAACTCAAACCAATCATAGCAATTCTTTAATCACCGATAGGATGACGGAAATCTACTCAGATATCATAGGATGGCAACACATCGTTGGATAATAATATGAAGCATAAAGCACCATGTTCAAGTAGAGGATACATCGGGTTGCGGGAGAGTGGACCGCTGAATATAAATGGGGGAAGGTGATGGAGATGTTGGTGAAGATGGCGGAGGTGTTGGTGAAGATCGCGGTGATGATGATGGCCCCCGGCAGCGCTCCGGCGCCACCGGAAGCATGGGGGAGAGAGCCCCCTTCTTCTTCTTCTTCCTTGACCTCCTCCCTAGATGGGAGAAGGGTTTCCCCTCTGGTCCTTGGCTCCCATGGCTTGGGAGGGGCGAGAGCCCCTCCGAGATTGGATCTATCTCTCTGTTTCTGCGTTTCCAGATTTTTTTCCCTTCGTCGTTTCTTTTTTATCCGGAGATCCGTAACTCCGATTGGGGTGAATCTTTCGCCCAAAATTTTCTCATAAAATAGCTTTCTTGAGGCAAAAGAAGAGCGTCAACCACCTTATGGGTGGCCCAGGTGAGTGCCAGGCACGCCCAGGGGGGAGGGCGCGCCCCCTTGTCTCGTGGCCACCTCGGGCACCCTTTCACGTTGATTCCTCCTCTAGAAAATCCCAAATATTCCAAAATAATTCTCCGTCCGTTTTATCCCGTTTGGATTCTGTTTGATATTGGGTTTCTGCGAAACATAAAACATGCAACAAACAGGAACTGGCACTGGGCACTGGATCAATATGTTAGTCCCAAAAAATAGTTTAAAAAGTTGCCAAAAGTATATGAAAGTTGAATAATATTGGCATGGAACAATCAAAAATTATAGATACGATGGAGATGTATCAGATCCGATCTTGGAGCCTTCACCAGCGCTCTGCCGGAGGGGGAATCGACCATGGAGGGCCTCTACATCATCTCCAAGGCCTCTCCGATGAGTTGTGAGTAGTTTACCACAGACCTTCGGGTCCATAGTTATTAGTCAGATGGCTTCTTCTCTCTCTTTGAATCTCAATACAAAGTTCTCCTTGATCTTCTTGGAGATCTATTCGATGTAACTCTTTTTGCGGTGTGTTTGTCGAGATACGATGAATTGAGGGTTTATGATCAAGTTTATCTATGAGAAATATTTGAATCTCCTCTGAATTATTTTATGTGATTAAGTTATCTTTGCAAGTCTCTTTGAATTATTAGTTTGGTTTGTCCTACTAGATTGATCTTTCTTGCAATGGGAGAAGTGCTTAGCTTTGAGTTCAATCTTGCGGTGTCCTTTCCCAGTGACATCAGGGCAGCAAGGCACGTATTGTATTGTTGCAATCAAGGATAAAAAGATGGGGTTTATATCATATTGCATGAGTTTATCCCTCTACATCATGTCATCTTTCTTAATGCATTACTCTGTTCTTTATGAACTTAATACTCTAGATGCATGCTGGATAGCGGTCGATGTGTGGAGTAATAGTAGTAGATGCAGGCAGGAGTCGGTCTACTTGTCACGGATGTGATGCCTATATACATGATCATGCCTAGATAATCTCATAATCATTCGCTTTTCTATCAATTGCTCGACAGTAATTTGTTCACCCATCGTAATACTTATGCTATCTTGACAGAAGCCACTAGTGAAACCTATGCCCCCCAGGTCTATCTCTTATCATATAAGCTTTCAATCTACTTTTATTTGCATCTTTAGTTTTCCAATCTATATTATAAAATACCAAAAATATATTTATCTTATGATATTATCTCTATCAGATCTCACTTTCGCAAGTGGCCGTGAAGGGATTGACAACCCCTTTATTGTGTTGGTTGCGAGTTCTTGTTTGTTTGTGTAGGTGCGTGGGACTTTTGAGGAGCCTCCTACTTGATTGATACATTGGTTCTCAAAAACTGAGGGAAATACTTACGCTACTTTGCTGAATCACCCTTTCCTCTTCAAGGAAAACCAACGCAAGCTCAAGACGTAGCATGGCGCCAGAGCAGCAGGCAGCAGTGGCAGCAAGCAGCAACTGCAGGCAGCAGTGGTGGCATGCAGCAGCGCGAAGGCGACGCAAGCTGTAGCAGTAGCACGACGACAAGCAGCAGTTCGCCGGCGGCGCAAGCAGCAGTGGCCAGCGGGGAAAGCAGCAGTAGTCTAACGGCGATGCAAGCAACATCATCCAGTGGCGCAAGTAGCAGCAGTAGGCAATAGCGGCGGCAAGTAGCAGTGTGGCTGCGACGCATGCTACAACGATGGAGCGACAACAAGCAGCAACGGTGGAGGGCGGCGCAAGTAGCAACGACGACTAGTGGTGCAAGCAGCTGCGCGACAAGCAGCAATGGATGCAAGCAAGAGCAGCAGGGCCGGCCCCACCATGGCCACAAGGACCCGATTGAGTTTTCCAAAAATATACAAGGGCCCGATTGCTTTTTCTAAAAATGATACAAGACCTGATTGCTTTTGCTTTAAAAGTTACAGGGACCTGATTCCTTTTTCTAAACAAGGTACATGTCCCATCCTTAAGTGACAGACATATTGATGGTAAAAATGTTCAGAAAACGGTTCAGAGACGATCAAAGGCCTTTGACCCAACGGAAACGGCACAGAGAGGTATTTCCATAACACCATCTAACGGAAGAGGGTATTGTTGAGCACTGTTTTTTAGGGGTAAAGATGAGCTCAAGACAAAATTAGGGGGGTTGGAATTGACCCCTTATAAATTAAAATGTTTCTAATATGCGGATTATTAATTTTGCAGCATACATATCTTGTACAATAAATATAGATTACTTAATAGTATCCGCCAATCATTGTTGCATGAAAATATTTTGCTAGCTATACGTTTGACAACAAAGTATAAAGGATACTCCACTGAATGAATAGGTTTGAGTACATTGACCAACACTACATGTCAGTAGTCTCAGAATCAGCAAGATAATGAAATAGTCCCACATCTGTGATGTCTAATACATGAACACAATACTGGATTGAAATGTCGATCAACGTTCATTTGTGGAAGCAAACGGGATATGCTGGGATTGGTATGCTCCCACGGGCAGACAACAACACCGTGCTTATGGCTTACTGACTACTGTTTAACTACAATGGAGCCCTCGAGGCTAAACTACATGTGAGAGTGGAGGGAGTGTCATTGTATGCTGAAGGCCATCAGAGATAAGAGCAAGAGAGGTGGCACCATCCCTTGATTCGTCATTTTGAAGTATAAAATTAGAGAAGTGCATATGCAATAAGGGTGGCACTCCATGTTGTATGATGATGGAATTACACGATGTATTGATCTGTTGCAATCACACATATGTATGATGTACAAAGGTGGGCCACGGCCTCAACTATACAAGGAACTAGGAGGTGGGCCAGATACACAAATGTGCACATAACACATATACTCAACATCCCCCTCCCGCAGTCGAAGTGGCATCATTGCTGACTCAAAGACTAGACCGGAACTCCTCGAAGGACGTCATAGGCAAGCCTTTGGTCATGATATCTACAAATTGTTGGGATGTAGGAACGTGTAGAACACGAACGTGGCCAAGAGCCACCTGATCCTGAACAAAATGAATATCAAGTTCAATATGCTTGGTACGATGATGATGGACCGGGTTGGCGGAGAGGTAGACAGCCGAGACGTTATCGTAGTAGACCACCGTTGCCCTATTGACTGGGCACAAAAGCTCCTGGAGAAGCTGATGAAGCCAGGAGCACTCAGCGACAACATTAGCCACAATACGATACTCAACCTCAGCACTGGAACGGCAGACTGTAGGCTGCCGCTTGGATGATCATGAAATAAGTGATGGACCAAGGAAGACAGAGTAACCCGAAGTGGAGCAACGGTGTTGGGGCAGCCGACCCAGTCAATGTCGGAGTATGCGGTGAGGACGGTGTCGGTGGAGGCGCGCAACGTGATGCCGGGATCCATAGAGCCACGAATATAGCGGACAATCCGCTTGACGGAGGCCCAATGAACATCCCGAGGTCCATGCATATGAAGGCACACCTGCTGAACTGCATACTGGAGCTCCGGTCGAGTAAGAGTGAGGTACTTAAGAGCCCCAATGATGGACTGTAAAAAGCAGCATCTGAAGCAGGAGAACCATCCATGGCAGAGAGCTTGGCCTTCGTGTCAACGGGCATGGTGGCAGGTTTGCAATTAAGCATGCCAACACAGTCGAGAAGCTCATGAGCGTACTTCCCTGGTGAAGGAGGAAACCATCCGAACGACACACCACCTCAACACCAAGGAAGTAGTGCAAAGGACCCAAGTCGTTGATGGCAAACTCAACGCGAAGACGATCAGTGAGCTGATTAAGGAGGCCATGTGTACATGCTGTCAAAATGATGTCGTCGACATAGAGGAGCAGATATGCGCTGTCGGCGCCCTGGTGATAGACAAACATGGAAGCATCAGAGCGTGTAGTGTGGAACCCAAGCTCATGAAGAAACGTTGCGATGCACTGGTACCAGGCACAAGGAGCCTGCTTGAGCCCATACAAGGACAGCCAAAGTAGGCACACGTGGTCTGGATGTGCCGGATCAACGAACTCCGTGGGTTGCTAATAGAAGACCTGCTCCTCGGCATGACCATGAAGGAAGGCGTTGGAGACGTCCATCTGGTGCACCGGCAAGGCGCGAGAGACCGCAAGGTGTAAAACCATGTGGATTGTTCCGGGCTTAACCACCGGAGCGAAAGTGTTGGTGAAGTCAACGCCAGCATGTTGACAAAAGCCACGAACAACCCAACATGACTTATAGCGGTCAAGGGTACCATCAGGACGGATCTTGTGTTTGAAAACCCACTTCCCAGTAATCACGTTGGCGTGCCGGGGCCGGGAACAAGCTACCAAGTCTGGTTGCACTGCAAGGCATCAAACTCCTCTTGCATCGCAGCCATCCAGAGCGGGTCACAAAGAGCAGCTCGAACAGAGGACGACAAAGGTGACGGAGTAGAGGTGGATGCCATGTGGACATACTCATCTAAAGCATACCGCGAGCTCGGTCAAAAGACACCCGCATGAGCACGGGAAACTGGACCAACCGCAAGTGGTGGTGGAGGACCCGCGACCACAGGTGATGACACACCAGAAGGCATCGAAGCCGAAGCCGAGGTCGACTCGTCGGCTGAAGGTGACGCCATGGGAAACAAGACCGCGGGCAAGGCCAACCCATCAGGCGACAACGGCGATGAGGCGACTGAAGCTATAGGCAACACCGAGCCGGCGTGCGAAGGCGGCATCGAGGCGGAGGAGCTCGCGGGGCTGGGAAGCCCGGCGCCGGACCCGGAGGGAGCAGCAGTCGGGTGGCGCACCTCAAATCCAGGGGGCGGGCCGAGGGCGACACGCGAGCTCCCCGGGCGAGGAGCCAATGATCCCCTACCGTCAGCAACTAGTGATGAAGGGGCGGCTTGAGGTACCTGCTGAAACAGAAACACATGCTCATCAAAGTAACGTGCCCGGAGGTGAACATGCGATGGGACACATGATCGTAGCACCGATAGCCCTTGGAGTTGAGAGGGTAACTGATGAAGATGCATGCGACAGAGTGCGGTGCATGTTTATGATGACAAGTATCAACGGTTCTAGGGCAACACTGTCGGTGTCAAAACCGGCAGATCTCGAGTAGGGGGGCCCAAGATGTGCGTCTAAGGATCAATGGTAACAAGGGACAATGGGGACACGATGTTTACTCAGGTTTGGCCCCTCTTAAAGGAGGTAAAACCCTACGTCCTGCTTGATTGTATTCGATGATTATAGGGGTTACAAGAGTTGGTCTACCTCGAGATCGTAATGGCTAAACTCTAGCTATCTAGCCTATGATTATTTTGATAGCCTCGTCGGTATCTTCATACCTAGTTTAATCTCGTTACCGGCAAGTCTCTTTACTTGTTCCGTAATACATCATCTTGCAACTAACTCATTAGTCACTTTGCTTGCAAGGCTTCTTTATGATGTGTATTACCGAGAGGGCCCAGAGATACCTCTCCGATACTCGGAGTGACAAATCCTAATATTGTTCTATGCCAACTCAACAAACACCTTCGGAGATACCTGTAGAGCATGTTCATGATCACCCAGTTATGTTGTGACGTTTGATAGCACACAAAGTATTCCTCTGGTATCCAGGAGTTTCATAATCTCATAGTCGAAGGAATATGTAGTTGACATGAAGAAAGCAATAGCAATAAACTGAACGATCATTATGCTAAGCTAACGAGTGGGTCTTGTCCATCACATCATTCTCCTAACGATGTGATCCCATTACCAAATGACAACATATGTCCATGGTTAGGAAACCTTAACCATCATTGATCAACGAGCTAGTCTAGTAGAGGCTTACTGGGGACACGATGTTTGTTTATGTATTCACACATGTATTTAAGTTTCCGATCAATACAATTCTAGCATGATTAATAAAACTTTACCATGAATAAGGAAATATGAATTAACAACTTTATTATTGCCTCTAGGGCATATTTCCTTCAATAATTAGCTATATAGCTCTCTCCTTCCGAATCTTTGGACGACATATCTTCAGATCTGACAGGCAAAACAACACGAAACAAGAACAAAGGATTTTGCCATGGTACGCTGGTCAAAACCTTTGGGAGATTATATAATGAATTTTTACTGACCAAAAGAAGTATTGTGCAAGAAAATGGAGTCCGGAGGGCACACAAGGTGGCGGCAAGGTACATGGGCACGCCTAGGGGGGTAGGGCATGCCCCCTGCCTTGCCGCTTCCCCATGCACACTTCAGACAGCTTTTAATTTTCCTAATTTTTAAATAATCCAAAACAGGGGAAATGCCATTAGAACAGTTTTGGTGTCGGTTTACTTACCGTACCACATACCTATTCCTCTTCGGAGTCTGAGACGTTCCAGAAAGTATTCCTTATGTACTCCTCTGGTGTTATGATATTAATAAGTTGTCTCAACATTTATGGGAGTACCTAAAATATAATGTTTGATTCTTTGCCGTTTACCACCTTCGGATTTGTGCCTTCGACATTGTTGATTTTGATGGCACCAGAATGATAGACCTCCGCGACAATGTAAGGATCCTCCCATTTAGAGAGAAGCTTCCCTGCAAAAAATCTTAAACGAGAGTTGTATAGCAAAACATGATCACCTACATTAAACTCACACTTTTGTCTCCTTTTTTCATGCCATCATTTAACTTTTTATTTAAACAACTTGGCATTTTCATAGGCTTGGGTTCTCCATTCATCAAGCAAGCTTATGTCAAATAACCTCTTCTCACCGGCAAGTTTGAAATCATAGTTGAGCTCGTTGATTGCCCAATAAGATTTATGTTCTAGTTCGAGAGGTAAGTGACATGATTTTCCATAAACCATTTTATACGGAGACATACCCTTAGGATTTTTATAAGCAGTTCTATAAGCCCATAATGCATCGTCAAGTTTCTAAGACAAATTCTTTCTAGATCTATTAATAGTCTTTTGCAAAAGCAATTTAATTTCTCTATTGCTCAATTCTACTTGACCACTAGACTGAGGGTGATATGGAGATGCAATTCTATGATTGACATCATATTTAGCAAGCATTTTATGGAAAGCACCATCAATACAATGTGAACCACCATCAGTCATCAAATATCTAGGGACTCCAAACCTCAGTAAAATAACTTCTTTAAGCATCTTAATAGAAGTGTTATGATTTAGCACAACTAGTTGGAATATCTTCTACCCACTTAGTAACATAATCAACAACAACTAAATATGTGTATACCCATTAGAGGAAGGAAAAGGTCCCATATAATCAAAGCCCCAAACATCAAATGGTTCAATAACGAGTGAATAATTGACAGGCATTTCCTGTCGTCTACTAATATTGCCAATTCTCTAGCATTCATCACAAGACAACACAAACTTACGAGCATCTTTGAAGAGAGTGGGCCAATAAAACCCAGATTGTAATACCTTGTGTGGAGTTCTATCTCGAGCGTGGTGTCCTCCGTAAGCCTCAGAGTGGCACTTGCGTAGGATCTGTTCTTGTTCATGCTCAGGCACACAACGTCTAATAACACCATCTACCCCTTCTTTATAAAGGTGTGGGTCATCCCAAAAGTAATGTCTTAAATCATAGATTTTTTCTTTTGCTAGTATGTGAAACTAGGTGGTATAAATTTAACAACAATGTAATTAGCATAATCAGCATACCATGGAGTATTATGGGAAGCATTTATTACAACTAATTGCTCATCAGGAAAACTGTCATCAATAGACAGTGGGTCATCAAGAACATTTTCTAACCTAGAAAAGTTGTCTGCAACCGGGTTCTTAGCTCCCTTTCTATCAATAATATGCAAATCAAATTCTTGCAGCAAGAGAACCCATCTAATAAGTCTAGGTTTAACATCTTTCTTTCCATAAGATATTTAATAGCAGCATGATCAGTGTGAACAGTTACTTTGGAATCAACAATATAAGATCTGAACTTATCACAAGCAAATACATCTGCTAAAAATTCTTTTTCACTAGTAACATAATTTCTCTGGGCACTGTCTAGAGTTTTACTAGCATAATGAATAACATTCAATTTCCTATCAACTCTTTGCCCTAGAACAGCACCAACAGCATAATCACTAGCATCACACATAATTTCAAAGGGTAAATTCCAATCAGGTGGTTGAACAATAGGTGCAAAAATAAAGGATTTCTTAAGTATTTCAAATGCTTCTACACAATCATCATCAAAAACAAAATAACATCTTTTCGCAAGAGATTAGTGAGAGGCCTAGAAATTTTAGTGAAGTCTTTAATAAACCTCCTATAGAAACCAACATGACTGAGGAAACTTCTTATACCTTTGATATCTTTAGGACACGACATCTTTTCAATAGCATCTACTTTAGCTTTATCAACTACAATACCTCTTTCAGAAATGTTATGCCCAAAGACAATACCTTCATTAACCATAGACTGACACTTCTCCCAATTCAAGACAAGATTATTTTCTTCACATCTCTGCAAAACTTGATCAAGGTTGCTTAAGCAATCATCAAAAGAAGTTCCATAAACGGAGAAATCATCCATGAAAACCTCAACAATATTTTCACAGAAGTCAGATAATATAGAAGTCATACATCTTTGAAAGTTAGCAAGTGCATTGCATAAACCAAAAGGCATACGTCTATAAGCAAAAGTACCAAAAAGGCAAGTAAAAGTGGTCTTTTCTTGGTCGTCTTTTGACACAGGTATTTGAGCAAACACAGAATAACCATCTAGAAAGCAAAAATGCGTATGTTTGGATAGTCTTTCTAGCATTTGATCAATAAAAGGTAGATGGTAATGATCTTTTTTAGTAGCTTTGTTCAATTTGCGAAAATCAATTACCATTCTATAACCTGTAACAATTCTTTGTGGGATCAATTCATTCTTATCATTAGGAACAACAATAATACCTCCCTTCTTAGGAAATGAACGGGACTTACCCATACACTATCAACAATAGGATAAATTATACTTGCCTCCAGAAGTTTTAGTATTTCATTTCTTACCAATTCTTTCATCTTAGGATTTAACTGTCGTTGATGATCAACAATTGGTTTAGCATCATGCTCCATATTAATTTCGTGCTGACATAGAGTGGGACTAATGCCCTTAAGATCATCAAGAGTATATCCATGGCGGCACGGTGCTTCCTTAGAGTTTTCAATAATTTCTTTTCTTCATGCTCTGAAAGGTTAGCACTAATAATAATAATATGATATATCTTCTTTTCATCAAGATAAGCATATTTCAAAGTATCAGGTAATTGTTTAAGCTCAAACACGGGGTCACCCTTGGGTGCAGGAGGATCTCCAAGGATTTTAACAAGAAAATTGTGTTTCAAAATAGGCATTTGGTTAAAGAATATTTCATCTAATTCCTTTCTTTCATTCAGAAACATATCATTCTCAGGGTCAAGCAAATATAGTTCTAAAGGATTGCTAGGAGGCACAACAATAGAAGCAAGACCAATAATTTCATCTTTACTAGGCAATTCCTTATCATGGGTTTGTCTACGAAATTTAGAGAAATTAAAATCATGAGACACATCCCCAAAACTTACAGTAACAATTTCTTTCTCACAATCTATCCTAGCATTAACAGTATTCAAGAAAGGTCTATCAAATATGATGGTACAAAAATCATCTTGTGGGGAACCAAGAACAAGAAAATTAGCAGGGTATTTTATTTTCCACACAAGACTTCAACATCTCTAACAATCGCAATTGGTGATATAGTATCTCTACTGGCAAGCTTGATAATAACATCAATATCTTCTATCTCAGTAGGTGCAATATCATTCATAATTTGTTGGTATAAGGTAAAAGGAATTGCACTCACACTAGAACCCACATCACATAAGCCATGATAACAATGATCTCCTATTTTAACAGAAACAACAGACATGCCAACAATAGGTCTATGTTTATCTTGAATATCAGGTTTAGCAATTTTAGCAGCTTCATCACAGAAATAAATAACATGCCCATCAATATTATCAACCAAGAGATCTTTAACCGTAGCAACACTAGGTTCAACTTTAATTTGTTCAGGGGGTGTATGTGTTCTAGTATAACTCTTATGAACCATAGTTGAAGCTTTAGCATGTTCCTTTATTCTAACAGGGAAAGGTGGTTTCTCAATATAAGCAGTAGGGACAATAGGATCAACATTATAAGTAATAGTTTTTTCTTCAACTCCAATAGGTTCCACCACTTTTACTTCAATGGGAGGATGATATTTAAACCACTTCTCCTTGGAGAGATCAACATGAGTAGCAAATGATTCACAAAAATAAGCTACTATCTCAGAGTCAACTCCATATTTAGTGCTAAAATCATGAAAAGCATCGGTATCCATAAAAGATTTAACACAGTCAAACTTAAGGTTTATACCCGACTCATTACCTTCGCCGAGTTCCCAATCTTTGGAGTTGCATTTAATTCTTTCCAGTAAATCCCATTTGAATTCAATAGTCTTCTTCATAAAAGCGCTAGTACAAGAAGTATCGAGCATAAAAATTCTGAATAATAATTTCTCTTGACATCTCATGATTGGGGCATGAATATAACATTGACTTAAGCCCCCCAAAGCTTGAGCGGTACTTTCTCCTTCACGAGGATAAAAATTCTAAATATAATTCCGATCATGATGAACCAGATGCATAGGATAAAACTTTTGATGAAATTCCAATTTCAATCGGTTGTAGTTCCATGATCCAATATCATCACATAGACTATACCATGTCAATGCCTTCTCCTTCAAAGATAAAGGGAAGACCTTCTTATTAACTTCATCCTCGGGCAAACCCGCAAGCTTAAATAATCCACAAACTTCATCCACATAGATTAGATGCATATCAGGATGTAATGTTCCATCTCCTGCATGAGGATTAGCTAAAAGTTTCTCTATCATACCCATAGAAATTTCATAATAAATATTTGCAGTAGGTTCAGTAGGTTGAGGGGAAACTCTTTGATCTTCCGGTTGGGGTGAAGATACCCCGAACAAGCCCCTCAAAGGATTATTTTCCATAGCAACAAGTGACAGTAAATTTTAGCACACTATATAAATTTTTTCTTACCAAATTCTACTTACCAAAGGCGCTTCACTCCCCGGAAACGACGTCAGAAAAGAATCTTGATGACCCACAAGTATATGGGATCTATCATAGTCCTTTCGATAGGTAAGAGTGTCGAACTCAACGAGGAGCAAAAGGAAATGACAAGCGGTTTTCAGCAAGGTATTCTCTACAAGCACTGAAATTATCGGTAACAGATAGTTTTGTGATAAGATAATTTATAACGGGTAACGAGTAACAAGTATAACAAAGGTGCAGCAAGGTGAACCAATCCTTTTCATAGAAAAGGACAAGCCTGGATGAACTCTTAAATAAAGCAAAGCGCCCCAGAGGACACATGGGAATTACTGTCAAGCTAGTTTTCATCATGCTCATATGATTCGCGTTCGTTACTTTGATAATTTGATATGTGGGTGGACCGGTGCTTGGGTGTTGTCCTTACTTGGACAAGCCTCCCACTTATGATTAACCCCTCTCGCAAGCATCCGCAACTATGAAAGAAGAATTAAGATAAATCTAACCATAGCATGAAACACGTGGATCCAAATCAGCCCCTTACGAAGCAACGCATAATCTAGGGTTTAAGCTTCTATCACTCTAGCAACCCATCATCTACTTATTACTACCCAATGCCTTCCCCCGGGCCCAAACCAATGTTGAGGATATCGCTTATCATTATCGTCTCGGTCAGCCGGGGATTAGAGATTAATTGAATATCGGCCAATTAATCGGCCATTTTTTTCAAATCTCAGGTTCCCAACACTAAAATATGCTACATTCAACTCCAAAAGAATATTGGACAGAAGTGTTACTTTGATTCCTAGCCTTTGAATCCTAGTATAATGACGAACAAAGTAGGAAAACAATACGTATTGTGTAACAAGGTCCACAAAATGCAAATAAATATAGTTTTTTGCAAACATGGTGCTACGATTAGGTCTGATTTGTCGGTAGATTCCCGATAAATCGTTTGTCATAGCGATATATCGTCCCAAATGATAAATGGTGAAGATAAGGCATAATCTTATCGGTCACCCCAAGAGTAGCGATAAATCGGGCGATAAATCGCTGAATCGGAAGATTTTTTGAACAGTGGCCAAAACAATGGTGAAGTGCCATGTAGTCGACGTCCACATAACACCATTAGAGGAGAGACAATATACATCTCATCAAAATATCGAACGAATACCAAATTCACATGATTACTTATAACAAGACTTCCCCCATGTCCTCAGGAACAAACGTAACTACTCACAAAGCATACTCATGTTCATAATCAGAGGAGTAATAGTTATCATTAAGGATATGAACATATGATCTTCCACCGGATAAACCAATTAGCAGCAACTACAAGGAGTAATCAACACTACTAGCAACCCACAGGTACCAATCTAAGGTTTCGAGACAAATATAGGATACAAGAGATGAACTAGGGTTTGAGAGGAGATGGTGCTGGTGAAGATGTTGATGGAGATTGACCCCCTCTCTATGAGAGGATCATTGATGATGACGATGGCGATGATTTCCCCCTCCAGGAGAGAAGTTTCCCCGGTAGAACAGCTCCGTCGGAGCCCTAGATTGGTTCTACCCAAGCTCCACCTTGAGACGGTGGCGCTTCATCCCAAAAGCCTCCTCCTCATTTTTTCAGGTCAAAACACATCATATAGCATAAGATGGGCACCGGGGGTCTGCTAGGGGGCCCACAAGGTAGGGGGCGCGCCCAGGGGGTAGGGTGCGCTCCCCACCCTTGTGGATGCCTGGTGGGTCCCCTGTGGTGCTTTCTTCGCCTAATATTTTTATATATTCCAATAGAATTCTCCATGAATTTTTAGGACTTTTGGAGTTGTGCGGAATAGGTCTCTCAGATTTTCTCCTCTTCTAGTCCAGAATTCCAGCTGCTGGCATTCTCCCTCGTCATGTAAATCTTGTAAAATAAGAGAGAAAAGGCATAAGTATTGTGCTATAATGTGTAATAACAACCCATAATGCAATAAATATCAATATAATAGCATGATGCAAAATGGACGTATCATAAGGTAATAAAAATTGCTTCTAAATGTGTTGGATCATTAGTGTAACATAAAATTGAGCGTTTGATGACCCACAAGTATAGGGGATCAATCGTAGTCCTTTCAATAAGTAAGAGTGTCGAACCCAACGAGGAGCTGAAGGAAATGCCAAGGGGTTTTCAGCAAGTTTTCTCTACAAGCACTGAAATTATAAGTAACGAGTAGTTTGATAGCAAGATAATTTGTAACAAGCAAGTAACGGTATTGGTAAATAGTATGCAGCAAGGTGCCCAATCCTTTTGTGGCAAAGGACAGGACAAAATGGTCTCTTACAATAAGAAATGTGTTCTTGAGGGTACACGGGAATTTCATCTAGTCACTTTCATCATGTTGGATTGATTTGTGTTCACAACTTTGATAATTTGATGTTTGGGTGGACCGGTGCTTAGGTGTTGTTCGTACTTGAACAACCCT
Source organism: Aegilops speltoides (assembly GCA_021437245.1). NCBI lineage: Eukaryota > Viridiplantae > Streptophyta > Magnoliopsida > Poales > Poaceae > Aegilops > Aegilops speltoides. The sequence goes on along the minus strand of CM038146.1, from coordinate 408,091,375 downwards.
CCTACTTATGACTAACCCCCTCGTAAGCATCTGCAACTACGAGAAAAGTATTAAGATAAAATCTAACCATAGCATTAAAACTTTTGATCAAAATAAGCCCCTTATGTAGTAGCGCAAGAACTAGGGTTTAAGCTTCTGTCACTTTCGCAACCCATCATCTAATAACTACTCCACAATGCATTCCCTTAGGCCCTAATAAGGTGAAGTGCCATGTAGTTGACGTTCACATGACACCACTAAGGGAATCACAACATACATATCATCCAAATATTAAACACATATCAAGTTCGCATGATTACTTGCAACAAGATTTCTCCCGTGACCTCATGAACAAAAGTAACGACTCACAAATGATAATCATGCTCAAGATCACAGGGGTATTAAATAACATAATGGATATGAACATATAACCTTCCACCAAATAAACCATATAGTAATCAACTATAAGATGTAATCAACACTACTAGTCACCCACAAGTACCAATTTAAGGTTTCAGTACAAAGATTGAACATAAGAGATGAACTAGGATTTGAGAGGAGATGGTGTTGTTCAAGATGTTGATGGAGATTTCCCTCCCCAAGATGGGAGAGTTGTTGGCGATGATGATGATGATGATTTCCCCCTCCGGGAGGGAAGTTCCCCTGGCGGAATCGCTCCGCCAGAGGGCAAAAGAGCTCCTTCCCAAGTTCCGCCTCGAGACCGTGGTGCTTCGTCCCGAAAGTCCTCCCCTTATGTTTTCTATGTCAAAATGACTTATATACTAGAAAAGGGTCACCGGATGTGGGCCAAGGAGGGAACAACCCACCAGGGCGCTCCTGGGATCCATAAAAAATCTCCGTGAAGTTCCAGCTTATTTGGAGTTCTGCAGAATAGGTAGCTCTGATGTGCTTTTTTAGGTCCAGAATTCCAGCTGCCGGTATTCTCTCTCTTTGTGTAAACCTTGCATATTATGAGAGAAAAGGCATTAGTATTACTCCCAAAAGCATTATTATGCATAAAACATTATAAATAACAGTAGGGAAACATGACGCAAAATGGACGTATCAACTCCCCCAAGTTAGACCTCGCTTGTCCTGAAGCGAAAACCGAAATCGAAAAACATGTCCACATGCTTAGAGAGGGAGGCATTGATAAAAACAAAATACATACATAGAATCATCATGCATATTATTATAACAACACAAACTTTACCATAAAGCTCATATCACATAACTTTTATCATATAAATTCTCATGAACAAGTAACAATTCATCACAACATTGAAGTATGGAGCATAAACCTTATTGAAAACCAACAAACTATGTTCTCAGTCAACTTTGCAACTACAATTCATCATATTTTCAGGAAGGGTCACGTATCAGAGCCTTTGGGCAAGTTCAACATACTCAACCATCATATAGTCTTCTATAATTGCTAACTCTCACCACATACACATGAGCAAAAAGTTTCAACCAGACAGATAGAAAGATAGGGGCTTATAGTTTTGCCTCTCAACGTACTCACCTCTAGGGTGATGTCAACAATAATAACTCATGCCCACCCATATCCGGCTGGATATATGTGCCTAGATCTTTCTTCACCACATGGTGCTTGCCAAAAGAGAAAAATAAAAAGGAATAGGGAAGAAAACTTTGACTCTTCATAAAAGTAAATGCATAAAAGTAAAAGATAGGCCCTTTACAGAGGGAAGTAGAGGTTGCCATGCGCTTTTTGGTTGTATGTCAAATCCCTTAATGCAAAAGAACGTCATGTTGTATTGCCCCTTATGATAGCAACCTTTATTATGCAGTTTGTCACTTTTATTCTTTGCCATCACAAGTCCGTACAACATTCAATTTTCTCTTACACTAAATGATCCAACACATTTAGAAGCAATTTTTATTGCCTTATTGCACCAATGACAAATTACTTGAAGGATCTTACTTAATCCATAGGTAGGTATGGTTCACTCTCGAAATAAGATTTGGGTTAAGGGTTTTTGGATGCACAAGTAGTATCTCTACTTAGTGCGGAATTTTTGGCTAGAAAAGATATTGAGCAAGCACCACATGTTAAAGGATCTATGACAATATAACTTCTATGTGAATATGAACAAGTATAAATCATTATGTTGTCTTCCTTGTCCAGCATCAACTATTTTGACACAAAATATTTAATGGGGGCTTACAATCATAAAAGATGTCCAAGATAGTGTATTTGCATGTGAAGCTTCTCTTCCTTATTAATTCTTTCATGAGTTGCATCATTGAACAATGCTATGTTTGTCAATCTCCAACAAATTTTACCACTTATACTTTTCCTTATGTGATGTCATTACTTACTATAAGATTAGCATATGATATTTTCATTTATTTCCTTCCTTTTTATTGGACATGAAAATAAAGAAAGCAAAACTCGAACTAAACTTTATTATAAATCTTGCACACGATTACAAGGATAGAAAGATCACTAATCGAACACTCGAAAAGGAAGGATCGGACTAAATTTTTATTCAACTAAATCAAAAGATAACTAAGGATCAAACTAAAATAGATAGATGCAAAAGATAGTGGTGATGATACGATACCGGGGCACCTCCCCCAAGCTTGGCACAAGCCAAGGGGAGTGCCCATACCCGTTACTCAAGTGTCCTTTGGTGATGATGAGGTAGTAGTGTTTTTCAATATAATCATGAGTAGCTCCCTCAAGCCTTGAATCTCGAAGGGCCCGATGAAGTAACTCAGTGTTTTTCTCCACTTCAACCATAATGTGTTTATTCTCCGGGCCCCAAGAGTTTGTTCCTGCATCACTTTCTCTTGGACGAGGTATGTCCCAATTGGACAGTAGGTCTACACAAGGAGTATTCTCGAACCCATAAATTGTAAAAATTGTTTCGATATAACCCATGAAAAGGCCTTCTTGGAGGGAGTTCTTCCTGCGCTTCGGGGCTCTCTTGGCTGTTTGTTAGTCTCATGGCCTGATGGGGATTGGGACGAGTGGAGATGCCGGCTAGAGGGTGAACTCCAAGTAAGTTCCCCTCATCCTCCTACATGGCAACACCCTCAAGCTCCTCCTGTAGCAACCAAGCATCATCTTCTACATTGTTGGACGAGGGAGAAGTGATGATGCCTGGCTTGAAAGATCTGGCACAAAACAGTAAGAAACAAGAACATAAGATTTCTCCGCGATACAGTGGTTAATAGGTTCGGGGGGTATATAAAGATTTTTTATCTGAAACAAGCAAACGGAAGAAAAACGGAGTCCGGAAGGTACCTGAGGTGGGCACAACCCACCTGTGTGCCTGGCTTGCCAGGCGCACCCTAGTGTCTTGTGCCCACCAGGGTTACCTTCCTAGTTGTTTCTTATTTTCCTAATTTTTAAAATATTCCAAAACTGACAGAAAACATTTTTGCGGATTTTTTGGAGTCCGTTTACTTACCATATCATGTACCTCCGCTTGTTCAGTTATTCTGGAGTGTTTCGGAAGATTTCTTTTATGTGTTCTTCCGGTGTCATAGTTTGGATAATATTACTTTCAACATTAATGGGCCTACCTGAGATATAATGTTTTATTCTTTGACCATTGGCCACTTTCGGGTCGGTACCTTCGCCATTATTTATTTTGATGGTTTCAGGGCGATAAACCTCTTCGATAACATATGGTCCTTCCCATTTGGAGAGAAGTTTTCCTGCAAAGAATCTAATAACTACTATCACTCTCACAGCCCATCATCTAATAACTACTCCACAATGCATTCCCTTAGGCCCTAATAAGGTGAAGTTCCATGTAGTTGACGCTCACATGACACCACTAAGGTAATCACAACATACATATCATCAAAATATTAAACACATATCAAGTTCACATGATTACTTGCAACAAGATTTCTCCCGTGACCTCAAGAACAAAAGTAACTACTCACAAATGATAATTATGCTCAAGATTAGAGGGGTATTAAATAACATAATGGATCTGAACATATAATCTTCCACCAAATAAACCAGATAGTAATCAACTACAAGATGTAATCAACACTACTAGTCACCAAAAGTACCAATTTAAGGTTTCGGTACAAAGATTGAACACAAGAGAAGAACTAGGATTGAGAGGAGATGGTGTTGTTCAAGATGTTGATGAAGATTGCCCTCCCCAAGATGGGAGAGTTGTTGGTGATGATACTGACAATGATTTCCCACTCCGGGAGGGAAGTTCCCCCGACGGAATCGCTCCACTAGAGGGCAAAAGTGCTCCTGCCCAAGTTCCGCCTCGAGACGGCGGTGTCTCGTCCTGAAAGTCCGCCCCTTTATTTTTATATATCAAAATGACTTATATACCAGAAGAAGGGCACCAGAGGTGGGCCAAGGAGGGCACAACCCACCAGGGTGCGCCTGGGCTCCCTAGCGCGCCCAGGTGGGTTTGCCCACCTGGTGGGCCCACTACAAAAGAAGACACATCCATTTTGGGCCGGACAATTTTTTTCTGTCATGCTTATGACACTTCTATGACGATAATTGTCACAAAACCCGGTATCATCATAGATGTGGTGGGCTCCTACTTCTATGACAAAAAATCATGACAGAAAATAGACTTTCTGTCCTGGGCGGGCCGGAGACGCAGCCGCATGACATTCTTTGGGCCGTCCATGACGGAAACCATGGTAGAAGCGAGGGCGAGGAAAATATCGGGGTGCTCCCGGTTACGGTGGGTGGTCGGGGCCGAGCGATGCATGGAGGTTTGCGTGTTTCTCTTGTACATGCACGTGCGTGGGTGCGAGGCATTGGGCTCTAACTGAACCCGAGCGAGGCGTCGCCTAACTGAACCTGGGCGATTGCATTGCAGGCTACGCGTTACTGAACCCGAGCGATCGATCAATGGCTGTTAACTGAACCTGATCAAGCGATTCCTTCGCTACTGCTGCTAACTGAAGTCGATCGATGTTGCCTCTGGATGAACAGTGAGTGTTGTTGGGGGGGGGGGTGATGAGTAGTTCCCGGTGGGGGTTGGATGAACAGGACCCCATGGTGTTGCCGCTGGATGAACAGGACCCGGATCAATCGAGCCGGTTGGGCGTGGATGAACAGGACCCCGCGGAGGGCTGGATGAACAGGATCCCGATTGATCGAGCCGGTTGGGCATGGATGAATAGGACCCCGTGGAGGGCTGGATGAATAGGACCCGTGGAGGGAAGGTTGAACAGTAGCCGGTGGAGGGTTGGTTGAACAATAGCCGGTGGAGGGCTAGATGAACAGTAGCCCCTGGAGGGGTGGTTGAACAGGACCCCGAGGAGAGGGCTGGTTGAACAGTAGCCAGTGGAGGAGCGCGGTGGAGGCTGGATGAACAGGAGCCCGTGGATGAACAGTCGCAGGTGGAGGCTGGAAGAGGTCGATGGTGGATGAACAGTAGCTCGTGGAGGCTGGAGGAGGTCGACGGTGGAGATGAATAGTATCCCGTGGAGTCCCATTTTGCGGTACGCCACACCCCTCCTGATGAACAGGACCCCCTTTTCGACCGTAATGCTCCAACACAAGTCCATTTCCTCTGTTTTGTGGTACCCCACACCCTCCCGATCAACAGGACCCCGTTTCGACCATGGGAGGTCCAACAGAAGTTCGTTTCCTCCGTTTTGCGGTACGCTAGACCCCTCCCGATGAACAGGATCCTGTTTCGACCGTGTCCGGTCGAACACAAGGCCGTTTCCTCTATTCTGCAGTACACCAGGCCTCGTTTCCATCGGATGTTCCGTCCAAGCCCACCCGATGAACACGACGACGCATTTCGTTCCGACCTAGCCGGTTGGCTCCCCATGAACACGACAACGATGTAGTTTCTCCGTCCCGACCCAGCCATGTACACGAGGCCTGGCCGTACGTATGCGCGAGTAAGCGTTCGACACCCCGCCCGTATGTACGTATGTGGCCGTATTTTCTTTCTTGCACCCTAGCCGTTGTACGTACTTGTACATGCTACGTGCGCGCCTCTACTACGACACGTGCGCGCCTCTACATCGACCAGTATGTACATACACGTTCGCGACCAGAATGACAATGCTACATACGCTTCGACCAGGTGGGTCCCGACTGTTAGTCACTTCCTTGCGTGCGAAGATGTAGCTGGTGGGTCCCAGCAGTTAGGGGGGCGAATCGTTTTTTTGCCTGTAATATGGATGCACTTCCTTGCATGCGAAGATGTAGCTGGTGGGTCCCAGCAGTCAAGGGGAAATGTTTTTTTTGTGAAATACAGTGGCCCATCCGGTGGGTCCTTGTTATCAGGTGGAGGAATCATTATTTTGTGCGTAATAAGGAGGTACTTCCTTGCTGCGGTCGTGGACCCAGCTGTCAGACTCTCCATGTATAGTACTCTTCTGATGGAAGTCGTTCCTTGACCACGTTGACCACGCCGCGCCGAGAGCACGAGGGCGGTGGATGACGGCGAGGCTAGGAAGGGTACGACACGGAGCCGGGGAAGACGCGGCAGTGGAAGCCCACGCGAAGAGGAGTACGAGGGTTCACTGGTTCGGCTACGGTGTGAGGCTGCCATCGCCGCATAATAACAGGGGGTGTGGGTGAGTAGAGGGATGACCTGGCCAACGGTGGGAGTAGTAGGGGGCGGTGAGGCCTACGCGGCACACAGTCCAGTTGGAGCCCTACTCCGTCTCAACAATAACAAAAAAAACTGCTCGAGTAGCTATGTCCTAGGTGTCAGCCGATATTGTGCTGTTCTCTTGTCTATTGACTATATACGCTCACAATGTCAAGGGTCCCAGATGTCAGGAAACCACTAGGAGGAAGCATTTTCTTTTTTCCATACGCTGACATGGTGGGCCCCTACTGTCATCCTCTCCACGTACTTCCGCCGATTCCTGTTGTTTGTTAACCATGTTGACAACGCGAGAGGGCGGCGCTGTAGCGAGCGCGCGAAAGCATGCAGAGGACGACGGAGAGGCCTCAGATGTCGGCTTTAACGATTTAGGAGATGGTGGTGCGACAATCGTCTTGAGGCCTTGATCGACCATGGGAGGCGAGTGGCGGCCCCACCGTATTGGTTTGGTTTTGGCGGCTGGAGGAAGACAGGACTGAAGAAACACGACATACTATAAAAGCAGCATGAGTACTTAACAACCTTAACTGAAACCAGAAGGGGCACTTAACAACCATAGCTGAAAGCAGTATGAGTACTTATACAGGTTCAACCGTACAAAGCATGCCGTGAACAGTGCTACTTTGCCTACAGTTAACCAAGGGTGAGGCCGCCAAGCCCCAAGACAAGGTCCAGGTGCCACCCCGCGCATCCACAACCTTCTGAAAGCGGCTTCATCTCGCAATGTGGTCAATAAATAGGATATTCACTTTAGAGCGATGGAAAAGCAGGAACATAATCTTCTGTCCTATTCTCCAAGATGGACGGGCCTTCATTATTTGAGACCACCCATGAATAAGTATCTTTTCACCTCCATGGGGAATGGAGTAGGTCAACATAAACATCATGTTGTGACCAAGCGCAAGTCTGACCCGACCATGGTCAGGCATCTGTATAGGAACAATAGAACTAGGCAGTTTCTGTTTCAAAAAGACCATAGCTGTAAAACTGTGTATAAGCAATAGTTTATGAACAACATATATAACAGAAAACAACTCGTACCATAAGTTTCTCGACACAGTTGGACCTGTTCAATGTGTGCAGCAGTGGCACACATATCCCACGTGGCCTTCCAACATTGAAACGCCCCACAAGGACTTCAAGACGATCAATATAGTGTAGGAACTTGTGGATGTCGTCCCAGTCAACTTCAGTGCCATCAGTAACAACCAGGTTCTTATAGAATAATAAACAAACAGCCTGCTTAACTCTGAAAAAACCTACACGTGCCACCAATTATAAGAAAATATTAGTTAGAAGTAGCATCTTCGTGAGAGATTCATTGCTACTTCTAAAGTTAAATTGTGATGAGTTAGACAGAATAGGTGGATTAAGAAGTAATCGAGGCAACAAGCAAGAACCAGATACAAAACTAACATGGATGAACAATTGGAAAGACGCCGGGGTGGAAGATCGCAGTGAAGATGAGACCAGGTTCTGCTATTTCCATCAACATTCGTGCACCAACTTTCAGTTCGTAACACTTGAGAAAGTTTATCCAAGTTTGGCCATTAAAAAGCAGCAATCTTCTAGGTTCATGAACCCAACTCGGAACTTATATACATGGCTTGTCTTCACTGTGACCATTAAACTGGTTATTCAGTTATGGCAAGGCCGAGCATCTTGAGTACATGTGTTCTGGCAGAGCAAATAATGCACTGCAGGAAAAATAATATGAGAACACAATGTATTCCAAATTACTGCTAAAGCTTCATCCATCCAGCTTACTGCTAAAGCTGGAAAGGTGGGGTTTTTTTGTGATTTGACGACTCATTGGGCATTACTACGATGCTACGACCGGGGTGTGTCTACCGTGCAGTTGTGCACTCTAATTTGGTGCATATGGCACGTGGACCCTGTTGCCGGATGCCCCACATATCAGCAAAAGGAAGTAGAAAGACAGGAGTAACTAGTTACACATAAATATATTTTTGACAGAGAGATACTCCCTCTGTAAAGACATATAAAAATCTTTTATATCACAACTTTATACATAAGAAAAATCAAGGGGAATATCTATAACATATATAATTATAAAAAACAGAGTTTTTTTAACATAGTATGGATGAGTTGGTGATGATGGTGTGCCTGCCATCCTGCAATATAGGTCGTCCAATTTATATATGACGGATAGGAAGGAAACTATGGCAGTTTTGCAAAAAGGTACCCACACACCTCTCAACATTTGCAAATAAGGCCTTCCCTCGTTCATCCTTTTCTCTCACAATATAAAATACTCATACAAATGCATCTTGATGTTACGTGCAACGCACGGGCATTATGGAGGTTCAGCTGAGAATATAATACTCAGACAGGCTCACGGTTCTGGACTTTGAGCCACAGTCCGGTGGGCCTGCATGTTTGGAGGCCCATGTGTTCTACCTCAGCGCTTTTCGTATTGCAAGCGACCGGTACAGCACTGGTTTTAGATGTTGTCACAAGGCGAATACACAAAATTGAGTAAAGCACGACGACTGTTGGAATGAAAACGAACGATAGTTCCTAACAAGCAATCAGAGTTGCAATTCTATCAACGATATACCATGTGATAAATAATACTATCGTACTACTTATACACATAGGACACTTGTTTTGCCATGCCATATTATTACATCAAAATCTCTCAGAGGATAGATCAGTTTGACAGTTGTGTGCTGCTACTGAAGAATTTCAAAGTTGATTTGGACCAGCTCTCCTTGCAGAGAAAGTTCAATTTTGACATCATCCCCTACCGCAAGATATGATTGTGATTTGAACCTTGACCATCCTTTAGCATCAATCATCATGCGACCATCCTTTGTACTTACGGTTTATTGAGCAGGTTCATTCACACCAAGGCTGCGCATGGTAAGAGAAACTTGGACACGGTCGCCCGTATTGTTGAACGACTCCCTTGTTGCTCTAGGAAATCTCTATTTGCAAACAAGAAGACATACAAAAATAGTTAGATCAACATAGTGAATCATGTGAAACAACATGGAAAGGAAAAAGAACGAAGCACTTGGGTGGCCAATGCTTACCAAGAAGGTGAACATGTCGGTTTTTGTAAGGACTTTGGTATATGAAGTGCGAAGTGCAGCCCAGTCTGTTGTCGGTGCAACTGCTTGTTCGGTTGCCGCTGCACGGGCTGGAGCAGATGCAAGTGCAAGTGTTGGTGCAGGTGTCGAAGCCGTTGCTGGTGCCCATGCCGGTGCGACTGGTAATGCCGCTACTGCTGCCGGAGATGGTGCTCCTTGTAGAGCTGGTGCTGGTGTCGGAGCAGGTGCCAGTGTCGATGCCCGATCCTCTGGTAGATCAGCATGATCTGCTGACGTGGTCAGTGCCCAATCCTCTGCTGGATCAGAATGAGCTGCTGCCGCTGCCAGTGCTAGAGCAACTGTCGGTGCTCGATCTGTTGCTGAAGGTGGTACCGATGTGCGAGACAGTGGTGATCGTGTCTGGTCTGCTATGATCAGCTTTCTAACTTGACTAGGCTCCGTGACCGTGATCTAGTTTTTTTCTTCATTTCTTTTAAATGCGAGAAGGACTACTTGTGGCGTGTTTGTTAAACCAAACTGCAGTTCATCATAGGGATTCAGCTTGTACTCGTAAAAGCAGATCGATCCAATTTTTCCCAAGAATATAAGTGATGGGCGGTGGCCGTTCATCGACATGACATAAGAAGTGAAACCTACAAAAATAGCGATCATAGAGCAAACCAAACGGTTTATTCTGTGTTGAATGTCACATGGCAAAACCTGCATCGTAAAATTGCAGGAAAAGAAAGAAAACATGACATTAAACCAATAAGATTTAGACAGTCAATAAGATTTACTTGATGTGACACGAGTGAATCCTTACCAGGAAATCACTATGTTGAAGTACTAAACAGAAGATTGATCGTCCAACTATGTGTGGCATGCAGGGCCCCCACCTACTCCCACAAGCAGGACCGTCCAAAGGTCGTGACAAATTGTATGGACCGAACATCCATGGGACTGGAAATCCTGGTGGGTGCGATAAACCCTGCAATGCGTACAGATATTGGAGTGTAACCATAATTGATAAACCGTCCTCACAAAAAAGATGATCTGGATACTTCAAAATATACAGACGGAATTGAGTGGACAGACATTAACATAGACTGTTCTAAGGACTCACCACACACCAAAAGCGGCAGTACTAAACAATGCATGGTTCACAAACACAAATCAAGTACTGAACAATACTACTTACTACAGATAAGCAAAGTTGCACTAATTAAACTGTAGACTATTTGTCGTGGGGAATGAGGGCACGAGAACCTATGGGGCAGGGGACCCCTTCTTGTCCGGCAAGGGAGTGGAGGGCGCACGCAGAGCGGATCGAGGCGAGAGCACGCGGGGGGTTTTTACCCAGCTTCGGAGCTCTCCGGAGAGATAAAACTCCTACTGTTGCTTTGTGTTTTTATTTGTTCTTGCTCGGGAGCGTGAGCGTGTAGTGGTGCTGAATGCGTCGAATGAACCGAACCCCTTCTACGTGCGCATGAGCCTCCCTTTTATAGTCTAAGGAGGTCACCGATAGGTGGCAGCATAGAAAGAGGGGGTAAAAGAGTAAAAACGCAGGTTGGTACAACTGCTACCAACAGTGTCCCCTACCTAACTCTGACGGCAGGGGACAAGGGCATTTAATGTCCGTCCGGTCGCCCCAACAGTGCAAGGAAACGACCGTTAGGGGCGCCACCGATCGCCATGATGGCCTCCTTGTCAGCTTCGCTTGCCACCTCGCACCGTTAGTCTGCACAGCGCCTCGCCACGTGCCCCTGAGATAGTCCTGGGGTGACACGTCGTTGGATGCGCTGGAGCTGGGGTGCATAGTGGCAGCCTTGCTGCGGCAAGCGCCTTGCCGCGGCCCTTATCTTGTCGCACCAGCAAGCTTGCCGCTCGCCGGGCCTTGCCGGGACGCATGGGGCGTCGCGGCAAGTCTCTTGAAGTGCCTTGGTTGGCTTTCCCGGCAAGCTTCTCTTGCCGGGGCCTTTGTTCTTCCCGGCAAGCTCCTCTTGCCGGAGCCTTGTCCTTCCCGGCAAGCTCCTATTGCCGGGGCCTTGTCTTCTTAGTTGACTCTTTGTTCTTGAATGGTAGTAAATAGGAAATGATGGAGGGTATTGGCGGACGCCCGACAAGCTTTGCCGCGGGGCGCTGCGACTGCCCGTGCCCAAGTTCGGGGTACTAAGGTACCCCTACTTTAGTACACCGACACTATTTCTTGCCACCGACCAACGGGATGAAGCCCGCATAACTGACTAGGCCATGGACTTTGTGAGTGATGTCTACTTGCACCATCACCATCTCATCAACCTTGGAGAACCTAACAGAGTGGTCTTTCCACTCATAAACATGATGATGAAGACATGTCACATCAGATTTGTTGGGAAGCTTTACAAGAACCACACCCTTCGTAATCGAAGGCACAACTAGGAAATTGCTGTGGTCAAGTACAGCCTCGAGAACACGCCTGACAACAATACTACATGAAAACACTAGTTCAGGACATGTGGCGACAAGGACGCAGTAGCTGGGTAGTTTAGCAGTAGAAATCATCCTCAGGTCTTCTAGTTCACACGACATGACTTTGAGAACTTCATCTCCACCGCGGACCTGGTTCTAATTCAAACAAAAACCATATTTTATTACTACCTCCGTTCAGAAATATAAGATGATTTTCGATATTATACTCCATATATGACTACATATATGCACAGAAATGAGTGAACAAAGGCACTAGAATATGTCTTCAAAGGCATGAGAGCAGAGGGATTACTTGCAATATCCATAACACAAGTTACTGAGGCAAATATACCCTCTTCAAAGGTAGCATTGATGTTCATAAAGTAATCCCTCTGTCCCACAATTCGTGTCTTAGATTTGTCTAGATACAGATGTATCAAGTCACATTTTAGTATTAGATACATCCGTATGTAGACAAATCTAAGACAAGAATTTTGGGACGGAGGGAGTATGTCGGTGTACTAAAGCAGGGGCACTCCTTTGTACCCCTTACTTGTGCACGCGCAGTCAGAGCCACGCCCACGGCCACGCTTAGCAAGGCAGAGGGAGGAGTCAAAGCTGCAAGATGTCAAAGCAACGCCAAGGCACAAAGATAAAGAGCAAGAGGGTAGGACAGTCTCCATCGGTGAAACCTTTGCCGGGGCAGCCTCCGCAGCCACGGCAAGAACCTTTTTTTGATAGAAAGACTGTAAGGGAACCCCTTACAGTATGATTGGTGCAACAAACCCAAATTGCAAGTACCATGCCTTGAACCTGGGTGGGTGGGAAGGCATCAACCCCTTCCCACCACTAGGCTATGCCTTAGTCTGCCCACGGCAAGAACCTTGCCGGGGCAACTTGCCCGACGCCAGCGGAGCGCGCCACCCTTGAGCCCCAGGTTTTCCAACACCACCAACCATGTTGGGACCAAGGCTCGGGAGGCGCCTCCATGATGGCATGCACATCTTTGTGAAGATCATGATCACTCCAAGTCAGATGAGGATTAGAAGACGACAAACCTTGGTGAGATCCTTGCCGAGGAAACCCACAAGACCTCCGGCAAGATCCTTGCCGGGGACGACCACGACGCCACGGCAAGGACATCCACGAAGCCACAGCCAGGCCCGCGCCCGCCAAGTTTCCACCGCCGCTCCCATGCAGCTGCCAGCCCACTAGCTAGGCATGCACCTGTGTGTCGACATGAGGCTTCCAGGCCAACTCAGCGCATGCCTACATGGTGGCATGCAAATATTTGTAAAGGACCTACCACCGTGCCACCTTAGCAGCTTGCCAGCCTACATGGCACCATGCGTGCCGCTGGCCTGGATGCGTGTCGGAGCGAGGTGGGGCGGCGGCGGACGGGGGATGGTTTCCGTCCCTGATAAAGTGAGAGGGACACCTAAGGGGCGCATTAAATGCGTCTTGTCCCGTAATGGCTAAGCGATAAGCTTAGCCACTGTACATCGATGCCACCTCCTGTGTGCCACTATGGCGATGCCCTTGACTATAAAAGGAGGCTCAAGGCATCCAGGAGAAGAATTCGGACCCTTGGATGAGTTACACTCATCGTAGCTAGCTCAAGAACCCCAAGAACACTCAAATAGACACAGAAGCAGGACTAGGGTATTACGCATCATCGTGTCCCGAACCTGGGTAAACGGCCCGTGTGCTTGAGTTGATTGCTGATCCCGCTCTTCTCACGACCCCGCGCCCGCAACCGTAGTAGGGATTCCCGTGATCCCATAGGTGTCGTTTCCATCGACATCTTTGGCGCGCCAGGTAGGGGCAGGCGCGCAGTTCTGAGGATCTGGTTCGGTCGTCAGCCAAGAAGTTCTCCGTCGCCATGGCTTCCAAGGAAGAAGGCGACCAAGCGAGCAACACTGTTGGCAGATGCAGCAAGCGTTCGCGCGATGACAAGAAAGCTAAGTCATGCAAAAACTCTGAGTAATTCCTTTTTATATAAGGTTATCCTCCTTGGAGATCTCTCCTTTGTATGAGAAACCTGCATGTAGTGGGTCCCTTCCATTATTGGCAACGCCCTTGGTCTGTTTCGAGTCCGCTCAATAGATCGAGCGGCTACGTCGAGAATAGCAGGGTGGCCTTCTGCTATTGGCAACGCTCTCGCTCTGTCTCGAGTCCGCTCGACAGTTCGAGCGGCCGCGCTGAGAACGGCAAGGTGGTTCGCACGGCAGCAAGCACACCCTGCCGGCCGCTAAAGGATCCGTCATTCAGAGTGCTGCGGTTTGGGTTTACATGCCGGCAAGCCTGCCCAATTGGCGTAGGGTGGACATACAAGGAGAGGTTGAACAGGGAAATAACATGCATCATTTTAAAACACTGCAGAGTTATATTACATCAATTGTTGCTACGGTTCTAACTAAGGATAAACATTGTCTTGGTCATGAACCTGCAGCGGCAACAAGAAACGGGGTGCCTAATCCCGACGCTGGCCCTCTACCCTCTTAATTCCACCAACGCGGCTGATGATGGGCTCAATATGCTCCTCGAGCACCATGAGGTCTGCATCCTCCGACAAGCTATCCAGCGCGGCGTCGAAGTCAAGGTTGGGGTTCCAGTATGCCAGCTTGGTGAGGACCTTGGTCATGGCGCCCCGACAAAGTATCCGGGCCTCGCTGGCCAGGGAGCTCACCCAGTTGGAGTTGAATCATTCCAGGGCTCCAAGAACGCCCTCGAAGAACATGGTCAACTTGGCGTTGGGGCTCACATTTGGCTTTGGGGCATACCTCACGTCCAGCATCCCCATGTCGGCCAGCTACTTGGTGATCCTGTTGGCGACGTCGGTGATGCGGCTGATCCAGAGGTCCTCGCCCTTCACGAAGTCCTCTTGGTTGGTGGTGTCGTTCTTCCGCAGCTGCCTCTCCTCCACCAGACTCTTGGACAGGGTTCCCTCCCGGGTCCTGACCTCCGACAGGATCCCCTCAAGGCCCTCCAGCTTCAGCTTCAGGTTCTTGACGGAGTCGTTGGCGCGGGAGAGCTGCTCGGCCTTGAGAAGGACGTCGGCCTATGCCACCGTCAAGGCGCAGTTGACCGTGTCCTTCTCCTTCACCAGCTCCTCGGTCCTGTTCTTCAGGCCATCCCGCTCCACCTCCAGCTCCTTCACCTTGTCGTCGTGGGCCAGAGCTTGGGCATCAAGCGCTTCCTTGTGCTTCTGCTCCAGCTCCCGAGTCCGCGCTGTGGCAAGCTTCTCGACCTCCTCGTCCTTGCCGCGGAGTGTGGTGGCAAGCACCCCCTCACGGGCGACGAGGTCCTCCTCCTGAGAGTCTAGCTCGGCTTGGCGCTGGGACCGGGCGGCCTCGGCCTTGGAGGCCTCTTCCCTCGCCGCCTCCTGGGCTTTCTCGATGCCGGCCTGCTTCAGGAGAAGCTCCAGCTCGCGATCCGTTAGCTGGCCTTGGGCGGCCTTCAACTCCTCGTGGGCCTAGCGGAACCAGGCATATGCCTCGGTGAAACGCTCCCCGAGGTCTGCCTCCGCCTTGCCCGCCACCGCCTCCCTGGACTTTGCCTTGTCCAGGCGGGTGCGATGGAGCACCTGCAGCTTCCAGAAGCTGGCGCCCATGGCCCGAAGAAGCTGCTCCTCCTGGGTGCCACCACCACCGGTGCTCGGTTCCTCGACGATCTCGAGCCCGGTTGCGGTGAGCACTTCATCATCAAACACCTCCCCCTCGGCCGGCGCCCTGGTGCTCGCCGTCCCTGGGAGGTGGACGAACAAGTCGTCGCCCACCTTCAGGTACTTGCCTGAGCCAGAGGCGGCAGATGAGGAGGGTTGGTCATCAACCACCTCCTCCTCGGCATCGGCCTTGCCGGCCTCCCCAGCAGCGCCCTTGCTGGCCTCCTCGGCAGTGCCCTTGACGGCCTCCTCGGCAGCAGCCTCGCCGGTCTCTTCGGCAAGCCCCTTGGCGGCATCCTCGGCCGTGGTCTTGGCGGCCTCCTCGGCGGCGATCTTGTCGGCCTCAACCTCAGCGTACTTGTCGACCTCCGTGATCACGGTGTCGATGTCCCCTTGGTTCGCCAAGGGAGGATCTAGATGCCAGAAGGGAGGATGAGGCGAGGCCAAGATCAAGGTTCAAAAAAGAAGAAGAGTAAGGGAAATCAGATGACTCACCCGTGCCGTGCTGAGAAGAAGTGGCCCCATCCCCGCCAACATCTGTTGCCGGGACGGGGCCACCAGTGCCCAAGTCTACCTCCTCCTCTTCCGTGCGCATGGGATCGGTGTCTGGCACCCATGCCGGGGACACCCCTCGGGGCGGTGTGGTCGATGGGGGCGGCGTGGTGGGGGTGGCCCTTGGTGGCTCCTCCTGCTGCCGCCCTCCTCCTGCAGCCATGCAAGGTCAGTACCAAAACGTCACATCCCGGCACATGCTGATGGGGAGTAGGTGGTAAACGCACGCTAAGGGCTGAGCCAGGTGCTGTGCCGCGGGCTGCTGTCCGGGCTGCTCTCTACCACCAGCGGCACCTTTGAGGTACCTGCCGGGGGCTGGCTGCCTGTCGAGGCCTTGGCCTTCTTCACCGCCCGCTGGGCCAGCGTCTTCGTTTCTCTGCGAAGACAAAAACAAATCAAGGAAGGCGGCACGATTGGAGAGGACGGGAACGACGAGGGGTGGAATGCTTACTCGTCCTAAACCTCCTCTTTTGCTGCCTTCCTCTTCCTCCTCGGGCTGAGGGAAGAAAAGTCGAAGGCGACCTCCGTGCCGGTGTTCGCGGGAGGAGGGGAAGGCGATGGAGTCTGGTAGCGTTTGGATGAAGAGGAGGTGGTCGCCTTCTTCTTCGCCACCTTGGCCCTTGTCACGCGCGCGGTTTCCCCATGAACCCCTTGCCCCGGCTCGGCCCTGCCGGACCGGACCGACTCGCCAGAGCTGGCCCGACGCAGGACGCGTCCTTTCTTCATAGCTGAGGGGTTATCGGCCTGGGCCTTCTCCTTGGACGATTCCTCGACCACGTCCTTGACAAGGGGGCCTCGGTGCTGACACCACCCACCTCCCTGGTAGACTTCACCCACTGGGCGAGCTCCTTCTCTTCTGCGGCCACAACGGCCTCGTTCTCCATGCTGCCGGCGTCGTCGGCCGCCCTGGCAAGCTCCGCCTCCGCCACTCTGGCGGTGATGTAGTTCAGCTCCTCCTAGGTGGTGTCCTGGATGAGCACCGGCTCGTCATGATCGAGAACTTCGACCAAGTTGTCAAAGAATTCCTATACCTCGCGTGCTGGGGGCTCGACCTAGGCTGGGTCAAGACCGTGCGCGTTGAAGACCGGCATCATGGCGAGGATGTCGGCCTGCCGGGAGTTGTTGCTCAGCGGGACCACTCCTGGCGGCAGCCCGAACAAGGGCCCCTTGATGGCCTTGCCGGACTTTGCGGCCTTGCCGGTCCTCTCCACCCTGCCGTCGGCGAACACATTGAGCTGAAAGTGCCTCCGGCAATACCAGGAGTGCCCCATCATCGTGAGGTTGTGCTTCAGGCCGGTGCAGAGCCTCATGATGTCGGCCGCGTTCCTGAAAGCCCAGGCTGGCCTCCCCTTTTTGTGCAGCGGAGCGATTTGGCGGCGGATGAAATCCGCCACAATCATCTCGAGGGTGAGCCCGGCCTCGGTGAGGCGGCGGATCCTGGTGGGGGCGATCGAAAACTTCTTGACATCGGCGTCGAGGTTTGTCCAGTCCGTGCCACGGGTCGGTGGCTCCCGACGAACACCCCGACAGAACTCTGGTGGGTTCCCCTCCACGATCCAGCACCACCGGCCCCGCCACTCCTCCCACCTCTCCTTCACGACACCCTCTGGGTATGCGCCTTTCCCCTGGGCCCTCGGGATTTAGGCGATGCTCCCAGAAAGGGCGCCCGAAGTTGGATGCGGGGGGAGAAGTAGTGGCGGAAAAGCGCCATGCTGGGAAACACCCCGGTGAAGCCCTCGCAGAGGTGGGCAAAGCATGCCAAGCACACCACAGCATTCAGCGTGAGATCCAACAGATGGAAGCCAAAGGTGCGCATGACATCGTTGAAGAAATCAGAGAAAGGGGGCAGAGCCCGCAGAAGAAGAAGTCAACGAAGAATGGATACCATTTTGAGCCGCCCTTGTTGGAATCAGTGGGGATGACGCGCGTGGCAGGATGCCCCGCCGTCTCCGTCCCCCACAAAGGCTTAAAGTAGTCCTTGAGGTCGAAGACGTCGATTGACGACAGGATGAAATAGGCAAACTGCGCCCACCGCGCCACCGCCTCGCTCTTCAGCATCTTCTTCTCCTTTGTGTCCTTGGCTACGCCCTTGCCCTTGCCAGATTTAGGCACCATGGCGGCTGGGAAGAGGGCAGGGGGTCGAAAGCAGTGGGGGGGGCAGCTGCAAGCAAAAGCTTGAGGAGGAAGAAGATGGAGACGGCGATGCCGAGATTGGGGAAAGCGCAGAGGGTAAATGAGTCGCGCGCTCGCGGTTATTCCTTTTTATGGGGAAGGCGCGGGCCACCTCTTTTCCGTTTATTACGACGTGATGCATGCCTACAGCAACCGCCCCACGCATGCCCCCCCACATTACACACGACCCCCACGTCACACATTCAACGCAGGTCACGGGGAAGCGCAGCAGATGGAAAAGTTACTGCGGTAAAAACCGCCCCGCCTGCCTGCACACCGTTTTGGGCCTAGCCCAACAACGCGTTGCGCTTATGTGTGGCCCAGGCCCGGGGGCTCCTGCGGTGTACTAAAGCAGGGGCACTCCTTTGTACCCCTTACTTGTGCACGGGCAGTCAGAGCCGTGCCCACGGCCACGCTTAGTAGGGTAGAGGGAGGAGTCAAAGCCGCAAGATGGTCAAAGCAACGCCAAGACACAGACACAAAGAGCAAGAGGGCAGGACAGGCTCCCCCGGTGAAACCTTTGCCGGGGCAGCCTCCGCAGCCACGGCAAGAACCTTGCCGGGGCAACTTGCCCAACGCCAGCAGAGCGCGCCACCCTTGAGACCCAGGTTTTCCAACACCACCAACCACGTTGGTACCAAGGCTCGGGAGGTGTCGGAGTTCTGGGAACGGGGGTCCCCAGACTTGCCTGCCTGCGGCCTGCGGCGTGACTCAAAGTGGTGGCCCAGTACGGCCCGTCTTCATCAACCCAAGCTCAAGACCCTCGCGAGGGGCCAAGCCTCGTGGGGCGGACGACGCAAGGCTTCCTCAGGGATGGCCTCACCAGGTAGGCTTGCGAGGAGGCGGAGAGATCAAGGCAGGAGTACCTCGCGAGGTGCTCGTGACGCAAGCAATGACGATCAAGACCAGGCAGGCGCCAGCCTGCGCAGTGTCCTCGTTTCCTCTTTGGTGCAAAGGGGGCAAGCGCAGGCGCGGAGTACCGAGGCATCAAGCAAAGGTTACCATTTCAGTGCAACGAGACCAAGACCAGTAGAGAGGCAGGACGAAGGTCACCGTGGAGCCCAAGACGGCGTCATCGCCACTGTCTTTGTCAGTCGAAGACCAACATTAGTCAGGATAACTTATACTAGATGTTCCGCTTCAAAATGGTCGTTGTTGGCTCCCTTCCCGCTCAATATTGGGAAGAGGACCAGGGCCTCTATATATATAGATAGCTACCAAAGTGGAGGGGATCGAGTTCTCATCAGATCCGGAGGCGACCAAACTCACCCAAGCAGAACACCCCACCAGCCCAAGAACACCTCTCGCGAGGCTATTATTCCTCTGTACTATTCATCATCAGCCCCTGAGGCAATCCTCCACACCACACATTGGATTAGGGTATTACACCACAACATTGTCGCGAACCAGTATAAACCTTGTGTCCCTTGTGTTGCTCATCGTGTACCTTAGATTCATAGCGAGGGGTTGGGGCGTGGAATGGTAGGGGGAAGATCTTTGCGTGCACCCTAGAGTTTGAACCTTAAGGGTTTTGCCGGAACCCGATATCCGGCAGGAGGCGCCTCCATGACGGCATGCAGATCTTTGTGAAGATCATGAACACTCCAAGTCAGATGAGGATTAGAAGATGACAAACCTCGGCAAGATACTTGCTGAGGAAACCCACAAGACCTCTGGCAAGATCCTTGCCGGGAACGACCACGACGCCATGGCAAGACCCTTGTCGGGGCCCCGGCAAGGCCCTTGCCGACGATATCCGCTGAGCCACAGCCAGGCCCACGCCCGCCAAGTTTCCACCGCTGCTCCCATGCAGCTGCCAGCCCACTAGCTAGGCAGGCACCTGCGTGTCGACATGAGGCTTCCAAGCCAACTCAGCACATGCCTACGTGGTGGCATGCAAATCTTCGTGAAGACCCTACCACCACGCCACCTCAGCAGCTTACCAGCCTACATGGCACCATGCGCGCTGCTGGCCTGGTCGCATGTCGGAGCGAGGTGGGGCGGCGGCGGACGAGACGGGGCTGGTTTCTGTCCCTGATAAAGTGAGAGGGGCACCTAAGGGGCGCATTAAATGCGTCTTGTCCCGTAATGGCTAAGCGATAAGCTTAGCCACTTTACACCGATGCCACCTCCTGTGTGCCACTGTGGCGATCCCCTTGACTATAAAAGGAGGCCCGAGGCATCCAGGAGAAGGATTTGTACCCTTGGACAAGTTACACTCATCGTAGCTAGCTCAAGAACCCAAAGAACACTCAAATGGACACAAAAGCAGGACTAGGGTATTACGCATCCTCGCGGGCCGAACCTGGGTAAACGACCCGTGTGCTTGTGCTGATTGCTGATCCCGCTCTTCTCACGACCCCGCGCCCCGCAACCGTAGTAGGGATTCCCGTGATCCCATAGGTGTCGTTTCCACCAACAGAGTAGTTGAAAGTAGTCTATAAGAAATCAGTGTCAACCTCTCGCATGTTTTGGTCAAAAGAGGATTTTAGAACCGTCATTTGGCACACAAAAATCACATGCAATATCACCGAGAAAGTTGTACTACTAGTACTAGTACTACATGTTAGATGAAAAAACACGATCAAGATCAAGAAAAAGATCGTCAAGAAGAGATTACCTGGACTTGCTTAATGAGGGATCCCGGAGAGGGGGGCTTCGACACGGCGATGGCTTTGAGCTTGTCTGCGGTAGTCTCGGCGGGGTGCTTGCGCTTCTTCATACCATGAGCCTCGGCGGTTTTGGCCAGAGCCATAGACATCACGTTGACCGGTGCTCCAGCGTCCATCCAAGAGAGGAAGCTGAGAGAGAAGAGTGAAATGAGGAACGAGATGAGGGAGAAGCGAAGCGAGTGGGGTTTTTCTTCAAGAGAGGAAGTTGAGAGAGAAGAGTGAAATGATGGTTGCTTTGTTCGTCCAACTTACTGTTGGAAAGGAGGGGGTTTTGTGATTTGACGGCTCATTGAGCATTACTGCGGCGCTTCGATCGGGGTAGTCTACCGTGTAGTTGGGCACTCTACTACGGAGTAATTTAGTGCATGGCTGGTGGACCCCGATGCTGGCTGTCCCACATGTAGGCAAAAGTGAGTAATTTAGTGCATGGTTGGAGGAAGATTCGCACGGTAGAGCATGTCCACTATTTTTCTGAAGAAAAAAATTATTACAGCAAGCGTTTCCACTCTTACGACGGAGGAGTGCAAAACACGACAGCCACTTGAACATACACAGTGCTCCTACTACAAGGCATGTGCAGTGGTTCATACGTCAGTACTACATAATCTTGTTGCTAGTGTAGTAAGATATGACAATAACAAATGATGTTGTGCGCATGTCAACTATATGAACAGTAATGTACTAACATAGTAATGCTTTTTAGACTGTCTGGTCGAGAATGAACAATGATATCAATGTTAACAGAACTAGGTCTACAGCACACGGAGAGTATGGTGCTACAGTACTCCACGAAACATGAACCATATGAAGCACGAATCAGTGTTAGGTAGGGTGTATGAAGGGTGCTCGGGATGAGAGAAAAAGTTCCCTTCTCGACCAACTTTTGGGTGTTTGGCAGAGTGCATGAAGGGTGCATGAGTCCACACTAGTAGGTTAACACAAATACACAAAGAGGGAACAACTATATTGAGACGAGAATGTGATGTCTACTACACAACCTTCTTCTTGTAGACGTTGTTGGGCCTGCAAGTGCACATGTTTGTAGGACAGTGGCAAATTTCCCTCAAGTGGATGACCTAAGGTTTATCAATCCATAGGAGGCGTTGGGATGAAGATGGTCTCTCTCAAGCAACCCTGCAACCAAATAACAAAGAGTCTCTTGTGTCCCCAACACACCCAATACAATGGTAAATTGTATAGGTGCACTAGTTTGGCGAAGAGATGGTGATACTAGTGCAAAATAGATAGTAGATATAGGTTTTTGTAATCTGAAATAATAAAAACAGCAAGGTAACAAAAGATTAAAGTGAGCGTAAACGGTATTGCAATGATAGGAAACAAGGCCTAGGGTTCATACTTTCACTAGTGCAAGTTCTCTCAACAATAATAACATAGATAGATAATATAACAAGCCCTCAACATACACCAAAGAGTCACTCCGAAGCCACTAATAGCGGAGAACAAACATAGAGATTATGGTAGGGTACGAAACCACCTCAAAGTTATTCTTTTGGATCAATCTATAAAAGAGTTCGTACTAGAATAACACCTTAAGACACAAATCAACCAAAACCCTAATGTCACCTAGATACTCCATTGTCACCTCAAGTATCCGTGGGCACGATTATACGACATCACACAATCTCAGATTCATCCAACCAACACAAAGTACTTCAAAGAGTGCCCCAAAGTTTCTACCGGAGAGTCAAGAACGTGTGCCAACCCCTATGCATAGGTTCCCAATGTCACGAAACCCGCAAGTTGATCACCAAAACATACATCAAGTGGCACATGATATCCCATTGTCACCACAGATAATCACGGCAAGACATACATCAAGTGTTCTCATAAAAGACTCAATCCGATAAGACAACTTCAAAGGGGAAACTCAATTCATCACAAGAGAGTAGAGAGGGAGAAACATCATAAGATCCAACCACAATAGCAAACTCGAGATACATCAAGATCGTGCCATAGATGGAACACGAGAGAGAACACGAGAGAGAGAGAGATCAAACACATAGCTACTGGTACATACCCTCAGCCCCGAGGGTGAACTACTCCCTCCTCGTCATGGATAGCGCCGGGATGATGAAGATGGCCACTGGTGATGGGTTCCCCCTCCGGCAGGGCGCCGGAAAGGGCTCCCGACAGGTTTTTGGTGGCTACAGAGGCTTGCGGCGGCGGAACCCTCGTGAGCACCTCCCGTATCTTCTGACGTGGGGTCCAAGTCCATTATGTGGGTTTCCTTCCAAAAATAACTTCTCCAGTTGATTTCGTTCCGTTTTGACTCCGTCTGATATTCCTTTTCCTCAAACACCTGAAATAGGCATAAAAGAAAATCGGGCTGGGCCTCCGGTTAATAGGTTAGTCCCAAAATAATATAAAAGTGGATAATAAAGCCCAATATTGCCTAAAACAGTAGATAAAGTAGCATGGAGCAATCAAAAATTATAGATACGTTGGAGACGTATCAAGCACCCCAAGCTTAATTCCTGCTCGTCCACGAGGAGGTAAATGATAAAAAGAGAATTTTTGATGCGGAGTGATACTTTGACATAATTTCAATGTAAATCTTCTTAATTGTGGTATGAATATTCAGATCCGAAAGATTCAAAATAAAAGTTCATATTGACATAAAAATAATAATAATTCAAGCATACTAATCAAAGTAATCATGTCTTCTCAAAATAACATGGCAAAAGAAAGTTCATCCCTACAAAATCATATAGTTAGGCTATGCTTCATTTTCGTCACACAAAGATGTTCCCAACTTCTATACCCCCGATGACAAGCCAAGCAATTGTTTCATACCTAAATAATCTCAAACTTTTTCAACCTTCACGCAATACATGAGCGTGAGCCATGGATATAGCACTATGGGTGGAATAGAATATGATGATGGGGATTGTGTGGAGAAGACAAAAAAGGAGAAAGTCTCACATTGACGAGGATAATCAACGGGCTATAAAGATGCCCATTAATTGATGTCAACATGAGGAGTAGGGATTGCCATGCAACGGATGCACTAGAGCTATGAATGCTCAATAAAATAAAACTTGTGGGTGTGCATCAACTCGCTTGCTCATGAAGACCTAGGGCATTTGAGGAAGCCCATCGTAGGAATATACAAGCCAAGTTCTATAATGAAAAATTCCCACTAGTATAAAAAGACAACTTATGAGACTCACTACATAAAGAACAAGGTGCTACTTTGAAGCACAATATATGAGACTCACTACATGAAGAACAAGGTGCTACTTTGAAGCACAAGTGTGGAAAAAGAGATGGTAGCATTGCCCTTTTTATTTTTTTTATTTTTTTGGGCCTTTTTTTGGCCTTTCTCTCTCTTTTTGTGGGCAATGCTCTAATGATGATCATCACACTTCTATTGATTACAACATAAGGATTACAACTCGAGACTTAGAACAAGATATGACTCTATATGAATGCCTCCAACGGTGTACCGGGATGATGCAATGAATCAAGAGTGACATGTATGAAAAATATTGCATGGTGGCTTTGCCACAAATACGATGTCAACTACATGATCATGCAATGGCAATATGACAAAAGTAATGTATGTCATGAATATGATAATGGAAGTTGCATGGCAATATATCTCGGAATGGCTATGGAAATGCCATGATAGGTAGGTATGGTGGCTGTTTGAGGAAGGTATAAGGAGGTTTACGTGTGATAGAGCATATCGTATCACGGGGTTTGGATGTACCGGCGAAGTTTGCACCAACTCTCAAGGTGAGAAAGGGCAATGCACGGTACCGAAGAGGCTAGCAAAGGCGGAAAGGTAAAAGTGCGTATAATCCATGGACTCAACATTAGTCAAAAGAACTCATATACTTATTGCAAAAATTTAGAAGTCATCAAAAACCAAGTACTACGCGCATGCTCCTAGGGGGATAGATTGGTAGGAAAAGACCATCGCTCGTCCCCGACCGCCACTCATAAGGATGCACAAGCCAGGTACACTTCATGTTTCAAATTTGTTACACAACTTTAACCATATGTGCATGCTACGGGACTTGCTAACTTCAACACAAGCATTCTTTAAATTCATAACTACTCAACTAGCACGACTTTGATATGATCACATCCATATCTCAAAACAATTATCAAGCATCAAACTCTTAGTATTCAACACACTCATAAGAAAGTTTCACATATCTTGAATACCAAGTATATTAATATTAAGAAAATTACCATGCTATTAACGACTCTCAAAATAATCTAAGTGAAGCATGATAGATCATATATTTATTCAAATAAAACTACCACCATGCTCTAAAAGATATAAGTGAAGTACTAGAGCAATAACAAAAACTACCCCGAAAGATATAAGTGAAGATCAATGAGTAGCTAAATAATTATGCAACTATGCGAAGACTCTCTCTCATTTAATAATTTTAGATCTTGATAGTTTATTTAAACAGCAAGCAAAGCTAAATAAAACTACATTGCAAGGATAGCACAACTCATGTGAAGAAGCAAAAACTTAGGCTCAACCGATACTAACCGATAGTTGTTGAAGAAGAAAGGTGGGATGCCTACCGGGGCATCCCCAAGCTTAGATGCTTGAGACTTATTTAAATATTATCTTGGGGTGCCTTGGGCATCCCCAAATTTGAGCTTTTGTGTCTCCTTAATTCCTCTCATATCATGGTTTCTCTTTTTATCAAAAGCTTCATTCACAACAAACTCACCAAGAACTCGTGAGATAGGTTAGTATAAACCAATGCAAAACCTTATAATTTTCTACTTTAACAAATCACTTAATAATTATTCAACATTGCATACTAAATGCCTCTGCATATTTAATACTCCTATCCTCAAATAGAATCACTAAACAAACAAACATATGCAAACAATGCAAACATAACAGCAATCTGCCAGAACAGTACAATCTGTAAAGAATGCAAGAGTATCAATACTTCCATAACTCCAAAAATTATGAACTAAAATTCCCACTGTAATAAATTTATCAGAGCTCATCATGAAAAAAGTTTCAACATTATAGAAGTCTCTGAATTTTCTAGGGAATTTTTGCAACAGCGGTAAACTTTCTATTTTCAGACAGCAACATGTATACTAGCAAAATAAGCATGGCAAAGGCTATCGTTGACTTTTTTATTGAAAATAAAGATACAAAACATTATTCTAAATAACAGAAAGCAAACACTAACAAGATAAAATGACGCTCCAAGCAAAACACATATCATGTGGTGAATAAAAATATAGCTCCAAGTAAAGTTACCGATGAACGAAGACGAAAGAGGGGATGCCTTCCGGGGCATCCCCAAGCTTAGGCTTTTGGCTATTATTGAATTATCTTGGGGGTGCCATGGGAATCCCCAAGCTTAGGCTCTTGCCACTCCTTGTTCCATAGTCCATCAAATCTTTACCCAAAACTTGAAAACTTCACAACACAAAACTCAACAGAAAACTCATAAGCTCCGTTAGTATAAGAAAATAAAACAACTACTTAGGTACTGTAATGAACTCATTCTAAATTAATATTGGTGTAATATCTACTGTATTCCAACTTATCTATGGTTCATGCCCTCCGATACTACTCATAGATTCATCAAAATAAGCAAACAACACATAGAAAGCAGAATCTGTCAAAAACAGAACAATCTGTAGTAATCTGTATCAAACGTATACTTATGGAACTACAAAAATTCTATAAAATAAGGACGTTCTAAGAAATTCGTGTACCAATCCAGAGCAAAAATAATCAGATCAGAATCACGTTTCTGTGAATTAACAAAACTAATTTACTGGGTGCAAAAGTTTCTGATTTTCAGCAGGATCAACACAACTATCACCGTAAGCTATCCTAAAGGTCTTACTTGGCACTTTATTGAAACAAAACCTATAAAACATGATTACTACTGTGGAATAATCATGTGGACACACAAAAACAGTAAGTATAAATATTGGGTTGTCTCCCAACAAGCGCTTTTCTTTAATGCCTTTCTAGCTAGGCATGATGATGACAATGATGCTCACATAAAAGATAAGAATTGAAACATAACAGGAGCATCATGAAGCGTATGACTAGCACATTTAAGCCTAACCCACTTCGTATGCATAGGGATTTTGTGAGCAAACAACTTATGGGAACAAGAATCAACTTGCATAGGAAGGTAACACAAGCATAGCTTCAAGAATTTAAGCACATAGAGAGGAAACTTGATATTATTGCAATTCCTACAAGCATATGTTCCTCCCTCATAATAATTTTCAGTAGCATCATGAATAAATTCAACAATATAACCAGCACCTAAAGCATTCTTTTCATGATCTACTAGCATAGAAAATTTACTACTCTCCTCATAAGCAAAATTCTTCTCATGAATAGTAGTGGGAGCAAACTCAACAAAATAACTATCATATGATTGAAAATTAAGATCAAGATGACAAGTTTCATGGTTATCATTATTCTTTAAAGCATACATGTCATCACAATAATCATCATATATAGGAGGCATGCTTTCATCATAGTAAATTTGCTCATCAAAGCTTGGGGGACAAAAAATATCATCTTCATCAAACATAGCTTCCCCAAGCTTGTGGCTTTGCATGTCATTAGCATCATGGATATTCAAGGAATTCATACTAACAACATTGCAATCATGCTCATCATTCACATATTTCATGCCAAGCATTCTATGTAATTCTTCTTCTAGCACTTGAGCACAATTTTCCTTTTCTTCATACTCACGAAAGATATTAAAAAGACGAAGCGTATGAGACAAACTCAATTCCATTTTTTTGGTAGTTTTCTTTTATAAACTAAACTAGTGCTAAAACAAGAAACAAAAAGATTCGATTGCAAGATCTAAAGATATACCTTCAAGCACTCACCTCCCCGGCAACGGCGCCAGAAAAGAGCTTGATGTCTACTACACAACCTTCTTCTTGTAGACGTTGTTGGGCCTGCAAGTGCACAAGTTTGTAGGACAGTAGCAAATTTCCCTCAAGTGGATGACCAAAGGTTTATCAATCCGTAGGAGGCATAGGATGAAGATGGCTCTCTCAAGCAACCCTGCAACCAAACAACAAAGAGTCTCTTGTGTCCCCAACACACCCAATACAATGGTAAATTGTATAGGTGCACTAGTTTGGCGAAGAGATGGTGATACTAGTGCAAAATAGATAGTAGATATAGGTTTTTGTAACTTGAAATGATAAAAACAGCAAGGTAACTAAAGATAAAAGATGAGCGTACACGGTATTGCAATGATAGGAAACAAGGCCTAGGGTTCATACTTTCACTAGTGCAAGTTCTCTCAACAATAATAACATAGATAGATAATATAACAAGCCCTCAACATACAACAAAGAGTCACTCCGAAGCCACTAATAGCGGAAAACAAATGTAGAGATTATGGTAGGGTACGAAACCACCTCAAAGTTATTTTTTGGGATCAATCTATAAAAGAGTTCGTACTAGAATAACACCTTAAGACACAAATCAACCAAAACCCTAATGTCACCTAGATACTCCATTGTCACCTCAAGTATCCATGGGCATGATTATACGATATGCATCACACAATCTCAGATTCATCCAACCAACACAAAGTACTTCAAAGAGTGCCCCAAAGTTTCTACCGGAGAGTCAAGAACGTGTGCCAACCCCCATGCATAGGTTCCCAATGTCACGAAACCCGCAAGTTGATCACCAAAACATACATCAAGTGGCACATGATATCCCATTGTCACCATAGATAATCACGGCAAGACATAGATCAAGTGTTCCCATAAAATACTCAATCCGATAAGATAACTTCAAAGGGGAAACTCAATTCATCACAAGAGAGTAGAGAGGGAGAAACATCATAAGATCCAACTACAATAGCAAAGCTCGGGATACATCAAGATCGTGCCATAGATGGAACACGAGAGAGAGAGATCAAACACATAGCTACTGGTACATACCCTTAGCCCCGAGGGTGAACTACTCCCTCCTCGTCATGGATAGCGACGGGATGATGAAGATGGCCACCGGTAATGGGTTCCCCCTCTGGCAGGGCGCCGGAAAGGGCTCCCGAGAGGTTTTTGGTGGCTACAGAGGCTTGCGGCGGTAGAACTCCCAATCTATCTTCTGTTCTGAAAGTTTTACGATACGTAGGTATATATGGGTGCAAGGGGTACGTCGGTGGAGCTACGGGGGCCCCACGAGGCAGGGGGGCATGCAGTAGGGGGGTGGGCGCGCCCCCACCCTCGTGATCACCTCTTGTATCTTCTGACGTGGGGTCCAAGCCCATCAGGTGGGTTTCCTTCCAAAAATAACTTCTCCAGTTGATTTCGTTCCATTTTGACTCCGTCTGATATTCCTTTTCCTCGAAACACTGAAATAGGCATAAAACAGCAAATCTGGGCTGGGCCTCCGGTTATTAGGTTAGTCCCAAAAATAATATAAAAGTGGATAATAAAGCCCAATATTGCCTAAAACAGTAGATAAAGTAGCATGGAGCAATCAAAAATTATAGATACGTTGGAGACGTATCAGAATGCAACCAAACACACCCACATGCTTTGTGCTACATTGACTGATCTGCACTGTCTGAGTTTGATCCAATGGTCATGTTGCACCGAGACATGGACATGCCCATGCAGAGGGCGCCTAAACACCACCGTAGTCCCTCTGCTTCTCGAGGCGCACGACGTTGGTGATGCAGGGTGCAACCGCCCTCAGAGCCCGCTCTCAATCGGCGGGAGCCACCTCATCAAAGACGGCATCCAATGGCACGAATGGATTCCAGTGACGGAGCTCTGAGAGGATACGCCCGACAACGGCGATGATAGCCTGCAACCCCTCGTTGTCCAGCTCTGCCCCCGCCATCGCGCGGAGACGGCTCAGCTCCTCGGAGATATAGGTGAAGGAGGACACCAGGTCAGGAAGCTGCAGCTCGTTAAAGTCGACGGGGTGGCCAAACGGGTTTAGCCTGATGGCCGGCTTGGTCGCGCTCGCACGACGGTAGGCATCGCGCAGCCGCGACACGTGCGTGGCAACTTGGTACACCAAGTGGATGAGACGATCCTGGAACTCGTCACGATCGGCCCGCTCGCGCTCCAGCCAGCTCCCCTGATGGCCTATCGTATCTCCTGCTTTCTGCAGCAATGCCGCCGATGCCTCGAGCATCTTTGTGGTGGACGCCTACGCTTTTGAAGCTCCGTGAACTCCGGCACATAACGGAGGAGCATGGCACTCCTCTCCTCCTTGACCTCACGGAGCTCCATGTCCTTGGCCCTGAGCTCCGCATCCTTGGCCTGGAGCTCCTGTGTCAGGCGCCTCACCTCAGACTCCGTGATCTGCTGTGCCACCATGGCACCAGATAGAAGCAATGGGGAGAGGAAGCAAAGGGGATGAAATGGCTGAAAGGCAATGCAATCTATGGGAAGGCGAAGGGAGCCATCCAAGGAGGCGGGAATCTTTTGGTTTTCACCATGAGAAAACACCAGTCGTCGACTTCTCACATCAGGGAGTAGTGAGTTTTACAGGCGGAGTCATTGTGACTAATTGCTGCCGCGCCTGCTCCCGTCAATCAAAAAAATTAAAACTCCTGCCACTCCTGCTCCCGTCAATCAAAAACTAAAAATCCAGCCGCACCCAAACACCAGAGCAACACCGCGGTGGATATTTAAATTTACCTGCCGGCAAGGAGATAAAAAAAGGGGTGAAAAAATGTGGCGTCGACCTAGCTAATCGGTCGCACTAGCTCAACTAGCTAGCCACTATGCTTTACTGATGTACTCAGCGAGAAAGGTGGTCTTTCGTGATTTGACGACTCACTTACTTGCTTCGGCGCTACGACCGAGGAGGACCCAGAAAATGCGCGATAGGGCATCCCACATCTCGGCAAGGGAGAATATATGCGTGCACCACCTGGGAGGACCCCAAAACCGCGCGGTAGGGTGTGCCACGTCTTGGCACGGAGGAACAATGTGCATGTAAAAATATATTGTATCAGACGTAGTACCTATGGTTCGACCTCGGGACCCAGCCAGTCAGTCGAAAACACCCCACTAGCCACACAGCTTCATCATGCTAACGTGGCACGGAGGATAGGTGTGGTTAGCTCCGTCTCGACCAGTCACAACGTCTCTTGTTCTAGGCGATTCTTCTATTTTCCAAGCTTTTTTAGTTATAATAACACCACAGCAAGCTAGCGCCCACCTTCCTGTGTGCCCGTGCAAAGGTTATACGATGGAGAGGAGAGAGAGGTTGCAGACCTTGACCCACCAGTAAGTGAGTCAACAGTCATGCACGTGTTGACGAGGCACTCCCTCTACTCTACTCAACGTAATACTGTATAAAATCAAGTTATGGGACAAAGTCAACAACCATTGTTGTTTCAGGCTATCAACTTACGCTTTGTAGTCCAGGTTGCCAGTTCGAATCTCGTCTTTCAGATTTGTTAGTTTTAGGTCCAAATTTGATTATGACAAGTCGGACCCCCGTGTGTTGTTCCTATATTTCAGTGTAGCATGGTTTTTTCGAACAAACACTTTGCACGGTTAGACAAGTAACGACACAAGTTACACGTATTTTGCAAGTTTACGAACAAAAATGACAGCAGCATAGAATATCACATCCACCCCGCAGCTTAGATGCTATGGTGATACGAGTTTTTACATCGTTGGAAGTGAGATCCAATGGCTTGGGAGTAGTCTTTGTAATTATGCGCAATTTCCGAACTCTCAAAAGTTTTTTTTTTTGCAAATTAAACATTCAGGCCTCGTGTGTGCCGCTGCATCTTGGATCCAACGGCTCCCCGTTGCTCATATTAGGTGCTCCCTGTAGCTTAATTAGCCGCTACGGTGATACAAGCATCTAGGTCGTATGATCAGTGATCAGATGGCACATGCGTAGTACTTGTACTTTCTACGCAATTCCCAAACTCTCTCAGCCGTATATTGCAAAAACATTCAAACCTCCTACTATGGGCCGTTAGATCTCCGTGAACTCGTATCACCATAGAATCTACGGTGCGGGAGCACCTCATATTCTCCCGTGCGAGAAAACATAAGGTGCTCTCGTAGCTTGGCTGCTACGGTGATACGAGCTTCGAGGTCGTTTGATCTGAGATCCAATGGCATATGAGCAGTCTTTGTGCTTGCAAGTAGTGGCCGAACTCTTGGGGTTTCTGCAAAAAACATTCGAACCACCGAGGAGTTGTTGGGTCACAAATCCAACAGCTCCGAAGAGCTTGTATCACCAAAGCATCTAAGATGTGGTAGCACATGATATTCTTACATACAGGAGAATATGATGTCCTCCTTCACCTTAGATGCTACGGTGATACGAGCTTCGAGGTCGTTGGATATGGGATCCAAGGGCATCTGAGTAGTTTTTGTACAAATTGTGTGCAATTCTCAAACTCATCAAGGTTTCTTGTAAAAATATTAAGACATCCTGTGAGCTGTTATATCTCAGATCTATAAGCTCCAAGCAACTCGTATCAGCATATAACATCTAAGGTATGGGAGCACATGATATTCTCCCGAGGAGGAGGGGGGTGCACAACCAATCGGTGTTTGGGAGAGTGGGGACAAATATAATCTAAACAATCCTAAACAGAGGTTCACAATTTTATCTAAGGTCGAGGGGTTAACCCCTGACAATCTACATAGCTCCGCCTAAACACAACATTTACATGTACTGTAGTACTAGACTTGATATTCATGTTTCAGTTTACTGTTCATTTTAAATATTGAATTGAGGACCATGCATGTCTTACATTTTACTCCCTTCGTTCCTAAATATTAGTGTTTTTAGATATTTCGAATGGACTGGCACATACGGATGTATTTAGACATATTTTAGAGTGTAGATTCACTCATTTTGCTCCGTATGTAGTCACTTGTTGAAATCTCTAAAAGACTAATATTTAGGAACAGAAGGAGTATTTTTGAATTCATGTCCCCGACACGCCGTTGCCAGTGCCTGTCCCCGCGTGGGTGCCAGTGCCCCCCTCAGCGGCATGGATGGCCGCCGTCGACCGCTTCCTTGCACCAACACCAGTTGCCTCCTCCCGCCAGTTGACTCGCTCCTGGAGACCGAAGTCCAGAACATTGTGGCCTTCCTTGAAGCTAGGGCCAACGTCCAAGAGTACGCCAACAACGGCGCAAGACGCCGTCGTCACCGTCGCCGTCGCCGTCGGTTAGTGGCCCGACGACACATAGAGCACGACAGAGGAGCTGCTTCCCACCGCAAGACGCCCCTGCAGCCGCTGCATAATCTAAATTTACCATGAAAAACTTCAGATTGCCATGCTTAAAATCCGAGTGTTTATCATTTCCGTTTATTTTAGATCGATCGTCATATGAAAGTAAAGTCGGAGTCAGACTGAATGAAATCTATGGTTTGATCGATTGAATGTTCTGCTAGAGCCATATCAAATTAAATATAAAACATCATCAAACCACATGTATTCCTTCTCATCCAATGACCCAGACTGCTTCAATGTCAAGCGCTCAACACGTTTATCGTGTAGTTAATTTCATGCCAAAAATAGTGCTAATCACATAATAACACGCAAATAATATCCTACTTAATATCCGCATGCACTTAATTTATTTCCAAATTAACGTGCATTGCACGTACACATTGACTAGTGCTACTAGTACGTGAAACTGGTACCATAACTTGTGAACGCGTCTAGATATGGTCAAGGGCAACATCGCCCACGAGTTCTTCGTGTTTGCCCGTGCGTCTAAACGCAGAAGGGGAGGAGAGAGAGAGAGAGCACACATGGAAACCACCAGTAAGTGAAGGCAAGTAGTATGTGCTAACGAGCCGGTCTCACTAATCTACTAAAAATAATATTACATGTTATCCATTAAATAGGCTATGGTAATAAAAACATTATATGAACAAAGGGGGGTACAACAAACATTGTTGTTCTACGTATGTCGCCTATTGACGTGCGGCTTGAAGGCCTTGGTCGCATGTTCAATCCTTGTCCTTTATTTTTTAATTTGTATATGGGTCCAAATTTGTTTCATGACAGGTGGGCCCCTAGGTGTGTAGTTTGTAGCACTATAATTTGTGGGTCGAAATTTGTTCCATTCCAAGTGGACTATCGGTGTGTAGTTTTGTAGCTTATTTGCAATAATTAAAGAGAACAACAGAGTTTTTTGCAATAATACCATGGTGCAATGTTGAAGGAGAGAAAGGACGTGCAAGAGAGCGATGACCGAGCCAGAGGGAAATCAACTGGGGGAGGTGATGGGGTTGCAACGGTGTTTGGAGTAGTTGTGGGTCGAATGTTACCAAAATATAATCTAAACCCACCGGAATAAATGCCTACACAGATTAATCCAAGGTTGGAGTCCCCCTCGCAATGTAAATAGCTCCGGCTTTGCGAGGGATGGAGAGGTAGCTTCAATTTGTGGAAGATACGGCGTGAGAAAGTGAGGTCAATCGAGAGACATATAGATAGAGAGACAAAGTGAGTGTGGTCCGACATTCATTGAAAAGATATATATGCTCTGGAGAGATATTGTCTGATTGAGCTTTTGGGAAGGGTGAGGGCTGTAAGATAGAGCTTGAGAGATGATCCAGTCATAGACATGTAGATATATTTTGTGCGTGGGAGGAAGAAAGGTCAATTGATTACATATATAAAGGGAGAGAGATTGAGTGAGTGTGGGTCGTCGTGCGATCGAAAGATTGAGATGGGTTGGAGAGATTGACCTAGATAGATAATGTGCATGAGAGAGTATACAATACGAATATGTCGAATTGGGATCAAACATGGAGATATATCGTTTGTGTTCGAGAAAGAGCGAGGTTAATCAAGACATACATACACACACACACACACACACAGAGAGAGAGAGAGAGAGAGAGAGAGAGAGAGAGAGAGATTGAGCTAGCGTGGCCTGCCATGAGGTCGAAAGAGTGGGGGCGGCTTGGATGGACTGACCTAGATAGACAATCTGCGTGAGAGAGTATAGAGTGTGTCGATCGAGGCCCGAACAGGGAGATATATCATTTGTGTGTGAAAGAAAATAAGGTTAATCGAGATTCAGATAAAGAGAGCGAGATTGAGCGAGTGTGGCCCGCCGGGCGGATGAAAGAGTGAGACAGTCTCGAGGGACTGACCTAGATAGACAATGTGCATGCATGCGCACAAGAGGTTGGGGGGCTAGATAGGCAATGCATGTATCTAGCGCGAGAGGGTGGGAGGGAGGGAGGGAGAGAGGGAGAGAGAGCTCGACATGTGGTGCAATGGCGGGTGTGTGAGGTAAATACATTTGGTAACAGAGTGGAAAAAGGGGGTTGTGTAGTTGAGAGAGTTAGAGACCGAAACATGGAGAGAAAGAATGAACGTGTGTCAGAAATCGATAGCTTCCTAAGGTGGTTAGGAGAGGAAGATTGACCGATACAGGAAGTATGTAGCGTGTGTGCCGAGGGGGGGGGCTAAAAACAACATTTGAATGTAGATAGTACGAGACTTAATATCGATGTTTCAATTCGGTGTACATTGTAAGATTTGAACGGAGGACCATGCATATGGGTAATTATTTCGAATTCGTGCATACCAGGTTTGGAAAAATTGACATTGACTCGATTGTTGTGCAATTTTGTAGGTCATATGTTTGAATCCATCCAAAAGTTTTCTCACTACCATGGTGTTCATCATATACATATGAATTTGTATTAAAAAGTAGCGTGGATACAGTGAAATGCGAAATCCACGTTAGAATTGGAGATCGCTATGTGACACACACTCTAATTCAAATAACTAATTATGTGACACACACTCTAATCCACGTTAGCGTGGATACCGTTTCGATTTTTTTTCAAATAACTCCTCATTAATTAAATTATAGTATCTCGTTTCGAATGACTAATTATTTGCAAGGAAAACATAGGAATGGTAGTACATACAAATTAGTTTGCAAATCAAAGAAGATTCGTTTGCATTCTCAAATGTAGGTGCACCAGGCAGACCAGGGTCATGTCGTGGTGGTCGCGTGTGTCGGACGGACGCTTAGCACCCAGCCACCCACACACCCCCCTCCCTCCCTTCCCCTCACCCCCAAAAATCACGACAACGACAAAATAAGTTCGCGCTTCCACGTTTCGGATTGAAATATCTGGCGGCCCCAATTCCAGCCCTGCAAAATCTCCCTTCTCCACTGTCCCCTTCTGTGCCCAGATTGCTCAAATCCCTAATTCACCGCCAACCCAAGAAAAATTTGAATCGCCCCTCATCTTGTCTCTTCCCTACCTCTATGCCGGACGACAACGACGAAGACGACGGTCGCGCTTCACCACCGCACTAGAGCTACCTCATCTACGCCCTCATACACCGCACCGGGTGGTCCACCAACAACGTCGGCCGCCGCAACCGACATGCCTCACAGACACCGACTTCCACCGCATCAGGTGCGCTTCACCGAGGCCATCTCCCACCTCACCGGGGCTACTTCACCGAGCACATCATCGCACCTCCGCCCCCCGAGGCCGTTGGGGCTTCACCAACAGTCTCGTCCACCGCATTGTAGCACTCCGCTGCCACTCAAGATCTGCATCCGTGCATATCCAGCCAACGCCAGCGCATCACCCTCAACGGCTCTAAAGTGACCCGCACTCTAGCTAGGTGAGCATGCCCAAACGCCGGCCCGAACTAGGTATCCACACATCACAGATTTTGGATATCCTTTCACCACTCTCTTAGCTTACACGCCTATGCAACTCTGACTTGAACTCTTATTTCTTCTGGAGATATCATCTGAAACAAGCAAAACCATTTTTTAGCGAAGCATGACGGTGCTACGGGATCTGGTACACATCCTGCACACCCGTATAACCTTGTAAGTATCTGTCCTCCAGTACAACAGCAAGGTCGATTCCTCTTATTTGATCAACCATTCGCCGTGTCAAAAATGCAGAGGGGGATGCAAGGAGCACAAGGCCTGCACATCCAAGCAAGTGGTAACATGGACTTGTACATGGAACATCCCAAGCACAAGCAGAGCTGCAGTGAGCCTGTACAACGAGCTAGCGTAAGTCCCTGTATTTCATTTAATTTATACTCGCATGCATGTATGATTTGTGTGCAGTGGCAGATCCACGAATTCAAGTTACTAGGGGCAAACATTTAACTTAAAAAATATGAAGGCACTTGCACTCTGGAAATCAACATAACTTGAGAAATGTGAAGCTACATGCACTTTGAAAACCAGCTAATTATCCAAAGTAGTTCAGATTATAAAACACTAAATGATGCAAGCACCAAAAAACACAAAATGCAACATGGTGTACAAGGACTACAAACATGGTATGTACCTGCTTGAATTATTCGTTCTCTGGGTGAAAATATCGAACTGTAATTGCAGCTATAACCGGTGCGCAAACTGCATATCAATATATCTATCCTGCACAAGTATGCCAATAGTTTCAAACAAGAGATTAGAAAAGTATTTATGCTAGGTTGTCATGATATGGGGACTTTCTGGTAGATGGCCTCGACGTTTCCTCAAGCCATGAAAATGTACTATAATTTGCTTATCATCAATGCCTGCAAATCTCTATGTCTATCTCAACATAGCAGATCATCATTAGACTCTAAATCCTTCAATGGGAGCTTGCAAAATGCTTGCATTAGATCCCTCATTAGACACTATATGTTCATCACTAGGAGCATGTAAAATGTTTGCATCAAATCCTTCATTAGCAGTCTGTTCATTAGACACTTCAGGCACAAGAACAACATGAGCTTGTATGTTTGCACTGGAAACTTGATTAGATAGATCAGATTTAGTCAGTTCGATATTGATTGGGGGAGTTATAAAATAGGAAGAAATTGGTTTCATTTTCTCATAGATTCCCTACATACAAGCAGTTTTACAACACCGTCAGGTTTAACTATTGGCCAGAAATTGAAGTTAAATTCGATATAATCAGGGATGTGATGTATCTGCTTGTTGCGCATGCTACTCTTGCAAGCTGCGAGTGTCTGTTTGTGCAAGCTCGATGCCATGACTGTGCTATCGCTGCTGCCTCCCATGCAGGCTACACCCAGGGTTGGATCTTCATCTTCTTGTGCTTCCATTCACTTGAAGCCCGGCGACCGCCCTCCAACAAGGGCGCGAGGAAGTGCTGTGTTGGTCTGTCCAGCGGTGGCTAGGTTAGGAGCGAACCAGATAGGAGGCTGGAGCGATTGAATTGGGACTTTTCCTGCTATCGATCGATATGGGAGGCGCTCGTTTGGGCCGCGAGCCTGCTATAGGGCCTTCCTTGCACTTATGTCATTGGCCCATCCAAGTTAAAACATTTTTCTTCATTTTTTTACATTGCCTGCTCGTGCGTTGGGACGAACAAAACTAGCCTGGGCCAACCTGGACGACTCAAACTAGGTGCACACTTCCCAGCCACCCGAGGCGGCCGCCCATACCAGCCCCTATGGTGGCGTCACCCCTTTTTGTGTGTATGATTGGGGTAGTGAAAAATATTCCAGTGGCACTTTTGATTTACCCACAGAATGGTTGAATTGCTTGTTTTTATGAACTAAGTTCGCCAATAATGTGAAGGATGCCAGTCTTTTCATCCTATTGTAGATTGCTCAGATCTCGATATGCCAAATGGAATCGCATGAAATATGTAGTAAAAGCCAGTGTAATGTGTGTGGCTACAACTAGTCTGACTACACGTCCTCATATAACATATCAAGGACGCACCATCTTACCAGATTAACCATTCGACTTACCAATGCAGTGTGGGAAGAAAGAAGTCTTGGGATTGCGTATCCAAGCAATTGATGCCATGGACTCCTTCGTAGAACCTTGTAAGCGAAAAAGAAGTTGCAGTGTGCCTGTACAAAGAGCTAGCGTAAGTTAAGTTACCTGCTTCTCAGAATCTTAGTTAGCCACTTATTGCAAAAATGTTCAATTATGTTGCTTGGCTTAATTTAGTTTGCTACTGATTACATAATGCCATAGCCAGTTAATCCTATTATAGACTGCACCTATCTATGTGTTTGATACTTACTATTAAGAATTACCTGTTTGCCTGAACTTAAATAGCTACTTGTTTGTTTAACTGCTTTGCTGCTGCAACAACCGGTTATAATGATGTTAATAACTACTTTTCAGCATCCAATTGAAACTCTTTAATTCCTTGTTTGTTTAACTGGTTTGCTGTTATAACTCCCAGTTGAGATGTTTTGCTAACTTCAACTTTTCTGAATCCAGTCGGAACTTGAATGGCCAAACAGGTTAGCCCAAGATCAAAGAGCAAGGTCCCCATGGA
This sequence comes from Aegilops speltoides, assembly GCA_021437245.1. NCBI lineage: Eukaryota > Viridiplantae > Streptophyta > Magnoliopsida > Poales > Poaceae > Aegilops > Aegilops speltoides. The sequence continues at coordinate 408,051,938 of CM038146.1, read as the reverse complement.
TGTTGTATCATCGCACAGCAGTGGCACTAGCCCAGTTGTGCATTATGAATTACCAACTGCTGATGCTCTAGAGGCTAAACTAGTGGTAGAAAGAGATTCTGCTTCTGCACTTAGAGATGAAGTTGACATGTTGAGGAAGCAAACAACACAATCACAAGCAGTACTCAAGACAAACCATTAAAAAATTGGTGGATTTCAAAACGAAGCAAGATGGGACTGACCGTATTGTCAAGGTCATGAAGGAAAAAAGGAAATTAAATTCCCACTTGGTAAATCATAGGTGAAATGTTCTTTCCATCGTTGAATAACCTTTGTGTTGTTTGTTCATGTAATCAATTGAACCATTTGTTTTAGAGATCATGTAATAATTGTTTTTTGTTTTTTGGTTTATAATTTTATTTGAGCACAAGTCTGTATTAATTGATAAGACTCAGAGAAATTTTATTTTCATTGCTGTGATAGACCTATAAATATGCCAAACAGGCTGAATGTGCATTCAACAATAATAGTAGTATAGATGGACCATAAGTGGCACGCATCGGAAAGGGCCAAGATGTTGTAGTAGCTTCGCTAAAAAAAGGATGTTGTTCTAGCAAAAAAAAGTACAGCGGCCTGGCTTATGTATGTTAGTTGATATTATTGATCCATATACTCTATAAGTGTTTACATGTCTGTTAGTTATGTACATTCTTGGTTGGTTGACTCGGTATTTGAATCTTGATACATCGCTTGTGTACGTATCTAAATGGGAGTACACATTATGCTGCATGTGACATTTGAGTTAGACATAAAGTGTTGCAAATATTCGAATTCACCTTAAACTAGATTCTAGCTTCTGAATTTGAGTATCGGCATTTGTAAATCATATTCATATATGACACTGTAATACATCTTTGTTGTTCTTTTGAAGATATATAAAAACACATAGAATGATTTATAAAGATTCATATAGGAATACAAAATGGATTCGAATTTAGTTGCCAAGGTAAACGTGGATGCTTATTGTCCCAAAATTCGAAAGAAGCGGCAAAATGTCCACTCCCATGTCGGCTGTCCGAAGCCAAGTGTTTGGGAGATGGAAATTACTATCTACCCATTACACGGACAATCCATCGGATCGATTTCCACTGCTCTCAATAGGGGTAGGTTGGTAACTTCAATTAGACGTGACACAACCGCCCCTGAGCCCATTTCGACATAGTGGGCGCCAAACATGGGCGGCAAAACACATTTGATTCAAGATCGCCCGAAAGACCTCTGTTTCTCCCTCCATTTCCCCATTCATACACGGTGGGCAGCAAAACAAACTCGACTCGTCCGAAATCGATGTAGGCAAATATTTTCAATGGGGGCAGGTTTGTAACTTCACTTAGACGTGACACAACCGCCCTACCTGTCAGCCCCGTTCATACACCGTGGGTGCCAACCATGGGTGCCAACCAGCCTCTCCTCGCCCGAAATCGCTCTAGGCAAATATTGGCGAGATGCGAGATTACCATCCTATCCCCAACCGACGAGACATCCAAATTTTAAATGGGGGCTAAGTTCGTAACTTTCCCATATTTCAGACAGGCGCGTCCCAAAAACATGGTTCCCTGTACCTCTCCCTCCATTTTCCCATTCATACACCGTCCGTGCTAGAACACCATCCCCACACTAGCCTCCTTCGTTCGCCTCCCCATCCATCGTCGCTGTCCTCCACCCCATCCATCGCCACCGTCCTCCACCATGCCGAAGCGCCTACCAAGACCAGATCATGTACTGCTAGAGATGGACGTTTCTCATCCACGGCGACGGGCCAAGAGCCTTGCATCGCATCCTCTCGCTTCATCACCGACGTTGTCCTCTTTGCCGGGGCCGCTCACGCGACATTCTTTTCCACTGCAACGGGACTTATCCCCTGATGCACCCGTCTACCATCGCAGATCTGCTTCAACACCACTGATAGCCATCACACCCCCGATGCCTACACGGCACCGCAAGAGAGGTGGTACTTCATATCTCCTCAACTTTTTGATCTCAACCAGAGAATAGATCGTAACTTGGTTACTCTACTTTCTTTTCAGCTCTTAGAATTTAGCTTTTAGTTCGAAGCAAACAATGGATGCTAAATATCATTTCACCGGTTTGCAGCTTCAAATCTGCCATGGCACAGTCATAATACGGTTTAATGTATCATGCTTAGGGTTTAATTGATCATGTTGGTTCCGTGGTGGTTTCTTTAATAGAAATCGGACGAGAAACCCTCTTTTACTAAAAAAAATAAGATTAGGGTTTCCCCCTTTTATGATCACCATAAGATCAAATACGTGCTTCGTGTCATAATAGCACTGCTCCACCCATCAAGCTAAACAAGCTTAGTTGTTCAAATACGAATCTGATATTATTAAAAGAGAGTCATTTAATTGGTGAGCTAAATGTTCCTAATTTAGTTTCGAAAATGCATGTTCGCCGCTCGGGTGTGTATCTCTATAGGGTGCCCATGGTGGGCCATGACCCACCGTGGGATTTTGGGTCGTCCCATGCCCCGATTCCCCTCTGTTCTACTGCGCGCTTCCGATCTCTACTCGCCCTAGCCGCCTGCCTCGCTGGCGACTTGCCGTCCCCAAATGGCATGACTCTAGGAGGAGACGTCGGACTAACAGGAGGTCAGGAGCCGCTCGCCCAACAGCGTCACCGCTGCCCGGGCGCGCCGCCGTACCTACCTTCCCAGCCCGTTCAGGGCTCAGGCGTGCAGCACCCACTAAGCCAACCTGATTTATCCTGAGATACATCCTCAACGCTCAGCAGCCACTCCTCATCACCCATTTCTAATTGATTCATTACTCATTACGCGGGACTGTCATTAGGGTTTGTTATGTGCTTTGTGCTACCTACAATTAATGGTTCAAATGTATTTCAGTAATCTTTAGTACCTGTAAAGTTCACAGGGTTTCAAAATTCTGGCCCTAGGAACAGACACTAGTCATTTTGGATTGTTTGTCGTAGTGACATTGACCCAGATTACTGCTGCAAGCCAGGTTTGTTGACAATTTTACTTATCTTTCTTACTCATTCGATATAATATCCAATTATTCACGTCGATTAGTTGCAAACAATAAGTGGTAGACAAACTTCTTGATTCAGATTTGGACGGTTTCTTACTGCACAGTTACAATTCTGCATACTTGTCCTAGTAAGCTCACAAATAAATGATTGATTCACTACATATATGCTTGCCTTGTCATATTTGCAGTGAATATTCTTTTAGGGTGGACCACCCTGTTTCAAAATACTGGAACCATGGACATGAGTGAATAGTATTTCTCTATGTGATCTCTTCCATCATGTGTGGGCAACGAACACTACATTGTATAGAAAGAAAGTGTCATTTCCAGCTTTTACATAGGCTTTGATCTTTTACATGGAATACAATCTGCCTACTTGCTTTGTATCGCACTACAAACACTTGATAACCCACAAGTATAGGGGATCAATTGTAGCCTCTTTCGGTAAGTAAGAGTGTCAAACCCAACGAGGAGCTAAAGGTATAACAAATATTCCCTCAAGTTCTATCGACCACCGATACAACTCTACGCACGTTTGACGTTCGCTTTACCTAGAACAAGTTTGAAACAAGAAGTACTTTGTAGGTGTTGTTGGATAGGTTTGCAAGAATATAAAGAGCACGTAAATATAAACTAGGGGATGTTTAGATAAAGAAGCAAAAAAGTTAGTATAGCGAGTGTGGAAAAGTGGTGGTAGGAGTTGCAGAATTGTCCCTAAGCAATTGACTACTTTACTAGGCCGATAGCAAGTTTTATGTGGGAGAGGCCACTGCTAGCATGTCATCCCTGACTTGGAATTCTATGCACTTATGATTGGAACTATTAGCAAGCATCGACAACTACTAACGTTCATTAAGGTAAAACCCAACCATAGCATTAAGATATATTGGCCCCCCTTCAATCCCGTATGCATCAATTTCTATGCTAGGTTGAAGCTTCTGTCACTCTTGCCCTCCAATACATAGTCCTATCAACATACAACTAACCCTATGGTGTGATCCACGCGCGTGCTCATATGATGGGCACCAAAGGACAGCAACATAACCACATGCAAATTAAACCAATCATAGCAATTCACCAATTACCAATAGGACAACGAAAATCTACTCAGACATCATAGGATGGCAACACATCATTATATAATAATATGAAGCATAAAGCACCATGTTCAAGTAGAGGGTAGAACGGGTTGCGGGAGAGTGGACCGCTGTAGATAGATGGGGGAAGGTGATGGAGATGTTGGTGAAGATGACGGAGGTGTTGGTGTACATCGCAGTGTGTCGGTGTGAAACGACACCTATGGGATCACGAGGAACCCTTCTATGGTTGCGGGCGCACAGGGTTGTGAGAAGAGCAGGATTAGCAACCGGCACAAGGATCGTTTACCCAGGTTTGGACCACGAGGAATGCATAAAACCCTAGTCCTGCTTTGGTGGGTGTATTGAATGTTCTTGAGCTCTTGAACTAGCTACGATGGCCGCGTGGTTCCAAAGAGCCGAATCCCACTACAGTACGCCATGGGCCTCCTTTTATAGTCGAAAGGGGCTGCCACAGTGGCACACAGGAGGTGGAAAGGCCTACAGTGCTATGAGCTTATCGCTCGTATTACATGACAAGACGCATTTAATGCGTAGCTTAGGTGTCCTCTTGCTTTATCGGGGACGGGAGTGAGGCTCGTCCCGTCCATCGCTGCTCCTCCTTGCTTCGACACGCGCCCTGGCCACTGATGCATGCGGCGCCATGTACGCAGGCAAGCAGCTGAGGTGGCGCGGTGGTGGAGCCATCATGAAGATCTGGATGCCACCACGCAGGCGTGTGCTGAGTTGGCCTGGAAGCTGATGTTGCCACGCAGGTGCCTGCCTAGTTGGTTGGGCTGGCAGCTGCATGTGAACGGCGCTGGAGACTTGGTTGGTGCGGGTCAGGTGGTGGCCCCGCTGACGCTCTTGGCAAGGGCCTTGCCGGGTGGCCCGGCATGGGTCTTGCCGTGGCGCGCTGTCGTCCCCGGCAAGGATCTTGCCGGGGGTCTTGTGGGTTTCCTCGTCAAGAAACTTGTCGAGGATTGTTGCCTTCCAATCCTCATCTGATCTTGAATATGCTTTGTCTTCACAAAGATCTGCATGCCACCATGGAGGTGCCTCCCGAGCCCTGGCCCAACGTGGTTGATGGTGTTGGAGACCGTGGGTTCGAGGGTGGCTCACTCCGCTGGTGTGGGCGAGCCGCCCCGGCAAGGGGCTTGCCGGGGCAGCGGCCGCTGAGGCTGCCCCGGCAAGGGCCTTGCCGGGGAAACCTGCTTCGTCCATCTACTCTCTGTGGTCTCGGTCTTTGGCATTGCGCTGATCATCCTGCGGCTTCGACTCCTCCCTTTTGCCCTACTAAGTGTGGCTTCGGCCCGCGACTCTGACTGCCCGCGCACAAGTTAGGGGTACAAAGGAGTGCCCCTACTTTAGTACACCGACAGGAGCCCCCGGGCCTGGGCCACATATAGGCGCAACGCGTTGTTGGGCCAGGCCCAAAACGGTGCGCGGGCAGGCGGGGCGGTTTTTACCACAGTAACTTTCCACCCGTTGCGCTTCTCCACGACCTGCATTGAATGCGTGATGTGGGGGTCGCGCACGCGTGCATGACCGAAGCACGCTGTCGTCATCTTGCGGTGGATAGTAAAGAGGCAGCTTGCGTGTCCCCTTGAGACCGCAGGGCCACCGCTCATTTATTGCCTTTACTTGGGAACCGTCGCTCCACGCGTCCCATTGTGCCCGTCTCTGGCGCCACGTTCGCTGCATGCATGACGCAGAGTGAATGACAGGTGTGCGGGATATGGGAAGTCGCGCGTGCGTGGGTCGGTTCCCCACGCGCCTTCAATTGGGCGGGGAGGGCGGTCGACGGCCCTGCATGTTGTCACTTCAATGAGCCGGATTGGCCAAAAGGGGCGGCCGAGCCCCGCCCCGCCCCTTTATAAAGAGGGGAGCGATAGGAATGACGCCTCTCAATCCTTCATCATCTGCTTCTCTCCATTCCTTTTCTGCCATGGCGAGGGGGCGTGGCAACGCTTCATCGGTGGCGGCGAGGGTCTTGACTAGACAACGCATCGCTCCTCCCCAAGAGCTCGTGGCGGCAAAACCAGCCGTTAGAGGAAGGGGGAGGGGGCGAGGTCGAGGCCGTCGCGGTGCCCGGGGAAGAGGAGGATGGGGCGGTGCGTCGGCCTCGCCCCCGCCAGCGGCCCCTCCCCCAGTGGAGGGCCACGTCGAGGACAACCCCTACGAGTTCTTCCTTAGGCTACGCCAGCCGCCGCGTCGTCGTCTTCGTCTCCCGACCCCATTTGCACGGGAGATGGAGCTGGACCCGCCGCAGGCACTGCAACTGCATATGAGGGGGTGTGGGAACAGTGGTACATGGGCCGACGTCGAGTTCCCCGCCCCTCACGTCATGTATCTTCGCCGAGGGTGGAAGACCTTTTACCGTATCCGCAGCCTGACGGAGGGGCTCACTCTCCATTTCAAGTTAATGTAGAGCGGCCTCCTCTCCGTCAAGGTCTTTGGGCACTTCGGGGCTCGCGTGAGGTGCTGCATGGAGAGCTCCTCTGATGAAGAAGACTCCTCCTCGAGCGAGAGTGATGAGGAGGACAGCGGCAGCGACGACGAGGGTAACGGGCGGCAGGATGACGGGTCCGACTAAGCATCGGGTGCGCCGCCCTGGGGTGACACCGGCGACCCCATCATCCGTGCCGCCGGCTCCTTGAACTTCTCTGGGCCGCCTCCTTGGGAGGCTGGCGTAGGGAGGCCGGAGAAGGCGAAGAAGGCGGGTGGCAAGCTGTCAAGTCGGAGTACGATGGCACTAACGCCTTCATAGCGTATTGATGGACCGCTGCCTCATCTTCCAGCTCTTCCTCCGGCGCCACCACCACCAACCCTCTCCTAGGCGACCGCCGCATGTTCTTTTGGCGCCTTTTGCTCCTCGTACCTTGCTTAGGCGCTCCTTCTACCCTTTTCCCTTCTTGTTTCATTTCCTGAGGAGCGGGACAAGAAAGGGATTATGGGCATCTTATCTTTTTTCAATTTGTAAGCCCACGAGCCTTATTTAGATCTAAAACCTATAATCTCCCCGATCATGTTTGTATTCCATACGAACCATACCTGTATGGAACGTATTAATGGAAAAAGGGTGCTTGCCAGGTCTTGTGTGCGTGTGAGCAAAGCCCATACCAAGGAACAAGTCCTTGTTATTTTCAATATATCACCGCTGCCCAGCAGCAGGCCTTGCCGTTCCCCCACTCCGTTCTCCACACTCACGCCTTTGGCGGAGGCATGGACGAAGTGGGGGTGGGCCCTACGCTTGTTTCCTTGCCGCCGCGGCTACAACCGTATTCTGAACCAAGGAGCTCTTGGGTAGTAGGAATGAGGGGAGCATGGCAGCCTTGGAACAAAACAAGGTTCCGTACGTCCCAAGTTTCATACGGAAATGCATAACAGGGGATGGGAAAACTTATCTAAATCTACAGCCCCTGGCAACCTTGACTTGCCGTGGGTGGACCTTCGTGTCTTCATCCCTCGGCAAGCTTGGCTTGCCGGGCCTGGAGCGCCGGCTTGTTCTCTTCCTTCCACTTGGTTTGGCGAAAACATTCATGTACCCTGCATACCAAAGAGGATGGATAGGAACAAAATGACGCAAACTCGACCTCTATGCTAGGGGTTAGTCGCCGCTAAGCACTATCAACCCTAACCGAGGGAGAGACTCAATCTAGCATGCATGCTATGACTCAGGGCGCCAGCGCTTCGTTTATTTATGCTCAGGGTCTGTGCCTGGCTTTGTACAAAGGGTTACATGCCTTGCCGGCAAGGCTTGTACAAAAGGTGGCTTGCCGGGAGGCCCACAGCCGCGCCTTATGGGTAAAACTTGCAAAGATGCTCGATTTTCCAGGAGTTGCTCACTGGAATGGCATCTTCGGTCTTCAGGCGGACTGCACTGGGCCTGGTGACTCGTGTTACCCGTTAAGGGCCTTCCCACTTCAGCGTCAACTTGTTGGAATTCTTGGCCGACTGAATGTGCCGAAGAACAAGGTCGCCTTCGTCAAAGATCCGGGCATGAACCTTGCAGCTATGGTAGCGGCACAAGGCTGGCTGGTAGCATGCTGCTCTCATAGCCGCCCGGAGACGATCTTCCTCAAGGAGCGTTGCGTCATCTTGCCGCAATCGCTCTTGCTCAAGCTCATTGTAAGCGAGCACTCGAGGTGACCCATATATGAGTTTTGTAAGGAGAACTGCTTCTGCCCCGTAGACCAGGGCAAAGGGTGTCTGGCCGGTGGCTTGATTTGGCTTCGTTCTGATCGACCAAAGAACCGTCGGCAACTCGTCAATCCAGCGCCTTCCACTCTTGCGCAACCCATCAAAAGTCTTCGTTCTTAAGCCTCGCAGAACTTCAGTGTTTGCTCTCTCTGCTTGGCTGTTGCTCTGTGGGTGTGCCACGGAAGCAAAACAGGCCTTGCTGCCGAGATCTTCAATGTACTGCATGAAGGCGTGGCTTGTGAACTGCGTGCCGTTGTTGGTGATGATCCTGTTAGGTACCCCAAAACAGCAAACTAGCCCCTTGAAGAACTTGATGGTTGACTGTGTTGTCACCTTCCTCACCGCTTCCATCTCTGGCCACTTTGTGAACTTGTCGATTGCAACTACAAGTACTCAAAGCCCCCGACGGCATGAGGGAAAGGGCCCAATATGTCGAGCCCCCAGACCGAGAAGGGCCAGGAGAGAGGGATGGTTTGAAGGGCTTGAGCTGGTTGATGAAGCTTCTTCGAATGGAACTGGCATGCTTCACACTTGGTTACTAGTGCTGTCGCATCCTGGAGGGAAGTGGGCCAGAAGAAACCTTGCCAGAAAGCCTTGCTAGCAAGGGCCCTCAACCCTATGTGGGAGCCACATATGCCTCCATGTATCTCTGCCAGCAGCTCTAGTCCTTCCTCCCAGGAGATGCACTTCAATTTCACCGCATTCGGTCTTTTTTTGTACAATACGTTGTCAACGAATTGGTACAGAGCAGACCGGTGGGCTACTCTCTCTGCCTCTTCCCGCTCCTCAGGAAGCTCTCCTATCTGGAGGAATCGGACGGTGTGTTGCGCCCATGCCGGAGCCCGTGGCTCAACGACAAGGACCAAAGGCATCTCTTCTGCCACGGGAGAGGTTGTCTCTACGGCTATAGTCTGAGGCCCTGCCGGAGTTGGTTTCCCCGTGGCAGGATCGGCATCCACGGCAACATCTTCACCAGCGGCTCTGGGGAGCTTGGTGGGGAAGTACTTGCCGGGGCCTAGCTTCCTCCGCTTGTTCTACCCGATTGATGGTTCGACAGATGGTTGAGTTAACTGAAGCACAAAAGTACCTGGTTCCACAGATAGCTTGAGGGCAGCGCGCTTTGACAGGTAGTCGGCGATGTCGTTTTCCATCCGAGGGACATGCTCTGCTTGTATACCGTCAAAGCGCTTCTCTAGTTTCCTCACTTCATCCACGTAAGCTTCCATCAACGGGCTTTGATAATCTTTGTTGATCTACCTGACGACGAGCTGCGAATCACCCCTGACGATGAGCTTTTTGACACCGAGGTCCGCCGCGATCCTGAGACCGGCAAGCAAGCCCTCGTACTCGGTGGTGTTGTTAGTTGACATCTCCTGGGGAAAATGCCTTTGGATGACATACTTGAGGTGCTCTCCGGTGGGTGCGACAAGCAGCACACCAGCACCGGCGCCTTGCAGCGAAAAACGCCCATCAAAGTACATGATCCAGTTGCGGCTCGTTTCCTTGTCGGGGAGAGTGGTCTCCTGTACCTCTTCGTCGGGCGTCGAGGTCCATTCGGCAATGAACTCCGCCAAGACTCGGCTCTGAATCGTCGAGGTGCTTTCGAACTTTAAAACAAAACTCGACAGCTCCAGGGCCCATTCCACGATCCTCCCCGTTGCATCTGGGTTATGCAATATCCGTTGCAATGGGAGGCGGGTGACCACGGTGATCTCGTGTGCTTGGAAGTAATGACACAACTTCCTTGAGGCCATAAGGAGGCCGAAGAGCAATTTTTGCACACCTGAGTACCTCGACCTAGCCCCCTGCAAGAGGGAGCTGACGAAGTAAACTGGGTGCTGCACCATTTTCTTCTTCTGCGCTGCTTCACTCAGTCGCGCGGGCCCTGTCGCACTGGCGTCAGCCTCCGCCGGGGACTCAGTCTTGCCGGGACCGAGCCCTGCTGGGGAGGGTTCCAGCTCGCCATCCGTTGACTCTGCCACTGCCGCTGCCTCTTCGTCGACCTCTCTCTACGCCACAAGTGCAGCGCTAACCACCTGTTTCATTGCCGCTAGGTACAGCAGCAACGGTTCTTGTGGTTTGGGCGCAACCAGCACTGGGTAGAGGAGAGGTACTTCTTCAAATCCTGCAGCGCTGCCTCGGCCTCCGGGGTCCACTCTATTGGGCCTGTCCTCTTCAAGATCTTGAAAAAAGGAAGGGCACGCTCCACGGACTTGGAGATGAATCTGCTCATGGCGACAACACAGCCAGTGAGCCGACGCATGTCTTTGATCCGTTTAGGTGCCTCAATCTGCTCGATGGCCTTGATCTTATCTGGATTTGCCTCAATCCCGCGCTGCGACACAAAGAACCCAAGAATCTTGCTGGACGGGACACCGAAGACACACTTCTCAGGGTTCAACTTGACGTTGATCTTGCGCAGGTTCGCAAATGTTTCCTCCAGATCTTGCACAAGTGTTGCTTTGTCCTTGGTTTTGACCACTATGTCATCCATATAAGCTTCCATATTTCTATGTAGTTGGGGCTCAAAACCGATTTGCACTGCTCTTGCAAAGGTTGAGCCAACACTCTTCAACCCGAAAGGCATCCGTAAAAAGCAATATGTACCACATGGGGTGATGAACGCTGTCTTCTCCTCGTCTTCTTTTGTCATGAAGATCTGGTGGTACCCTGAGTAGGCATCAAGGAATGATAACAGGTCACACCCAGCCGTGGAGTCAACAATTTGGTCGATGCGTCGTAACGGGAAGGGATCCTTTGGACAAGCCTTATTGATGTCGGTGTAATCAATACACAGCCTCCACTTCCCATTTGCCTTGCACACCACTACCTGGCTGGCCAACCATGTCGGATGGAGCACCCCCTTACCAAGCCTGCCGCCTCTAGTTTTCTGATCTCCTCCGTGATGAACTCCTGCCTCTCTAGAGCTTGCTTCCTGACCTTCTGCTTGATGGGCCGTGCATGAGGGCAGATAGCAAGATGGTGCTCAATCACTTCCCTGGGAACACCGGGGATGTCGGAGGCTTGCCATGGAAACACATCGACATTCGCCCGCAGGAAAGTGACGAGCTCGCTTTCCTATTTGCCGTCGAGGGTGGAGCTTATGGTAAAAGCTCCCCTCATGCCGTCCTCCTTGATGGGCACCTTCTTGGTCTCTGGTGGTGCAGCTCTGGACTTCTTGCTCTTGTCGGTGGAGCTCTTTGGCACGTCCTCAACGGGAGCGCAACACCCCGGAGAGGTGCGCTTGCCGGAGTGGGTGCGATGGGTCTCGCCGGTCTTTTTCCCTCCCGGGACTCCGTCCGTAGGAGCAGGTGCCTTGGCGGCAGCTACTGCAACTGCTTCCCGGTAGAGTTGGTCGGTGCAAATCAACGTGTCTTTCTTGTAGGAGGGGACGGTGATGATGTTCAATGGCCCGGGCATCTTCAGCGTGTTGTAGGCGTAATGTGACACCGCCATGAACTTGGCTAGTGCCGGGCGGCCGAGGATCCCGTTGTAGGGCAAGGGGATCTCGGCTACATCAAAGACAGTCCTCTCTGTCCTGTAGTTCAGCTTGCCTCCAAACGTCATGGGCAGCGTGACCTTTCCCTTCGGCTGACTCCTCTCCGGGTTGACCCCTTGGAACATGCCCGTCTCTTCGAGGTCTCCATCGGGGATCTACATCCTCTTGATCACAACAGGCGAGATTAAGTTCAGACCATCCCCGCCGTCAACCAGCATCTTCGTCACCTTGAGGTTGCAGATTGTTGGTGAATCCAACAACGGCAAGCACCCGACCGCAGTAGTGCGGTCAGGATGGTCCTCGGTGTCGAAGATGATAGGCATGCTGGACCACTTCAGCGGCTTCCGTGCGTTGAACGACGGCTCTACCGCTGTGATCTCACGCGCCCACTGCTTGAGTTGACGGTGGGATGTATGCAGCGAGGCACCACCATCGACACACATGGCTTCCCTGGCTTTCTGGAACTTGTGGTTGCCAGACTCATCGTCCTCGTCGTGATCATCGTCTTCCTGCTTCTTGTTGTGGCCCCGGGCGGGCTTCTCTTGCTGATTATCTTTGCCGCGGTGGCCGCCACGCCACTTGCCAGATCCCTCGACACCCTCTTGTCCCTTCTCCTTGTCCCGCCGCTCATACTCGGCTTTCTGTTTCTCAGCGAGCAGCTCCACTTGCCGGTAGTTCTGGAGGTCATGGCCCTTGGTGCGGTGGATCTTGCAATACTGCTTGTCGGAGCCCCCTGGCTTATCGGCAGCCGCCAAGGCCCGGCAAGCGACACACCTGGCAACCTCCTTGCCGGGGTCACTCGCCTTGGGTTTATTGGTAGCGCCAGTATCGTCGGACCCCTCGACGGCAAACACAGTCTTGCCCTTGCGCTTCCTGTTACGGCGCCGGCTCTTCTTTGTCGGGGTGGCGGTATCATCCGTCGAGTCGGTTTCTGCGCCGGCGTCTTCGCCGGGGTACTTCCTTCCCTCTTTAGCGTGAGTGCACCGATCGGCTAGAACATAAAGCTCGGCCACATCCTTGACCTTGTTCATCGCCAGCTCCTCACGCATCTTGCGATTGCACACATTCTGATGGAATGCACTGATCACGGCGACATGATGAATGTCGGGAATGTTGTACTACACTCGGCTGAACCTTTGGATGTACTTACGCAAGTTTTTTCCTTCTTTCTGGGGGATGATGTGCAAGTTGCTCGCCTGGCCATGAGCTTGGTGGCCTCCAGTAAAGGCGCCAACAAACTCATGACACAGATCCGCCCAAGAACAAATGGAGTCCACTGGCAAGTGAATCAACCATGACATAACATTGGGCTTCAGTGCCAACGGGAAGTAATTGGCAAGCACCTTATCGTCGCGGGCTCCAGCAGCTTGCATCGCGATGGTGTAGATGCTGAGAAACTCCGATGGGTGAGTCTTGTCGTTGTACTTCTCGCCAATGTCCGGCTTGAACGTGCGGTCCGAGGGCCACTGGAACTACCGCAGCTCACGGGTGAAGGCCGGACAACCCACCTTGTAGGGTAGGCCACCGTAGCCTCCCGGTGCTGGGTGGTCCGTAGTGGGCCCTGCCCGCCTGTCCGACTGGTGGCGCGCGTCACGCCGGCGCTCGATGGTGGTTCAAGCATCTTCATGAGCTCTCTCCCGAAGAACTTGATGTTGGTCGCGGTGGGTTCGCGGGTCAGACAACGCTATGGAGATATCATCGCGAGCGTCGTCATGATGGACCGACACCCGCGGTGGCCAGTATGGAGGAGGGGAGTGCACCGTGGCCGCATCGCCTCTGGCCCAACCTCCGCTGGCATGCGGTGGCTCGACAGAGCGACGACCTATGGGTCCCGCCAGCCGCAACTCATCATTGTTAGCGATGCCGATGAGGCTCCGGATGGTGGCCCTCCATTCGTCAAGCTTCTCCACAGCGGGAGGAAAGTCGAGGAGCAGCTGCGCGCGTGCTAGGGCTTCTGCTGGCGTGGGCGGCGGCGAAAGCTGTGTGGACCGCGATGCGCTTCGACTTCTAACCGCGTTAGAAGGAGCCCCATCACGGCCCCGCAGTTGTCCACCACCTCCACCAGCACCTCGTCGCGCATGCTGGCCCTCCTCATCATGTGTAGGGCGCATGGGACTCTTCCCAGGGAGGCTCCCAGGGTCACCAGCAGGGCAGCGCTACTCATCGCGCACGACCTGAGAAGAGCGTGCCGTGGCCGCTGGTGTTGGTGTCTTGGAGGTCACCGCGCCACCGTCTGGCGGCACGGCGACGCCCCTGGAGGGCCCCGCGCCGCTTGCGGGGGGGGGGAGGGGGCGACTCCGTTTTTGGAGCCCGCGGTGCGTGGCTCGTCGCCCGGCATACGAATGATGCTGCTCACCAGGCCTGGACTGCTAGGGCGATGTGGATGTCCGCGGGCCGCGCCACGGATTCTCTCCAGGACTAGCCCGCTACTGGTCCGCACCGGTACTGGCAGTCCGGTCCCGGATGAACCGATCGCCGTGGTCATCTTCTTCTTAGGAGCCATGGCGATGAAGAACTGCTAGGCCAACTACCAGACCAGATTCTCAAAATTGCGCCCCCTACCTGGCGCGCCAAAGATGTCGGTGGGAAACGACACCTATGGGGTCACGAGGATCCCTTCTGTGGTTGCGGGGGTGCAGGGTTGTGAGAAGAGCAGGATTAGCAACCAGCACAAGGATCGTTTACCCAGGTTCGGGCCGTGAGGAATGCGTAAAACCCTAGTCCTGCTTTGGTGGGTGTATTGAATGTTCTTGAGCTTTTGAACTAGCTACGATGGCCGAGTGGTTCCAAAGAGCCGAATCCCTATCCAGTACGCCATAGGCCTCCTTTTATAGTCGAAAGGGGATGCCACAGTGGCACACAGGAGGTGGAAAGGCCTACAGTGATATGAGCTTATCGCTCGTATTACAGGACAAGACGCATTTAATGCATAGCTTAGGTGTCCTCTTGCTTTATCGGGGACGGGAGCGAGGCCCGTCCCGTCCGTCACCGCTCCTCCTTCCTTCGACACGCGCCCTGGCTAGCGATGCATGCGGCACCATGTAGGCAGGCAAGCAGCTGAGGTGGCGCGGTGGTGGAGCCATCACGAAGATCTACATGTCACCACGCAGGCGTGTGCTGAGTTGGCTTGGAAGCTGCATGTTGCCACGCAGGTGCTTGCCCAGCTAGTTGGGCTGGCAGCTGCATGTGAACGGCGGTGGAGACTTGCTTGGTGCGGGCCAGGTGGTGGCCCCGCTGACGCTCTTGGCAAGGGCCTTGCCGGGTGGCCCGGCAAGGGTCTTGCCGTGGCGCGCTGTCGCCCCGGCAAGGATCATGCCGGGGGTCTTGTGGGTTTCCTCGGCAAGAATCTTCTCGAGGATCGTTGCCTTCCAATCCTCATCTGGTCTTGAATATGCTTTGTCTTCACAAAGATCTGCATGCCACCATGGAGGTGCCTCCCGAGCCCTGGCCCAACGTGGTTGATGGTGTTGGAGACCGTGGGTTCGAGGGTGGCTCACTCCGCTGGTGTGGACGAGCCGTGCCGGCAAGAGTGTGGGCGAGCCGCCCTGGCAAGGGGCTTGCCGGGGCCTTCGTCCATCTGCTCTCTGTGCTCTCGATCTTTGGCATTGCGCTGATCATCTTGTGGCTTCGACTCCTCCCTTTTTCCCTGCTAAGTGTGGCTTCGGCCAACGGCTCTGACTGCCCGCGCACAAGTAAGGGGTACAAAGGAGTGCCCCTACTTTAGTACACCGACACGGTGACGATGATGGCCCCGGCGGTGTTCCGGCACCACCGGGAGAGAGGGGGAGAGAGACCCCTTCTTCTTCTTCTTCCTTGAACTTCTCCCTAGATGGGAGAAGGGTTTCCCCTCTGGTCCTTGGCTTCCATGGCATGGGAGGGGTGAGAGCCCCTTCGAGATTGGATCTGTCTCTCTGTCTCTCTCTGTTTCTGCGTTCCCCGATTCTGCCCTTTCATTGTTTCTTATATTCCCGGAGATCCGTAACTCCGATTGGATTGAAACCTCCAACACGATTGTTTCCAGATATTAGCTTTCTTGCGGCAAAATAAGAGCTGCAACCGCCTTACGGGGTGTCCACGAGGGTCAGGGGCGTGCTCACCCCCCTAGGGCGCACCCCCTACCTTGTGGGCCCCTCGAGCATCATCTCGCGTTGATTCTTCTTCCCAAAAATCCTAAATATTCCAAAAAATATTCTCCGTTCATTTTTATCCCGTTTGGACTCCGTTGATATGGGTTTTCTGCGAAACAAAAAACATTCAACAAACAGGAACTAGCACTGGGCACTGGATCAATATGTTAGTCCCAAAAATAGTATAAAAAGTTGCCAAAAGTATGTAAGAGTTGTAGAATATTGGCATGGAACAATCAAAAATTATAGATACGACGGAGACATATCAGCATCCCCAAGCTTAATTCCTGCTTGTCCTCAAGTAGGTAAATGATAAAAAAGATAACTTTTGATGTGGAATGCTACCTAGCATAATCTTGATCATGTAATCTAATCATGTCATGAATATTAAGACATGAGTGATTCAAGGCAATTGTCTATCATTTGACATAAAAACAATAATACTCCGGGCATCCAACAAGCAATCATATCTTTTAAAATATCAATGCTAAAGAATGCTATCCCTACAAAATCATATAGTCTTGTATGCTCCCTTTTCTTAACACAAGGTATCCCTCATGCCCATCCCGGTGTCAGCCAAGCAATTGGTTCATACTTTTTAACGCGCTTCAGCTTTTTCAACCTTCACGCAATACATGAGCACAAGCCATGGATATAGCACTACAGGTGGAATAGAGTATGGTGGTGGAGGTTGTGTGGAGAAGACAAAAAGGAGAAAGTCTCACATCGACGCAGCTAATCAACGGGCTATGGAGATGCCCATCAAATGATGTCAATGCGAGGAGTAGGGATTGCCATGCAGCGGATGCACTAGAGCTATAAGTGTACGAAAGCTCAAACTGAAACTAAGTGGATGTGCATCCAACTTGCTTGCTCATGAAGACCTCGGGCATTTGAGGAAGCCCATCATCGGAATATACAAGCCAAGTTCTATAATGAAAATGCCCACTAGTATATGAAAGTGATAACCCAAGAGACTCTCTATATAAAGAACATGGTGCTATTTGAAGCACAAGTGTGGTAAAAGGATAGTAACATTGCCCCTTCTCTCTTTTTCTCTCATTTTTTTATTTTCTCTTTTTTATATTTTTTTGGTGGGCTTCTTTGGCCTCTGTTTTTATTTGGGCTTCTTTGACCTCTTTTATTTTTCATAAAGTCAGGAGACTCATCCCGACTTGTGGGGGAATCATAGTCTCCATCATCCTTTCCTCACATGGGACAATGCTCTAATAATGATGATCATCACACTTTTATTTACTTAAAACTCAATATTACAACTCGATACTAGAACAAAATATGACTCTATATGAATGCCTCTTGTAGTGTACCAGGATGTGCAATGATCTAGCATAGCAATGACATCAAAAAATGGACAAGCCATGAAAACATCATGCTAGCTATCTTACGATCATGCAAAGCAATATGACAATGAATGCTCAA
Source organism: Aegilops speltoides (assembly GCA_021437245.1). NCBI lineage: Eukaryota > Viridiplantae > Streptophyta > Magnoliopsida > Poales > Poaceae > Aegilops > Aegilops speltoides. The sequence goes on along the minus strand of CM038146.1, from coordinate 408,034,546 downwards.
GTCATGTATATGATGATGATGAAAGTTGCATGGCAATATATCTCGGAATGGCTATGGAAATGCCATAATAGGTAGGTATGGTGGCTGTTTTGAGGAAGATATAAGGAGGCTTATGTGTGATAGAGCGTATCGTATCATGGGGTTTGGATGCACCGACGAAGTTTGCACCAACTCTCGAGGTGAGAAAGGGCAATGCACGGTACCGAAGAGGCTAGAAATGATGGAAGGGTGAGAGTGCATATAATCCATGGACTCACATTAGTCATAAATAACTCATATACTTATTGCAAAAGTTTATTGCCCCTCGAAGCAAAGTACTACTACACATGCCCCTAGAGGGGAGGTTGGTAGGAGTTAACCATCGCGTGCCCCCGACCTTCACGCAAAGATAAACAATCAAAATACAATGCGCGCCAATATGGTTACATAGTTAGGAGACCATACGTGCATGCTTCAGGAATCACAAACCTTAACACCAATATTCTTACTAAACACAACCATTTACTAGAACCTCCCACATATTATCATCTTTATATCACAAAACTATTGCAAGGAATCAAACATATCATATTCAGTGATCTACAAGTTTTATGTAGGATTTTATGACTAACCATGTGAATGACCAATTCCTGTCATCTCTCTAAATAGATATAAGTGAAGCAAGAGAGTTTAATTCTTTCTACAAAAGATATGCCCACGCTCTAACAATTATAAGTGAATCAAAATAGCATTCTACAAATGGCGGTTTTTTATGTGAAGAGAAACAGGCAATCCAAACTTCAAATGATATAAGTGAAGCACATGAAGCATTCTATAAAGCCATACTCAAAAGATTTAAGTGAAGTGCAAAGATCATTCTATAAATCAACCAAGTACTATCTCATACCAGCATGGTGCATAAAATAAAAGTGAAAACTAAATGCAAAAGACGCTCCAAGATTTGCACATATCACATGAATGAAACGAAACCGAAAACATACCGATACTTGTTGAAGAAAGATGGGATGCCTTACGGGGCATCCCCAAGCTTAGACTCTTGAATATCCTTGAATATTTACTAGGGGTGCATTGGGCATCCCCAAGCTTGAGCTCTTGCCTCTCCTCCTTTTCCTCATATCGAGACCTCCTCGATCTTCGAACACTTCATCCACACAAAACTTCAACAGAAAACTCGGTAAGATCCGTTAGTATAATAAAGCAAATCACTACTCTAGGTACTGTTGAAAACCAATTCATATTTTGTTTTTACATTTTAGATACTGTAATATAACTTTTCCATGGCTTAATCCACTGATAGAAATTGATAGTTTCATCAAAACAAGCAAACTATGCATCAAATACAGAATCTGTCTTAAACAGGGCAGCCAATAGTAATATGAACATTCACCGTACTTCTGGTACCCCAAAAATTCTGCCCAAATTAGGAAACATAAACAATTTGTATAGAAAGACAGTGCAAAAAGTTTCAGAACGGTTTGACGTTCCAGTAAAAAATGTAAAATCGCGTATTACAGCCAAAGTTTCTGTCCTGCACCGCACAAACCAACAGGCATTGTAAACATCCTAAAGACAAACCTTGGCACATTATTTTTATAATACAATGAAATTGTACAAGGGGATAATTATTTTTGTTGAAAATATTATGTAATAAAGATTCATAAAGTTTCTGTGAGCATGAACAAAGTTCAAGAAGCTCCCCCACTTGAACAATGCTTGTCTTTCTCAGTTTCACATTCCTTTTTGAAAAGTTTTGGGTTCCCCTCTTTATATTTTTTGTTTTTAGACTATATAAAAGCACTCAACAGAAATAAATGACTCTCTAAAACTTCCGGGTTGTCTCCCTGTCAACGCTTTCTTTAAAGCAATTAAGCTAGGCATATAGTGCTCAAGTAATGAATCCACCCGGATCCCAAGGTATACCAAAGCCAATTTTAATTAACGATGATTTGTAAATTAGTAGTGAGCACAAAGTAACATATATCATGCAACAATGAAGTCTAACTCTCTTCCTATGCATCGGCATGTCATAAAAGAACAATTCATGCACACCAAGTAAAGGCCAATGCATAGTATAAGCAGTTTCTTGCGATTCTATCGTGTTGGAAACACAAAGAGGCGGAGATGTAGTTCCTCCCTCATAATAATTGCAAGTTGGAGCAGCAAGCACATGCATATTATATCTATCAAAATCATCATGTGCAACGGTAAAATGCAACCTATCAACATAATCATTAATAAGAGCAAACTTCTCCGATATAGTGTAGTTTGGAGAATTCAAAAAGATTATAGGACTATTATGTGTGGGTGAAATAGCAACAATTTCATGTTTAACATAAGGAACAATAGCAAGTTCATCTCCATAAGCATAATTCATATTGGCATCTTGGCCACAAGCATAGCAATCATCATCAAAAAGGGATATTTCAGACGAATTAAAGGGATCATAGCAATTATCATAGCAATCATCCTTCGGTAAGCACGAAGGGAAATTAAACAATGTATGAGTTGAAGAGTTACTCTCATTAGAAGGTGGGCACGGGTGATCAATCCGCTCTTCCTCCTTTTGTTCTTCGCTCTCCTCCTCATCTTTTTCATCCAATGAGCTCACAGTTTCATCAATTTCTTCTTCCATAGACTCCTGCAAAATGTTAGTCTCTTCTTGGACAGTAGAGGAGTCCTCAATATATGGTTTAAGATAGGCATTAGAAGCATAATTATCATAACAATATTTAAGTATGCCAAAATTTTCAGATTTGCAAAGAGTAGCATCATACGTTTCAATCAAAGAAGCAATTTCATAAGCACCCGTAAAAGCAACAAATTCTTCAATTTGTTGAACATCATAGTAATTGTAAACACCCTTAGCATACGAAGATACGATTCCATTATCACTAAACTCACATTGGTAGGGAAGGTGTTTCTTAGGGTTTTCAAAACAACAAGTAACATCATATATTTCACATAAATTCCAAGCATAGCATTTCAAACGATGAATTTGATCCAGTAAAAGTTTCCCTTTTTTAGATATGTGGTGTCGCACATAACAAGCATGCTCATGTAAATATTTGCCCTCAACTAAGCTAGTTGGGGTTTCAGCACGAGCACATAGGGATCGAAGATGATCCAAGTAAAAAGCTTCAGGAGTGTGATAGATTTTGAGTGGTTCTTCAACCATTGGTGTAGTAGGTACAACTAATTTTTTTGGTATTTTGCGTTTCCTACCCATAACTAAAGATAGAAAACAAGAACGCGAAATAAAAATTACTTAGTGATAAAGCAAACAAGCACACAAGAGAATATTCACCCCACGCTATAACTCCCCGGCAACGGCGCCAGAAAAAGGTCTTGATAACCCACAAGTATAGGGGATCAATTGTAGCCTCTTTTGATAAGTAAGAGTGTTGAACCCAATGAGGAGCTAAAGGTGGAACAAATATTCCCTCAAGTTCTATCGACCACCAATACAACTCTACGCACGCTTGACGTTCGCTTTACCTAGAACAAGTATGAAACTAGAAGTACTTTGTAGGTGTTATTGGATAGGTTTGCAAGAATATACAGAGCACGTAAATATAAACTAGGGGTTGTTTAGATAAAGAATCAATAAATTTAGTATAGCAAGTGTGGAAAAGTGGTGGTAGGAGTTGCGGAATTTTCCCTAAGCAATTGACTACTTTACTAGACCGATAGCAAGTTTTATGTGGGAGAGGCCACTGCTAGCATGTCATCCTTGACTTGGAATTCTATGCACTTATGATTGGAACTATTAGCAAGCATCCACAACTACTAACATTCATTAAGGTAAAACCCAACCATAGCATTAAGATATATTAGTCCCCCTTCAATCCCGTATGCTTCAATTTCTATGCTAGGTTGAAGCTTCTGTCACTCTTGACCTCCAATACATAGTCCTATCAACATACAACTAACCCTATGGTGTGATCCACGCGCACGCTCATATGATGGGCAGCAAAGGACAGCAACATAACCACAAGAAAATTAAACCAATCATAGCAATTCACCAATTATCGATAGGACAACAAAATCTACTTAGACATCATAGGATGGCAACACATCATTGGATAATAATATGAAGCATAAAGTACCATGTTCAAGTAGAGGGTACAACAGGTTGCGGGAGAGTGGACTGTTGTAGATAGATGGGGGAAGGTGATGGATATGTTGGTGAAGATGACGGAGGTGTTGGTGTAGATCGCGGTGATGATGATGGCCCCGGCGGCGTTCCGGCGCCACCGGGAGAGAGGGGGAGATCCCCCGTTCTTCTTCTTCTTCTTCCTTGAACTTCTCCCTAGATGGGAGAAGGGTTTCCCCTCGGGTCCTTTTCTTCCATGGCATGGGAGGGGCGAGAGCCCCTCCGAGATTGGATCTGTCTCTCTGTCTCCCTCTGTTTCTGCGTTCCCCGATTCTGCCCTTTCACCGTTTCTTATATTCCCGGAGATCCATAACTCCAATTGGATTGAAACCTTCAACACAGTCTGTTTCTGGATATTAGCTTTCTTGCAGCAAAAGAAGAGCAGCAACTGCCTTACGGGGTGTCCACGAGGGTCAGGGGCGCGCCCACCCCCCTAGGGCGCGTTCCCTGCCTCATGGGCCCCTCGAGCATCATCTCGCGTTGATTCTTCTTCCCAAAAATCATAAATATTCCAAAAATATTCTCCGTCAGTTTTTATCCCATTTGGACTCCGTTTGATATGGGTTTTCCGCAAAACAAAAAACATGCAACAAACAGGAACTGGCACTAGGCACTGGGTCAATATTTTAGTCCCCAAAATAGTATAAAAAGTTGCCAAAAGTATGTAAGAGTTGTAGAATATTGGCATGGAACAATCAAAAATTATAGATATGACAGAGACGTATCAACACTCCACCCTTGAAGCTAAACATTTTATGCCACTCGTAATTCCTTAGTTTAGTTGTTCAAATACGAATTTGATATGATTATAATGTTCCTACTTCTGTTTTGAAATGTGTGTCTGCCTGTTATAGAGACATAAGGGGTTTGTATATCTGTGTGTGGTCTGATCAGCACGGTTGGGGGGTGAACTTTGCATATGCAGGGGTTTATAGGGAGACCCTCTTCGAGTTGAATCCGCAATGCATTCCAAAGATAATCTGACTACTTTTTATGTTTTCATGAATCTTAGATTCTGAACAGCATCATAATGATTATGAGCTTGCACGCATGAAAAGAATAAAGCAGAACAATGCCATGGCTGTCAAACTTGGCATTAAGGGACTGAAATCAAGTCTGGATGCAATGCAATGCAAACGCTCTCAACCTATAGATTCATGCTTAGAATATGATCCTAACAGTGATTCTAAGCTAGAGGGAGACAAAAGTAAATGTAGCTCCCTAGTGGAGGAGTCAGAGGCAGATGCCCTATCTTATTCACCCATCATGGTGCTTGCTCTAACTTTCCAAGGTTATATTGGTTGCACATATCTTGCAACTGATGCTTTGCATTGCTTCTACTTTGTCGTACCGCCATTAGCTTAGTTTACACATCATGTATGTGAATACGCCCTGCCTATCCATTTTCAGTACATATTCCATCTGTCATTATACCATATTTATCCATTCAGATGATGTTCTTGTGTATCAGACGTTCAAAAGGAAGAGGGCGATTGCTGATCACAGAGGAGCACAAGCAAAGTATTTGGAAAGGTAGTGACACCTGATAAATCAAATAGCCCATTAGCTGTAGTTGCAATATCACCTGACCCACAAAAAAACCCAACTCTAGCAGACTCTAGCCCTACTACACTAGTCATTTCTGATGCCCCAACTCAGTAGACCCCAACTGCAGCAAACAGTATGATGATGCCAGTTGACATAGCACCAGCTCTACGATGCAAAACCCCCATTCCAGCAAAGAGTACACCAAATCCACTTGCCAAATCCTTTTTCGAACCAGAGAGAGCCCCAATTGCAGCAAATAGGACCCCTGTTCCATTTCTTCCCAGTTTAGAAGACTAAGCTTATATTGTTGTCAGGAACTTTGTGCGCATCTTTCCTTCATGGAAAGATTATACCGCAGACACAGAACAATTTCCAGTCTTCCTTCACAACTTACGCGTAAGTAATGTACTAATGTTATTCATGGTAATTACTGCATATGTTTCTGCTGACAGAAGACACAAGATTTCATTCTTTTAAATAGGCGAGGACCAAGCTGGATTTTCAAGATGAGCAAGGGTTGGTTGCACTTTTCAAGCACTCATTGATGAAGTATATTTCCTACCTGAGGCAAGCGCACTTCGATGGCAAGCCTCTAAATGAAGTTTATGTAAAGTCTCTGGTGCTACATTTATCCGACGGTGACTGGAATAATCTTGTTACACATTGGTCTTGTCTGCAGCGTAAGCTACTATCTATGATATCACATCACAATTTGAACTACATTTCTGAATTTTCCTTAATGTCTCACTTGTATGAAAACTTTTAGCAGAAGAACATTCATTCTCAAGGGACCAAAGAATCTCGCAAATATACTGCACACTGCATTGCTCTTGTGAGTACCTCTTGCCCTGTATAACCATACTTACTTTCATAGTTGTTTGATTATGTAGCATCACTGCACATGTTAGCCTTGTTATCGTCCATTTGGTGGACATTATAAGATCCATATGGACTCTTACATAAATTTAGAATCAACCCAATGCTTTTGAAGAGGTTTAGCTCTGTAGTCCTCTTGTAAGGACTGAACGTTGTCTATCACTATAGTTATATTAACAGCTACTCCCTCCGTCCCATAATATAAGAACGTTTTGTACAGTACACCAGTATTTAAAACACTCTTGTATTATGGGAAGAGGGATTGGTTCTTTGTGTAGCATTCTGCATCTTATCTCCCTCGCCCACCATTTACTAAAAAAGATCAGATCTATATTTAATCTTACCAAAAAGTAGAATACAGAGACAATGCCAGTGCAAAAGTGTAGCCCATTGCTCTTGTCAGTACATTTTGTCCTGTAATGATTGTACTTCCAGGGATTGGTAGTTGATTATGTAGCATCAATCTGTATCTTATCTTCATTATTCTCTATCCCTTCCAGTATTATCATATCTATAATTACTCTCTACAAAATGTAGAGTACATGCAATGCTTATGAAGAAGATTCTATGCTAAAATTCTTGAGTTATCCTTCCCTTGACACGGAGAAGGGCATTATAAAGCCGGTGTTAATTGTTAAATGTAAGTCAGTCCTTCTAAAGTCTTTATCCTCAACTGCTGTTTAATTTGCTCATACTATCATTTACTGCTGTTTAGTTTGCTGTTTCTATCAAAATGCATGTTCGCAAGAACCATAAGTTCTAAGTTTCACTTGTAAAACCAAATTCCTTATTCATACCATGCACATTACTCAATACTCCCTATATGTATGCTTGTTTTTGTGGATCTATAATCCAGTGTGTGGTGAAGCAGCTCACGTTTGCACCTTGTCATCTCCTGTTTTATCGTACTGATGTGGCTGATGATATGAACAACATGCCATGCACATTAACCAAAATAGATACAATGATTGTCTTTGCCCTTCATCTATGCTTGTTATGTTGACATGGTAATCCAGTAGTGTGATGAAGCTCCCCGCATTATGAACAATGCCAAATTATGTATTAATATTTTGAACTTACTCTTTATTTTCTAATTTGAAATTGGATGGAATTGACAGCATAGTTATCATCTTTGTTTATACACGTGCAAAACCTGTCATCTCTCTGCTTGTTTCAGGGTGATATGCCTGATGGCATGCACAAGCCTGTTGAAGGCTGTGGGACAAACCCAACATATATTGCAGCAAAGAAGGCAAAACATCTTGAACATAGCGAGACAACCCCAAAGTCTTGTCTTGATGCAGTGTTCAAGTTACTTGAGACTAGCAGTCAGACAAGCTCACAGAATTCACTGTCTGAATCAGTTCGACTTCTTCACTCCCAAGTTCTAGCAGAAAGGCATTCTGCAACTCAACTTTGACTTGAAGTCCTATCCATAAGAAAGATTGCGGAGAACACCAATGAGAACCTCATTGCTAAACAGCCACACCTGGAAACTATGACCGACATGCTAGGCCGGTCTCACAGCCTTTCTCAGCAGCTTGCACAGCAGTTCCCGCGCAAGGCTAACCTTTGTTGAACTGTCTTGGAAGTGGTCTCGGTTTAGTATTATTTTGTTACACTGCAATGGTGCCCAGTGTTTGTAATCTGCTTCTTCGTTTCGCTTTATGATCACTGGTGTGAACTTCGATGCCCAGTGGATGTCATATACCATAAATCCTTTATTGTATAGTGTAGGTTTATTCTTAGTTACTATGCCGTAATTTCTTTATTGTATAGAGTAGGTTTGTTCTTAATTCCTACTAGTTACTGCAATCATTAGCTATCTGGAAAAACATTCTGATGTTGTCGACTGGGCCGAAACATTTGCCTCTAACAGGCCTGGTTTTTAGCGGGCCACATTTGAGCCGGCCTGCATCTTTCTTGGGCCCGAATGATTGGGGCCTTCACACTTTGTGCCAGGCCCACAACTTACTCCGGCCTATATTCGGCCCAAATTTTAGTTGGGCCTTTTGTGGACCCAGCGCTTACTTTGGCCCAGGTAGCGTTGGGACATTAATAGGCTGAATATTCTATTGGCCTGTTACGGCCCAGATGAAACCATGGGCCTTTAGCAGGTCGAAATGCATGTTGGGCCTCGATTTTCACAAGTCGTCGACGGGCCTTCAACAGGCTGAAATGTAGACTGGGCCTTTTTGGGCCCAGCTATATGACGGGCCATTACCAGGCTGAAACATATCTTGGGCCTTACTTGGCCCACTGCTATCATGGGCCTTTAAGAGGCCGAAAGCTTAGTACAGGCATCAACGGGCCGAATTATACAACAAGCCTTTAACAGGCCCAAAGTCACGTTGGGCTGAACTGTTGCCACCTTTATCATGGGCCGTTAGTGGGTCGGATGTCGTGTTGGACCATATATGGCCCATGGGTAGCACGGACCATTCCCAGGCTGAAAGACACACCGGGCTGAAATGGGCCCATGTCTACAGCGGGCCTCTAACAGGACGAAAGTCACTGGGCTGTAATTGCGCCCAAATATTCAGCGAACAATTAACGGGCCAGATCTAGCTTTGGGGCGTAAATGGGCCTTTATTAAACAAGTCGCTATTGGGCTGGCCCACTAGTACCTGAGTAAGTACTACAGGCCTTTGACTGGTCCGGCCTTTTTAACCTATATAGGCCTCTGTTGGGCCCTGCCTCATGTCGACGTATCATAGGCATGTCTCCTCCAATGGATGGGCGACATCTGGCCCACTAACGAGCTGACACGTGTTTCCTCCGTCCAATCAAAAAATTTACACGTGGAAATTTCCCATTTGTCTGGGCTATTAATGGGTTATCGGATCCAAAACCGGACCCGATAGCTTAACAGCGTTCCGTTACGGTGGATGCCACGTGTCAGTCACCCTTGACGAAAGCACTTCTGTGACGCGCGATTTATCGTCATGGAAGTGGACACTACCGTGATGATAATTTTGGTAATGTCATGGAACACTTCTACGAGAGCACAGGTATGACTATGTTGATTCTGTCATAAAATCGTCATGGATGTACATGCATGACAGAAAACGCGACGTACTATGACAAACACGTATCATCACGGAAGTGTATTTTTTATGTAGTGGCCCCCTCTGGTAGTTATTTTCTCCAATAATTCTTAAATATCCCATAAAAATCTCCATGAACTTTTAGCTTATTTGGAGTTGTGCAGAATAGGTAGCTTTAACGTGCTTTTTCAGGTCCAGAATTCCTGCTGCCGGTATTCTCTCTCTTTGTGTAAACCTTGCATTATGAGAGAAAAGGCATTACTATTACTCCCAAAAGCATTATTATTCATAAAAATATTATAAATAACAGTAGGAAAACATGATGCAAAATGGACGAATCAGCATTGTACGTCCATTATTAATGTCTATCAGGTTCCTAATCACAAATATGATCAATCTTATTCAACTTTTCTTCTATCGTATTATTGAAAACTTTTTGAGCATTGATAAATTATTTAATATTATTCTCAAGATCAGAGGTGTTCATATTATTATTATAAGAAGGATTACCATAGGAGCCACCATAATTATTAGAGGAATTTCTAGGAAAAGGCCTAGGATTAATATTACTTCTATAAGCATTGTTATTAAAAATTGTTTCGGGAGACAAAATTCACATCTATGGAATCACTATTTTGCTCAATCAAGGTAGACAAAGACACATCATTAGGATCAATAGGAGCATTTTTATTAGCAATCAATTTCATAAGAGCATCAACTTTTTCACTCAAAGTACTAATTTCTTCAACCGAATTAAGCTTTTTACTAGTAGGAGCTCTTTTGGTATGCCATTGTTAATAATTTGCCATAATATTATCGAGCAACTTAGTAGCTTCACCCAAAGTAATTTCCATAAAAGTACCACCCGCGGCGGAATCTAAAGGATTTCTTGAGACTAAATTCAGTCGTGCATAAATTTTTTGTATGATCATCCAAAGATTTAACCCATAAGTAGGACAATTTCTTGGCGTCAATTTCATTCTTTCCCAAGATTGCGCAACATGTTCATGCTCAAGTTGCTTAAAGTTCATGATCTGAGTTCTAAGGGAAATAATTTTTGCAAGCGGAAAATATTTAGTAATGAAAGCATCTTTGCATTTATCCTAAGAATCCATACTATTGCGCGGCAAAGAAGAGAACCAAATTTTTGCACAATCTCGCAAAGAAAACAGAAATAATGTCAACTTCACAATATCATTGTCCACATCTTTTTTATGTTTGCATGTCGCATAATTCAATGAATGTGTTAAGAAGGGACGCGACATCGTCATTAGGAGTACCGGAAAATTGATCTTTCATAACAAGATTCAACAAAGCGGTATTAATATCACAATATTCCACACTAGCGGCGGGAGGAGCAATCAGAGTGCTAATAAAATCATTATTGTTGATATTGGAAAAAGCATACAGCTTGGTGTTTTCTTGAGTCATTGTGACTAGCCAAACAAGATTGCACACAAAAACAGATCCGACGAGAAAACAGTGAACAAAAAAGAGGGCGAATAAAACGACAAATTTTTGTGAAGTGGGGGAGATGAAAATGAGAGGCAAATGGAAAATAATGTAAATTGCAAGGAGATGAGATTTGTGATTAGGAACCTGATAGATGTTGATGATGTCTCCCTGGCAATAGCGCCGGAAACCGACGAGTTGTCGGGAGACTATCTTGACTTGATCCTCCCCGTCAACGGTGCCAGATATCCTTTCTTGATGGCTCGTGTCCACGTCAATTTTTCCCCGAAGAGGAAGAGATGATGCAGCACAACTATGGTAGGTATTTCCCTTAGTGATGAAACCAAGGTTATCGAACCAGTAGGAGAACCAAGCAACACTATGTAAACGGTACGTGCACACAAAGAACAAATACTTGCAGCCCGACGCATAAGAGGGGTTGTCAATCCCTCCCGGGTAAAAAGATAGATTGATTTGTATGATTTTGGATAAATAGGTATGTCGATAAAACAAAATAAAATAAATAAAGAAAAAGTGCAGCAAGGTATTTTTGGGTTTTTAGAATTATAGATCTGAAAACAAAAAAAAGAAAAATAGATCTCGAAGCAAATATGATAAAGAATAGACCCTGAGGCCGTAGATTTCACTAGTGGCTTCTCTCGAGAAAATAGCATATGTTGGATAAATAAATTACTATTGGGCAATTGATAGAACTTCAAATAATCATGACGATATCCAGGCAATGATCATTATATAGGCATCAGGTCCAAGATTAGTAGACCGACTCCTGCCTGCAGCTACTACTATTACTCCACGCTTCGACCGCTATCCAGCATGCATCTAGTGTATTAAGTTCAAGGAGAAACAGAGTAATGCAATAAGAACGATGACATGATGTAGACAAGATCTATTCATGTAGGAATAGACCCCATCTTGGAATATTGGGGTATTTATAGAGCAAAGAGGCGGTGCAGGAGGCCACCGAGGTGGGCACAACTCACCAGGGCGCGCTTGGGCCCCCAGGCGCACCTAGGTGGGTTGTACCCCCCCCCCCTCGAGGCATCCCTCTGGCACATCTTTGGCCCATTCTGTGTCTTCTGGCCTAGAAAAATTCTCCAAAAAGTTCTGCTGCGTTTGGACTCCGTTTGGTACTGATTTTCTGCGAAGTAAAAAACAAGCAAAAAACAACAACTGGCATTGGGCACTATGTCAATAGGTTAGTCCCAAAAAATGATATAAAGTTGCTATAAAATCACTATAAAACATCTAAGAATGATAATATAATAGCATGGAACAATCAAAAATTATAGATACGTTGGAGACGTATCAACATCCCCAAGCTTAATTCCTGCTCGTCCTCGAGTAGGTAAATGAAAAAACAAAATTTTTGATGTGGAATGTTGCCTAACATGTTCATCACATTATTTTCTTTTGTAGCATGGACAGTTGGACTTTTATATGGTTCAAAGAAATAGGCTAGTTTTGACATGAAGATTTCAATACTCAAGCATATCAACAAGCAACCATGTCTTTCAAAATTTCAACACTAAAGCAAGTTATCCCTAGCCCATCATGCTCAATCATTGGTCCATTCATGAAACACACTTGCATATTAGCTACATCTAATGCTCAAGTACGATCATAGTGCCCCCTTGTTGGTGCTTTATAAGAGAAGATGGAGACTCAAATAAAATAAAATTAGCATAAAGTAAATAGAAAGGCCCTTCGCAAAGGGAAGTAGGGATTTGTAGAGGTGTCAGAGCTCAAAGCAAAAATTAAGAGATAAAACATTGTGGGTGGCATGCCTTTCCTGTCAATGAAAACGATCAAGTAAGTCCCAATACTTTCCATGCTAGATATATCATAGGCGGTTCCCAAACAGAAATTAAAGTTTATTCCTTTTTCCACCATACTTTCACATTCCATGGCTAATCGTATCCACGGGTACCGTCCATACGAATACTTTCCAAGGAATATTATTTGACAACATAAAGTAAATTCATTTTCCATTTTGGGACTGGGCAACCCTAATACCTTTACCGTACTCTCGCGCAATGACAAGTGAATAAACACTCATCTTGAGAATAACACATCTAGCATGGAAAAATATCAGCCACCCCCTACCGTTTCATGAGCGGTACGAGCACACAAAAGGGAAATTTATTTTGAAAACTAGAGATGGCACATACAAATTTGCTTAGAACGGCACGGAAATACCACATATAGGTAGATATGGTGGACTCATATGGCAAAACTGGGTTTTAGGATTTTGGATGCACAAGTAGTATTCCCACTTAGTGCAAGGGAAGGTTACAAAATAGATTGAGAAGCATCCAACCAAGAAAAGAAAAATCACATAAGCGAGCATTAAGCATAACTAACACCGAATAATGCACCACAAGTAGGATATAATTTCATTGCATAACTATTGACTTTCGTGCTTGCATAAGAAATCACAAACCTTAACACCAATATTCTTACTAAAACATAATTACTCATCAACATGACTCACATATCACTATCATCATATCACAAAACTATTACAAAGAATCAAGTTTATTTTTTCAAATGATCTTCATGAAAGTTTTTATTATATCCCTCTTAAATATCTATCACTTTGGGACTAGTTTAATAGATAGCTCAACAAATCTAAGTGAAGAACATGAGATAAAAAATTTCATCTCTCGAAATAATATAAGTGAAGCATGAGAGAATTTCTTCAAAAATTTACTAGCTCTCAAATAAATCTAAGTGAAGCATGTGAGCATTTCTTAAAAAATATTAAAGCACACCATGCTCAAAAAGATATAAGTGAAGCACTAGAGCAATTCCATATCTCAAATAAAAATTAAGTGAAGCATTAAGAGCAATTCTAACAAATCATAGCATAATTTTGGCTCCCTCAAATAGGTGTGTTCAGCAAGGATATATGACACAAACTAAAAGCCAAAACAAGCAAAGGCTCATATCATACAAGATGCTCCAAGCAAAACTCATGATATGTGATGAACAAAAATATAGCTTCAAGTAAAATACCGATGGCCATTAGAAGAAAGAGGGGATGCCCCACAGGGGCATCCCCAAGCTTAATTGCTTGTTTCTCTTTGGATAATAACTTGGGGTGCCATGGGGCATCCCCAAGCTTAGGATCTTCTCACTCCTTATTCCTTCATCCATCGTGATCTCACCCAAAGATTGAAAACTTCAATCACACAAAACTCAACAAAACCATTGTGAGATCCGTTAGTATAAAAAAGCAAATCACTACTCTAAGTATTGTTGCAAACCCATTCATATTCTATTTTTTTCATTATATCTACTGTATTCCAACTTTACCATGGCTTATACCCTCCAATACAAATCATAGATTCATCAAAATAAGCACACAACGCAACAAAAACAGAATCTGTCAAAAACAGAATAGCCTGGAGCAATCTGAAAACTTCGAATACTTCTGTAACTCCACAAATTCTGAAAAATTAGGACATCATGGGCAATTTTTGTATCAATCTTCTGTACAAAAATCAGGATTTTATGCACTTCTGCAATTTAATAAAATGTTTTACTGGGCGCAAAAGTTTCTATTTTTCAACAAGATCAAATCAACTATCACCCGACATGATCCCAAAGGCTTTACTTAGCAAAAAACTGATGAAAATATAAAAACACAATCATAATAGTAGCATAATTGTGCAAACACTCTAGAATAGAAAGAAAAAGGCAAAAATAAATTTTATTCATTGCGTTGCCTCCCAACAAGCGCTATTGTTTTACGCCCCTAGCTAGGCATAATGCACAGATCTAAGTATTGTCATCTTTGGTCCTAGATCCATAGGATGCCCTCATGATTGATTCGTATGGTGGCTTGATTCTTGTTTAAGGGAAGTGTTCCATCCCCTTTCTTAGTGGAAACTGAAATTTAATATTGTTTTCTTTCATATCAATCATGGCACCAATAGTACGTAAAAATGGTCTACCAAGTATTATTGGGCAAGACGGATTGCAATCAATATCAAGAACTATAAAATCTATGGGCATATAATTCCTACTTGCAAGAATAAGAACATCATTAATTCTTCCCATGGGCATTTTAATAGTAGAATCCGCCAAGTGCAAATTTAAAGAATATTCTTCAATATCGGTACCAAGTACATCACATAAAGATTTCGGAATTGTGGAAACACTAGCACACAAGTCACATAAATCAAAACACTCATAATTTTTAATCTGTACTTTGATAGTAGGTTCCCATTCATCATGTAATTTTCTAGGAATTGAGACTTCTAATTCCAACTTTTCTTCCAAAGCTTTCATCATGGCATCTACGATATGTTTAGGAAAAACTTTATTTTGTACATAAGCATGGGGTGAATTAATCATGGATTGCAACAAAGAAACAAAATCAATCAAAGAGCAACTATCATAATTAAAGTCTTTGTAATCCAAAAGAGTGGGCACATCACTAGTTAAAGTTTTGACCTCTCCAAACCCACTTTTATCAATTTTCTCAACAAGATTTTCACCCTCCGAATCATTGCGCATTCTAGCTAAAGTTGACTCTTCTCCAGTCCCATTATCATCAATTTTTATCTTAGTAAACAAGGACTCAATAGAAGAAACACCAATCACATTAAGACCTTCATCATTTTTATGAAAGCAATCATTAGAAAATGCTTTTTCTAAAAATTCTCTTTTAGATCTAAGCATAGCAGTTCTTTTCTAGTTTCATCCATAGAAACATATAAAGATCCAAGCTTTAATTGATTCTTCAACCTTAGGCACATAAATTTTCAACTTGAGATTTTCTACATCATGAGAAATCCTATCAATGCTTCTAGACATATCATCAATCTTACTAAAGTGTTCTTCTATCATATTATGGAAAACTTTTTGAGCATTGATAAATTATTTAATATTATTCTCAAGATCATAGGTGTTCATATTATTATTATAAGAAGGCCTAGAATTAAAATTACCTCTATAAGCATTGTTATTAAAAAAATCACGAGACAAAATTCACATCTACAGAATCACTATTTTGCTCAATCAAGGTAGACAAAGGCACATCTTTAAGATCAATAGGAGCATTTTTATTAGCAACCAGTTTCATAAGAGCATCAACTTTTTCACTCAAAGTACTAATTTCTTTAACCGGATTAACCTTTTTACTAGTAGGAGCTCTTTTGGTATGCCACTGTTAATAATTTGCCATAATATTATCGAGCAACTTAGTAGCTTCACCCAAAGTAATTTCCATAAAAGTACCACGCGCGGCGGAATCCAAAAGATTTCTTGAGACAAAATTCAATCCCGCATAAATTTTTTGTATGATCATCCAAAGATTTAACCCATGAGTAGGACAATATCTTAGCGTCAATTTCATTCTTTCCCAAGATTGTGCAACATGTTAATGCTCAAGTTGCTTAAAGTTCATGATCTGAGTTCTAAGGGAAATAATTTTCACGGGCGAAAAACACATAGTAATGAAAGCATCTTTGCATTTATCCCAAGAATCAATACTATTGCGAGGCAAACAAGAGAACGAAAATTTTGCACGATCTCGTAAAGAAAACGGAAATAATTTAACTTCACAATATCATTGTCCACATCTTTTTTCTTTTGCATATCGCATAATTCTACGAATGTGTTAAGATGGGACGTGACATCCTCATTAGGAGTACCGAAAAATTGATCTTTCATAACAAGATTCAACAAAGCGACATTAATATCACAAGATTTCGCACTAGTGGCGAAAGGAGCAATTGGAGTGCTATGAAATCATTATTATTGGTATTGGAAAAATCAAACAACTTGGTGTTTTCTTGAGTCATCGTGACTACGCACACAAGATTGTGCACAAAGACAGATCTGACGAGAAAACGGAGAACAAAAAAGAGGGTGAATAAAACGACAAATTTTTGTGAAGTGAGATGAAAACAAGAGCCAAATGGCAAATAATGTAAATTGAAAGGAGATGAGATTCATGATTAGGAACCTGATAGATATTGATGATGTCTCCCTGGCAACGGCGCCAGAAATCGGCGAGTTGTCCGGAGACTATCTTGACTTGATCCTCCCCGGCAACAGCGCCAGAAATCCTTTCTTGATGGCTAGTGTCCGCGTCAATTTTTTCCCGAAGAGGAAGGGATGATACAACACAGGTACGGTAGGTATTTCCCTCAGTGGTGAAACCAAGGTTATCGAACCAGTAGGAGAACCAAGCACTATGTAAACGGTACTTGCACACAAAGAACAAATACTTGCAGCCTGACGCGTAGGAGGGGTTGTCAATCCCTCCTGCGTAAACAATAGATTGATTTGTATGATTTTAGATAAATAGATCTGCCGATTAAACAAAATAAAATAAATAAAGAAAAAGTGCAGCAAGGTATTTTTGGGTTTTTAGAATTATAGATCTGGAAATAAAAGCAAATAAAAATAGATCTTGAAGCAAATATGATAAAGAAAAGACCCGGGGGCCGTAGATTTCACTAGTGGCTTCTCTCGAGAAAATAGCATACAATGGGTAAAAAAATTATTGTTGGGAAATTGATAGAACTTCAAATAATCATGACGATATCTAGGAAATGATCATTATATAGGCATCACGTCGAAGATTAGTAGACCGACTCCTGCCTGCATCTACTACTATTACTCCACGCATCGACTGCTATCCAGCATGCATCTAGTGTATTAAATTCATGGAGAAACGGAGTAATGCAATAAGAATGATGACATGATGTATACAAGATCTATTCATGTAGGATTAGACCCCATCTTGTTATCCTTAATGGCAATGATCAATACGTATCTTTCTTTCCCTTCTGTCACTAGGAAGCAACACCACACGACCGAACCCATCACAAAGCACCTCTTCCCATGGTAAGAAAAATCGATCTAGTCGGCCTAACTAAACCAAAGATTCGAAGAAGAAATATGAGGCTATAAGTAATCATACATATAAGAGACCAAAACTCAAATAACTTTCATGGATAAAATAGATCTGATCATAAACTCAAAGTTCATCGGATCCCAACAAACACACCGTAAAAGGAGTTACATCAAATAGATCTCAAAGAGACCATTACGTTGATAATCAAAAGAGAGAAGGAGCCATCTAGCTACTGCCTACCGACCCGTAGGTCTATAATGAACCACTCACGCATCATCGGAGAGGCACCAATGAGGATGATGAACCCCTTCGTGATGGTGTCTACATTGGATCTGGTGTTTCTAGAACTTGCGGTGGCTGGAATTGTGTTTCGTCGACTCCCCTAGGGTTTTTGGAATATAGGGGTATTTATAGAGCAAAGAGGTGGTGCGGGAGGCCACCGAGGCAGGCACAACCCACCAGGGCGCGCCCAGGTGGGTTGTGCCTCCCTCGAGGCACCCCTCTCGTACTTCTTTGGCCCATCCTGTCTCTTCTGGCCTAGAAAAATTCTCCAAAAAGTTTCGCTGCGTTTGGACTCCGTTTGGTACTGATTTTTTAAGAAGTAAAAAACAAGCAAAAAGTAGCAACTGGCACTGGGCACTATGTCAATAGGTTAGTACCAAAACATGATACAAAGTTCCTATAAAATGATCGTAAAACATGCAAGAATGATAATATAACAACATGGAACAATAAAAAATTATAGATACGTTGGAGATGTATCAAGGCCTTTAGATGTGTTCATAGCAACCAGAGTTGATTTTTGAAAATTAATCTGCAGCCGAACTGAGGTAGCATAGTCCTGCATAATTTTCTTCATGTGTTTAGATTGCTCCAGCACAACAGCATAATAACTATAATGTCATCGACATACTGGATTATGCGATAATGCCATTCTGGCATTGGAATGAGCAGATGAACTAGACATTTGTCAAACACATCGTTAACAGCCACCTCCAGCCAATATGCAGCGAGCACGAAGATGAGTGGCAACAAAGGATCCCCCTATCGCACCGCACGCTTACACTGAAATTGCTTGCCAAGTGTCCGGTTAAGAAAGACAAAGGATTTACCCGTGGAAAATATGCATTGAATCCATTGCATCCATCTCGCATTGAAGCTCATACATTTCACGATTTGCATTATAGGGGTGTGCTCGATCGTGTCGAATGCGTTTGCAAAATCTAGTTGAAGGACCGCTATAGAACAAGCCAAAGCCTCACATTGGTGAAAAAATTCAAAAAGACCAGGATAAGCAATCCTAGATCACATCGCCCTCTGAGGAATCCATACTGGTTCCAATGAATAATGCACGGTATGAGTTTCTAAAGATGGTTCACTAGAAGTTTTGTTAGAAGCTTGAGGCAACAATTTAACAAGGTAATGCGTCTATAGTAGCTATTTTTGGTGGCTGGATTTTTGGAATCAAAGTTATGAAACCAACATTTATGCTATGCAGATCAAGCTTGCCATCATAGAAGTCAGAACACATTTTATATAAATCATGCTTGATGGTGTGCGAGCAGGATTTTAGGAAACACCGGTTAAACACATCAGGCCCAGGGGCCCGATCTGAGGGCATCATTTTAAGCACCGATTCAATCTCCTCACTTGTAAAAGGAACAGTGATGTCTTCAAGAACAACGATCCGATTGATAATGCTAGGCATATCAAAGCAAATGATCACATGGTCAGAGTGGCCAAGGTGGTCGTTATAGGCTTGGAAGAGAAAAAACTCCTTCCCCGCATGATTGTGCACGACTATATCATCAAACAGGTGCAGAGATGCTATGGAATTCCATCTGAACCTCACCATGGCTACCCGATGGAAGAATTTTGTATGGCCGCCTCCAAACTTAAAGTACCTGACCGTACACCTCTTCATCCAATAGATCTTTTTATAGTTCAGCAAATCAAGCAACTGTTTCTTTAGGATGATTCTGAAGTTGGCTTCGGGCAGAGTTACCAATCTCTTTTCTTCTATGCCATCGAGTTCCAATAGTGCTCTATTTGAGTTGTCAATCAGGGTTGTGATTTTAGGAATGCCTTTACTCCAATGTTTCAGAGCGTACCTTAGGTTTTTCAGCTTTTCGCATAGTAGAGCAGCGGAGTTATGAGAAAAGCAATGTTCATTCAAGATTTTTTCATGTTTCAAATAAGCCATGGTGGCTAGTCCAATAATCCTCAAACCAGATTTTTTTTTTCCTTTGGAATGAATGATTCGATACTTCTGTGGCACGGGGCATGATCTGACATTGGTTCTCCAAGCGGCATAACTACTGTGTTGTGGAAAGAGGCAAACCAATTCAAAGATGTGAACTGCCACTCGGGTTGCTCGAGTAGGGGGGTTTTGTAGCATGGTGATCCACGTGTATGATCTGCCTTTGGTGGGCAATTCCATCAACGAGTGTCTGTGGATGAATTCATTGAACACTAGCATATCATTCACATTTCCACCATTTCTATTATGGTTATCTAGCGCTCCGATGTAATTAAAGTCACCGATTAGGAGCCAATCCTCATTATCAGGTATGCTTATCGATTATAAACTTTCCATCGCATTGCAGCTACCCGCCAATTAGCCTACTTTGTTATAGTTGGGACTAAGGCTCTCTTTTCAATGAGAAATGCAAGCAAAAGACAAATAAGTCAACTACACGAGTGCTTTGACCTTTTAACTTCCACACATCACGAGATGAGAGGACGCCAACAATGGATCATGCCTGACGTTCAACATCAAACACCTAAATACCAACATGCTCACGTACATGGCATGTTGGTTGGGCGGGGATGCAGCTCCCTTTTTTGTCGGGATGCTGGGTGTGGAGGTCACACACTTGGCCTTTCCCTTCTCTCTCCCCATTTTTCCATTTTTCCTTTAAGCGGGGCCCATGCCCACATGGATATTTTCATAGTTTTTTCCTCTATGAAAGATCTAAAGTTTTTTCTTGTTTTTTCCAAATTCTAAAAAAAATTAAACTTTTCGAAAGTTGAAGCACCGAAAGTTGAAATCTCAAAACCTCAAATGTTCTACAAAGTTTATTTCCTTGGAACGTGTAAAATATCCCCAAAAGATTCAAACTCAGGCCAAGAATTTTTTAAAGAGGAAATTGTAAATTCTAAAGTGCAAAATAATAAAGTTTCTAACAATAGAAGTCATCAAATATAGAAAATTTTGATTGCATTGCAACTGTCGGCCAATTGGCCTACTTTGTTATTGTTGGGACTAGGGCTCTCTTTTCAATGGAAAATGCGAGCAAGACACACAAGTCAACTACATGGGTGGTTCAACTTCTTAAATTCGTCCGACATGGGATGAGAGGATGCCAACAATGAAACACACCTCACGTTTAACGTCAAACACCTACGTACCCACATGAGCGCGTACATGGCAGGTTGGTCGGGAAGGGGACGCAACTCCCTTTTTTGTCGGGACATGCTGAGTGTGGAGCTCACACCCTTGGCCTTCCCCTTCTCTGTCGCCATTTTCCCTTTTTTTTATTTTAGATGGGGCCCATGTCCACATGGCTTTTTTCATGATTTTCTCCACTATGAAAGATCTAAAATTTTAAAAATACAAAATTTCCAAATTCTCAAAAATTTTAAGTTTCCAAAAGTTTAAATGATGAAAGTTGAAATATCAAACCTCAAATGTGTTAGAAAGTTCAATTTTATCGGAAAGTTTAAAACATCGGAGAAAGTTTAAAACTCAAGCCAAGATTTTTTAAAAGAGGAGAATGTAAATTCTAAAAGTACCTAAATAGTAAGGTTTCTAAATATACAAGTCATCAAACATAGAAACTTTCCATTGCATTGCAGCTGCCCTTCAATTAGCCTACTTTGTTATTGTTTAGACTAAGGCATTCTTGAATGGGAAATGCGAGCAAGACACACAAGTAACCTATACGAGTGGTTCAACCTCTTAACTTCCACGTGACAGGGGATGTGAGGACACTAACAATGGAACACGACTAACATTCAACGTCAAACACTTACGTACCCACATGCGCGCGTACATGGCATGTTGGTCGGGCTCGAGATGCGGCTCCCGTTTTTGTCCAGACGTGTTGGGTGTGGAGGTAACACACTTGGCCTTCCCTTTCTCTCTCCCCCTCTTTCCTTTTTTATTTTTGGTATGGCCCATGCCCACATGGCTTTTTCGTAGTTTTTTCACTATGAAAGATCTAAAAAATTAAAATACAAAATTCCAATTTCTTGAAAATTTAATGTTTCCAAAAAAATGCCAAAATTTTAAATCAAGAAACATCAAATGTTTTAGAAAAATTATTATTTTTGGAAAGTTTAAAACATCCCCGAAAGTTTCAAACTCGGGCCAAGAATTTTTGAAAGAGGAAAATGTAAATTAAAATAGTAAAGTTTCTGGAAATAGAAGTCGTCAAATATAGAAACTTTCCATTGCATTACAGTTGCCCTCCAATTGGCCTACTTTGTCATAGCTGGGACTAAGGCTCTCTTTTTCATGGTAAATGCGAGCAAGACAAACAAGTCAACTACACGAGTGATTCGACCTATTAACTTCCCGACACGGGATGTGAGGACGCCAACAATGGAACATGCCTAACATTCAACGTCAACCACCCATGTACCCACATGTGTGACACGACATGTTGGTCGGGCGGGCGACGCATGCCCCTTTTTTGTTGGGATGCTGGATGTGGAGGCCACACACTTGGCCTTCCCCTTATCTCTCCCCATTTCCTTTTTTCTTTTAGGTGGATCCTATGCCCGCATGGCTTTTTTCATAGTTTTTTTCATCTATGAACGATCTAAAAAATTTAAAATACAAAATTTCCAAATTAAAAAAATAAAGTTTCCAAAAGTTAAAATCTCGAAAACTCAAATGTTTTAGAAAGTTTATTTTTTTGGAATGTGTAAAACATCACCGCAAGTTTCAAACTCAGGCCAAGAATTTTTGAATGAGGAAAACCTAAATTGTAAAAGTGCCAAAATAGTAAAGTTTCTAACAATAGAACTCATCAAATATAGCAACTTTCCATTGCATTGCAGCTGCCAGCCAAATGGCCTACTTTGTTACATTTGGGACTAAGGCTCTCCTTTCAATAGGAAATGCGAGTAAGATTCACAAGTCAACTACACGAGTGGTTCGACGTCTTAACTTCCACGCGACATGGGATGCGAGGACGTCAACATTGGAACATGCCTGAAGTTCAACGTCAAGCACCTACAAACCCACATGCGCGCGTACACGACATGTTGGTCGGGCGAGGACGCGGCTCTTTTTTTTTGTCGGGATGTGCTGAGTGTGGAGGTCATATCCTTGGCCTTTCCCTTCTCTCTCCCAAATTCCCTTTAATCTTTTAGTCCGGGCCCATGTCCAAATGGCTTTTTAATAGTTTTTCCTTATTGAAGATCTAAAATTTTAAAAATACAAAATTTCATATTCTCAAAAATTTGAAGTTTCCAAAAGTTTAAATGCCAAAAATTGAAATATCGAAACCATAAATGTTTTTAAAAATTTAATATTTTTTTGGAAAGTTTAAAACATCCCCAAAAGTTTAAAGCCCGGGCTAAGATTTTTTAAAGAGGAAAAAATGTAAATTCTAAATGTGAGAAAATTGTAAATTTTCTAAAAATAGAAGTCATCAAATATAGAAACTTTTCATTGCATTGCAGCTGCCCGCCAATTATCCTACTTTGTTATAGTTGGGACTAAGGCTCTCTTTTCAATGGGAAATGCGAGCAACACACACACACAAGTCAACTATACTAGTAGTTCAACCTCTTAACTTCCATGCGGCATGGGATGTGACGGCACCAACAACGGAACACGCCTCATGTTCAACATCAAACACCTTACATACCCACATGCACGAGTACACGACATGTTGGACGGAAGGGGGACGTGACTCCCTTTTTTGTTGGAAACAGATGGTGTGCGGCCTAAACATGTGGCCTCCCTTCTCTCTCACCTTTTCCCTTTTTTCCTAGTTGGCCTCACGCCCATGTTTTTTATGTGAAACCTTTAGGTTTTTTGAAAATTTAAACTCTCAAAACTTCAAGTTAAGATTCTGATTTTCTTTAAATCTGAAAGTATCAAGTTCTGAAAATATCAAAGATTCTTTGTTTTTGAAAGCCAAAACTATAAAACCTGAAATTTCCAAAAAAGAATCTTCAGAAAATTAAAAATCACTGAATAGTTGTAAACGGAATTTTTTTCTATAGTCAGAATTCGACCGCATCTTCCTTGTGGCGGCTGACCGCCAATTAGCCGCTCATCGTGCGGAGGGGAACTTTAGGTCTATGAATGTATATACACCATATATGGGAAAAACAATAGTAATTAAATAAAAATTTAAAAAATTCTAAATATATTTTTGAAATAAACTTGACCTTTGATTGTTCTTTTGAAAAAAAATCCATAAAAAGAAAAAATCCCTTTGACTTCTTTTCAAAAAAAAAAATCGGCCAAAATAGTACGATAGTGACCTATAATAGCAAATGTTCTTTTTGCCCTGAAGTCAACGCCAGTTTTCGTGAAATTTTATATACTACTACAAAAGAAAGTTATGCTTATTCTAGAAAAAACTTCTGAACTATTTTTTTCTTTTTGATTATTTTTTCCTATATAAGGTGTAGATACAATCAGTAACCAGTGGATATTCCCCCCCACCGTGCTTCTTTTTTGTTTTAAACTCCTCCGTGCTCTAGGTGGGAGCTGGGACGAGGGAAAATACCTGGTGCACTGGAGCTTGTTATGTTATTGGTGCACCGAACTCATGTTGCGCTTTTAAAATGTTCAAATAATTCTGAAAAATAGCACATTCACACAACATCAATGTAGGTTTCCACAAAATTTCAAGTCAAAACTCGAAAAACAAAAATGACAAATTCAACACTGAATAGTACGTAAAATAACTTGGGCTTTAGATTTGGCCCATTATCGCACTGATGTCAAATTTGTTACTTTTTGTATCTCAAAAAATGTTTCAAATTTTGATACGAAATTTTGTAACACCATACATTGATGTTGTGTTAATGTGCTAGATTTTTTTCTGATTTTTAAAAATGTTTTATGTCATTCGGTGCACCGGTAGCATCACAATTACGGGTGCAACGGATATACTCCCGTTGGGACGAGGCTCCCGTTCGAGTTGATAGAGAAGCGAGACACACAAGTCAGCTTTTTTTTTCGAAAAGGACACACAAGTCAGCTAAGCAAGCGGTTTCCGATCTCTTTAATTTCTACTAGGCGGCAACGGATGGGAGAACGCGAGCAACGGGACGCGCCGACGCCGAACGCCGAACGCCGAACGCCTACGTACCCCATCGGCGCGTACCCAACCACCTCTGGCTCAGTGAAGTCGCACGTCGTCTTCCTCTCTTCGCTCAGCAGGATAGTAATCACTTGCTAAACAATAAAAGATTCAATGCTAATCACGGCGCGTCTCGCCGGTACGTGTACTCCCTCCGTCTGAGAATAAATGTACGTTTAGCTTTAAAATTTATTCTTAAAAAAGTATTTTTCATCTTTCCAATGCATTATAAAATAGAAAAAAATACTTTTCTTTTATCACACGGTAATCAAGACCAATAACATTCAAACATATAGTCTACATGCACTTAGCTCATTAGGCTGGTTGTAATGGGGAGTATCATATACTAGTATCATGCATATGATACTAGTGTATGATACTAACTCCTTAATGCATAGTATCATATTTTAGTATCATGTAGTACTCTATTTATTGTCATGCATGACACAAAGTAGCATAGCATTTATTATGATACATCATCTCTTTCTTTATTTAATGCTATGACGCATCATCAAAATTGTCTAGTTGGCATGCATGATACTAGCTATGATACTACCATTACGACCATAGGAGTTGGGTAATTAAAGAGGAAAGAGATACAATAGTGGTTTTCATCTTCCTAATACATTTTCACTTTATAATTCATAATCTGTTTTAAAAAATTTATATGTACCTTTATTCGTGAAGGGAGGGAGTAGGTGAGAAATGAACAAAGGAGCACACCGGTGTGAGGTTATCGACTTTAAAGCCGGCCCCTGACCTGCCTCGTAACGCATGCATGGCTTGCGGGAACTGCAATGTGGCAGCCTCACCTCGTCCTCCGCGCGACACGGCGGTACCATGCACCTTGGCAGCGTCCAGACTGGCGCAGCCCAGCCCGCGGACACCTATAAATGGGTGCCCAGGCCACAAGCCGCTCTCATCACAAGTTCACAACGCACACACATTGAGTAAGTGTGTAAGTAAGTGACAGGCTGAACAATGGGAGGGCGCGGCAAGAAGCGTGGTATGGAACAGGGAGTGCTCCCCGAGATTACGCATAGTTTTACTACTAGTAGTTGTTCATGGCGGTTCTGTTTTGTTTTTGGTTTCAGGCGGTGCGAAGGGGGCCGGCCGTGAAGGCAACGGGGAGAAGCCGGCATCGGACGGGAGCAGCGCGCTGCCGACGGCCAACGTCGTGCCCGTGACAAGGCGGGTGCAGCCGTCGAACGTCAAGATCGCCGAGTCCGCGAAGCAGCTCACCCACGACTGCGCGGCCGAGTACGTTTTCAGCCGCAGGGGGCGCCCTCCTGCGCGGCCGGCGATGACGGCGGCCGTGTCGCCTGGCGCGCCAGTGTTCACCGAAGAGGAGATGGAGTTTCTCCAGTCGGTAATTCCTCCGCCGCCGGGCGGATATTAGCGGTGCGGCGTGCAAGCTCGTCGGCCACAGGCGCAGGCGCTGCCACCTGCGGGGCATGGCTATAAATGTAGTGCTGCTTTGCTTGAAGAAAAATCCCGACGTATCCAATAAGACAATAATACATTCAACCTCAGCCCCGAATTATTTGTCTTAGATTTTTCTAAATATGGATGTATCTAACACTAAAATGTGTCTACATATATCTGTATCTAGACAAATATAAGACAATTAATTTGGGACGAATGGAGGAAGTACTAGTGACATATTCAGAACCTCTCTATGTGTGAATGTCTTCGGGTAGGAACTAAAAACAGGGCAAAAACAAATTAAAAAATATGCTTAAGTTTCCAAAACTCCTGAAAAATAGAGTATATTTGGGAGGTCACGTTCAACAAAAATGCAAAATTTGAAATTCAAACTAAAATTCATTTGCAAGGTATAAAGAAACAAATCCAAGAAATGAATAGCGACAAATGGTGCGCCACTATTTTTGTATTTTTTGCCTTACCTTCCAAATGTATTTGTGTCTGAACCTCAATTTAACCAATTTAAGAACATGATATCTCCACTATATCGTATTTTCCGAGAGATTTCTTTGAAAGAAAACGTGGTATGTATGAAGTTTTCATTGCAACTGATTTCAACCAGACACTTTCTAGGAATACCTTACAACGTTATATGTGGGAGAGGATGCACTCGTGCCGACATGTGTCACACGCGAAAGAGCGAGTGTTTTTCTGTTAGTTCTGTGTTTTTTTCTTTCCCTTTTCCTTTCATGTTTTCACTTAGTTGTTAGTAGATAATTTTAGCATCTTACAAAGCGAAACATAATTCTTTTTTGTCAAATATTTAATATTTATGTACACCATACTTCAATGGCAACGTGTGTTGCTGGGTTCATTAGGCTAGTCATAGTGGTAACTTAGCTAGTAACATAGCGCACTCCAAGAAATTTTTGCTTATGTGACAAGTATTTAATGTGAGGTGGTAACATAATATGTTACTGTAACATAGCGATTCCCAAGACAAGATGAGTCTACAAGCTAATAAATGAAGCCATCTGTTACACTACTATCATGTTACTTTGCATTATGAAGATAGTAACTTAGGCTAGTGTCATGCATATGACACTAGTCTAAGTTACTCCCCACTATGACTAGCCTTATAGGTTGCAACAGGTTAATACAATCCTAAGGGCATCTACATTCGAGGGTATGTCGCAAGGGATGGTGACAACATATGATGGAACACATATTTGGACGAACATGATTAGGTTGATATCAGATTCAGGGCTCCGCAGGCCCAAGAAGGTTCGAACTCTGGGGCGTATGCCAAGATCTCAATCTCTCAAGTCTCAAGCTCATTGCCCTACAGCCTAGCCTCGTCAGATGCGCGCTCGAACGGAGAAGAAGATGAATACAACAGTTTACCCAGGTTCGGGCCACCTTCCGGTGTAAAACCCTACTCCTACTTTGCGAGGGGCTGAGGATGAACAAGTACAGATGATGAACAACCTCGCGAGGGCTATGGTGGTGAGGGTGGAAAAGATCTCTTCCTCTCTACGGTGGTGGATAACCTATATTTATAGTGGCCTCGGTCCTCTTCCCTCAAAACTTAGGTGGGAAGGAATCCCACAGTGGCCAATTTGAAAGGGGATAAGTAGTACATCTTATCCCGACGAAAGGTGGTCTTCGCCTGCAATGCTTCTGGTCATGACGCAGCGGTGGGCTCGGTAATGACATTCGCCCTGCCGATCTCGTAATCTTGGTCTTGTTGCACTGGAATGGAAACCTTTTGGGGATTCCTCGGAAACCCGCACTCGTCCTTGCTCCCTTAGAGGGAAATTGTCTCCTCTACGCCCGCTGGCGCCCGCCTGGCCATGATCGTCATGGCTTACATCACCGCAGCCTCGTGAGGTTGGGTACTTGGATAGAAATCTCCGCTCCTCAGGAGGCAGGCTAGGGGAGCCGCTCCCTCGGAAGGTCTTTGTGTTGTCCGCCTCGCGAGGCCTTGTCTTCGAGGTCCTGCCGCTGGGCCGTACCAGGACGTCGAGGGAGCGGCCGTGGGCCGCAGGCTGATAGATCTGGGTACCCCCATTTTTAGAACGCCGACAGTAGCCCCCGGGCCCAAGGCGCGCTCGGGCTGGCATCGAGGCGGAGCCGGAGAGGAAAGGCAGAATCGTCGCGGCCCCAATTGCCTGCAGGCCAGGCTCGACGCGTGGCGCTTGATGGAACATGGACGCCTCCACTTCCCCACGTGCCTCGGCAACC
The DNA here is from genome assembly GCA_021437245.1 of Aegilops speltoides. Classification (NCBI taxonomy): domain Eukaryota; kingdom Viridiplantae; phylum Streptophyta; class Magnoliopsida; order Poales; family Poaceae; genus Aegilops; species Aegilops speltoides. Next base: position 408,005,575 of record CM038146.1, on the reverse strand, counting down.
GCCCATGCTGACAAAAAGCTGGCGTACACCTGCATGGCCGTCATTGCTCGAATGCGAAAGGACGCCGGTTGGCCTCCCACCACCTATAAGAGGGCGAGGGAGACGGAGCCCGCAGCCCATGTTCATCGTCTTGCTCCTCATTCTTCCTTCTTGCAGCAGCATCCATGGCACCGGAAGGAGGTTCTCCACCGCCGAGAAGGGGAAAGCTCTCCAGGAGGGGCCAGGCTCTTCGCCGCCCAAGAGGGCCGCGACCGTCCCGGCAAGTCCACTGCAACACCGACGACGGCCTCCCAGGGGCGCGGACGCACGCCCTCGAGGGTCCGCATCGCCTCCGGCGGTCGCGGAAAGGACCCCTTTCACGTGGGCGACAACGGAAGCCGTAGCGACCGCGGTCGAGGTGGGGGGCTTGCGGTGGCCGTGGACCACCGCGCCCACAATCCCACACGGCCGACGTGTCCCAGGAATTCATGGTGTGGGTGGAGAGGCCGGAGGGCCTCTGGATCCACCTCCCACACTTCTTCACGGAGGAGCTGCCGGCCGGAGGGCCCGGTGGCCTGTGGCTGCAAGCCGACGGTTGTTGCAGCAAGGCCTCGTGGGTGGAGGTCGAGGTCACCCCGTGGTCAATGTGTTCCTGAACCGTGGGTGGCAAACATTTGCCCGCGCCCGTGGCCTGCAGGGGAGGCGTACCCTCCACTTCAAGTACGATGGAGCGATGAAGCTTTTCGTCAAAGTCTTCGGGGAAGACGGCCGACTCTTGGGGTGCTACCCGGAAGGCGACAGCAGCGACATCGACCACCTCTCCGACGATAGTCATTGCAGCGGTGGCGCCCGCCATGGTGAACATGCCCTTGGCGACGGCCGCGACATCTCCAGCAGCGGCGGCGCCTCCTCCCAGGGGAGCACGAGTGACGACGACTACGATGAGCCACCACGCTGCCGCTCTCGGGCCAAGGTGGAGGATGAGGCACCACGCCGCCGTGCACTTGTCAAGGAGGAGGAGGACTTCGACTGATTGCGAGCAGCGCCAGAGCCAGGCCTTGGGAACAGCGGCCCTCCGGAGGCTGCTCCTTTTGTTTGCTTCTGTTTCCTGCATCAAGAACCATGAAGGGCCTCACAGGGCGAGTAATAACCTGCGACGCTTGTGCCTTTACATTATCGTTTCCTGCGCTTATCCTAGTGTTCGTGTAGTTATTAATTGAAAGATTCCTATCTCACGCAATTAGGATAACTTAGCTTGATGTGCTTGTGACCCTTGGCGGGTCCCTTCGTCGCGAGAGCGCGCCCCTTTGGAGCCTTAACTCTGGGTACGCCCCTGGGGACTCGAGGGGCCAACACCTCACGAGGCCCTTGGAGGACTCACAAGGTTTCGGGGCCTCCGGGAACGCCTCCACCAAGTAATAGACCTCTCGTAGGTGTAGGCAACACTTGACAGGAATGAGCCAAATCGCGACTGATTTTTTCTCCAGCCATCCTCTCTTGGTGCCCATCCCGTGTCAGAGCCCTCGAGTGAGGGTCGATCGTTGCTGTTATGCTAGGTCGCGACGCCCGACAAGGCCAGGAGGTGGACGCTCCTGAGGCCAGGGGTCGGGAATCACACTTGCCTATTGGCTTGCTCAGGAGCGTCGCACGAGGGTCCGGAGGCCAAGGCCTTGGCGAGATGTGCGTGCGAGCGGATTGGCAGTCGTTGTGACAATGTTACTAGGTGTGCCCTGAGTCAACATTGTGCCCAGCCCCCACTCACGAGACGCGGGGAGGGAGCAATGGGCCACTGTTACATCCTCCAAAAACAAGATTGAAAAGGGGAAACGCCGCAAGAATAAAAAAATTCTAACCCCCCATTCGAATAAAGACACTGAAACTTCAAACTTCATTTCAAGAAATAGCAAATTTTTGGTTACAAGAGAAAGCAAAGAACAGCCGCATCCGGAACCTAGGCTAGTCTTCCCACCAGAGCGGAGCATGGGGCCTCCACTTGGCGTGGGCATAGTCATTGTTTGTCTGTGTCGTCCGCTAGCGCGGAGCATGACGCTTCCACTTGGGCGTGGGTGGGAGCCCCTGTGAGGCCCAGGGGCGGCGCTCAGGAGACTCCGTGGCGTGTACAACCCCACTCATTATTACGTGAGAGTGTCATGGGTAGAATTTCCGGAGATGTTGGATGTTCCAAGCATTCTGGATGGGGACCCCGTCCTACGTCTCTAGGCGTACAGCGCTAGGCCTAGAGACGCGGGCGACCCTGAACGGGCTCCCCCACATGGGTGAGAGCTTGTGAAGGCCCTCCCTGGAAAGGAACCGCCTCAGGACGAGGTCTCCCACCTCGAGGGTCCGGGAGCGGATGTTGCAGCAGTGGTAATGCCGCAGCGCCTGCTGGTACCTCGGCAAGCGGAGTTAGGCTTGGCGACAGGCTCCCTCCCCGAGCACGAGATCCGTTCCTTGCGAGGCATCCTGGCGTGCCTCGTCGAATGCTAGGACCCACGGGGAGTGATACTTGGCCTTGTGCGGGAGGACCGCCTCAGCCCCGTAGACGAGGAAGAACGGGGTCTTGCCGGTGGGCTCTTAGTCGCAGTGGTGCGGATGGACCACAACACGGACTGAAGCTCACTGAGCCAACCCCTGCCGCGGGCCTCAAGCTTCTTCCTGAAGCTCCTTGCCTTGAGGCCCCTCAGGACCTCCGTGTTGGCGCGCTCAGCCTAGTCGTTGCTCTGTGGATGCGGCACCAAAGCGTAGCATATCTGCGTTCCAAGGTTAGTGTAATACGTCTTGAAGAGGTTGCTTGTAAATTGGGAGCCATTGTCAGTAATGATACGCCCCTACCTGGCACGCCAAATGTCGGATTCAGTGCTCCGCAGGCCCAAGAAGGTTCAAACTCTGGGGCCTATGTGAAGATGTCGACCTCTCAAGTCTCAAGCTCGTCGCCCTACAGCCTAGCCTCGTGAGATGCGGGCTCTAGCGGAGAAGAAGATTAACACAACAGTTTACCCAGTTTCGGGCCACCTTGCGGTGTAAAATGCTACTCCTGCTTTGTGGTGGATTGGCCTCACGAGGGGCTGAGGATGAACAAGTACAGATTATGAATAGCCTCGCTAGGGATATGGTGGTGAGGGTGGAAAAGATCTCTCCCTCTTTGCGGTGGTGGCTAACCTATATTTATAGTGGCCTCGGTCCTCTTCCTCAAAACTTAGGCGGGAAGGAATCCCACAGTGGACAATTCGAAAGGGGACAAGTAGTACGTCTTATCCTGATGAAACGTGGTCTTCGCTTGCAAAGCTTCTGGTCATGACACAGGGGTGGGCTCGGTGATGACATCCCTCCTGTCGAGCTCGTGGTCTTGATCTTGTTGCACCGGAATGGAAATTGTCGTGGGAAACCACAGCCACCCATGGGGCCACGAGCCCCTTGTGGTTCGGCAAGGGGATGAGCATGTTGCACAAAGAGCGGAGAACGTTGTGCAGCACGACAGAGATCACACAGACAGTTTTACCTAGGTTCGGGCCGCCGGGAGGCATAAAACCCTACTCCTACTTTGGTGGATTGATGGTGGATGGTGGTGGAAAATGCAGTGCTCTTGCCCGACAGGGTTGCCTTGAGGTGAGAGCAGCTACGCGCGTATGAGTGTACAGGGGTCCGAGTCCCTTCATTGGTTGCCATGGGCCTCCATTTATAGATCAAGGGGTCACCACAATGGCAAACCAGTCATTATGCACTGATTAGATAGCGAACAGTGATGTCATACCTAACCCTACAGACAGGGCAGAGCGCATTAAATGTGTTGCTTAGTGTCACATCGTGGAATGCCCGGCAAGCCTTGCCAGGCTATTCTGCCACCTTCTTGCCTGTCTTCTTGACACGTCGCTGGACGGGTGTCATTTGGAGGTGCCTTCCGTAGGAAGTGGCTGCCATGTGGCTAGAAACAACCACTTAGTCACTTGGGGGCTCGATACTGCACCGATCGCTGACTTGCGCCGCTGCAAGGTGGAGAGGTGGAGCCTTGGCGGGGTGGTTTGCCTTCGTTGTGCCCGGCAGGCCTGCCTGGACGGTCTTGAGGTTTGCGTTTGGGGTAACCTTGACCTCGCCAGGCTCGCTTGCCCGACAAGGGAGGTTTTCCTTTAATGGCATCTTGCTTCCTTTGGCTTGACTTGGTCTTCTTGATCTGTCTTCTGATTTCTCAAAGAGCTGATCTCTTCAGCTTGGCGTTGTCTTGGATGTTGCAACTTTGCTCTTTTAGGCCTGTGCACAGTCTAGGCAACAGACCCATGGTTTGTTGCACCAACAAGAGCCCAGGGGCCTGGCCCGAACGCTCTGCCGGGCGTCATCGGGGTAGGCCCTAACCAGTGCACAAGCAAGAGGATCGTAGTTGCCAGTCTTCTAAGATCTTCTTTGCTTCTTCATTAACCTGTGCCTAGGTTAGTTTCTGGTTCTCCCATGCGCCGCGTAATGCCAATTTCAATGGGGCCATCCTTGTAATGGCCCGTGAATGACTTTAACGCACGAGCGAGTAATGGCCAATTCACTCCTCCCACCACGCCCTTATCCCTGGGCATGTATGCTGCATGCATTGAGTGGGGTAGGTAACGGAGGCGCGTGGTGCGGGGGAGCGTCAAGGCAGGGGCCCGATCTTCTTGGATTGGCGGAGGAGGGCAGCGGTTACCCGCTGGGGGATCAGCCACCAGCCCTGGTCCGCCTATAAAAGAGGGGCAAGAGGGAGCGGAAATATTCACCCATGCACCTCTCCCCCTCCATTCCCTGCTCTCTTCTGGTTATGTTGAAAGGGAGAGCCCGGGGTCAAGCCCCGGGCTCTAGCTTGGGGTCGATGACGCTGAATGCTCGCGTCGATGTCCGGGGAGTCGAGGGTCGTGGACGCGCCTTTGCGGGGGCTGGACCCCTCTCCTGTCTCCGCACGGGCCTCAGGGGGCGCGCGGGCGGCGCGGTGGTAACACTGGAGGTAGCGAGTTTGGTGTGCTCGTCGCCGGGCTGCCCGGAGCTTCAAATTTCGTGAGACGTTACATGAGCGACACCATGCCGGAGCCCATAATGGACGCAAGGCGTGGTAGTAAACCGTGGCCTGTCCCCCCTTTTTCTGTGATGTCAAAGGGAGATTGCGGGGGCAGCTTGTCGTCCTTAGCAGCAGATCCCTCCCTTCGGGGTCCTGCATGTCTTGCGTGTGGGCGGGTTCCTTGTGCCCGTGCATGCTTCTTTAGAGGGTGGCATACTTCTTTCTTCGGGTCGCTGGAGATGACCATGCTCTCTGCAGGCCCCTATGAAGTGCCCGATGTCTTCTTCGGCCACCATGGCGGGGGCTTTGAGAGACAACGGTGAGTAAGACGGCTTCAACCCACAATGCGTCAAGGGCGAGGACGACCTCTCCGACGAGGTGTGCTCGCCGACAGCACCATAGTCGCCGGTTGGGCTTCTGGTATGGGGAACATAGTAATTTCAAAAAATTTCCTACACACACGCAAGATCATGGAAATGCTAGACGCCAGGGTTCCCGGCGTCTACCCCCTAGACGCCACGGTTCCTGGCGTCTAGCCTTTGGTCTCCGCAAAACTTCCTTTTGCACTTTCCAAAAGCCTCATGGGCTTTCCCCTTTGGCCCAAATAATGTGTTCTTGTACCCAAACATTTCGGGAAACATCTGGAACCCCTTCCGGTGAATTCCGGAACCCTTCCGGAGATCAAACACTGTTATCCCATATATTAAACTTTATCTCCTAACCATTCCGGAGTTCCTCGTCATGTCCATGATCTCATCCAGGACTCCGAACAACATTCGGTCACCAACATACATAACTCATATAATACTATATCGGCAATGAAACGTTAAGCGTGCGGACCCTACGGGTTCGAGAACTATGTAGACATGACCGAGACACGTCTACGGTCAATAATGAATAACGGGACCTGGATGCCCATATTCGCTCCCACATATTCTATGAAGATCTTTATTTCCTTATTTCATGATAAATGTTTATTATTCATGCCAGAATTGTATTAACCGGAAACATAATACATGTGTGAATACATAGACAAACATCGTGTCCCTAGTACGCCTCTACTTGACTAGCTCGTTGATCAAAGATGGTTGTGTTTCCTAGCCATAGACATGAGTTGTCATTTGATTAACGGGATCACATCATTAGGAGAATGATGTGATTGACTTGACCATTCCATTAGCTTAGCACTTGATCGTTTAGTATGTTGCTATTGCTTTCTTCATGACTTATACATGTTCCTATGACTATGAGATTATGCAACTCCCGTTTACCGGAGAAACACTTTGTGTTCTACCAAACATCACAACGTAACTGGGTGATTATAAAGGAGCTCTACAGGTGTCTCCGAAGGTACATGTTGATTTGGCGTATTTCGAGATTAGGATTTGTCACTCTGATTGTCGGAGAGGTATCTCTGGGCCCTCTCGGTAATGCACATCACTATAAGCCTTGCAAGCAATGTAACTAATGAGTTAGTTATGGAATGATGCATTACATAACGAGTAAAGAGACTTGCCGGTAACGAGATTGAACTAGGTATTGGGATACCGAAGATCGAATCTCGGGCAAGTAACACACCGATGACAAAGGGAACAACGTATGTTGTTATGCGGTTTGACCAATAAAGATCTTTGTAGAATATGTAGGAGCCAATATGGGCATCCATGTTCCGCTATTGGTTATTGACCAGAGAGATGTCTCGGTCATGTCTACATAGTTCTCGAACCCGTAGGGTCCGCACGCTTAACGTTCATTGACGATATAGTATTATATGAGTTATGTATGTTGGTAACCGAATGTTGTTCGGAGTCCCGGATGAGATCACGGACATGACGACGAACTCTGGAATGGTCTGAAGATAAAGTTTGATAAATGGGATAATAGTGTTTGATCTCCGGAAGGGTTCCGGAATTCACCGGAAGGGGTTCCGGATGTTTCCCAAAATGTTTGGGTACGAGAACATGTTATTTGGGCCAAAGGGGAAAGCCCACGAGGCTTTTGGAAAGTGCAAAAGGAAGTTTTGCGGAGACCAGAGGCTAGACGCCAAGAACCCTGGCGTCTAGGGGGTAGACACCGAGAACCCTGGCGTCTAGCCCTGGAGTCCGTGTAGGACTCTTGCCTTTTGGGCAAAACCGGCTTTGAGGAGGCTTTTACTCCAAGTTTCGACCCCAGGGCTCAACATATAAATAGACGGGCAGGGCTAGCACCAAAGACACATCAAGAAACACCAAGCCGTGTGCCGGCAACCCCGTCCCCTCTAGTTTATCCTTCGTCATAGTTTCCGTAGTGCTTAGGTGAAGCCCTGCGGAGATTGTTCTTCACCAACACCGTCACCACGACGTCGTGCTGCCGGAACTCATCTACTACTTCGACCGTCTTGCTGGATCGAGAAGGCGAGGACGTCATCGAGCTGAACGTGTGCAGAACTCGGAGGTGCCGTGCGTTCGGTACTTGGATCGGTCGGATCGTGAAGACGTACGACTACATCAACCGCGTTGATAAACGCTTCCGCTTAGCGATCTTCAAGGGTATGAAGATACACTCCCCTCTCATTGCTATGCATCACCATGATCTTGTATGTGCGTAGCAACATACTAAACGATCAAGTGCTAAGCTAATGGAATGGGTCAAGTCAATCACATCATTCTCCTAATGATGTGATCCCGTTAATCAAATGACAACTCTTTGTCCATGGCTAGGAAACATAACCATCTTTGATTAATGAGCTAGTAGAGTAGAGGCATACTAGTGACACTCAGTTTGTCTATGTATTCACACATGTATCATGTTTCCAGTTAATACAATTCTAGCATGAATAATAAACATTTATCATGAAATAAGGAAATAAATAATAACTTTATTATTGCCTCTAGGGCATATTTCCTTCAGTCTCCCACTTGCACTAGAGTCAATAATCTAGTTCACGTCATTATGTGATTCAACACCAATATTCACATTTGTATGTGATTAACACCCATTGTTCACATCATCATCTGGCAGCGTCACCATCCGCACGTGCCCTCCGGTTTCTTCCTCCCAGCCTGAGGACGGCGCCGTCCTGTTCTGGGGAGGCACCGAATCCCAGCTAGGCCTCCCTCAATCTTCTTCGTCTCCCATGATGCCTTTACTCTGTCCTCCCTTCATAGGCACTTGCCAAACCTTTGGGGGATTCCTTGGGAACCCGCACTCATCCTTGATCCCTTAGCACCAAAAGGGAAACGGTCTCCTCTGCGCCCGCTTGGCTATGGTCGTCATGGCTTACGTCACTGCAGCCTCGTGAGGCTGGGTACCTGCATAGAAATCTCCGCTCATACGGAGGCAGTCTCGGGGAGCCGCTCCATTGGAAAGTCTTGGTGTCGTCTGCCTCGCGAGGCCGGGGGGGCCCTCGCGAGGGTATTGTCTTGGACGCCCTACCGCTAAGCCATACCATGTCGTCGAGGGAGTCACACCATGGGTTGCAGGCAGGCAGATCTGGGTACCCCCATTCCAGAACGCCGGCAGTTGAGGTGGCAGGAATAACGCGATGGGTATGTGGCTCAGGTAGGAGACCTCACTTGGTGGCGGTGGATCGATGGGGAAACCCTAGGGGTGCCATAGTAGCTTTATGGAGGGGGCAGATCATGGCGTCGGGCATGTTGTCATCGACATCGGCGTGGTGCAAGTGGTCGTTCACTACCGTGGGTTGGGCCGACAATTGGGTTGCGAACACGTAAGTCAGTAAGTGGATCCTCTCTTTCTTTTTTTATTTTTTATTACAGAAAAATAAAAAGGAAGAAGGGAAAAGAATAAAACAAAAGAAATGTGACATAAAATATGCAATATTATTTCCATGCTTTGCTATAAATACTTAGGCCAACAAAACTGATTCCATCTATTCTTAAGAAGTATGAATTCAAATTGATTTGAACTAGAGGTGCAAGATAGAATTGGATAAAAATGGTGAATGATTATGGTAGCTTATGAATATGACTTTCAAAAATGGAAACAAAATTTTAATAAATAACATTTGACTTCCTAAAAATTGTTTGTAGAACTTTCTAGTGTGGCATTTAAGTTTTACAATGCAATGATATGATGACATGATGATGGAAAAAATAACAAGGAAATGGTTGGAGGATTACTCTTGGGCAGTTTCATCCCCATCAGCTACCAATCCAACCTCTAGACCACCCCTTTTGAGCCCTGCATGACGAAAGTGTCATGCCCCTCTCGATCGGCCATAATTTGGAAGGAGTACCCTCTTAGGACTGAACATTCTTAGTAGAGATGAAAAAACCAGTACAACTTGACGGGTCCTAGATTAGGGGGTGCTCGGCATGTCAGTTGCTGGTCCATTGGGCTGAGCCGAGGAGCCCCCTAAACTCATCAATAGGTGGGCCTCGTTCATCTGGTCCAAGAATAACAGGAAGGAATGGCCCGAAGACTTGGCGTGTACTACAAGATCCAGAGGTAGTCCATAGCGCATACACCCTAGACTCAACCAACCTATCTGTAAACCCTAGGTACCCCAGTATTTATATAAACTGATGTATCAGGGACGTAGACGACACATTCATTCTCATAAGATCTCGTGGTAGATCACCTGTACTCTGTACCCCATCCACAATCAATACAACCAAGTAGGATGTAGGGTTTTACCTCTTCAAGAGGGCCTGAACCTGGGTAAACATCGGTGTCTAATGTGCTCTGTTACCATATGTCCAAGGTTACCTGATCGAGACCCCCTACCCAAAATCTGCCGAATTGGACTCCATCATTGGTGGCCCATATAGGTCCCTCTGGGTAGTTGAAGCGGCTTGATGGTTGTTGGGGAATGCGGTAATTTCAAAAAAATTCCTACGATCACGCAAAATCTATCTAGGTGAAGCATGGTAATGAGAGGGGAGAGTGTGTCCACGTACCCTCGTAGACCGAAAGCGGAAGCGTTTCAATAACGCGGTTGATGTAGTCGAACTTCTTCGCGATCCAACCGATCAAGTACCGAGCGTACGGGACCTACGCGTTCAGCACACGTTCAGCTCAATGATGTCCCTCGTACTCTTGATCCAGTTGAGGCTGAGGGAGAGTTCCATCAGCATGAGGCGTGGCGACGGTGATGATGAAGTTACTGATGCAGGGCTTCGCCTAAGCACTAGCGACGATATGACCGAGGTGTGTAACTCTGGAGGGGCGCACCGCACACGGCTAAAAGATCAACTTATGTGTTCTAGGGTGCCCCCTCCCCATGTATATAAAGGAGGGAGGGAGGAGGAGGCCGGCCAAGGGTGGCGCGCCCAAGAGGGGGAGTCCTACTCCAAGTAGGATTCGCCCCCCTTTTCCTATTCCCACAAGGAGAAGGGGAAAGGAGGAGGAGGAGAGAAGGAAAGGGGGGGGCCGCCCCCCAACCCTAGTCCAATTCGGTTTGGGCTAGGGGGCGCCACTCCTTGGCCTGCCCCCTCTCTTCCACTACTAGGCTCACGAGGCCCAATAACTTCGTAGGGGGGTTCCGGTAACCCCTAGTACTCCAAAACTTATCCGAAACGACCCGAACCATTCCGGTGTCCGAATGTAACCTTCCAATATATGAATCTTTATGTCTCGACCATTTCAAGACTCCTCGTCACGTCCATGATCTCATCCAGGACTCCGAACAAACTTCGGTCATCAAAACACATAGCTCATAATACAATTCGTCATTAGAAGTTAAGTGTGCGGACCCTACGGGTTCAAGAACTATGTAGACATGACCAAGACACATCTCCGGTCTATAACCAATAGCGGAACCTAGATGCTCATATTGGCTCCCACATATTCTACGAAGATCTTTATCGGTCAAACCGCATAACAACATACGTTGTTCCCTTTTTCATCGGTATGTTACTTGCCCGAGATTCGATCGTCGGTATCATCATACCTAGTTCAACCTCGTTACCGGCAAGTCTATTTACTCGTTCCGTAATGCATCATCCCTCAACTAACTCATTATTCACATTGCTTGCAAGGCTTATAGTGATGTGCATTACCGAGAGGGCCCAGAGATACCTCTCCGAAACACGGAGTGACAAATCCTAATCTTGATCTATGCCAACCCAACAAACACCTTTGGAGACACCTGTAGAGCATCTTTATAATCAACCTTTTATGTTGTGACGTTTGATAGCACACAAGGTGTTCCTATGGTACTCGGGAGTTGCATAATCTCATAGTCTAAGGAACATGTATAAGTCATGAAGAAAGCAGTAACAATGAAACTGTAACGATCATAATGCTAAGGTAACGGATGGGTCATTTCCATCACATCATTCTCTTAATGATGTGATCACGTTCATCAAATGACAACAGATGTCTATGGTTAGGAAACAAAACCATCTTTGATTAACGAGCTAGTCAAGTAGAGGCATACTAGGGACACTATGTTTTCTCTATGTATTCACACATGTACTAAGTTTCCGGTTAATACAATTCTAGCATGAATAATAAACATTTATCATGAAATAAGGAAATAAATAATAACCTTATTATTGCCTCTATGGCATATTTTCTTCAGTCTCCCATTTGCAATAGAGTCAATAGTCTAATTCACATTGCCATGTGATTTAACACCAATAGTTCACATCTGTATGTAATTAACATCCATAGTTCACATCGCCATGTCACCAACACCCAAAGGGTTTACTAGAGTCAATAATCTAGTTCACATCGCTATGTGATTAACACCCAAAGAGTACTAAGGTGTGATCATGTTTTGCTCATGAGAGAAGTTTAGTCAACGGGTCTATCATATTCAGAGCCATATGTATTTTGCAAATATTCTATGTCTATAATGCTTTGCATGGAGCTACTCTAGCTAATTGCTCCCACTTTCAATATGTATCTAGATTGAGACTTAGAGTCATATGGATCGGTGTAAAAGCTTGCATCGACGTAACTCTTTACGACGAACTCTTTATCACACCCATAACTGAGAAACATTTCCTTAGCCCTCACTAGGGCTGGACGAAAAGCTCGTTACTCGCGAGTTTAACAAGCACTCGGAAGCTCGACTCATTAAGGCTCGTGCTCGTTAGTTAGTGAGCCGAGCTGAAATACTATTTTAGCTCGTTAATATAAACGGGCGTAACGAGCTAGCTCGCGAGTATCACGAGTAGCTCATTTCGCTCGTTTATTTGTACATCACTAATTTTTAGTTTTATTATTAGATGAAAAATGCCTAGTGCTCAGCCCGGCCCACATGCCACAGCCCACCCCCACCTCCTCGGCTCCGCATCATGGGAATCTAGTCAGTCGTGGCCTACTTATGACTTACGAAGAGACCAGAGGAGGAGCCGAGAAGACTATAGAATACAGACTACAGAGAGATGGGAAAGGGAGAAAAGCAGCAGGGCAGCGGCTAGGTTTAGGTCTTTGACCACGGCATGGCGGTGCGGCTCTGCTTCCTTCTCTTCTTCGGCGGCCGCCGACGACTACTTTAGCCCGCCTCTGCGATGTCCATCTACGTCCCCATGTAATGGCGCGAGCTACCATCAGCTATAGGAAAGAAGGTGATGAGGAAGAGGACTTCAGCCTCTGATTCAGCATCACGGGAGTCTCCTTCGACGGTAGCAAAGCCTTCTCGTCCTCGGCAGCAAGCGCAAGGAGAAAGGCGCCCAAGATTAGAGGAGGCGACATCACCTACATGCTCTGACGCTGATGCCATTGGTGGTGGATTAGGACCGGGGAGATTGTTTATCTCACACTCTTATTTTTATTTTCTATTACATTCCAGTTCATATTAGCATATACTTTGAATCTTTGATGCCCTAGTTACTATTTGTGAATCTGCTGAAATACCAATGTAGACTGTTGTTAATTGATTGTATAAATACCTGTGTAGTTAGGTGAAATACTTCATCACACACACACTGACACATGCACCAGATTAAGGTTAGTCTGCTGAAATACCTATGCTGAAGTACCATTGCTGAATGGTTGTGGGAATGTTACAATTTCATTTCCTAAATTTTGTACAGGTTCTAAGTTTTAACTTCTATTTTATATGGTAAAAATTACTACTTAAATGCAGAACAATTCTAGTAAGTAAATGTCTTGACTTCTATTTTGTACAGGTTATTAATATCACTTACTACTTAATGCACTAGGAAGATGTGTTTCTGTTCATTGATACTCCTGGGGGTCAACTACTAGCCTCAATAGGCATAAAGATGTTTGTTTAGTCTATCTAAACAAGAAGTGAAGACAACTAAATCAAGGTACAATCAACTTTGATCCTGAAAAGCCAGGTGCATCTCTCGTAGTAAACCATGAATACAATCATGCAAAAGTTGTTAAGATCATAGCAAAGATGATAATTCTGCAAGATTATCCCTTTAGGATGGTAGAGCATGCTTGGTTCAATAACCTCATGAAGTATATGAATGCGTCCTACAAGTTTATTGGTCGAAAGAAAATTAGAGCTGAATGCATGAAGGTGTATCTTTCCGAGAAAGAAATCCTTAAAAAGCAAGTAAAGTCTGTTGAAAGCATTAGTTTCACATGTGATCTATGGACTTCAAACCAAACTCTCTCATACCTAGCTGTGGTTGCTCACTACACAGATGATGATTGGATCATGCAATGTCGTGTTTTAAACTTCATAGAGCTAGATCCACCTCACTCGGGTAGTGTCATAGCTCAAACAGTTTTTGAGTGTTGCCAAGAATGGAAAATAGAAGATAAGATCATGACAATCACTATGGATAATGCTTCCTCAAATGATAATGCTGCTAAGAGATTGATGGACAAGATAATTTCTTGGAACTCGGCTAAATTTATTCCTGAGTACTTCCATGTTAGCTGTTGTGCGCACATTGTCAATTTGATAGTGAATGACGGCATTGCTCTATTGCAAACTTTGATCAATAAGCTTAGGGATACTGTCAAATATTTGAAAAAATATCCAACACGCATGTACAAATTGTTGATGGTTTGCAAGTCTCTGAATATGGAAGTTGGGAGAGGTTTATGCCTGGATGTTGCTACTAGATGGAACTCTACATGCAGAATGGTAGAGGCTTGCACCGTGTATAGGGCTGCTCTCAAAGAGTATGCAGAGGTAGATGCTACCTACAAATGGTAGCCTGAAGATGAAGAGTGGGCATTATATGAGAAGATTCAACCCATCTTGAAATCGTTTGTCGAGGTAACAACTGTACTATCAGGATCTAACGATCCTATTGCCAACATTTTTATCCATATATCATGAATGTTAAGATTTCTATCATAGAGCATGCCATGGGTTCGAATGCAAACTTGAAAAAGATGGGAGAAGCAATGCTTGATAAGTTTGATAAATGTTGGGATAGCAATAGTGAAGGTGAGGGAAATGAAAACAATGAAAAAAAGGAAAAGAACAATGTCATGGTCATTGCCACCATTCTTGATCCTAGGTTTAAGATGAAACTTGTTGATTACTGTTTTAAGAAAATGTATGGTAAAGGGAAGGGCAGTAGTGAGGCCGAGGAAATCAAATCTGAATTCTTTGATCTCTATGCTACTTATGAGATGGAAAATCGCAAGAATGAGGCTAGCAACAATAATGAACATAATTCAGTATGTAGTAGGCAAACAAGTACATCCATGTTCTCATTATCAAGTGGGTTTCAGTCCTTCCTAGAGGAGACAAATTCAGAGCCATCTAAATCTGAATTGACCAGTTACCTTGAAGAAAAAACCCATCCAATTCTAGATCCAAATTTCAAGGTAGTTGATTGGTGGAGGTTGAATGCTCATAGATATCATATCATGGCAAAGATGGCAAAAAAGTTCTTGACTATACCAGCAACTAGTGTCTCATCAGAGTCAACATTCTCTACGAGCGGCAGAATTCTCGATGACTATCATAGCTCTCTCAGCCCAAACATGGTTGAGGCACTTGTCTGTGCTTCTAGCTACATCAAAGGATCAAAAGAACACCAGCTTAAGACTACAATTACAGTGGTAATATTTCTTGTTCTCCACTGTGTATTATATTCTTGTAACCTTTAGACTCTTGGTAAATGTTTTCTCAAATTTGCACATACCTTTGTTGGAATAAGGCAATGATGACGATGTCAAGTTCATTCCATTTCCCGAAGATACGACAGAAAGCAACTAGTAGGCCTCCCATATTTTTATTGAGTGTGATTGTATTGCTATAGCATTGTACTATTGTTTATTTGCTTGAATCATAACTAGTGAATTTCTCTTTGTCTATGTAGGAAGATGAAATGGATGAACTGATGAGCCAACTTATGTGAGGAGCAAGAGCTACTTTGCATTTGCTCAGCTAGAAGCTACCTTTTTATTTTGGTCATTGTTAGTTATGTAAGACCTTATGTTGATGAAGTGTCGTGCTGAAGTGGCGAAGTAGTTAATATAATATGTACTGCTAGTCTGCTGATAAAACTTGATCCAATGTTGAGTGCCTAAGTCATGTACTACTTTGTCTTTTGAAGTCCTGGACTTGTCTTTGTCAATGGCCCTACTTATTGTTGTTGTTCTCCTAGTGATTGTGCATGAAGTATGAAGTTTGAACCATAATGGTGTATGAAGTATGGACCTGCTTATTATTGCCGTCACTCTGTGTTGCTGTTCAAATGTTCTTTAATTGTGTCATTGTGTGTTGCTGCTAGTTATTGGTTGTCGCATTATGTGATACAATTTGTAAAGAATAAATTTGGCAAAGGTTGATGCATTACTATTTTGCTAGCTTCTGTATTGTTTACAACTCTAACGAGCACTCGTGAGCGCTCACAAACTTAACGAGTATTTAACGAAACGAGCCGATCAAGAGTTTGAGCTTGATAACCCACAAGTATAGGGGATCGCAACAGTTTTCGACGGTAGAGTATTCAACCCAAATTTATTGATTCGACACAAGGGGGCCAAAGAATATTCTCAAGTATTTGAAGGAAATATGCCCTAGAGGCAATAATAAAGTTATTATTTATTTCCTTATTTCATGATAAATGTTTATTATTCATGCTAGAATTGTATTAACCGGGAACATAATACATGTGTGAATACATAGACAAACATAGTGTCACTAGTATGCCTCTATTTGACTAGCTCGTTTAATCAAAGATGGTTAAGTTTTCTAGCCATAGACATGAGTTGTCATTTGATTAATGGGACCACATCATTAGAGAATGATGTGATTGACTTGACCCATTCCGTTAGTTTAGCACTTGATTGTTTAGTATGTTGCTATTGCTTTCTTCATGACTTATACATGTTCCTATGACTATGAGATTATGCAACTCCTGTTTATCGGAGGAACACTTTGTGTGCTACCAAACGTCACAACGTAACTGGGTGATTATAAAGGTGCTCTACAGGTGTCTCCGAAGGTACTTGTTGAGTTGGCGTATTTCGAGATTAGGATTTGTCACTCCGATTGTCGGAGAGGTATCTCTGGGCCCTCTCGGTAATGCACATCACTATAAGCCTTGCAAGCAATGTGACTAATGGGTTAGTTGCGGGATGATGCATTACGGAACAAGTAAAGAGACTTGTCGGTAACGAGATTGAACTAGGTATGATGATACCGACGATCGAATCTCGGGCAAGTAACATACAGATGACAAAGGGAACAACATATGTTGTTATGCGGTTTGACCGATAAAGATCTTCGTAGAATATGTGGGAGCCAATATGAGCATCTAGGTTCCGCTATTGGTTATTGACCGGAGACGTGTCTCGGTCATGTCTACATAGTTCTCGAACCCATAGGGTCCGCACGCTTAAAGTTCGGTGACGATTGGTATTATGAGTTTATGTGCTTTGATGTACCGAAGGTAGTTTGGAGTCCCGGATGAGATCGGGGACATGACGAGGAGTCTCGAAATGGTCGAGACGTAAAGATCGATATATTGGACGACTATATTCGGACTTCGGAAAGGTTCCGAGTGATTCGGTTATTTTTCGGAGTGCCGGAGAGTTACGGGAATTCGCCTGGGAGTATATGGGCCTTATTGGGCCATACGGGAATAGAGGAGAGAGGCCAAAAGGAAGGAGGCGCACGCCCCCCTCTGGTCCGAATTGGACAAGGGGTGCAGCCCCTTTTTCCTTCTCCCTCTCCCCCTCTTTCCTTCTCTCCTACTCCGGAAAGGAAAGAGGAATCCTACTAGGACTTGGGAGTCCTAGTAGGACTCCCCACACTTGGCGCGCCCCCTCTAGGGCCGGCCTCTCCCTCCCCCCTTTATATATGGGGGCAAGGGGGCACCTCTAGACACAACAATTGATCTCTTGATCTCTTAGCCGTGTGCGGTGCCCCCCCTCCACCATATCCCACCTCGGTAATATCGTAGCGGTGCTTAGGCGAAGCCCTGCATCGGTAGCATCATCAACACTGTCATCACGCCGTCGTGCTGACGGAACTCTCCCGCAAAGCTCTGCTGGATCGGAGTTCGTGGTACGACATCAAGCTGAACGTGTGCTGAACTCGGAGGTGTCGTACATTCGGTACTTGATCGGTCAGATCGTGAAGACGTACGACTACATCAACCGTGTTGTGCTAACGCTTCCGCTTTCGGTCTACAAGGGTAGGTGGAGTCACTCTCCCTGCTCGTTCCTATGCATCACCATGATCTTGCGTGTGCGTAGGAAAATTTTAAAATTACGTTCCCCAACAGTGGCATCCGAGCCAGGTTTTATGCGTAGATGTTATATGCACGAGTAGAACACAAGTGAGTTGTGGGCGATACAAGTCATTCTGCTTACCAGCATGTTATACTTTGGTTCGGCGGTATTGTTGGATGAAGCGGCCCGGACTGACATTACGCGTACGCTTATGCGAGACTGGTTCTACTGACGTGCTTTGCACATAGGTGGCTGGCGGGTGTCAGTTTCTCCAACTTTAGTTGAACCGAGTGTGGCTACGCCCGGTCCTTGAGAAGGTTAAAACAACAGTAACTTGACGAACTATCGTTGTGGTTTTGATGCGTAGGTAAGAACGGTTCTTGCTCAGCCCGTAGCAGCCACGTAAAACTTGCAACAACAAAGTAGAGGACATATAACTTGTTTTTGCAGGGCATGTTGTGATGTGATATGGTCAAGACATGATGCTAAATTTTATTGTATGAGATGATCATGTTTTGTAACAAAGTTGTCGGCAACTGGCAGGAGCCATATGGTTGTCGCTTTATTGTATACAATGCAATCGCCCTGTAATTGCTTTACTTTATCACTAAGCGGTAGTGATAGTCGTAGAAGCAATAGGTGGCGAAACGACAACGATGCTATGATGAAGATCAAGGTGTCGTGCCGGTGACAATGGTGATGATGACGGTGCTTCGGAGATGGTGATCACAAGCACAAAATGATGATGGCCATATCATATCACTTATATTGATTGCATGTGATGTTTATCCTTTATGCATCTTATTTTGCTTTGATTGACGGTAGCATTATAAGATGATCTCTCACTAAATTTCAAGGTATAAGTGTTCTCCTTGAGTATGCACCGTTGCGAAAGTTCTTCGTGTTGAGACACCACGTGATGATCGAGTGTGATAGGCTCTACGTTCAAATACAACGGGTGCAAAACAGTTGCACATGCGGAATACTCAGGTTAAACTTGACGAGCCTAGCATATACAGATATGGCCTCGGAACACTTAGACCGAAAGGTCGAGCGTGAATCATATAGTAGATATGATCAACATAGTGATGTTCACCATTGAAAACTACTCCATCTCACGTGATGATCAGACATGGTTAAGTTGATTTGGATCAGGTGATCACTTAGATGATTAGAGAGATGTCTATCTAAGTGGGAGTTCTTAAGTAATATGATTAATTGAACTTTAATCTATCATGAACTTAGTCCTGGTAGTATTTTGCAAATTATGTTGTAGATCAATAGCTCGTGTTGTTGCTTCCCTATGTTTATTTTGATATGTTCCTAGAGAAAAACTATGTTGAAAGATGTTAGTAGCAATGATGCGGACTGGGTCCGTGATCTGAGGTTTGTCCTCATTGCTGCACAGAAGAATTATGTCCTTGATGCACCGCTAGGTGATGGACCTATTGCAGGAGCAGATGCAGACATTATGAACGTTTGGCTAAGCTCAATTTGATAACTACTTGATAGTTTAGTGCACCATGCTTTAAACTTAGAATCGGGACTTCAAAGACATTTTGAACGTCATGGACCATATGAGATGTTCCAAGAGTTGCAGTTAATATTTCAAGCAAATACCCGAGTTCAGAGATATGAAGTCTCCAACAAATTCTATAGCTAAAAGATGGAGGAGAATTTCTCAACTAGTGAGCATGTGCTCAGATTGTCTGGGTACTACAATCGCTTTAATCAAGTGGGAGTTAATCTTCCAGATAAGGTAGTGATTGACAGAGTTCTCTAGTCACCATCACCAAGTTACTAGAACTTCGTGATGAACTATAGTATGCAAGGGATGACGAAAACGATTCCCGAGCTCTTCGTGATGTTGAAATCGACGAAGTTAGAAATCAATAAAAGAGCATCAAGTGTTGATGATTGACAAGACCACTAGTTTCAAGAAAAGGGCAAAGGGAAAGAAAGGGAACTTCAAGTAGAATGACAAGCAAGTTGTCACTCCCGCGAAGAAGCCCAAAGCTGGACCAAAGCCTGAAACTGAGTGCTAAATGGTCACTAGAAGCGGAAATGCTCTGAATATTTGGTGGATAAGAAGGATGGCAAAGTGAACAAGGGTATATTTGATATACAGGTTATTGATGTGTGCCTTACTAGTGTTTATAGTAGCCTATCGGTGTCAAAACCGGCGGATCTCGGGTAGGGGGTCCCGAACTGTGCGTCTAGGCGGATGGTAACAGGAGACGAGGGACAAGATGTTTTACCCAGGTTCAGGCCCTCTCGATGGAGGTAAAACCCTACGTCCTGCTTGATTAATATTGATGATATGGGTAGTACAAGAGTGGATCTACCACGAGATCAAGGAGGCTAAACCCTAAAGCTAGCCTATGGTATGATTGTTGTAATGTATGTTGTCCTACGGACTAAAGCCCTCCGGTTTATATAGACACCGGAGGAGGCTAGGGTTACACAGAGTCGGTTACAATGGTAGGAGATCTACATATCCGTATCGCCAAGCTTGCCTTCCACGCCAAGGAAAGTCCCATCCGGACACGGGACGGAGTCTTCAATCTTGTATCTTCATAGCCTTGGAGTCCGCCGGACGATGATAGTCCGACTGTCCGGACACCCCCTAGTCCAGGACTCCCTCAGTAGCCCCCGAACCAGGCTTCAATGACGATAAGTCCAGCGCGTATATAGTCTTCGGCGTTGCAAGGCGGGTTCTCCCTTCAAGTTCCATGTACCGCGAGCAGTGTCCGCTTCATCATAAATCTTGTGTTTCTCGGCTTCTACGCCCAATAATGGTCTTTTTCCACGCTGTCGCACGAATGCGAAAAGCGAGGTGTCTTTACGTTCACCCCCAATCGTGCGAGTCATCCGCCTACAAAAGAGGCAAAAATCCAGATCCAAACCACACCATCTTCCTCCCGCGAATACTTCATCGGAGCGCCTTTGACCTAAAAATCCATTCCATCATGGACCGTCAACACGGCTCTTCTTCACGCGCTCCCAGCCCACCGCCGGGGGATTGGAGGAGGTGCTCTGTTTCGCACAACGAGATAGTGAAGCTCCAAGCGGGGGGATATCTCCCTCCGGCCTTCATGGTCCCGGTTCGAGCCGGGCTGGTCACTTATCAAGGTGGGAGGCAAGCGGAGGCTACCCCAAGCCCCAATAAAGGGGAGCGAGTATGCTTCGTCCCTTATTCGATAAGGGGACTCGGATTCCCGATACATCCGTTCCTCCGCGGGCTCCTGGAGTTCTACGGACTCCAGCTCCACCACCTTACGCCTGCCTCTGTCCTGCATATCGCGGGCTACGTAGCTCTTTGCGAGCTATTCCTGGGCATTGATCCCCATTTTGCATTGTGGAAGAGGCTGTTCTGCCTCGTACCCCGTTCTCACGAGGGGTCCATATATCAAGTGGGCGGCGCCAAATATGGCGATCGCCGGACCGGATACCCATCCGGTACTCCTAAGAAGGCGTCCAAGACTAGCCTTGAGTGGTTTACATAGGAGACGCTCGCTGCGGACCCATCCGGATTGGCCTCCGGAGTTTAGTGCTGCTCCTCAAGAAACGCCTCACCGGGCGCCCACGGAGCCCCGATTGGAGGAAGACAAGAGCGTCCATTACTTGATGGGCGAATAAGATTATCGCCCATTCGGGTTGACCATGATTGGAGTCATGACGACATGCATCATGCGGGGGGTACAGCCATTGCAATACAGAGGCCACCCCATGTGGGTTTTCAACGGGGAGGACGATGCCACCCGTCATGGCCGCAAAGGGCCGGATTCGACCGAGGATCTGGTAGAGATCCTTTCCAGCCTGTACAAGGGGGAAAAGGAGGACTTCCTTCGAACGAACCCTTTGAATGGGTTTTCCATGATCAACACTAGAGGATGGGTAAGCGAACACCTTTAAAGGCTCAACCCATGCTCTCAAAGTTTAAGCTTCTTTACATTATGTCTTCGGCGCAGGATCTACGCTGGACTGTGGAGGACATGGTAAGTCCCGCTCCGCAACCCGAGGATCCAGAAAGATCCCTGGATCCGGCCTCCGAAGAGGATCCAGACATCGAGGTGGAGCTGATCGACTGGGTATTTCACCAGCTCAGCATGGATAATGCTTTGGTCGCCATTACGGCGGACTACCCCGGACTGTATCCGGCTTCCCAGGTGACTGCGGCCGAGGCCCGGACACCATTATCTCTTCCTTGCCCATTTCTAACCTTCGCGAACGATGGTATTTTACAGGAAGCGCGTTCACGGCAGGAAGCCGAGCCCGAGGCGGCTGACCAACAGAGGTCAGTCCGGACCAGCAGGCGGAAAAGGAGCGCGGTGCGGGCGGAAACGTCGCCGCAAAGGTATAGCTCGTATTTGAATTTTTAGAGCAACGTTCCTAGGAAGCGTCTGAGTGCTCATGATCTTTATAGGAGAAAAAGCGCTCGCCGGACTGCGGGCGCGGAAGTTGCCGATCCAACCAATACCGGCCAGGCTCCAGCGCCCGGCATGGAGGAGGAGGCAAGCGCAAGACGCGGGCCGGATCCTTCTCCAACGGAGGAGACCGACAGACTGTCCGCCACCAAATCTGAGGTGGAGAGCGCCATGAACCATAGGTGCCGCCGGACAGTGTTTCGTGAAGCGTGCTTCTCCCCTGAGGCATTGGATGCCTTTAATGCAGGGGACGCGCACCTCCGTGCTGCTCAAGATGGGTTTACCAGAGCCACGGAGTAGTAAGTGAAAGATATACGGGTAAGGGAATTTTGATGGTTATATATACCAGTAGCCCCCGAGACTTGAAGCAGTTATGTTAACGGATTTAAGGATCAATTAAAACGCAGGCTCTTACCGAGAAGAATGCCGAGTTGTCTCAGGAGCTGTAAGAATGCAAGGCCCAACTTGAGGCCGCACTTGCTGCCGCAGGAGGAGACTCAGAGACCCCTCCTGGTAACACATTTTATTAATAAATATAAGCGTTGTGCGGCGTGCGCGCAAGTCTAATAATGATGTGTAGGTACCACGGACAAGATCCGCCAGCAGGATTATCGCCGCAGAAGGCAGCGAGAGTGTGCTGAATAGGGTGCAGCAAGAAAGGAATAAACTCCAGGATGCCAACGCCAAGCTCGGAGAAGAGCTGAAAGGCGCTCGTGCTGGGCTGTCTGGCTCCGGTAAGGAGAATGAGCGTCTTCGTCGCGGCATTTATAGTAAGTGCTTGAGCGGACTCCTTTGAAAAGAAGAGTTCGGCGAGGAAGTATATTGACATGATATGTCTTGTAGGTATACTCACAGGTCGTCCTGCAGAGGAGGTGCCCATATCAACGGGTGATCAACTTCCCGAACTGTTGCAACTGCTCGAACGAGTTCGGCAGGCAATGAGCGGCGTCGTCCAGGCTTTATGGCCAGCCCTCTCCCTACCCGAGGGCCTTGGGGAGCTTGCGGAGAAGCTTCAGGGAGTGCGGCAGCGCTTCCGTTTGTGGAATATTTCGGCTTGCCGTCAAGGTGCCAGGGAGGCTTGGGCCATGGTGAAGACGCATTATAAGAAGGCGGATCCCAACCATATGGCCGAAGTTGGACCGGTGGGGCCCGATGGGAAGGAGATCCCTGTGAGTTTAGTATACAGCCAAGTAGAGTTGGCTGCTAAGTTTTCCCAACGGGACTGTAAGTTAGACAGCCTGTTAGACGGGATTGAGGAGGAATACAATCAGTAAATTTGACAATGTATGTTTTCCTTTGAAGTGACATGTGATATGCCTTCTAGCCGGATTGTAGATCGTTTGTCTTTGCCGACCTTTTCGCTTCGACCTCGGGACCTTAGAGTCCGGAGTGTGTCCGAATACCTTTGTGGATGAAAAACAACCGCGGTATGCATGGAGACCAGGCATAGGGGTCATTAGTGCTTTATCAGACAAGTGCCCAACTAGTAATGTTATATTACATGGTTAGTAAGAAACATCTTCTAGGGAGAATAGTTCCATTAAGGGTTCCTTTCCCTGGGAGGCATGCCCTAAAGTGCATGTCCGGACTGCAAAGAAAGCAGAAAAACATCTGGGGGCGGATAAATAGATAGGTAAAAAAGTCATCTTTTAAGTCACCGACCGAATATTCCCTTAAGAACGCTAGCTTTCGGCTTCACCCAGTCTGAGGTACACATCCGGCTGACCCGGCAGTAACAATCGCAGAGGTGCTCCCTTTACCTCCTAGCCGAACAATCGGGAACATAGGGGTAAGCACAGGAGCCAGGCAACCCAGCTTGGCCAAAACTTAAGTCATATCGATGCATATAATGGTGAGTAAAAGGTACATGTGGAAGCTTAACACATGTGCTGGGTATGAAACCCTTATAATTAAGCTTCCGTAAGAGAAGCCCCCAGGAATAATGAGTGCGGATGGCACATCATATGTATGCAAAAAATGCGAAAGTAGGCCCTTAATGGCTTTTGAATAAAAAAGTTATTAAAAGAGAAACAAAAGATAGCCGAAATGTAAAAGTTTGGACGGGGGAAGGGGACGAACTCTTAGTCTGGCGCTAGGCATAAAATCTTAGTAGGCGGGCTGCGTTCCATGGGTTCGGCTCGAGTCGGTTGTCCGACGCATTTCGTAGACGGTACGCTCCGCCGGTCAGGACTTGATCGATAATGAAGGGGCCCTCCCATTTGGGCTTGAGCTTGTCCTTTTTCTTGTCCGGCAGGCGTAGAACTAGTTCACCAACGTTATAAGTCTTGGCCCATACCTCTCTGCTTTGATATCTTCGAGCCTGCTCCTGATAGAATGCGGAACGAGCCTTGGCGACGTCGCGTTCTTCCTCCAATGTGTCCAAGCTGTCCTGCCGATCCAACTCGGCCTCTCTTTCTTCATACATGCGCACTCGAGGTGAGTCATGAATAATGTCGCAGGGCAGAACTGCCTCTGCGCCGTAGACCATAAAAAATGGTGTGAATCCGGTAGTATGGTTAGGCATTGTCCGTAGCCCCCGGAGTACGGAGTCGAGCTCCTCGACCCATTGCGTGTCGGATTTAGTAAGTGACCGCACTAGTCTGGGTTTGATGCCGCTCATTATTAGACCATTTGCTCGTTCCACTTGACCGTTGGTTTGAGGGTGATAAACTGAAGCGTAGTCGAGCTTGATGCCCATATTTTTGCACCATGACTTAACCTCGTCGGCTGTGAAGTTCGTGCCGTTGTAGGTGATCATGCTGTGGGGGACTCCGTAACGGTGTACTACCCCAGATATAAAGTCTATCACTGGTCCGGACTCTGCCGTTTTGACCGGTTTGGCCTCTATCCATTTGGTGAATTTATCCACCATGACCAATAGGTACCTTTGCTTGTGGGTTCCCCCTTTAAGGGGTCCAGCCATATCAAGCCCCTGGACATGAACGGCGGGTAATGGGTATAGTTTTGAGGGGTGGGTGGCATATGGCTCGATTAGCAAAGAGCCGACAACCAACGGATCTCTGGACTAAGTCACGGCATCTGCCGGGCCGTCGGCCAATAGAATCTGACGGAATGCCTTTCCTACAAGGGCCCGGGCTGCTGCGTGGTGTCCGCCTAGTCCGGCATGAATTTCAGCCAGGAGGTTTCGCCCTTCCTCTTCGGAGATACACCTTTGGAGGACTCCGGTTGTGCTTTTCTTATAAAGTTCTCCCTCATGGACCTTGTAGGCTTTCGATCACCGGACTATGCAGCGGGCCTCATTTTGGTCTTCGGGAAGTTCTTGCCTAAGCAAGTAGGCTAGGAATGGTTCTGTCCACGGGGCGATTATTGCCATTATGTCGTGGGCTGAAGGTGTTATGTCATCGGCTGAGTCACCGATTGGCGCGGTTTTCTCCGGTTTGTCACTTCCGGGCTCCTCTTCCCATAGTACGGATGGCTTGAAGAGCCGTTCCAGGAAGATATTTGGAGGGACGACATCGCGTTTCGCACCGATCGTGCGATCGTCGGCCGCTTGGTTATTATCTCGGGCTATGTGATGGAATTGAGTCCTTCAAACCCGGTGACATTTTAGGACAGCGTTGCGATATGCTGCCATTTTCGGATCCTTGAGTCAAAGTCTCCATTTATTTGGGATATTGCAAGGTTTGAATCGCGCACCTCTAAGTGTTGAATACCCATGGAGCGCCATCCGGAGACCTTGTAACAGGCCTCAGATTCGCTGCGTTGTTGGAGTCCGTGTACATTATTTGAAGTACGTCTTGGATGTGTCCCCGTTGGGACGTCAATCGACTTGACCCCATCCGCCAACATTTTAGAGCCGTCAAAATGCATAACCCAATTGGAGTATGCGCCGTACTCTTTAGGGAGTTCGGCTTCGGTCCATTCAGCGACGAAGTCAGCCAAAACTTGTGACTTTATAGCTCGCCAAGGTTTGTAAGTTATATCGAATGGTAAGAGCTCAATGGCCCATTTGCAATCCTGCCCGTTCGTCGCGGTTATTTATAATGTCATTGAGTGGTACTTCAGAGGCCTTGTTATCGAACACTCTTGAAAGTAGTGCCGAGCTTCGGGATGCCATGAACACCGCATATGCTATCTTCTAATAGTGCGGTAACGGACTTGCAGGGGTTAACACGGTGGATACATAATACACTGGTTTTGAAGAGGGAATTTGTGCCCTTCATCTCTCGCTCGACGGCGAGTACGCGCTACGACTTGATGCGTTGCTGCGATGTATAACAACATTGGTTCGCCTAGATTGGGCGCGGCCAGGACGGTTGTTGCCAATATGGCCTTTATTTCTTTGAGTCCGGCGGTGGCGGCATCCGCCCACTCGAAGTGTTCAAGGCCCGAGGAGGCGATAGAGGCGATGCCTTTTCTCCTGAGACGGAGATAAAGCGGCTTAAAGCTGCCACGCATCCTGTTAATTTTGTATCTATTTGAGGTCTTTTGGAATATCCAATTGTGACAGAGCTCGGATTTTAGCGGGTTTGCTTCAATTCCTCTACGGATACAATGAAGCCCAGCAGCTTTCCGGCGATGCGCCAAAACGCATTTTCAGATTCACTTGATGTCATATGCTCCGAGGTTGTCGAATGTGAGCCTCAAATCGTCTACTAGAGTTTCGACGTGTTTTGTTTTGACGACACGTCGTCTCGTATGCCTCGATTGTTTTGCCGATCTGGGTGGCGGACATGTTTGAATCATGCGCTGATATGTTGCGCCAGCATTTTAAGTCCGAAGGGCATCGTGTTGAAGCGAGAATGGTCCGTGACGGAGTGATGAATGCCGTTGCGGCTTGGTTCGCTTCCGCCATCTTGATTTGATGATAGCGAGTATCGTCGAGGAAGCACAACGAATCGTGCCTGCGGTAGCATCGATAATTTGGTCGATGCGGGGAGAGGAAGGATCCTTTGGGCAAGCCTTATTGAGGTCTTTAAAATCGACAGAGGCGCCAGGATTTGTACTTCTTTGGTACCATTACCAGATTTGCTAGCCAGTCCGGATGTTTGATATCTCTGATGAATCCGGCTTCCAATAATTTGGCTAGCTCTTCTCCCATTGCCTGTCTTTTGGGTTCGGAAAATCATCGAAGAGCCTGTTTGACTGGCTTAAATCCTTTTAGGATGTTTAGGCTGTGTTCAGCCAACCTGCGTGGGATTCCGGGCATATCCGAAGGGTGCCAGGCGAAGATGTCCCAATTTTCCCAAAGGAATTCACGCAGTGCGGCGTCTACTTCGGGGTTCAATTGTGCCCCAATGGAGGCCGTCTTTGTTGGGTCCGTTGGATGGACCTGGAATTTTATTATTTCATCTGCTGGTTTGAAGGAGGTGGACTTGGATCTTTTATCGAGTATCACATCGTCCCTATTCACCATAGAGCGCAGCGCGGTGAGTTCTTCTGCTGCTAAGGCTTCGGATAGTGCCTCCAGGGCTAGTGCAGCTGTCTTATTTTCGGCGCGGAGTGCTATGTCCGGATCACTAGCAAGGGTGATTATCCCGCCGGGCCCAGGCATTTTGAGCTTCATGTACCCGTAATGAGGTACTGCTTGAAAAATTGTGAATGCCTCTCGTCCTAATATAGCGTGATATCCGCTGTTGAACGGGGCCACTTGGAACGTGACTTCTTCGGATCTATAATTGTCTGGCGAACCGAACAACACATCAAGTGTGATTTTTCTGGTGCAGCGTGCTTCCCGGCTAGGGATTATTCCTCTGAAGGTTGTGCTGCTTCGCTCAATACGGCTCCAGTCTATTTCCATTTTTTGAAGAGTTTCCTCATATATGAGGTTTAGTCACGCCGCCATCCATGAGGACCTTTGTAAGCCGAAAGCCGTCCACTATGGGACTAAGCACCAGTGCGGCTGGTGCTCGAGCTGTTCGGAATTTAGGTTCGTCGCTAGCATTGAAGGTGATGGTTGTGTCACTCCATGGATTTGCTGTTGCTACTTGGTAGACCTCGGCGAGTCCGCAGATTGTTCGTTTTCGCATATTGTTTGATGCGAAGGTCTCGAAGACTGTTGATACCGTACCGGTATTGTTGGAGTGGTTTTCCGGGGCTAGAAGCTCCTCGCCACTTTTGGCCATCTGCCGTAGTATCCAACATGCTCGAAGGCTATGTGTTGGGACGGCTCCCTCTGTACTATGAAGCTTACAGGGTCCATTGAGCCATCCCTCCAGTACGGTTCCGTGCCCTTTATGGGGTTTTTGCTTTTTTGCTTTTGCGTCTGGGGCCGGA
Organism: Aegilops speltoides; assembly: GCA_021437245.1. Classification (NCBI taxonomy): domain Eukaryota; kingdom Viridiplantae; phylum Streptophyta; class Magnoliopsida; order Poales; family Poaceae; genus Aegilops; species Aegilops speltoides. Next base: position 407,977,345 of record CM038146.1, on the reverse strand, counting down.
GTGAGAGGCACCCTTTTGTTGCGGACTGGGGTTGGGGTCGGATTGTCCCAAAATTGGTTTTCGGTTTTCCGGGTACTTTCCATCGCACAGTACTTTCGTACTATGGACGCCAGATCGGCGAAGCGTGTAATTTTACGACGACCGATGGCGTTCAATATTCCCTTGTCCGTGCAATTATTGCAAAAGATTGAGATTGCGTTTTCCTCTCGGCAGTCCTTTATCCTGTCCATAACCAGGAGGTATCTGGCCCAGTAGTGATGTACTATTTCAGTGGGCTCTTGCCGTATTAGAGATAGATCGCATATGTCTGGGCGGGTGGGTGGACTAAGATCCGGATCCCTGCCCATCTTGGGGCTTAAAGGCCGAGGAATTTCCGAATTCGGAATCTTGGGTTGCTGGACACGATCCAGCGAGTCCGGGGCGATGCATGGTTTTAAGTTCAATGCTCGATTGAAGCCCGTCCCTCCGCGGAAATCCGGCATGGAGGGTTCGGGAATCCAGACGTGACTAGTTTTCAATATAGGCGAAGAGTCGCCGCATTGCTCCTCTACCACTGCGACGTGGTGGGTGGCCTGGGGAGAGTTAATCTCTCTCATATCGGTTTTAAGCCCAACCTGATCGTAGTCTGTAGCGACTCCCAGGGTGGCGATGCGATCCAAGAGCTCGTTAACAGACGAGAGCTCTATTGGATCAAGCGCTTTCATGGATTCGAAAGTGACATAAAGATTGCTTTTGACGACTTGAGAAGTCATTGTCGAAGCGGTGGCCGGACAGGCGGTCATAAGAAAACCACCTAGCCGGATAGTTTGGACGACGGCCAAGGCCCCTTCGGCGAAAACACCGTCTTTGAAGACGGGTGGAGGCATCCTTCCTATCGGCGACGACACAGAGGAACTCTCAATGAAAGCACCAATGTCGGTGTCAAAACCGGCGGATCTCGGGTAGGGGGTCCCGAACTGTGCGTCTAGGCGGATGGTAACAGGAGACGAGGGACATGATGTTTACCCAGGTTCGGGCCCTCTCGATGGAGGTAAAACCCTACATCCTGCTTGATTAATATTGATGATATGGGTAGTACAAGAGTGGATCTACCACGAGATCAAGGAGGCTAAACCCTAAAGCTAGCCTATGGTATGATTGTTGTAATGTATGTTGTCCTACGGACTAAAGCCCTCCGGTTTATATAGACACCGGAGGAGGCTAGGGTTACACAGAGTCGGTTACAATGGTAGGAGATCTACATATCCGTATCGCCAAGCTTGCCTTCCACGCCAAGGAAAGTCCCATCCGGACACGGGACGGAGTCTTCAATCTTGTATCTTCATAGCCTTGGAGTCCGCCGGATGATGATAGTCCGGCTATCCGGACACCCCCTAGTCCAGGACTCCCTCATAGCCCCTGAGTATTTGATACTTGTTCGGTTGCTAAGATTAGTAACTTGAAACAGGAGTTATAGAATAAACAGAGACTAGTTGAGGGGGAAGTGACGATGAGTGTTGGAAGTAGCTCCAAGATTGATATGATCATCATCGCACACTCCCTATACTTTCGGGATTAGTGTTAAACCTAAATAAATGTTATTTGGAGTTTGCGTTAAGCATGAATATGATTTGATCATGTTTTTGTAGTACGGTTATTCATTTAAAGTCAGAGAATAATTGTTGTTCTGTTTACATGAATAAAACCTTCAATGGTCATACACCCAATGAAAATAGTTTGTTGGATCTCGATCATAGTGATACACATATTCATAATATTGATGCCAAAAGATGCAAAGTTAATAATGATAGTGCAACTTATTTGTGGCACTGCCGTTTGGGTCATATCGGTGTAAAGTGCATGAAGAAACTCCATAAATATGGATTTTCGGAATCACTTGGTTATGAATCATTTGATGCTTGCGAACCGTGCCTTTTGGGCAAGATGACTAAAAACTCCGTTCTCCGGAACAATGGAATGAGCTACTGACTTGTTGTAAATAATACATACCGATGTATTTGGTCCAATGAGTGTTGATGCTCATGGCGAGTATCGTTATTTTCTGACCTTCACAAATGATTTGAGCAGATATGAGTATGTCTACTTAATGAAGCACAAGTCTGAAACATTTGAAAAGTTCAAAGAATTTTAGAAGTGAAGTGGAGAATCATCATAACAAGAAAATAAAGTTTCTACAATCTAATCATAGAGGAGAATATTTGAGTTACGAGTTTGGCCTTCATTTAAAAACAATGTGGAATAGTTTCACAGCTCACGCCACATGGAACACCATAGCGTAATGGTGTGTCCGAACATCATAACCGCACTTTATTGGATATATGGTGCTATGTATGATGTATCTTACCGATTTACCACTATCGTTTTGGGGTTATGCATTAGAGACAGCTGCATTCACTTTAAATAGGGCACCGTCAAAATCCTTGAGACGAGTGGTTTGGCAAGAAAGCAAAGTTGTCGTTTCTTAAAGTTTCAGGCTGCGATGCTTATGTGAAAAAGTTTCAACCTGATAAGCTCGAACCCAAATCGGAGAAGTGCGTCTTCATAGAGTACCCAAAGGAAACTATTGGGTACACCTTCTATCACAGATCCGAAAGGCAAGATATTCGTTGCTAAAAATGGATCCTTTCTAGAGAAGGAGTTTCTCTCGAAAGAAGTGAGAGGGAGGGAAGTAGAGCTTGATAAGGTAATTGTACCTTCTCCCGAATTGGAAAGTAGTTCATCACAGAAATCAGTTCCGGTGATATCTACACCAATTAGTGAGGAAGCTAATGATGATGATCATGAAACTTCAGATTAAGTTACTATAGAACCTCGTAGGTCTTCCAAAGTACACTCCGCACCAGAGTGGTATGGAATCCTGTTCTGGAAGTCATGTTACTAGACCATGATGAACCTACGAACTATGAGGAAGCGATGATGAGCCTAGATTCCGCGAAATGGTTTGAAGGCTATGAAATCTGAGATGAGATCCATGTATGAGAACAAAGTGTGGACTTTGGTGGACTTGCCCGATGATCGGCAAGACATAGAAATAAAATGGATCTTCAAGAAGAAGACAGACGTTGATAGTAGTATTACTATCTACAAAGCTTGACTTGTCGCAAAAAGTTTTACGACAAGTTCAAGGTGTTGAATACGATGATATTTTCTCACTCGTATTGATGCTTAAGTCTATACGAATCATGTTAGCAATTGCCACATTTTATGAAATCTGGCAAATGGATGTCAAAAACTGCATTCCTCAATGGATTTATTAAAGAAGAGTTGTATATGATGCAACCAGAAGATTTTGTCAATCCTAAAGATGCTAATAAATTGTGCAAGCTCCAGCGATCCATCTATGTACTAGTGCAAGCATCTCGGAGTTGGAATATATGCTTTGATGAGGTGATCAAAGCATATGGTTTTATACAGACTTTTGGAGAAGCCTGTATTTATAAGAAAGTAAGTGGGCGCTCTGTAACATTTCTAAAACTATATGTAGATGACATATTGTTAATTGGAAATGGTATAGAAATTCTTGATAGCATAAAAGGATACTTGAATAAGAGTTTTTCAAAGAAAGACCTCGGTGAAGCTGCTTACACATTGAGCATCAAGATCTATAGAGATAGATCAAGACGCTTGATAAGATTTTTCAATGAGTACATACCTTGATAAGATTTTGAAGTAGTTCAAAATGGAACAGTCAAAGAAGGAGTTCTTGCCTGTGTTGCAAGGTGTGAAGTTGAGTAAGACTCAAAACCCGACCATGGCAGAGAATAGGAAGAGAATGAAAAATCATTCCCTATGCCTCAGTCATAGGTTCTATAAAGTATGCTATGATGTGTACCAGACCTATTGTATACCTTGCTCTGAGTTTGGCAAGGGAGTACAATTTTGATCTAAGAGTAGATCACTGAACAACGGTCAAGAATATCCTTAGTGAGGACTAAGGAAATATTTCTCGATTATGGAGGTGATTAAAGAGCCCGTCGTAAAGAGTTACATCGGTGCAAGCTTTTACATCGATCCAGATGACCCTAAATCTCAATTTGGATACATATTGAAAGTAGGAGCAATTAGCTAGAGTAGCTCAGTGCAGAGCATTGTAGACATAGAATATTTGCAAAATACATACGGCTCTGAATATGACAGACCCGTTGAATAAACTTCTCTCACGAGCAAAACATGATCATACCTTAGTACTCTTTGGGTGTTAATCACATAGCGATGTGAACTAGATTATTGACTCTAGTAAACCCTTTGGGTGTTGATCACATGACGATGTGAACTATGGGTATTAATCACATACAGATGTGAATATTGGTGTTAAATCACATGGTGATGTGAACTAGATTATTGACTCTAGTGCAAGTGGGAGACTGAAGGAAATATGCCCTAGAGGCAATAATAAAGTTATTATTTATTTCCTTATTTCATGATAAATGTTTATTATTCATGCTAGAATTGTATTAACCGGAAACATAATACATGTGTGAATACATACACAAACATAGTGTCTCTAGTATGCCTCTATTTGACTAGCTCGTTGAATCAAAGATGGTTAAGTTTCCTAGCCATAGACATGAGTTGTCATTTGATTAACAGGATCACATCATTAGAGAATGATGTGATTGACTTGACCCATTCCGTTAGCTTAGCACTTGATCGTTTAGTATGTTGCTATTGCTTTCTTCATGACTTATACATGTTCCTATGACTATGAGATTATGCAACTCCCGTTTACCGGAGGAACACTTTTTGTGCTACCAAACGTCACAACATAACTGGGTGATTATAAAGGTGCTCTACAGGTGTCTCCAAAGGTACTTGTTGAGTTGGCATATTTCAAGATTAGGATTTGTCACTCCGATTGTCGGAGAGGTATCTCTGGGCCCTCTTGGTAATGCACATCACTATAAGCCTTGCAAGCAATGTGACTAATGGGTTAGTTGCGGGATGATGCATTACGGAACGAGTAAAGAGACTTGCCGGTAACGATATTGAACTAGGTATGATGATACCAATGGTCGAATCTCGGGCAAATAACATACCGATGACAAAGGGAACAGTGTATGTTGTTATGCGGTTTGACCGATAAAGATCTTTGTAGAATATGTGGGATCCAATATGAGCATCCAGGTTCCGCTATTGTTTATTGACCGGAGATGTGTCTCGGTCATGTCTACATAGTTCTCGAACTCGTAGGGTCCGCACGCTTAAAGTTCGATGACGATCGGTATTATGAGTTTATGTGTTTCGATGCACGGAAGGTAGTTTGGAGTCCCGGATGAGATCGGGGACATGACAAGGAGTATTGAAATGGTCGAGGTGTAAAGATCGATATATTGGACGACTATATTCGGACTTCGGAAAGGTTCCGAGTGATTCGGGTATTTTTCGGAGTACCGGAGAGTTACGGGAATTTGTCGGGGAGTATATGGGCCTTATTGGGCCATACAGGAATAGAGGAGAGAGGCCAAAAGGAAGGAGGCGCGCGCCCCCTGGTCCGAATTGGACAAGCGGTGCAGCCACATTTTACTTCTCCCTCTCCCCCTCTTTCCTTCTCTCCTACTCTAGAAAGGAAAGGGGAATCCTACTAGGACTTGGGAGTCATAGTAGGACTCCCCACACTTGGCGCGCCCCCTCTAGGGCAGGCCTCTCCCTCCCTCCTTTATATACGGGGGCAAGGGGGCACCTCTAGACACAACAATTGATCTATTAGCCGTGTGCGGTGCCCGCCTCCACCATATTCCACCTCGGTAATTTCGTAGCGGTGCTTAGGTGAAGCCCTGCGTTGGTAGCATCATCAACACCGTCATCACGTTGTCGTGTTGACGGAACTCTCCCGCAAAGCTCTGCTGGATCGGAGTTTGTGGGATGTCATCGAGCTGAACGTATGCTGAACTCAGAGGTGCCGTACGTTCGGTACTTGATCAGTCGGATCGTGAAGACGTACGACTACATCAACTGCGTTGTGCTAACGCTTCCGCTTTCGGTCTACGAGGGTACGTGGACTCACTCTCCCCGCTCGTTGCTATGCATCACCATGATGTTGCGTGTGCGTAGGAAATTTTTGAAATTACTATGTTCCCCAACAGTATTAGCAGTTGAGTTATCAATTCAACCACGCCCGGATAACTCAGTATCTGCAGCAAAGTATTTAGTAGCAAAGTAGTATGATAGTAATGGTAACAGTGGCAAAAGTAATGATAGCAGTTTTGTAGTAATTGTAACAGTAGCAACGGTGAAGTAAATAAGCAAAGCATAATATGTGAAAATCTCGTAGGCATTGGATCAGTGATGGGTAATTATGTCGGATGCGATTCCTCATGTAATAGTTATAACATAGGGTGACACAGAACTAGCTCCAGTTCATCAATGTAATGTAGGCATGTATTCCGAATATAGTCATACGTGCTTATGGAAAATAACTTGCATGACATCTTTTGTCCTACCCTCCCGTGGCAGCAGGGTCCTAATGGAAACTAAGGGATATTAAGGCCTCCTTTTAATAGAGTACGGGACCAAAGCATTAGCACTTAGTGAATACATGAACTCCTCAAACTACGGTCATCACCGAGAAGTATACCAATTATTGTCACTTCGGGGTTGTCGGATCATAACATATAATAGGTGACTATAGACTTGCAAGATAGGATCAAGAACTCACATATATTCATGAAAACATAATAGGTTCAGATCTAAAATCATGGCACTCGGGCCCTAGTGACAAGAATTAAGCATAACAAGGTCATAGCGACATCAATGTCAGAACATAGTGGATACTAGGGATCAAACCCTAACAAAACTAACTTGATTACATGGTAAATCTCATCCAACCCATCACCGTCCAGCAAGCCTACGATGGAATTACTCATGCATGGCGGTGAGCATCATGAAATTGGTGATGGAGGATGGTTGATGATGACGACGGCGATGAATCCTCCTCTCCGGAGCCCCGAACGGACTCCAGATCAGCCCCCCCGAGAGAGATTAGGGCTTGGCAGTGGCTCCATATCGTAAAACGCGATGAAGCTTTCTCTGTGATTAGGAGTTGGAGTTGAGGTCGGTGGAGCTCCAGGGGGCGCACGAGGCAGGGGGCGTGCCTAGGGGGAGGGGGGCACCCCACCCTTGTGGACAGGGTGTGGGCCCCCTGGCCTTGATTCTTTCGCCAGTATTTTTTATATTTTCCAAAATTTATCTTCGTGGATTTTCAGGTCATTCCGAGAAATTTTGTTTTCTGTACAAAAATAACACCATGGCAGTTCTGCTGAAAACAGCGTCAGTTCGTGTTAGTTTCATTCAAATCATGAAAGTTAGAGTCCAAAACAAGGGAAAAAGTGTTTGGAAAAGTAGATACATTGGAGACGTATCAACTCCCCCAAGCTTAAAACTTTGCTTGTCCTCACGCAATTCAGTTGACAAACTGAAAGTGATAAAGAAAAAGTTTTACAAACTCTGTTTGCTCTTGTTGTTCTAAATATGTAAAGCTAGCATTCAAGTTTTCAGCAAACATTATAAACTAACCATATTCACAATAACACTTAGGTCTCATGTTTACTCATATCAATGGCAAAATCAACTAGCGAGCAATAATAACAAATCTCGGATGACAACACTTTCTCAAAACAATCATAATATGATATAACAAGATGGTATCTCACTAGCCCTTTCTGAGACCGCAAAACATAAATGCAGAGCACCTTTAAAGATCAAGGACTGACTAAACATTGTAATTCATGGTAAAAGAGATCTAGTCAAGTCATACCCAATATAAACTAATAGTAATGCATGCAAATGACAATGTGCTCTCCAGCGAGTGCTTTTTAATAAGAGGGTGATGACTCAACATAAAAGTAAATAGATAGGCCCTTCGAAGAGGGAAGGAGGGATTTGTAGAGGTGCCAGAGCTCGATTTTAAAATAGAGAGGAATAACATTTTGAGCGGTATAGTTTCACTGTCAACGCAACAACTATGAGATCTCGATATCTTCCATGCTACATACATTATAGGCGGTTCCCAAACAGAATGGTAAAGTTTATACTCCCCCACCACCAATAAGCATCAATCCATGGCTTGCTCGGAACAACGAGTTCCTCCAACTAGCAACACCCCTGGGGGAGTTTTGTTTAATTATTTTTTATTTTTTTGATCTTATTGATCATAGGACTGGGCATCCCGGTTAGCAGCCATTTTCTCGTGAATGAGGAGCGGAGTCCACTCCCCTTGAGAATAACCCACCTAACATGGAAGATACACACAACCCTAGTTGATACATGAGCTGCTCGAGCATATAAAACAGAATTTCATTTGAAGGTTTGGAATTTGGCACATACAAATTTACTTGGAACAGCAGGTAAATACCGCATATAGGAAGGTATGGTGGACTCATATGGAATAACTTTGGGGTTTATGGAGTTTGGATGCACAAGCAGTATTCCCGCTTAGTATAGGTGAAGGCTAGCAAAAGACTGGGAAGCGACCAACTGAGAGAGCGACAACAGTTATGAACATGCATTAAAATTAGGGTTAATTATCCTTTTGCCCTTAGTGGTGTCCATGTGCTCAGTTTTGCCCTTACATGCGAATTGTCCTCAGTTTTGCCCCTAGTCCGAGCACAACAACTACGACGAGGCCAAACGGCCATATTTGAGTCCATTCCGTCCGCCGCGTTAGTAGTTGTGGGTCCGGAGCTTACGTGGGACCGCGTGGGCGTGGGTCGGAGCGACATGTAGGCCCGTGCAACTAAATCCCCAAATCATTTGTAGCTCACACCCATCCGCCCGCCGGCTGTCTGCGCCGCCGCCGCCTCCACTGCGCGCTGCGGCAAAGACTCTGCCCGCCACCGGTACAGACGGCCTGCTCCGCCGCTACCTCCTCGCACCTTCGCTCCACGGCTACTGTGACGCCCACCACCTTCTGCGACGCCACGGGTGGGCGCCCGCCACTGCTTTCGATCCATGGGCGCGCCTCATTCCGTCGGCGCCCGGACGGGCGCTCAAAGGTGGGGGGCTGCTGGAGCTATTTGAACTAGGAGGAAGAACCCTAGGGCGAAATGGTGAGCAGCGGCGACCCCGGAGTATTTGGCGAGGCAGGCATCGGGCCAGAGATCCGCCGCGTCCACGACTAGGTTCCCGAGGGGTAAGTCTCGCCTCTTGTTTAGATTGAGCTTAGTTGTGCATTTGAACACTCGATTCGAGTAGGTATGCCCAATTAGTGTGCTGATTGCGTCTCTGTTTTTCGCCGGTTAGGATGGAGTTGCGGTTTGCTTTCATGGTGCACATTAGAAGGGACCGGTACATGTTCGATGCAAAGGATAAGAAGAAATATCAAGGAGGTTTTGATTATCGGTTGCCAATGGCTAGTAATTGGAGTTTCAGACAATTTGGGGAGGTAATTTGTAGCCAATATCCTTGGGGTTTGCTTGATGAAGTGGTATACAAATACTATGATGGGGAAAAGAATTGGGTGTGATTAGTAATGATGAAGAGCTAGCTACCATGTTTGTTAGGCATAAAGAGAAAGATAATTTTCATGTGAGGCTGCAAGTTGATGTGCTTGAGCAGCATTTGGACCTAGGATGGCGGGTGCAACATCTCGGGAGAACCAAGTCGTCGTAATGGCATCTCTAGCGAGCAGTTCGGTTGGTGCACAGCGACATGGTGGCTCGACAAGTGTGGGCAACAGCAGTAGGGTCCCCTTGAAGTGGAGCCCGATGGCTACAATCACAGGGTTGATGAAGAGAAGCTATATTATGATGTTATTCAGAATTTCTGACGGGCACCTCGGACTGAAAACCAAGATGAGGCTCACAATGCAGTCCGTGTGGATGATGACGCGATGGGTGAGGACGAAGACCTTGCGGTTGTTGAATGAGACCCTTTGAACCCTCAAATGGAAGAAGGTACAGTTTTGCATCCATGAATGAGTGTAGAAATGCACTTGTGACATCTGCATCAAGGTAGAACGTACTTTCAAAGTTGACAAGAGCGATCAAATGCGTTCTGAGTGCCATTGTCCGATTGAGGGTTGTCCATGGAGGCTGCTTGCATCTAAAATGCGGAATAGCACTAATGTTCAGGTCAAAGTGAACCCTTTTAAGCACACATGCCAGAATCAACCCTTAGGAAGGATACAATCAGAGAGCCAAGTCAAGATGGGTGGCGGAAGAAGTAAAAAGTGGGTGAAAGAAAACCAGCAAGTGGGTCCAAAGGAATTGTAGAAGAACATCAAAGATAAGTTCAAGATAGATTTACCATACATGAGGTTATTCAATGGTAAACAACATGCTATGGATTCTATTTATGGTAACTGGCAGGAAAGTTTTCAATTGTTGTATTCATTCAAAGGTGAAGTGGAGAGGACAAGCCCAGGTAGTATTGTAGATATTGATCACCACACCGTGGAGTACACATTCAGGGGAGTGACAAAGACCAAGGAATGCTTTAGAAGGGTTTTTGTCTGCTTTGAGGCTTGTCTCCGGGGTTTTTTGGCAGGCTGCAGGCCTTATTTAGCGATTGATGCCACTTTTCTCACAGAGAGGTTTAAAGGACAGTTAGTAGCAGCTTGTGCAATTGATGCACATAGTTTTGTATTTCTAGTTGCCTATGCTGTGCTGGAGACAGAGTCTGAGGAGAGCTGGACTTGGTTTTTGCATAATCTCCATGGCTATTGCACATCCCAATGGGTTGGTCATTCATACAGATGCCTGCAAAGGTTTAGAAGTGGCTGTGGACAATGTGTTCCCTAGAGTAGAGCATAGGGAATGCATGCGTCACCTTGCTGCAAATTTCATGAAGAAATTCAAAGGAAAGGTGTATACCGACAATTTATGGCCAGCATCTTTGACATGCGGTGTGAAGAAGCACAACTACCACTTGAGGCGCTTATACATGAATCCCAAAGTGAAAGAATACTTGGAAACACACCACTCCAAGTTATGGGCCGAAGCCAATTCGATGAAGTGAGCAAAGTTGACTATGTGCATAATAATCTAGTAGAGTCTTTCAACTCAACTATCCAGGAAACTAAAGGGTCATTATGTGGTGGATTTGCTTGACAGGATAAGGATAGAATACATGCAGAAATTTCATTATCGTGCGAGGAATAGCGAGGCAAAATTCATGGGCCACATTATCATCCTGCCGTGATGAATGAATGAAGCGAAGACAACAAAGCTTGAAATGAACATGGCGCTTTGCTCGGGTACCACAGCAGAGATATCATATTTGGATAAAGAGAAGAGGGAATGGAGATATCCGATTGGATTTAGAAGCTAGAACTTGCAATTGTAGGCAATGGCAGATAAGCTGGGTTGCCATGCATTCATGCCTTGTTTTTCATCACTTCTCTCCCAGTCCAAGAGGGAACATACAAAGATATGTGCATGATTACTACTCTGTTGCAAGGTTCAAAGCCACATATGCTTATGCCTTGCCTGCTATGGAGGGAAAACAACAATGGGACATGGTGGACCACGGATTCAAGCTTTGCGCTCGATTCGAAGAGAGCAGCAGGTAGACCAAGGAAGAGTCGAATCAGACCTCGCGTGAACGAGCTGGACTTGGAGCGAGGAAGCGAGGTGCACAAGGTGTGGTGGGTCCGGTCATTTTGGTAAGTATTGTGATAACACGGTAGATCCAGCGTTCCGAGAGAGTTTCGATGAAGGCTTTGATGAAAATGTTGGTCGACGGCGGTTGCCTCAACAGATGATGAAAATGATGGTCAACAGCGGTTGCATCGGATGAGGATTTTGACGAGGTTCCAAATGATGATGGTCAACAGCCGCATGATTTTGACGATGATCCAAAATATCCTCCAAATAATGATTCAAGTGAGGCTCCAAATGGTGATCCAAGTGAGGCTCTAAATGGTGATCAAGTGAGGCTCTAAATGGTGATCCAAGTGAGGCTCCAAATGGTGATCCAAGTGAGGCTCTAAATGGTGATCATGGTGATCCAAGTGAGGCTCCAAATGATGATCCAAGTGAGGCTCCAAATGGTGACCAACCTTACATTGTTGTGAGTTACGCTAGGTATGTAAATTTTGCAAGGGTCAAATACTACGGTACATCTATCACTTGACACGATCTCATTACCGTTTATGTTTTGCACAGCTCTATGGTAGGTTTGAAGAAGACGCAAGGTCTCGACAACCAAGAGAAGAAGAGAAGAAACAATGAGCACAAGGTGCACGAGGAGCAAAGTGATGGCAAGAAGCTCAAGGAGCATGCATGAAGCCCCAACGCTATCTATGAACAATTATGAAACATTATGAATAAGGAATGATGTTGTATTATGAAACATTTATCACTTGACATGTTGTATTTCTGTTGGATGATGTTGGACCTATGTTAGAAGTATGTTTGACATGATGTTTAAATATCTGTTGGATGATGTTTGAATGAGCACATTGTTTTTCCTTTTTTTGATTTTTTTGAATTTTGTTTTGCTCATTTAAATTCTGGTCAAACCTAACTTTGACCAAGATTTAAACAAGTCTAAAACATCAAAAATGAAAAACTAAGCCTGGATACTTCTTAGTCAATCCAAAATGAAGTTGTGGTGAGGTTTTGAAATTTTCATGAAAAATGTGCTAAAAGAGGGTCCAAAGGTAGGGTAAACGGCCTCATTTCTAAGCAAGGTTTTTTCGACCTTATCTAAATCAGCCAAATAACTTTCCTACACATATATTCTATATGTACAGACTATGTGCGCTGGTTTTTCCATTTTTGATTTTTTTAAATTTGTTTTGCTCATTTGAATTCTGGTCAAACTTAACTTTGACCAAGATTTAAACAAGTCTAAAACATCAAAATGAAAAACTAAGCTGGATCCTTCTTAGTCACTCCAAAATGAAGTCTGTGGTGAGTTTTTGAAATTTTCATGTTCATTTCCCCAAAACACATCTCTTCACTTCATACAAGAGAGTTTGAGATACTCGAGATATCATACAATACACATGAACTTATCATTTAAATGTATGTAAAGCTTGTTTATCAACTTAAATCGTTAGTATATGACATAAGAAGACTATGTGCTTGAGGTTTTTCATTTTTCTGATTTTTATTTAATTTATTATGCCCATTTGAAATCTGGTCAAACATAGCTTTGACTGCTCCAAACCCCTCCCAAACCCCTCTAACCCTAGCGCTGAATAAGGACCGTTCATCTAACCCTAGCGGCGATCAAGGGCCGTCGATCTAACCCTTCTAGAAGGAATCTACGAGAGGAGGGGGCGATCCGCGAGATGCAATCTGATTGGCTGGGAGATTGTTTTTTAACAAATATCGGGCGCGCTGGATGGACCGTTGGGCCGTCGCGTTGTCTGGGCCTGAGTCCGCAGTAAATAGCCCGTCTCAGCCTTTCCAGACCTTGCATGCATGGAAGCGGCTACGTGGGTTTGCGCATGCGTGGGAGGCGGCGACGTGCATGCATGCGAGTGAGGCGCGCTAGGCGAGCTAGGCTAGCGAGGCGAGCTAGGTGGTTCAGGGCAGCGATTCAAATGCACTGCCCGGTCAAAGATGCATCGTTTTCGTGCAAACATTTAAGTGTGCAAAACGTAACGGATACACACACACGCGTCCGGATTCACACACGCACCGTTCTCATCCTTTCTCTCTTCCTCTCCCACCCACAGGCCTATAAATGGGGTGCCTCTCTTCCTCTCCCACCCACAAGCCAGATCCGATCCTCTCCAACTTCAAACACCCAAGCGACCGAGCCCTCCCCAAGCGAGACCAAGTGAAGAAGATGCAGTTCAACGGGCCGACCTTCAGCCGTCCACTTTGTGGTGCGGAGCTGCGCTACCCACCGGGCGTGCTCGTGGAGAGGGAGCTCCGTGTGTGGGCTATGTCAAGGTGGAGGGTCCGTCGAACTCACCGCGCCTTCCTCCGAGGCGGCTATGCCCACCTCCCACGGGGCTCGCCGAGGATGTTCACCCTCAATGAGGTTCATGACCGGCGGCATCCTCCATCGCTCACGGTCACCTTCACCAACCCATTTGACGCCTTGAGCTCCTCGGCCAAGTCTTTTGGTGCGGCTGCTGAGGCCATCTTCTTGACCATCTACAACATCTACACCAACTACGGCGCATCTTCCCGCTCTAGGCGGATGCACTCCCTTCCCTACGATGATGAGGAGGAGGCGTGAAGATGAAGACGGTGTTGAAGGGGCGCACGCGGCCAAGGTGGAAGAAGGAGGTCAAGATGAAGATGTTCAAGCCCGGAGTCAAGCTCGTCATGTTTGGTTTTTTATTTTGTTGCTTTTCTATGTCGTGTCGTTTCGTGTCATGTTTCGTCATGTGTCCGTGAACTGTCCGTGAACTTATCTAAGTTATTTCCATCTTATTATGTGTGTTAAAAAATGTCCGTGCCCAAACTAATCATTTCTTCCCTAAACAAGTCATGAAGTTCGAGAACTTGTGGTTTTTGGAGGGGGTGAGAAGCCCTCTGTTTCATTCAAACAAAAAGTTATGAACTAACATGCAAATTTATTCCCTTTAAATCCTAAACCAAGTGCCACTCTAACCCTAAACCAAGTGCCACTCTGACCAAAATCATGTGGTAGTGCAACATACATTTTCAACCTTCCAACCCTCCAAAATTTAAGTGCAAAACAAAGGAAAACCACTCTCACGCTGTGTGCAAACATTCACGGTCTCACTATTTTTTAAAAAAATCACAGTCTCACTATGTATAACTTCCTTCCCTACCCATGTCAAAGTCTTGCCATCTATCCTAGCGGTTACCAAAGACAGCCCTAAACACCACAAACCCACGCGGTCCTGGTTTGAGTCCCCACCGCACCAATTTTTGTGCATTTTCCACCCTTCATTTTTTAGACATATTATATTTTTCTCAATGTAATGCCCTTAAAAATGTTCATTTATTTTGGCACTGGAGTAAACCTCTACAGAGCTGAGGCACATTTTCCATGACATTTTGGTCTTTGATTTAAATCACGGTGTATTTGAATTGGATTAATTAACAGCTCCAAAAATTTCTAACCTTAATTGTTTGGCTCGAATAATTCAATTAGCTTCCACAAAAGTTTCACATTATGATTTACTGCCTAAATTAAATCAGAAAAAAAACAGAAAAAACGCAAGAAAACCCTGAATGGGCCTAATTGGATGCAGTTGGCCCATTAGTCTAGCCTGCACTCGGCTCTACGCTCTGAATTTGGCCCAAGAGCAACCTTTTTTGGACAGAAAGGCAGAGCAGAGAGCTGCATTTCATTGATCAAAAAGTTTATGAATTCCTAATTTCTTCTCTTTTTTTCCAACATATTTAAATGTTGGTCACTTCTTCTCTTTTTGTTTCAACATTTAAACAACTTTAACCAACATTTAAACTAGGTGAATTTCTCAAACAATTTCAAGATTACAAATTCCTTCATAATTCATGCCTTTCCATACATTTTCAACATTACAACCGGTCGATTACCATACCTACAAATGCCCAAAAGTATTTGCAAATGGGTATTGGTAGTGCTTGATCTTCAAGCTTCCTAACCTTCTTCTGCAACGTCCTAAGCTCAATAGATAGGTCTCTGTCGGTCGTGCTTCGCCATCCATCTCTTCTTAGGAGCTCGTGGTGTGGCCCTTTGCAGTTCGTGGCAGCATCTTAACCATTCTTCATGCTCTTCTTGCAGTTCATTCATCGAGTCTTGGCGAGCATCGACCCAAAGAAAGAAACATGTCACTGCATGAACACCAAACAGATCAACCCATTGCTCAAACATCCCGGCGAGCGAAAATGGTGCAATTGCCCGATTCTTACCCCATTCTCGATGCACACGTAGAACGGACGATTCTAGTTCCTCGGTGTATGAGAAACCCTTCGATCAACGCCCGCCCGGCACCGCGGACAGACGAAGACAGGCATGTCCACACGCGCCCGGCTCTGCATCCGCGAGGTGGCGCGGGAGCTTGAGGAAGACATGGAGCTCGGAGCCGAAAGGAATCTCAATGCCGCCGCGCCCTCCACTGCTAGCTTCCCACCGCCACGCCCTCCACAGCTAGCTTCCCGCCGCCGTGATCTCTCTCTCGCCGTGGTCACTGTCGTGCTCTCTGTCGCCGTGGTCACCACCGCTGTCGCCCGCTTATATAGCACACCCGCCAACGGCTCTCTGCTCAACGGCTCTTTCTTTGGGTCCCACAAGCCACGCGTCAACGGCTCAGCGGCTCAACGGCTCTTCGCCGCTGGTCCCACCTCAAGGGCGAGTCAAAGGTTGACTGACGGAGGCGGCAGAGTTCACGGAACGAGTCGGTGCGCACGGACTAGGGGCAAAACTGAGCACAATTTGCATCTGAGGGCAAAACTAAGCAGATGGACACCACTAAGGGCAAAAGGATAATTAACCCTTAAAATTAATAAAAACCAAGTGCAAGCATGAGTAGGATATAATCCACCATGAACATAAATATCGTGAAGGTTATGTTGATTTTGTTTCAACTACATGCGTGAACATGTGCCAAGTCAAGTCACTCGAATCATTCAAAGGAGGATACCACCCTATCATACCACATCACAACCATTTTAATAGCATGTTGGCACACAAGGTAAACCATTATAAACTCCTAGCTAATTAAGCAAGGCATAAGCAACTATAATCTCTAATTGTCATTGCAAACATGTTTATTCATAATAGGCTGAATCAGGAACGATGAAGTCATCATATTTACAAAAACAAGAGAGGTCAAGTTCATACCAGCTTCTCTCATCTCAATCAGTCCATCATATATCGTCATTATTGCCTTTCACTTGCACGACCGAACGGTGTGTATAATAATAATAGCGCAGGTGCATTGGACTAAGCTGGAATCTGCAAGCATTCAATTCAAGGGAGAAGACAAGGTAATATGGGCTCTAAGTTAAATCAACAATCATGCATATGAGAGCCACTAAGCATTTTCATTATGGTCTTCTCCTCTCGACCCCCAAAGGAAAGAAAAGAAATAAAACTATTTACACGGGAAGCTCCCAACAAGCAAAAGAAGAACGAGAAATCTTTTTGGGATTTCTTTTTAATTATTACTAGAAGCATGTAAATTGAACTAACTAATTTTTTTTGGTTTTTCTTAAGGTTTATCTAACACACAAGAAGAAAGATAGAAAAAGAATTTAAACTAGCATGGATAGTACAATGAAAGAGTATGAGCACCGACAACTAGAATGAGTGTGTGAACATGAATGTAATGTCGGTGAGAAATACGTACTCCCCCAAGCTTAGGCTTTTGGCTTAAGTTGGTCTATTGCCATGGATAGCGGCTACTCTCCCCTGTGTACTAAGGAGTGTCATCAGGGTACCACTGGCTGGCGATCTCCTCCGGATCCCACTGATAAGATGAAGGATGATAAGGGTCCAGTGGTGGTTCCGGCTCGAGCTCAAGCGGATGTCCGCCTCGATCTGTATACTGACCTTGGCAAGAGGCGAGGTAATGGCTTGCAGTTAAATCAAACAAAAAAGGCGCAGGCAGGGTAATAATCTCATTGTGCTTCTTATTAAATCTCAGGTTATATAGAAGCATCTTATCATCATTGTCAACAAAAAACTCATGCTCTACCATGCTCCTATAATCTAAAAAGGTAAGAGGCGACAGTGTCTCCTCTTTCTCATAATGCCCAATAGGTATCTTGAAATGTTTAGCAAGGCGTGCAGCATAGGTACCTCCAAAGATGGGGCCCTTGGTACGGTTCAGGCTTAATCGTTTAGCAATAATGGCACCCATACTAAAAGTGTTATCACAAAATAAGGCATGGAATATAATAATAATATCAGGAACACTGAGGTTTCCACAGTTTCCGTGACCAATTAAGCATCGACTAGCAAATATGGCAAAGTAGCGTAAAACAGGAAAATGTATGCTAGTTATTCTCTCATTGAAAACCTTCCTCGATTCCCCTACATTAATAGTGTCAATAAAACCATCCACATCTTTATGATGTGGTTCATCTAGGCTGCCATCAAAGGATATTCTACAAACCGTGCAAAAATTACGTAATGACATTTCCTTAGTCTCATCATATAAATGAAAAGCTACTGAAGGAGGTGAATTCTTAGGATAATAGTAAAAGTTTTGCACGAAAGTATTGGTAAGTAAGAGATACTGTTCGATCCGGTCGTGGAGGAAGTCGATGAGGCCCGCATTTTCAGCCAAAGAAAAGTCTTCATAAATCCCGGGTGCTCTCAAGAAATTATCACAAGGCCACTCACACGGCCTTACTTCCACTACGCGAGGAAGCTTATACTTGGCCTTTTCTTTCTCCTCAGCTTGTTTATCCTTGGAGCCTTGACTAGAAGAGCCCCTCAAGAACAACCTCTTCATCTTTTTCTGAAAATTTCTGAAATTTTTAGTAACTTCAAAATAAAAGTGAATCAAACTAAACAAGATTGATAGCAACTACTCCCATAAGTGCCTAGAGCCTATATCATGCATTAGAATTATTTGGGACCCCATAAATTTGACATGCAAGCTCAAGAAGAGGGTCACCTAGGCAGCAAAAATTTGCAATAAATAAAGCACTAGAACAAAAACTAATTGGACCATTGGAGGAGTCACATACCAAGGAACAATCTCCCAAAGCAGTTTTGTGAATGGAGCTTTGAGCAAGGAGATCGAAAATCGCAGCAAAATGAGCTAGAACTCGTGCTTGAGCTGGATGGTGGTTTTTTGGGAGGAAGATGGAGTGTGTGGGTGCAGGAATAAGTGGAGGGGGGCCACCGTGGGCCCATGAGGTAGGCGGCGCGCCCAGTCAAAGTGGGCGTGCCCTGGACCCCCGCTGTGTTATCAGTGCCTAAAATCCTCAAATATTCCATAAAAATCTTACTAAATTTGCAGGGCATTTGGAGAACTTTTATTTTCGGGTATTTTTTATTGCATGGATAATTCAGAAAATAGACAGATAATACTATTTTTGCTTTATTTATTCTAAATAACAGAAAGTAAAAAGTGGGTACAGAAGGTTGTGCCTTCTAGTTTCATCCATCTCATGATCATCAAAAGGAATCCACTAACAAGGTTGATCAAGTCTTGTTAACAAACTCATTCCGAATAACATGGAACCGGACAAATTTTGAATAACACTAGGTTATCTCAACGTGGATATGAACATCCCCAATAATAAGAATATCATATTTCTTCTTGACAGTAGAGGGAGGAAATTCAAAACCTCCAATAATGATAGTTGGAATTTTACCAATAGAGTTGATGCTATGAACTTGAGGTTGTTTCCTTGGAAAGTTTACCATATGCTCATTACCATTAACATGAAAAGTGACATTGCCTTTGTTGCAATCAATAACAGCCCGTGCAGTATTCAAAGAGGGTCGACCAAGGATAATCGACATACTATCGTCCTCGGGAATATCAAGAATAACAAAGTCTGTTAAGATAGTGACATTTGCAACCACAACAGGCACATCCTCACAAATGCCGACATGTATAGCAGTTCATTTATCAGCCATTTGCAAAGATAGTAGGTGTCAACTTATTCAATTCAAGTCTACGATATAAAGAGAGAGGCATAACACTAACACCAGCTCCAAGATCACATAAAGCAATTTTAACATAGTTTCTTTTAATGGAGCATGGTATAGTTGGTACTGCTGGATCTCCCAGTTTCTTTGGTATTCCACCTTTAAAAGTGTAATTAGCAAGCATGGTGGAAATTTCAGCTTTCCGGTATCTTTCTTTTATTTGTAATGTTATCCCTCATATATTTAGCATAAGGGTTTACTTTAAGCATATCAGTTAAGCGCATATGTAAGAAGATAAGTCTAATCATTTCAGCAAAGCGCTCAAAATCCTCATCATCTTTTTTCTTGGATGGTTTAGGAGGAAAAGGCATGGGTTTCTGAACCCATGGTTCTCTTTCTTTACCGTGCTTCCTAGCAACAAAATCTCTCTTATGATAACGTTGATTCTTTGATTGTGGGTTGTCAAGATCAACAACAGGTTCAATCTCTACATCATTATTATTGCTAGGTTGAGCATCAACATGAACATTATCATTAACATTATCACTAGGTTCATGTTCATCACCTGATTGTGTTTCAGCATCGGAAATAGAGATATCATTGGGATTCTCAGGTGTGTCTACAACAGGTTCACTAGAAGCATGCAAAGTCCTATCATTTGTCTTTTTCTACTTTTTGGAAGGACTAGGTGCATCTAAATTATTTCTCTGAGAATCTTGCTCAATTCTCTTAGGGTGGCATTCAGAATACAAAGGTTCCTGAGTCATTCTACCAGTTCTAGTAGCCACTCTAATAGAAAAATCATGTTTATTATTTAATTCATCGAGCAAATCACTTTGAGCTTTAAGCACTTGTTCTGCTTGAGTGGTAACAATAGAAGCATATTTACTAATGAGTTTAAGTTCACCTTTAACTCTAGCCATATAATCACTCAAGCGTCCAATCATGTAAGCATTACTCCTTAATTCTCTACCAACATAAGCATTAAAACCTTCTTGCCTAGCCATAAAATCATCAAATTCATCCAAACATTGGCTAGGAAATTTAGTAGATGGGATTTCAACCTTATCATATCTATAGAGAGAATTTACCTGTACTACCTGTGTGGGGTTATCAAGACAATGCATTTCTTCAATAGGTGGTATATTAAGACCATGTATTTCTTCAATAGGAGGTAAATTCTTAACATCTTCAGCTTTAATACCTTTTTCTTTCATAGATTTCTTTGCCTCTTGCTTATCTTCAGGACTGAGAAATAGAACTCCCCTTTTCTTCGGAGTTGGTTTAGGAATAGGCTCAGGAGTTGGCTCAATTGGCTCAGGAACTGGCTTAGGAAGAGTCCAATTATTTTCATTATTCAACATATTATTCAATAATAATTCAGCTTGGTTGACTGTTCTTTCCCTGAAAACACAACCAGCACAACTATCCAAGTGGTCCTTGGAAGCATCTGTTATTCCATTATAAAAGATATCAAGTATTTCATTTTTCTTAAGAGGATGATCAGGCAAAGCATTAAGTAACGGGAGAAGCCTCCCCCAAGCTTGTGGGAGACTCTCTTCTTCGATTTGCACAAAATTATATATTTCCCTCAAGGCAACTTGTTTCTTATGAGCAGGGAAATATTTAGCAGAGAAGGAATAATTCATATCCTGGGGACTACGCACACAACCAGGATCAAGAGAATTAAACCAAGTTTTGGCATCACCCTTTAATGAGAATGGAATATCTTAAGGATATAATAATAGCGAGACTTCTCATCATTAGGGCATCTCCAGCCGCGCCCCCAAGAAGGCCTCCCCAGGCGTTTTTTTGCGGCCGGCCAAAAAACGCCCGATCGCGCCCCAGAGCTGATTTTACGCGGCTTGGGCGAAAACAGCGCCGCGGACCAGCCCGAACCCGGCGGCTGGGGCGCTTCGAAGCGCCGGCGAACATTTTGGCGCGAAGAAACGCGGGCCCGGCAGCGTGGCGACACGAATTACTTTCCCCTTCGTCATCCTCATCGCCTCGTTTCTGCGGCGAATCAATGCCAATCTTTGCGCGCTGCTGCGCGCGGTCGCTCTGCGCCATTGATGCCTCACGGCGGCCTTGATGAAGGCCGGACGACGCGCGTCCCTCGCCCTCGCCTCGCCCGCCACGCGTACGCATGGTGCCACGCGGTGTGGGCGGCGCCTCGGCCTATATATGCCACGCCCCGGCGCACTCGGCCGTCTCACTCACACTTCCCCGCCGCCGTCGTTCCTCCCTCTCCTCTCCTCCTTTCGCCGTCTCCAGCTCAAGACCAATGGCCGAGCGCTTCCCAGGCGACGGCGCGGCGGCGAACGGCTTCGGCCGCGGCCATCTCCGTGAAGACGAGGCTCGCCTCCTT
Source organism: Aegilops speltoides (assembly GCA_021437245.1). Classification (NCBI taxonomy): domain Eukaryota; kingdom Viridiplantae; phylum Streptophyta; class Magnoliopsida; order Poales; family Poaceae; genus Aegilops; species Aegilops speltoides. Next base: position 407,955,510 of record CM038146.1, on the reverse strand, counting down.
TACGAGGCGGAGTACCCGGTCCCCCCGGACATGCGGGTGCCCGGGGCGTGGCGGATCAGCGCGGGCGGCATGCCGGTGCCCCCGATACCCATCGGCGCGGCGCGGTGTGAGGAGATCGCGCGCATCCGCTCGAACCTGCCGTGTGTGGCGAGGGAGGGGCCGCGGTACGTCCCCGACAGCCCGCTGTGGGAGCCATACTTCCGCCGCCGGCACGCCCAGCAGCTCGAGGCCACTGGCGGCGTCGTGCCCTCCGGCAGCGAACTCCGCCGGCGGCGTCAATGGTGGGGCGTGCAGGCGCACGTTGGAGGCCGTCCTCGAGTACATCGAGGGCGGCAACACGCCGCGCCTCGACTACCCCACTTCCCCTTCCTTTTCACGCCGCCACGGAAGCTCCACGGACCCCGGCGCGATGGAGACCGGGGTCCTCCTCTTCGTCCGGCGGCTCGCCTGCCTCCGCCCGTCAGCCGGAGCCCCAGACACGCTGGTGGCGCGCGCACCCGCAGCTCCGGCGTTCAGTCGGCGCTAGCGCGTCGCCACCCACCGGCCGTTTCGTCCTCGTCGAGCCGAAGCCGGAGCCCGTCCTTCCTGCGGAGTACGAGGAGATAGCCCGGCGCGGTTTCTCCGACGAGGGCGCCTGCGATGGGCGCGGATGACTACCTCCGCACGCGAGGCGGTCGGCAGTGCGGGCCTCGAGGAGATCGCCGCCCGCAAGCGGGGGCGTGAGGACGAGCACGGCGTCGTGATCCTCGACAGCGACGACAACGACGCCCCCGGGCCTTCTAACCCGCCGCTGCGCCAACCGGAGGAGGGGTGCAGCAAGGACGGCGGAGGTTTAGGCGGGGGCGGCGGCGATGACGACGGTGTCGGCGGCGACTACACGTGGTTCTACAGCCTCCTCGGCATGTAGAACCGCGTGGGCGGGTGGCGAGGCGGGCGGCGAGGCGGGCGGCAAGGGAGACGGCGGGAGTAGCCCACGGTTTTTTTTGTAAAATATGTTTAAGTTTGAACGAACCCGCCGTGTTTGCGTTGAATTTGAGTCGTTTTGCGCTATTTTTGCCATTTTTTACTCGAACCGTGGGCGCCACACGGTCGGGGGCATCACGCCCCGATCTTGTGATTTAGCGCCGGTGCTCCCCAGGCGATTTTTGCCCTCTGGGGCCAACGGCTGGAGATGCCCTTAGTGAACAGGGTGGCTATATCATTCAATTTAGTAAGATGTGCCACAACAGTTTCAGATTCATAGCCATAAGAAGGAGCAGATTCAACCAAAGTAATTATCTCGGGATCAATAGAGAATTCATAATCCTTATCAGTAACAAAGATAGGTGAAGTAGCAAAAGCAGGGTCATATTTCATTCTAGCATTCAGAGATTGCTGCTTCCATTTAGCTAATAACTTCTTAAGATCAGATATATCATTGCAAGCAAGAATAGCTCTAGCAGCTTCTTCATCCATAACATAACCCTCAGGAACAACAGGCAATTCATACTTAGGGGGAGAACCTTCATCATCACTATCTTCAATAATTTCATTCTCTCTAACCCTAGCAAGTTGTTCATCTAGAAATTCACCAAATGGCAAAGTAGTATCAAACATAGAAGTAGTTTCATCATAAGTATCATGCATAGCAGAAGTGGCATCATCAATAACATGTGACATATTAGAATTCATAGCAGTAGCAGGTTTAGGTGTCGCGAGCTTACTCAAAAAAGGAGAATCTAGTGCAGAGCTAGATGGCAGTTCCTTACCTCCCCTCGTAGTTAAGGGAAAAATCTTAGTTCTTTCGTCTTCCAAGTTCCTCATAGTGATTAGCAGATATAAATCCCAAGTGACTCAAAGAATAGAGCTATGCTTCCCGGCAACGGCGCCAGAAAATAGTCTTGATAACCCACAAGTATAGGGGATCGCAACAGTTTTCGAGGGTAGAGTATTCAACCCAAATTTATTGATTCGACACAAGGGGAGCCAAAGAATATTCTCAAGTATTAGCAGTTGAGTTGTCAATTCAACCACACATGGATAACTCAGTATCTGCAGCAAAGTATTTAGTAGCAAAGTAGTATGATAGTAATGGCAACAGTGGCAAAAGTAATGATAGCAGTTTTGTAGTAATTGTAACAGTAGCAACGGTAAAGTAAATAAGCAAAGCACAATATGTGAAAAGCTCATTGTCGGTGTCAAAACCGGTGGATCTCGGGTAGGGGGTCCTGAACTGTGCATCTAAGGCTAATGGTAACAGGAGGCGGGGGATACGATGTTTTACCCAGGTTCGGGCCCTCTCAATGGAGGTAATACCCTACTTCCTGCTTGATTGATCTTGATGATATGAGTATTACAAGAGTTGATCTACCACGAGATCATAGAGGCTAAACCCTAGAAGCTAGCCAATGATTATGATTGTTGTTGTCCTATGGACTAAACCCTCTGGTTTATATAGACACCAGAGGGGGCTAGGGCTACACAGAGTCGGTTACAGAGAAGGAAATCTACATATCCGAATTGCCAAGCTTGCCTTCCACGCAAAGGAGAGTCCCATCCGGACACGGGACGAAGTCTTCAATCTTGTATCTTCATAGTCCAACAGTCCGGCCAAAGGATATAGTCCGGCTGTCCGAGGACCCCTTAATCCAGGACTCCCTCACTCGTAGGCATTGGATCAGTGATGGATAATTATGTCGCATGTGATTCCTCATGTAATAATTATAACATAGGGTGACACAGAACGAGCTCCAGTTCATCAATGTAATGTAGGCATGTATTCCGAATATAGTCATACGCTTATGGAAAAGAACTTGCATGACATCTTTTGTCCTACCCTCCCGTGGCAGCGGGGTCCTAATGGAAACTAAGGGATATTAAGGCCTCCTTTTAATAGAGTACCAGACCGAAGCATTAGCACTTAGTGAATACATGAACTCCTCAAACTACGGTCATCACCGAGAAGTATCCCGATTATTGTCACTTCGGGGTTGTCGGATCATAACACATAATAGGTGACTATAGACTTGCAAGATAGGATCAAGAACTCACATATATTCATGAAAACATAATAGGTTCAGATCTGAAATCATGGCACTCGGGCCCTAGCGACAAGCATTAAGCATAGCAAAGTCATAGCAACATCAATCTTAGAACATAGTGGATACTAGGGATCAAACCCTTAAAAACTAACTTGATTACATGGTAAATCTCATCCAACCCATCACCGTCCAGCAAGCCTACGATGGAATTACTCACGCACGGCGGTGAGAATCATGAAATTGGTGATGGAGGATGGTTGATGATGACGACGTCGACGAATCCCCCTCTCCGGAGCCCCGAACGGACTCCTGATCAGCCCCCCCGAGAGAGATTAGGGCTTGGCGGCGGCTCCGTATCGTAAAACGTGATGAAACTTTCTCTCTAATTTTTTTCTCCGCGAAAGCAAATATATAGAGTTGGAGTTGAGGTCGGTGGAGCTCCAGGGGGCCCACGAGGTAGGGGGGCGTGCCCAGGGGGAGGGGGCGCGCCCCCACCCTCATGGACAGGGTGTGGCCCCCTGGCCTTGATTCTTTCGCTAGTATTTTTTTTATTTTCCAAAAGTTATCTCCATGGATTTTCAAGTCATTCCGAGAACTTATGTTTTCTGCAAAAAATAACACCATGGCAGTTCTGCTGACAACAACGTCAGTCCGGGTTAGTTTCATCCAAATCATGCAGGTTAGAGTCCAAAACAAGGGCAAAAGTGTTTGGAAAAGTAGATACATTGGAGACGTACCAGAGCTCGTTACAGTTAATGAGCTTAACGATCACGAGCTTATGGATCGCTAGCTTAACGATCATGAGCTTAACGAGTTGAGTAGCTCGTTAGTCCAGCCTTAGTCCTCACTAAGGATAATTTTGACCGCTGTCTAGTGATCTACTCCTAGATCACTATTGTACCCTTGCCAAAACTCATGGCAAGGTACACAATAGATCTAGTACATAGCATAGCATACTTTATAGAACCTATGACTGAGGCATAGGGACTGACTTTCATTCTCTTTTTATCTTCTGTTGTGGTCGGGCTTGGAGTCTTACTCAATTTTACACCTTGTAATACAGACAAGAACTCCTTTCTTTGACCGATCCATTTTGAACTCTTTAAAAAACTTTTCAAGGTATGTATTCATTGAAAACTCTTATCAAGCATCTTGATATATCTCTATAGATCTTGATGCCCAATATATAAGCAGCTTTAGCGAGGTCTTTCTTTAAAAATCTCCTTTCAAATTCTCCTTTATGCTTTCCAGAAAATTCTACATCATTTTTGATCAACAATATGTCATTCACATATACTTATCAGAAAGGCTGTAGTGCTCCTAGTCGCTTTCTTGTAAATACAGGCTTCACCGAAAGTCTGTATAAAACTATATGCTTTGATCAACTCATCGAAGCGTATATTCCAACTCCGAGATGCTTGCACCAGTCCACAGATGGATCGCTGGAGCTCGCACACTTTATTAGCACCTTTAGGATTGACAAAACCTTCTAGTTGCATCATATACAACTCTCCTCAGAGATATCCATTTAAGGAATGCAGTTTTGATATCCATTTGCCAGATTTCATAAAATATGGCAATTGCTACATGATTTGGTCGGATTTAAGCATCGCTACAGTTGATAAAATATCATTGTAGTCAACACCTTGAACTTGTCGAAAACCTTTTGCGACAAGTCAAGCTTTCTAGATAGTAACACTACTATCATCATCCTTCTTCCTCTTGAAGATCCATTTATTTTCTATGGCTTGCTGATCATCGGGCAAGTCCACACTTTGTTCTCATACAGATCCCATCTCAGATTTCATGGCCTCAAGCCATATCACGGAATCTGGGCTCATCATCGCTTCCTCATAGTTCGTAGGTTCATCATGGTCTAGTAACATGACTTCCAGAATAGGATTACTGTACCACTCTGGTGCAGACCGTACTCTGGATGACCTACGATGTTCGGTAGTAACTTGATCTGACGTTTCATGATCATCATCATTAGCTTCTTCACTAATTGGTGTAGGAATCACTAGAACTGATTTCTCCCACTCACTTCTTTCGAGAGAAACTCCTTCTCTAGAAAGCATCCATTCTTAGCAATGAATATCTTGCCTTCGGATCTGTGATAGAAGGTGTACCCAACAGTTTCCTTTGGGTATCCTATGAATACGCACTTCTCCGATTTGGGTTCGAGCTTATCAGGTTGAAGCTTTTTCACATAAGCATTGCAGCCCCAAACTTTACGAAACGACATCTTAGGTTTGTTGCCAAACCATAGTTCATACATTGTCGTCTCAACGGATTTTTATGGTGCCCTATTTAACGTGAATCCAGCTGTCTCTAATGCATAATCCCAAAACGATAGTGGTAAATCGGTAAGAGACATCATAGATCACACCATATCTAATAAAGTGCGGTTACGACATTTGGACACACCATTACGTTATGGTGTTCCAGGTGGCGTGAGCTGTGAAACTATTCCACATTGTTTTAAATGAAGGCCAAACTCATAACTTAAATATTCACCTCCACGGTCAGTTCGTAGAAACTTTATTTTCTTGTTACAATGATTCTCCACTTCACTCTGATTTTTTTTGAACTTTTCAAATGTTTCAGACTTGTGTTTCATTAAGTAGATATACTTATATCTGCTAAAATCATCTGTGAAGGTCAGAAAATAATGATACCTGCCACGAGCCTCAACACTCATCGGACCGCATACATAAGTATGTTTTATTTCCAATAAGTCATTAGCTCATTCCATTGTTTTGTATAACGAGGTTTTAGTCATCTTGCCCATAAGGCACGGGTCGCAAGTATCAAATGATTCATAATCAAGTGATTCCAAAAGCCCATCAGCATGGAATTTCTTCATGCGCTTTACACCAATATGACCTAAATGGCAGTGCCACAAGTATGTTGCACTATCATTATCAATTTTGCATCTTCTGGCATCAATATGAATATGTGTATCACTACGATCGAGATTCAATAAACCATCAACATTGGGTGTATGACCATAGAAGGTTTTATTCATGTAAATAGAATAACAATTATTCTCTGTCTTAAATGAATAATTGTATTGCAATAAACATGATCTAATCATATTCATGATTTAACGCAAACACCAAATAACATTTATTTAGGTTCAACTCTAATCCCGAAAGTATAGGGGGTGTGCGATGATGATCATATCAATCTTAGAACCACTTCTAACATACATCGTCCCTTCACCCTCAACTAGTCTCCATTTATTCTGCAACTCCTGTTTCGAGTTACTAATCTTAGCAACTGAACAAGTATCAAATACCCAGGGGTTACTACAAGCACTAGTAAGGTACACATCAATAACATGTATATCAAATATTCCTTTGTTCACATTGCCATCCTTTCTTATCCACCTAATATTTGGGGTAACTCCGCTTCCAGTGACCATTTCTTTTGCAGTAGAAGTACTTAGTTTCAGGCTTAGGTCCAACTTTGGGCTTCTTCACGGGAGTGACAACTTGCTTAGCATTCTTCTTGAAGTTCCCTTTCTTTCCCTTTGCCCTTTTCTTGAAATTAGTGATCTTGTTTAATCATCAACACTTGATGATTTTTCTTGATTTCTACCTTCATTGATTTCAGCATCACGAAGAGCTCGGGAATCGTTTTCATCATCCCTTGCATACTATAGTTCATCATTAAGTTCCAGTAACTTGGTGATGGTGACTAGAGAACTCTGTCAATCACTATCTTATCTGGAAGATTAACTCCCACTTGATTCAAGCAATTGTAGTACCAAGACATTCTAAGCACATGCTCACTGCTTGAGCTATTCTCCTCCATCTTTTAGCAATAAAACTTGTTGGAGACTTCATATCTCTCAACTCGGGCATTTTCTTGAAATATTAACTTCATCTCCTGGAACATCTCATATATCCCATGACGTTCAAAACATGTTTGGAGTCTCAATTCTAAGTCGTAAAGCATGGTGCACTAAACTATCAAGTAGTCATCATATTGAGCTAGCCAAACATTCATAATGTCTACATTTGCTCCTGCAATAGGCCTACAACCTAGTGGTGCATCAAGGACATAATTCTTCTGTGCAGCAATGAGGATAAACCTCAGAACACGGACCCAGTCAGCATCATTGCTACTATCATCTTTCAACTTAGTTTTCTCTAGGAACATATAAAAAACATAGGGAAGCTACAATGCGAGCTATTGATCTACAACATAATTTGCAAAATAATATCAGGACTAAGTTCATGATAAATTAAAGTTCAGTTAATCATATTAATTAAGAACTCCCATTTAGATAGACATCCCTCTAGCCATCTAAATGATCACGTGATCCATATCAACTAAACCATGTACGATCATCACGTGAGATGGAGTAGCTTTCAAAGGTGAACATCTCTATGTTGATCATATCTACTATATGATTCACGCTCGACCTTTCGGCCTCTAGTGTTCCGAGGCCATATCTGCATATGCTAGGCTCGACAAGTTTAACCCGAGTATTCTGCATGTGCAAAACTGGCCTGCACCCTTTGTATGTGAACGTAGAACTTATCACACCCAATCATCACGTGGGGTCTCAGCACGAAGAACGGTAGCAACGATGCATACTCAGGGAGAACACTTATACCTTGAAATTTAGTAAGGATCATCTTATAATGCTACCGCCATACTAAGCAAAATAAGATGCATAAAAGATAAACATCACATGCAATCAAAATATGTGACATGATATGGCCATCATCATCTTGTGCTCATGATCTCCATCACCGAAGCATTGTCATGATCTCCATCGTCACCGGCTTGACACCTTGATCTCCATCGTAGCATCGTTGTCGTCTCGCCAACTATTGCTACTACTACTATCGCTACCGCTTAGTGATAAAATAAAGCAATTACATGGCGATTGCATTTCATACAATAAAGCGACAACCATATGGTTCCTGCCAGTTGCCGATAACTCTGTTACAAAAAATGATCATCTCATACAACAATTTATATCACATCATGTCTTGACCATATCACATCACAACAAGCCCTGCAAAAACAAGTTAGACGTCATCTACTTTGTTGTTGCAAGTTACGTGGCTGCTACGGGCTTCTAGCAAGAACCGTTCTTACCTTCGCATCAAAACCACAACGATTTTTCGTCAAGTGTGATGTTTTAACCTTCAACAAGGGCCGGCCGTAGTCAAACTCGATTCAACTAAAGTTGGAGAAACAGACATCCGCTAGCCATCTTTGTGCAAAAGCACGTCGGTAGAACCAGTCTCATGAACGTGTTCATGTAGTTTCGGTCCGGGCTGCTTCATCCAAGAATACCGCCGAATCAAAGTAAGATGTTGGTGGTAAGCAGTATGACTATTATCGCCCACAACTCTTTGTGTTCTACTTGTGCATATAACATCTACGCATAGACCTGGCTCGGATGCCACTGTTGGGGACGCGGCAATTTTAAAAAAATTCCTACGATCACACAAGATTTATCTAGGTGATGCATAGCAACGAGAGGGAGAGTGTGTCCACATACCCTCATAGACCGAAAGCGGAAGCGTTTCAATAACGCGGTTGATGTAGTCGAACTTCTTCGTGATCCAACTGATCAAGTACCGAATGTACGTACCTCCGTGTTCAGCACACGTTCAGCTCAATGACGTCCCTCGTACTCTTGATCCAATTGTGCCGAGGGAGAGTTCCGTCAGCACGACGGCGTGGCAACGGTGATGATGAAGTTACCGACGCAGGGCTTCACCTAAGCACTACGACGATATGACCGAGGTGTGTAACTATGGAGGGGGGCACCGCACACGGCTAAAAGATCAACTTATATGTTCTAGGGTGCCCCCCTCCCCGCGTATATAAAGGAGGGAGGGAGGAGGAGGACGGCCAAGGGTGGCGCGCCCAAGGGGGGAGTCCTACTCCAAGTAGGATTCGCCCCCCTTTTCCTATTCCCACAAGGAGAAGAAGGAAAGGAGGAGGAGGAGAGAAGGAAAGCCCCCCCCAACCCTAGTCCAATTCGGTTTGTGCTAGGGGGGCATGCGACACTCCTTGGCCTGCCTCCTCTCTTCCACTACTAGGCCCATGAGGCCCAATAACTTCCCGGGGGGGGGGGGGGGGTCCGGTAACCCCCGGTACTCCGAAACTTATCCGGAATGACCCGAACCATTCCGGTGTCCGAATGTAGCCTTCTAATATATGAATCTTTATGTCTCGACCATTTCGAGACTCCTTGTCACGTCCGTGATCTCATCCAGGACTCCGAACAAACTTCGGTCATCAAAACACATAACTCATAATACAAATCATCACCGAACGTTAAGCGTGCAGACCCTACAGATTCGAGAACTATGTAGACATGACCGAGACACATCTCCGATCAATAACCAATAGCGGAACCTGGATGCTCATATTGGCTCCTACATATTCTACGAAGATCTTTATTCGTCAAACCTCATAACAACATACATTGTTCCCTTTGTCATCGGTATGTTACTTGCCCGAGATTCGATCGTCGGTATCATCATACCTAGTTCAATCTTGTTACCGGCAAATCTATTTACTCGTTCTGTAGTGCATCATCCTGCAACTAACTCATTAGTCACATTGCTTGCAAGGCTTATAGTGATGTGCATTACCGAGAGGGTCCAGAGATAGCTCTCCGAAACACGGAGTGACAAATCCTAATCTTGATCTATGCCAACCCAACAAACACCTTCGGAGACACCTTTAGAGCATCTTTATAATCACCCTTTTAAATTGTGACGTTTGATAGCACACAAGGTGTTCCTACGGTATTCGGTAGTTGCATAATCTCATAGTCTAAGGAACATGCATAAGTCATGAAGAAAGCAGTAGCAATGAAACTGTAACGATCATACTGCTAAGCTAACGGATGGGTCATTGTCGGTGTCAAAACCGGCGGATCTCTAGTAGGGGGTCCCGATCTGTGCGTCAAGGCTGATGGTAACAGGAAGCAAGGGACACAGATGTTTACCTAGGTTCGGGCCCTCTCGATGGAGTTAAACCCTACTTCCTTGATTAATATTGAAGATATGGGTAGTACAAGAGTAGATCTACCACGAGATCGTAGAGTCTAAACCCTAAGAGCTAGCCTATGATGGCATGATTGTGATTGTGATCGGCCTTCTAAGGACCAACCTCTCTGGTTTATATAGACACCGGAGAGGGCTAGGGTGTTTACATGGAGTCGGTTACAAGGAAGGAAACACAATATTCAGATCGCCAAGCTTGCCTTCCACGCAAAGGAGAGTCCCATCCGGATAGTGGCCGAAGTCTTGAGTCTTGTATCTTCACGCTTCAATAATCCGGACATTGTACACAGTCCGGTAGCCGGATACCCCCTAATCCAGGACTCTCTCAGTAGCCCTTGAACCAGGCTTCAATGACGATGAGTCCGGCGCGCAGTATTGTCTTCGGCATTGCAAGGCGGGTTCCTTTTCCGAATACTACAAAGTAATTATTGAGCACTTGAATCGTGTTCGGATCCACAAAATGGTATTTACACACCGCTATAGAGAGAATGATATTTCACAAATGCAATCTGCTGACAACTTTTTTAGGCGACGTGACATGTTATTACGGTCGGATCATTATTCGAACCGTTTTCCCACAACCTGCCACAACGCATATTGCGAGGCGGTTTCTTTGACACGTCTTGTCAAGGCAGAGATCTTGTCCCCTTATCACGGGATTCTCATCAATACGGGTATGGGTAATCCCACCATGCCATCAATCGTGGCGCTTAGGAAGCAAGCGATTCCCAACGGGCAAGTGGGGAGGCAGACCGCTTTCGTCGCCTCTATAAAGGGATAAGATTTCCTCATTTTTACCCACGCCTTCTTTCTTCCTTGCCCACTCTTGCCCCCTCAAGCTCCAGCGCCCAAGCCCAAGTCTTCTCCGCACAGCTAAACATGTCCGGAGCAGGAGGCAAGTGGGTGGCTTCCACCGTCAAGGAGAAGCACGTCACAAATCTTCGGGCGGCCCGATACTTGGCCGCAGACATAGCACACCGGCTACCGGACGCCGGGCAGGTCATTCCGACCCTAGGACCCCACGAGAGGGTCGTGTTCATTGCCCACTTCGTCCGTGGACTGGGATTTCCACTTCATCCCTTCGTCCGCGGGCTTATGTTCTACTACGGGCTAGATTTCCATGATCTAGCACCAAATTTCATCCTCAACATCTCAGCGTTCATCGTCGTATGCGAGGCCTTCCTCCGCATCCGGCCTCACTTTGGCCTGTGGCTGCAAACCTTCTGCGTGAAGCCAAAGATTGTAAGCGGCCAGCAAGCAGAGTGCGGAGGAGCCATGGTGGGCAAGATGCCAAACGTCACCTGGCTGGACGGTTCCTTTGCGGAGACCGTAAAAGGGTGGAAATCAGGGTGGTTCTACATCACTAAGCCGTGTGGTGCCAACTGGGCGGCGGCCCCCGAGTTCCGAGCCGGAGCCCCCATGCGGCTCACCTCCTGGGAAAGGAAGGGTCTGTCCTGGGGCGAATCTACGGAGCTGACTGGACTCCAAACCTGCATCAAGAGCATGAAGGACAAGAACATCAAGCTTGTCAATGTGATCCAGGTCATGCTCGTTTGCCGGATTCTACCATGCCAAAGGTGGGCATTCAATCTGTGGGAGTTCGTCCCGGCCGAACACTAGACGCTCCGGAAGCTCTATGACATGACGCACAAAGGCGCATGGAAGGTGTTGTTCAAGGCCTCCGAAGTACCTCCTCCCACATCCGAGGACCGCGGGCTTCACGCTGCGCGGGCTCCTAGTCAGGTGAGTTCTCAGACTATCACCGGATTTGGTTCTTCCCAATATATTCATGGGAGAGCCTTAAGTAGTCATGCTCATTTGTTCAGGATTACGTGGAGACAGCGGAGCAGGTTCACTGTCCGGTTCCGCTGCTAGAAGGCACAGCTGATGCTCTCCTAACGGAGATGCTGGTCCCGGCACTGTACAAGGTGTCGGAGAAGAAGGCCAAAAAGAAGGCCCCGGGGATCCGAAAGGGTCTCCGGCGTAAGGATGTACCAGAAGCCTCGTCCGAAGACGACGAGGCACACTTCTCCCATGAAGTGGAGGAAGAAGAAGAATAAGACGCCCCATCCGGAAAGGATGAGGGGCCTGGGGAGGTGGACCAGGGGGCCGGAAAAGGCCCTCGGCGCAAGGCCATCATACCCACGTCGTCTAATGACGACGAGACAGATTCCTCCCGCGGAGGCGGGGGGAATCAAGAAGAAATTCTACCTCCCCACCCTGGGGAGGAGAAAAAGAGAAAAGCCGCCCCGGAGGGGGAGGCTGGGGCATCCAAGAAGGGGAAGGTGTCCCTTCCAGACTACTCCGCCACGGCCGCTCACAGCGAGGAGGGGTGGCTGCCCAGGGGGAAGCCCCCAGTGCGATCATAAGTGTCTGCACTCCATCATAACTTCACTCTATAGCTTTTGTTTAACGCCGAACATATGTGCAGACCGGCTAGGGCTCACCCCGAGGTATCTTCCTCCAGGTCCCTGAGCGATTCGTAGATGAATTCGCTTCCGATAGCCACTACTCCTCAGCCCGCGGATGACACGGAGGTGTTGTCCCGAAGGCTCCCAGAGCGGGGGGAGGTGACTCTGGAGACGCCCCGAGGCGGGGTCCCAGATGTCGGACACGCGGGGTTCAAGGTCCCCGTGGATCGTGTCGATGAGAGCCATAGTAGGCCGGGCTCTCAGCCGAACACTGTCCCGGAACCTTCAATGGTTCCGAACTCAGGCGGACAGCCCCTCGTTAGGGAGGGCGAGCCGTCTGCATCGAGGACTTCCGTTGTGCCCGAGGCGCCGGATTGTCTACTAGAAGCGCTTCGCGGCGCTTCCATGGATGAAGAGCACTGTGCTCTTATGAGGACGGTGATTCGGGAGGTTTCGTCCGCCAAGAGCGGACTAACCGAAGCTTGCACGAGCCTCCTGGCAGGCTTTGAGGTAAGTAATAAATATGTGTAAAATTACCACCCGATAGGTAGTAGCCCCTAATACTCTGTTTGGTGTTCGGAAAGAAAAGCCAAACGGAGGGTCAATTATAATCCTCATGAGTCTAATAATAAGTATTCGTGTGAATAAGCAGGCTGTGCTACTTGCTGCTGCTTCCCGCACCGCCGAGGTTGCCGAACTAAAGCGGGACCTGGAGCAGGCGCAGGGAGAGCTCGGCCTCACGAAGAGGCAGCTCGAGGAGAATAAAGGTAAGTGATTCCCCGCTCTCATGTATTTAAAGATAGGCAAAATTGGCTAGTCTAACGCCAAAGCATCGTGACTGTGTAACAGGGGCCACCGCCGAAGTGGTGTCCCTGAAGAAAGCGCTGTCCAAGGCCGAAGACAAGGCGGCCTTGGAATGTAAGGAGCGCGAAAAGCAAAGTGCTAGAGTGGGCGAGGTACAGCAAGAGCTCTGGGACCTCGGCAAGAACTACGAGTCCGTGGAGCATGATCTGAAGATGAAAGAGGCCGAGCTTGCGAAGGCCCTTGTGAGTGTGAAAGATGCCAAGGCCGAAGCCGAGAAGGCACAGCAGGAGATCCAGGAGGCCAAAAAGATAGCAGCGGGTAAGAAGTTCTTTATGCAAAGCAAACATGTGGAGGAGGCGTTTCTTTTACTTACTCGAATTCGGAGCTCTCCAGGGGCATTCGAAGATCTGCCATGCAGCGTATCAGACGCTGCAGAGTTCTATCGTGCCCAGGAGGGGAGCTCAATGGAGAAGATGTTCTGGTCCCAGTATGCTGGGGCCGAACATCCAATGCCTCTGAGTGACCAACTGAAGCAATTGGTCGAACTCCACAGGGTGGCCGAACTGGCTATGAAAGGTTTCATAGTCCGGATGTGGCCTGGTGAGCTCCTGCCCAGTAGCTACTTTGGCCTAATCAAGCGGATGGTGGATGCCTGTCCGCGGCTTGAAGTGATCAAGCGATCCGTTTGCATTGAGGGTGCCCGCCGGGCCTTTGCCGCGTCAAGGTGCATTGGGGCAAGCTGGATGCGGAGAAGCTAGTGAAGGACGGGCCGCCTGAGGGCAAGGCGCATCGCCATCCCGAGATGTACTATGATGGCGTTATGAAGGGTGCTCGTCTCGTGGCCGATGAATGTACCAAGGACACCATTTTAGAGTGAATTCACCTCTGTCATGTTTGTAATTTAAAGACGAAGTTACTTGCACTATGTAGCGCTTTTGTTATTTAAAATATTACCTTCTGTGCGGCTATTTATAAAATTCTGAAAGTAGGCCAGTCGTCGGCTTCCGCCCCCGCGTCACTAGTACTGCGGTGTTCGTGGAAAACCCGGACACTCTTTATCCAAGTGTTTGGTCCCTTAAGGAGGTGTCCGGCGCAGCGAACAAGGCAATCGAACTATGCGGCTTTATAACTTTCACTTAGCCATAGAAGTCTACAATTTTAAATTTGGTGAAGCCCTAGAATCGGAAGGCGAATTGGGCGCTATACACGCCTAGATCGGACGAAGCCGATTTATCGCCTAAAGCGGAAAATCTTTAAGGATTTTAAGACCTCTCGAACAGCGACCAGCTCTCGCCACATCATGCTGGTCAGTTTTCGGCTTTCTCTACTGAGGTTCTCGTCTGGAAGAACCGTGACACAGTCGCAGTAGTTCTCCCTGCGCTACCTTAGCCGATATAACGGAACATAAGGCACCAAAACAAGGGAGCCGGGCTATCCCAACTGTAGACCCAAGACATGATTCGGAGCTGATGCATATAGTGCTACAAGTTCGGGGTGCCGCACTGTTGAAAGTGTTCGGACTTTACTTGCCATATTACGAGGCGCCATGAGCAACCCCTGGCAAACTGACCGTACCAAGGTGTACGGATGTAACATCAAAGAAACATCTATAAGAGAAAAAATGCTCAAAGGAGAATAATAAGCTAACGCTCTATATAATCTCCCATTGATGAATGATACGTTTAAGAGTATGTTTACAATGGATGCATTAAGCAGAGATAAATAGGACTATTTGACATGTCCTATCAAGGGGCAGGCTGTGTACAGATAGATAAAGCAGGTATAACGATCGTAAATAGATTCCACAGGTATTTCATACATGCTGCAACTGCTGCCTCCTTGGTTGTCTCTCCCATGTAAGTCCAGCAATCCGGCTCTTCGGAGGAGGCTGCGCTAAAGCAATGCCCTGAAAGTAAAAGGGAAATATTAAGGAGGTATGTAGCGGTTATCCGCACTGTTGACTGAGTCGTTGTTGCGCCTCCGCCTACACCCATGGTATCTTGAGTGCGTAATTGTGTACGCGTGACACGAATGCTGCTTTGATGGGTCTTGAGCGGAGGCCGGACTCCTAGTCGCACTCTTGGCGTGCTTGATGATCCTGTTGCGGGGTGCTCTGGACTCTCTTGACGGTGCTCGAAGTTGTTGCCGGATTGGTTTGTCGGAGTAGGCCGCATTGTACTTCTGCCGCGAGGGCTGCCGTATGCTCTTACATTGAAGGAGCGGTCCATATTTCCATTTGATGATGACCCCGCGGTCCTGGCATCTTGAGCTTGAGGTATGCATAATGTGGTACCACATTGAATCTAGCGAATGCGGTTCGTCCGAGCAGTGCGTGGTAACCACTACGGAAAGGGACGATATCGAAGATTAACTCTTTGCTCCGGAAGTTGTCCGGGTATCCGAAGACCACTTCCAATGTTATATAGCCCGTATAGTGGGCCTCTACTCCAGGAATTACACCTTTAAAGGTGGTTTTGGTGGGCTTGATCCTTGAAGGGTCAATGCCCATTTTGCGCACTGTGTCCTGATAAAGCAGGTTCAGGCTGCTGCCGCCGTCCATAAGGACTTGCGTGAGGTGGAATGCATCGATGATTGGGTCTAAGACCAATGCGGCTGAGCCACTGTGACGGATGCTAGTAGGATGATCCCTACGATCAAAGGTGATCGGACAAGCTGACCATGCGTTGAATTTCGGGGCGACTGGCTCCATCGCATAGACGTCCCGTAGCGCTCGCTTCCGTTCCCGCTTGGCGATGTGAGTGGCGTAGATCATGTTGACCGTTTTCACCTGGGGGGGATTTTCTTTTGTCCCCCCGTGTTCGGACGTCGGGGCTCTTTGTCATCGTTGCTGTGTAACCCCTTGTCCTTGTTTTCGGCGTTTATTTTGCCGCCTGTTTGAACACCCAGCAGTCTCTATTGGTGTGGTTGGCTGGCTTGTCCTGGGGGCCATGAATTTGGCACAAGCGCTCTAGTATGCGGTCCAGACTAGACGGTCCCTGATTATTTCTTTTGAACGGCTTTTTCCGCTGACCGGACTTGGATCCGCTGAATCTGGCGTTTACTGCCGTGTCTTCAGTGTTGTCGTCGTTGTTCTGTCGCTTATGTCTGTTGCGTCATGGCTTGCCGTTGTTATCGCGGACATCTGAAGTGCCGGAATGTGGCATGGTGCCGCTGCGAGCCAACCAGCTGTCCTCGCCTGCGCAAAAGCGGGTCATTAGTGTTGTGAGAGCTGCCATGGACTTGGATTTTTCCTGGCCAAGGTGTCGAGCAAGCCACTCGTCACGGATATTATGCTTGAAAGCCGCCAGGGCTTCAGCGTCCGAACAGTCAACTATTTGGTTCTTTTTAGTTAGGAACCGACTCCAGAATTTCCTGGCTGACTCTCCGGGCTGTTGAGTAATGTGGCTCAGGTCATCAGCGTCCGGTGGTCGCACTTATGTGCCCTGGAAGTTGTCGAGGAATGCGTCTTCTAGGTTTTCCCAACTGCCAATTGAATTTGCTGGCAGGCTGTTTAGCAGTGCCGTGCTGGTCCTTTGAGCTTAAGGGGAAGATACTTGATGGCGTGTAGATCATCTCCGCGGGCCATGTGAATGTGGAGAAGGAAATCTTTGATCCATACTGCGGGTCTGTTGTGCCATCGTATGATTCGATGTTTACGGGTTTGAACCCTTCTGGGAATTCGTGATCCATCACTTCCTCAGTGAAACAAAGGGGGTGTGCGGCACCTCTGTGTCGGGCTATGTGGCTCGTGATTCGAATTGATGCAGGTTCTTTGTGTTCGGCTGGCGGTTGTTGATAATGTATCCGGCGTGGCGGTCATCGTCGTCTTGTTGGGCGCGCCCGCGATCCGTAGATCGATCTTGGCTGTCCTGCTTTGTTTTCCAGGATATCTTGCAGGTCTTGCCTGTTGCCCTGGGCCGTAGTGTATCGCCGTGGTGGTGCGGGCTGGTACTTGGGCTGATATCCGTTTATCCGGCCGCGGGTGGCGGTCGGCCGTTCGCCGAGTCCATATTCTGGGCTGCGGGACTTGATCCATCATGCGTGAGCAGGTCTTGATCGGCTTGGAGTTTTGTTGTTTCTTCTTGGGCTCCTCGCGGTGGCTATAAGTCGGCGGCAAGCGCTCTGCTCCACGGGATCCTCGAGCACGCCGAACTTCGTCGTCGCCGAGGCTAATCTAAATCTTCGGAGGGCATGTAGTTGTCCTCCTCCGGGTATCCGTCCGTCGCCTGTTCTTCTGGGCTGACCTGCTCATCTTCCTGTTCAGCCCGCTCGAAGGTGGGCTGGTCAGGGTTATATTCCTCTTCGGTACCATCCGGATTGCTTTCGTCTCCGGGGCCGATATTGCTGTGGCGGGGCTTGGAGCGGCGCCGACGACGCCCATGCTTTGCTTTTCTCCCTGAGGGGTTGTCCTCCATTGCCTCGTCGCCATTGGCTGAGTGTCCACCATATATATATTGTATGAGGAGGTGGCCGTCTACCGCCCTATGAGCGGTGGCTCCTGTAATTCTCCTGCATCGTCGTCCATACCGTCGATGTCTTCGGAGTTGAAGTCAAGCACATCGGTTAAATAATCGACCATGGCAATGAAGTGGGTGGTGGGTGGTCAACGAATTCCGTCATCGCCTGCTTCCCACTCGAGCAGGACATAGTTCGGCCGAGAGCCTCCTGACAAAGAGAGAGACTTTAATGAGTTCAGCATGTCACCAAAGGGTGAGTGCTGAAAGATGTCCGCAGCGGTGAACTCCATTACCGGAGCCCAACCAGGCTCGGCGGGCTCGGCAACACACGGACTGGATCCTACAACCGGATACGAATCCGGGGGTCCGGAGTCACAGGCTTCCTCAGAAGCAAGGCTTGTGTTCGGTTCCACCGCCGATGAGGGTACGGCCTGCGGGGCAGGGTCCATCCCTCCGTCCCTAGGCAACGCAGCCTGCTTCGGATTTGAGTCTGGGGCTACTGCAGGGGCGATATCCCGAGCGTTGTCCGACATCGGTCCAGGCCATGCTCGTCGTGACTGTCCGGTGCTCCTGGCGCGGGCCCAAATCCTTCGAAGATCAAGTCTCCGCAGATATCTGCCGTGTAGTTCAGGTTTCCGAACCTGATTTGGTGGCCAGGGGAGTAGCTATCGATCTGCTCCAGATGGCCAAGCGAATTGGCCCGCAGTGCGAAGCCGCCGAACACGAAGATCTGTCCGAGGAGGAAAGTCTCATCCTGGACAGCGTCGTTGATGATGATTGAAGGAGCCATCGAGCCTTGCGGCGACGTCACAAAGGAACTCTCAATGAAAGCACCAATGTCAGTGTCAAAACCGGCGGATCTCGGGTAAGGGATCCCGATCTGTGCGTCAAGGCTGATGGTAACAGGAAGCAAGGGACACAGATGTTTACCCAGGTTCGGGCCCTCTCGATGGAGGTAAAACCCTACTTCCTGCTTGATTAATATTGAAGATATGGGTAGTACAAGAGTAGATCTACCACGAGATCGTAGAGGCTAAACCCTAAGAGCTAGCCTATGATGGTATGATTGTGATTGTGATCGGCCTTCTAAGGACCAACCTCTCCGGTTTATATAGACACCGGAGAGGGCTAGGGTTTACATGGAGTCGGTTACAAGGAAGGAAACACAATATCCGGATCGCCAAGCTTGCCTTCCACGCAAAGGAGAGTCCCATCCGGACACGGGCCAAAGTCTTGAGTCTTCTTCACGCTTCAATAATCCGGACATTGTACACAGTCCGGCAGCCAGATACCCCCTAATCCAGGACTCCCCCAGTCATGTCCATCACATCATTCTCCTAATGATGTGATCCTGTTCATCAAGTGATAACACATGTCTATGGTTAGGAAACATAACCATCTTTGATTAACGAGCTAGTCAAGTAGAGGCCTACTAGGACACTATGTTTTGTCTATGTATTCACACACGCACTAAGTTTCCGGTTAATACAATTGTAGCATGAATAATAAACATATACCATGAAATAAGGAAATAAATAATAACTTTATTATTGCCTCTAGGGCATATTTCCTTCAATGGTGTCACCAATCGATGATTAGATCGGTGACAACACAAGTTTTGTGCCAGAATACCCACACTTCGCCTCAACCGAACTCTTGGAGAAGGTTGAAACTCCAACCCACTATCTGGACGACGAGCCCGACGGATCACACCTTCCCGTGATCTCATGCTCCACAACTCTAGATCTGGTTGAGGAACAACAGGCACTCCCCACCCAAGCTCCAATGTTATATCGGGCTTGGGATGGAAACCATGCTATATTAGACCAAGCATGGTGCTCAGATCCTATGGTGCAATACGGCGGCCAGGCTAGCCAAGCCCCACAACAATTACCATGCCATTGTTAGATCGACCTTGGGAAAATTTATCTGGGAGACTGATGTTACATCGGATTGAGACAAAATTTTCGCTCCCACCCACCCCCACGTCGAGTATCGCCCGGATCAAACGGGCCCAACCGACATCTAGGATATAGCTCTCGTTTTACAATGTAGAAACAAGACGACCCAACAATTCTGGATGCACTTATTGTTTATGAAAAAACAAAATTTTGAATTGGACAGATTAGGAAGTCGTAGAGGCATTCTGCCTCAATGTATACGATGAAGGGATTCCAAAAGACGTATTCTGACAATGGCTAAGAACGTTTAACAAACTCTCTAAGGCAGTGAACAAATATTGCGTCATGGAGGACGCTTGGTTCGCAAACAACGGCACAAGAACCCTAGCTTGAAACTACCCAATGCAGGGGAAGAAAGCATATGCTCACTATCGGAGCTAAAACCGGTGGATCTAGGGTCCCGAGATGGTGGTCTAGGAATAATGGTAACATGGGGGAAACAGGAGACGATGTTTACCCAGGTTCAGGCCTTCTTGAAGAGGTAAAACCCTATGTCATGCTTGATTATATTGATGTGATGGAGTACAGAGTAAAAGATGATCTACCTCGAGATCATATGATTGTGGTCTAAACCCTAAGGCTGGCAATCGTGTCTCTACAGATAAACCCCTCGGCTTATATATCCACCGGGGGTACCTAGGTTACACACATGGTCGGTTGCCATCATGCCGGCTATTGAGCTATCCTTGAAGTACATGCCAAGTCTTCGGAGGTTTCCATCTAGGTTACGCCAAGGTTCGTAGCTTCAGGGGTCCTTCCTTTTAATGATTGGCAGGCCATGATACGTCTCCAACGTATCTATAATTTATGAAGTATTCCTGTTGTTATATTATCATTCTTGGGTGTTTTACAACCATTTTATAGAAACTTTATATCATTTTTTGGGACTAACCTATTGACCCAGTGCCCAGTGCCAGTTGTTCTTTTTTGCTTGTTTTTTACATCGCAGAAAATCAATATCAAACGGAGTCCAAACACCGTGAAGCTCCTTGGAGAATTTTTATGGACCATAACACCCAGATTGGGCCAGAGCAACACCTGTGGGGTGCCCCGAGGGGGGCACAACCCACTAGGGCGCGCCTTGGCCCCCAAGCGCGCCCAGGTTTGTGCCCACCTCGGTGGCCTCCCGCACCCCTACTTCGCCCTATAAAATCCCAAATATTCCAAAACCCTTTGGGGTAGCCCTAGATCAGAAGTTCTGCCGCTGCAAGGCCTCTGTATCCATGAGATCCAATCTAGACCCCATTCTGGCACCCTGCCGGAGGAGGAGATCATCACCGGTGGCCATCTTCATCATCCGAGCGGCCACCATGATGAGGAGGGAGTAGTCCACCCTCGGGGTTGAGGGTTTGTACCAGTAGTTGTGTGTTTAATCTCTCTCTCTCTCTCTCTCTCTCTCTCTCGTGTTCTTGAGATGTCACGATCTTGATGTATCGCAGGCTTTGTTAATATAGTCGGATCATATGGTGTTTTACCCTCTCTATCTTGTTGTGGTGAATTGAGTTTTTCCCTTTGAGATTTCGTTGTTATCAGATTGAATACTTTTATGGATTTGAGAACACTTGATATATGTCTTGCAATTGAATAATCGTGGTGACAATGGGGTATCGTATTGATTCACTTGATATATGTTTTGGCACTCAACTCACGGATTCCCGAGGTGACATTGGGATAATCTATGCATAGGGGTTGATGCACATTCTTGTCTTTTGTTTTTGTGGTAGAAATCTTGGGGCACTCTTTGAAGTACTTTGTGTTGGATTGAGTATTATGAATATAAATTTGCTTTGGTGTTATTTTAGTACGAACTCTAGGATAGATCGAATGGAAAGAATAGCTTTGTGTTATTTTAGTACGAACTCTTGAATAGATCGAACGGAAAGAATAACTTTAAGGTGGTTTCGTACCCTACAAACAATCTAATCTTATGTTATCCGCTAGATAGGAACTTTGGAGTGATTCTTCATCGCACTTTGAGGGATGGTTATATGATCCAATTATATTAGCATTGTTGAGAGATTGCACTAGTGAAAGTACGGACCCTAGGCCTCATTTTCAAGCATTGCAATACCGTTTTGTGCCTGTTTACTATTTGCTACCTTGCTGTTTTTATTTATTTAGATTATAAAAATATATTTATACCATCAATATTACACTTTTATCACCATCTCTTTGCCGAACTAGTGCACCTATACAATTTGCCATTGTATTGGGTGTGTTGGGGACACAAGAGATTTCATGTATTTGGTTACGGGGTCGTTTGAGAGAGACCACCTTCATCCTACAGCTCTCACGGATTGATAAACCTTAGGTCATCCACTTGAGGGAAAATTGCTACTATCCTACAAAACTCTGGGCTTGGAGGCCCAACACGTGTCTACAAGAATAAAGTTGCGTAGCAGACATCAAGCTCTTTTCTGGCGCCGTTGCCGGCGAGGTGAGTGCTTGAAGGTATATCTTTAGATCTTGCAACCGAATATTTTAGTTTCTTGTTTTATCACTAGTTTGGTTCATAAAATAAAACTACAAAAAATGGAATTGAGGTTGCATCATATTATTGATCATCTTTATAATATCTTTCTTGAAAATGATGGTTCAGAAAATTGTGCTCTATTGATAGAAGAAGAATTTAATAAAATGATTGGCATGAATGATGAGCATGATTGCAATGTTGTTAGGATGAATTCTTTGAATATCCAAAATGCTAATGATGATTGCACTAGCCATGATAATGATGTCTCCTATAAGAATGTCAATTTTTGCGGAGTAAGGGAGTGCACACGCCCACCAAAAAGGAAGATAGATTTTGGAAGAAGCATAAATATTTAGAAACGAAAAAGTTGCAAGAGAGGCTAGATGATTGTGCTGGAAGATTTAATATTTTTCGCCATCCCTGTGAACTTTGCAATGAACATGGTCATTAAATCTCCAATGCTATCTGTTTCATGATCAAATTGTGTCCAAAATTTTGATAACTTGATTACCCTTGAGCATCATAAAGAGCTTAGTCTTATTTTGGGGTATGAAGAAATGAAACGTATAAATAAGGGTATTCCAAAATTTAATCTCAATAGAATTCTTGATTTTGATCTAGAGGATATTTATATGTTTTGTGTGGTAAATTCATTGAGAATCCTTATATTGTCAACTATTTAAAGACAAGAAAACAAATAGAGTATGAAGAGAGTACTAATGAAACGGAAAATATTTCCCAATACCCTCCTAGTGTTTATTATGATGAGTCAGGTAACGAGGAGGAGCTTCCTATCCAATCAATCTCTTCAACAAGAAGCTCGAAAAAATTGATTAAACCCACACGTGAGGTGGTGAAGAAGAAAAAGAAAAGAAGAAAAAGTAGAGGTAAAAAGGTAACTCTCCCAAGTAATATTGCTCCTATCACCATTGTGCCTCATGAAAGTGAATCAAATATGTTGATGGAGGATGATGATATTGAGTATGATTTTGTGATGCCTACTACTTGTTGTGATGATTATGATTGGGAAGACAATGATGTCTCTTATGATATTGAAAATCTTTTTGGCACTTGCTTTAAATAATATGATAATAATGTTTGCTGTACTATTGGTGCCATTCGTACTATTGATAAGAATGATTATGATGATATGCAAACCACAAGCTTGGGGATGCTATGTTTGATGAGTACGGAATTTTTGAAGATTTATTTGCTGAAAATAATGCTTGTCCCAAGCTTGGGGATGCTTTGCATAATGAATATGATCCTTTGATTCCTTCTACTTTTGATAAGAAAATTTATTATGATGATAGCATGCCTCCTATTTATGATGATTACGATTGTGAAAGTGGGTTTGGAAGAGTGTCAACTCTTGGTACTAGTGATCCCACTATTTTGGAGGGTGTTGAATATTATTACAATATTGATGAAAGTGGCTTTGGAGAGGTCATGAAATTATTTAGTGATACATCCACTATTTTGGAAGAGGTTTCAATTGACTATGATGAGAACAAAGTTGCTACTTATGATGATTATTATGATGACATGTATGCCATAAAGAGTGATAAATCTTCCATGCTTTTGGATCATGAAAAGAATGCTTTATGTGATGGTTGTATGGATGAATCTATTCATGATGCTACTGAAAATTATTATGAGAGAGGAACTTATGATTTATGATGCTCTTGTTATGTTTCAACTTTTATCTTTTATGCGAGCATCATTGAAATCATCATGCCTAGCTAAATGACATTAAAGAAAAGCGCTTGTTGGGAGACAACCCAACACTTTACCTACTGTTTTTGTGTGTTCACATGATTAGGCTACTGTATTAATCATGTTTTATTGATTTTGTTTCAACAAAGTGCCAAGTAAAGCCTTTGGGATCATGTTGGGTGATAGTTGATTTGATTTTTCTGAAAAACATAAACTTTTGCGCTCACGAAAATAACTCTCATTTTTAACGGAAGAGTGATTTTGAGTTGATTCTTTTTGCAGAAGATTAATATACAAATTTCTCACGTGTTCCAGTCTGTTTCATAATTTTTGTAGTAGTATAAGTATGGCTTGAGTACAGATTACTACAGACTGTTCTGTTTTTGACAGATTCTGTTTTCAATGCATAGTTTGCATGTTTCCTTGTTTCTATGGCTTATATTGCTCAATATAAACTGTGGAAATGATATGCTACAGTAGGTATGGTGTGGAAACAATTATGAATCTTGTCTTTGACAGTACCAAAGTTGATGTAGGGTGGAACCCTAATTCGTCGATCTTTCACGTTTGGAGTGGGATCCCTCGAAGAACACGATGAACACGGGGAAGAACGGAGAGAAATCACAAGGGGAAACACTCAAGAACAAGTCCAAATCACACATCCACTAGACAATCAAACACACAAGATCACAAGGTACATGAACAACAAAGAGAAAGATACAAGGTAAGGTTCATCTCCAAGAGGAGGTCTTGATGATATCCTAGATGGATCTTCCCTAAAGAGGGGTCTTGAATCCGCAGGGGGATCTTCTCCTAGATGGAGGTCTTGGCCTCCAATGGAGTAGTGGTCTCTCTCTCTCAAGAGTAGAGATAGGTAGGAGCAAAGCTCACTTAAGAATGAGCTATCACTTTGCTAACCCTAGAAAGGAGGTGGAGGAGGTCTATTTATAGCCCAAGGGGTGAAGGGGTAAGTGAGGGGCGAAGGGGGTACACGGGCTTCGGCCCAAGTCACGCGCGCAGGCGGGGTCCGGATGATCCGGATGGTGGCCCGGATGATCCGGGTGTCGGGGGTCCGGATGATCCAGGCGACCGTCCGGATGATCCGGCTTCGTCGAGCAGGTTCTGTTGTCTTCGGGCGCGTTAGCCGGATCGTCCGGGAGGTCGTCCGGATCATCCGGGCTCGGTCCGGATCGTCCGGCTGGGGGTCCGGATGATCCGGGCAACTCCAGTCCTGCTCCGTTCTTCTTCTTCCTTTCTTCCGTCTTCTCTTCCACGCTTCCCTCGCGGATGGCGTAGTCGTTCCTTGGCGCTTGCACTCCTCCTCGTCGTCCGTAAAGTTCCGACAATACCTATGCATGCACATGGGAGAAGTGTCAAGTAGTATGCCATCCTCGAAGTGGTCAAGTGAGCACGTGTAAAGGAGATGATTCACCTTAGTGTGTGTGAAGTAGATGTCGTACGTGTCCCTTGCCAAATGGGCTCTTGACATGGTGATGTCCGTAGGATGCTCCGCATCATCCCCTCCCCCTTGGGAAAGATCCGACCTCGGATCGAAATCCAAATCACCATGGGAAAGAGATGATGTCGTCATGTAGAAGTGGGCGATCACCAAGCATTAAATCATCTTGTAGTTCCAAATGGGCACCCTCCAATGTCGCACCGTCTTGTAATTCCTTCAAAAGTAGCAAAGATAACAAGCACTTGGAAAAACAAATGTGGTTGTCGTAAGAGCAAAACCAAGCATTCAAGAGGTGATTCACCCACCAAGTGTTGTCAGCAAGCATAGCATATGGTTTGACAAAGAAGTGAGGCATGGCATTTGAGCATATAAATTGAGCACAATCAAGTATATCATGGGAACAAGCATGCAAATGGGAGGCCAAGATGCAAATATATGTGATAAGTGAACAAGCATCTACCTCAAGGTCATAGCAAGCATGCATAAAGAGCTCAATGAACGGTCTATGGTAGGCATAAGAGTCATTCACAACACCAAATATAGTGAAATGTCTAAACACATGGGGCAAGTGCAAGACAATCCAAGCATAATGTGCATAGGGTGTAGTGAAGATATCGTGGCACTCAACACAATGGAAAGAGCAATTGTTCATCATGTGTGAGGCAATCAAGTCAAGCATGTGATAAGCAAAGGGACATGGCATATGTGAAGAACTAGATGCAACACACAAGGCATATATGTCATCAACCCAAGAAAGCAAGTAGTGGAACATGGGTGATGCAATATAGCGAGCATTCATAGCTATCAAATCAAGCAAGCTAGTAGTGCGAAGATGCAACATACTAGGAGGAATCATGGCAAATATGTCATTGGTGCAAATAGTGGGCATGAATAATTAACAAGTCATAGCACAAGCATGAAAGCAAGATATGAGTACAATATCATGAATGTATTGGCGAGAGGCCATATGTGAATAGCAATGGGTCATCATGACTCTCCCAACACAACAAGCATCAATAGAATGGGGCACATGATAAACATGGCAAAAGCAACAAGGATCTCCACCAAGCATGCAAATACACATAGGAATATCATAATGGAGAATCATGTGTAGATGCAAACAAGGGTCACAATTGCATGGCAAAGGCATAGAAGTAAGCATAGCATGCAATGTGAACACGGTAAAATGAGCATAATGTGAGAAGTGGTCAATGGCCCATAGCCGTGTGAGAGCCAAGTGGAGGAGTTGCGCGTAGTCCTTGCGCGAAGGGGACGTTGTTAAGGATAGTCCATTGGATCCCAAAGCATCGTTGCTCTCAAGAGCTCGTTTTGTCAACTCGTGGGATTGCGAGGTTGACAAGTATTCCTGGGTACCTACACAAAGGAGACACAAACGAAAGAAATTATGTGTGTGGTAAATGTACACATCATCCATCATGATGTGTATGTGCACGTGTGAGTTAGCACAAGATAAGCAATGCTCAAAGAAATTTGAGGCATGGTATATGAACATGTCATCCATCATGAAAGAATAGTTGTTATGTATGACACGATGGGGACACAAATTGACCAAACAAGTATATGGCACATCAAAAGCATGTTTGTTCATGGGAAGCATATGGTGCACACAAGTATTGGGATCATGCAATGAATGGGATGGATCAAATTCTCCTAACATGTATGAGGAAACTATGGGGGTCTCCTCATGAGCAATATCGGAAACATCATATGGAGAAAATGGACAACATCCAAAACAATGCATATCCGAAGCTAGGTGGTCATGGCATGGCATATGAGATAAATGATGCAAAGGGAGCATATCAATATCATCACAAGAGAAACAAATGCCAATAACCATGGGCTTGTCATCTATGCCATATGTGCAAATTGGGTTTATTTTAATGGCATATGCATAGTCACTACAATGAGATTGCAAATATGACATACGGAGATCTCATGCATAGCATATGACAAGTCAAGCGGATCATCAAACATGATGTGACCTAAAGAATTGTCACAAGAAATCCTATGTAACATGGCATCACAACTAATAGACTCCACAAGAGAATCATCATACTCATCATAAATGGGCAAATCATCGCATGGGGAAATCATACTAGCATGAAGCATGGCAATAGGTGGATCAACATCATGCAAGCAATCAATGTCAAGAATGTCCACTAGTGGGACTAGAGCATCACCTTCACCTATGTTACCTTTGTCATTCCACTCAAGTGGTGTAGGTGAGGTGTGAAAGACCAAATGG
Organism: Aegilops speltoides; assembly: GCA_021437245.1. Lineage (NCBI taxonomy): Eukaryota > Viridiplantae > Streptophyta > Magnoliopsida > Poales > Poaceae > Aegilops > Aegilops speltoides. The sequence goes on along the minus strand of CM038146.1, from coordinate 407,927,894 downwards.
TGGTCATCATCATCATCTTGATGGAACCATGTTGGCGGGGCATCATAATCCACCATGGCCATCGTCTTGTCCAAAGGGAGGACGAAGTTGTCGAGGATCGGCGCGTCATCATAAATGGGACCTAGCACCAAATGAGAAGACACAATAGAGGTAGAGGTCAAGTTGTTAGAAATGCAAATGGCCTCATGAGACCTATCAACTATCTCACTCTCTCTATGTGGTGGTTCACTCACTCCCTCAAAATAGGTGCACTCAAACTCACGTATGGTGGAGTCACTCATCTCACTCAAGTGGTGGGGGTTGTGGCTCTCCTCACATGGTTATTGTGGCAACTCATCATATATGGGGCTAGTGGTGAAGTCACTCTCACTCTCAATATGGTGGCACAAGTCACTTAAGTCATCATACATCGCCGTGGTCGAAGGGAAGATCCCATGCTCAACCATCTCGTCGTCGTCGCCGTGGATGAAGGCCGAAGATGGCACATCATCACTCTCGTCGTGGATGAAGGCCGAAGATGGCACATCATCACTCTCGTCGTGGATGAAGGCCGAAGATGGCACATCATCACTCTTGCCTCCTAAGATGGAAGCATCATCCTTGCTCGCCACCTTCTCACTCGCCTCCAAAGCTTGGTCCTTGAAGGTCTCCGTAGTCGAACTCGTCGCCGCACCGTCTTGAAAAAGAGTCGAAGTAGACTCGGCATCATCAATGCCACAAAGAGGGATGGCGGTGAAGTCGCACTTGGGATCGTCTTAGAGCTCGTCGGGCTTGGACATCTTGGTGGTCCTAGCCTCATGCTTGTCGTAGAGCTTGGTCGCCGTGAAGTTTGCTTGGGGTGGAGAAGCCTTGGCCTTCATGAGTTCTTGTTCCGCCTTGAGAGCACCAATGTAGTAGTCGTCGATGGACTTGTAGTTCTCGAGGAAGATGGTCTTGGAGATGTCGTTGTGCAATCCCATCATGAAGTGGAACTTCATCGAAATGGGGTCGTCCACGCCGGCTCGTCGCAAGGCAATCATCATCTCCTTGAAGTACTTGTCTATGGACTTGGATCCTTGGGTGGTGTTCTTGAATTGGTGTCGAAGTTGTTCCGTGTAGGTTGGAGGTGCAAACTCTCGCCGTAAAGCTCTCTTCGTCTTGGGCCAACTCATGTCGTAGTACTCTGAAGGTGTGTGAAGCCACCATGCCAATGCGTAGTCGTGGAAGTTTCTTGTGGCGCACTTCACTTGATCTTCAGGAGGAACTTGATGTAGCTTGAGGTAGTCGTCCATCAAACGTTCCCCTCGAGGTACTCCTCGGGTTCTTGAGTCCCATAGAAAGGAATCTTGTGGTCGGTGTCGAGGTCATAGTAGCTCGTGGAAGTCGCGGACTTGAGCTTGGGTAGCTTCTCTTGAGTGTAGTCTTGAGGTTCTTGTTGGCGAAGATGCCATATGTCCGTAGGCGAAGATGCCTTGAAGTCGCTTGGCGAAGATGCCAAGGGAGATGGTGAAGTCATTGAGCGGTTGTTGATGTAGAGCTCTTGACCTTCACGTTCTTGTTGGTGATGGTGTCGATGTCGATGTGATCTTGCGGAAGATGGTAGCTCGGAAGCAAGTGCTCTTGAGCGTCTTCTCGAAGATGAGGAAGATCGCTTGTAGGACTTGATGAGGGCTTTGATCTCCTCCATTTTAGCTTGCATCTTGGCGTCAGAGTTGTTGTTCATGGCATCGAACTTGTCGTTGTTGTTGTAGACCGAAGATGAAATGCCTTGCCTATCCATCACAAGACTCGAGTAGAGGTGAGTAGGAAATGAGATAAACAATACCAAGTTACCTTTTCCCAAAGTTGAGGATGTATCCCATGTCACTCAATGTGAGATGAAAGAATAGTGGAATTGGTACCAGACTTGTTCACTCACACCTACAAGTAAAAGCTTATGGTATAGCTCGGCGAGGATAGTGGCACAAAAATTTGATGCAAAATGTTAGCAAGAGTCAATAATGTTGAAAAAGATTCACAAATTCGCAAGTGAAACAAGTAGACCAATAGCAAATGAGGTACACGGAAACACACACACGGATAGATAAATGGGGTCGTGCAACCAAGGAATGAGCACAAAATGTGGAATCCACGGAAAACGCTCGTGTTGCACAACTCAAGAGAGACGCTAGCACGATTGCTCAATAGGCGGATACGACACTTGTGCACAACCTATAAGATGCAAAATGGATATTCTTTCTATCCCAAGTATGCTATGTATGTATGGTTCCCGGTGTTTATCTCAAGCATGATATCATATGATGTAGATTTGACAATCTTATGTGCAATGGGATATGATGCTATGGCACTTGCTCACGAGCTCTTTGCTCTCTTTTTGCTTAAAAGCTTTTCCTCTTTTTTTTCTATGGATGATATTTGCACAATGCACAAAACAAGATAGCAATTGTGTATATGCGGGAACGATATTGTGACACAATGGATGATATGATACCAATATGATATGGTATGTATGCAACGGAATGGTGGATCACTAATGTGCACAAGTAACGTTGCCGGCAATACTCAAATGGCTAGTCTCGATAGGTAAGTGACGCAAAATGGGCTAGGGGTTAACAATGCAATTTCAAGGGAATATACAAAGGTGTCGTCGAGGTTACCGCCCTTGCGATGATGAGTGGCGGTGTTCTTGGTGTAGATACCAAGATGATGGAGACTCGTCCCTAAGTAGCCGAAACACCTTAGGAAACGGAAAAACCGCAAACTCAAAATCTCAAATGACAAATGTCAAATGGTGGTAGCGGAAAGCGGTGGTGGTGTTGCACTAGGCAATGCGGAAGTGGAATGATGGGCTATACACGAGTCGGAGTTGAATTTGCCGTCCCTAAGTAGCCGAAACACCTTAGGAGACACAAGCCACAACTCAAACAAGCTCAAACAACTATTGGGTTAAGTTTGGGATGGCGGAAGTGTATGGTGGGTAAGCCTATGCGGAAGGTATGGTGGTGGTTGATGAAGAAGCAACCGTCCCTAAGTAGCCGAAACACCTTAGGAGACTCAAGTCACTACTCAAACAACCTCAAATGCTATGGGGAACAAAATGGGTTAGGTTGCGGAAGTTGGTGGTGGCTATGCGGATGATATGGTGGATGGCCTAGGCAAACTTGCCAAATTTCAGAAAATATGATGGAGTCAAATGATGTTGGTGGTATTTTTGTGGGATGGGGGATGTCAAGAGCTTCAAAACGAGCTAAAGAACATCAAAATCGGAGTTCGGATGAATTAGTTATGGCCAAAACAAAAATCTGTCAGTGTCAGTTTCAGGGTTAACCGGACATCCGGGAGGAGGTCCGGATGATCCGGGCTTGGTCCGGATGATCCGGGTGTTCAGCCGGATGATCCGGGTTCGTCAGCGCCGGTTCTGTTTTCTGTGTGCGTGGGGTATCCGGACGTCCGGGGGGGCGTCCAGCTGATCCGGGCTTGGTCCGGATGATCCGGGAGAAGGTCCGGATGATCCGGGCAAGTCAATCCGCTCGGGATTTGCTCGTGGAGATGAATTTTTGGGCGGAAATTTGGGGATTTTGGGGTCAAAATTGATGAGATTTCGTGGATGGAAGGTGGGGAAACTTGGGGAGATGCTAGATCCACTTGAAACCAAGCAAATCCATGGATCAAAATCAACAAAACATCATCAAACTAACAAATCACAAAAAATTTTGGGGCTATTTTTGGTGGGGATTTTCGGATTTAGGACGAAAACAAGCAAAAGAAGGCTAGAAAATGGTGGGAGGGACTCCAAATACGTGATCAACGTGGCTCATGATACCATATGATGTAGGGTGGAACCCTAATTCGTCGATCTTTCACGTTTGGAGTGGGATCCCTCGAAGAACACGATGAACACGGGGAAGAACGGAGAGAAATCACAAGGGGAAACACTCAAGAACAAGTCCAAATCACACATCCACTAGACAATCAAACACACAAGATCACAAGGTACATGAACAACAAAGAGAAAGATACAAGGTAAGGTTCATCTCCAAGAGGAGGTCTTGATGATATCCTAGGTGGATCTTCCCTAAAGAGGGGTCTTGAATCAGCAGGGGGATCTCCTCCTAGATGGAGGTCTTGGCCTCCAATGGAGTAGTGGTCTCTCTCTCTCAAGAGTAGAGATAGGTAGGAGCAAAGCTCACTTAAGAATGAGCTATCACTTTGCTAACCCTAGAAAGGAGGTGGAGGAGGTCTATTTATAGCCCAAGGGCGAAGGGGTAAGTGAGGGTGAAGGGGTACACGGCTTGGCCCAAGTCCTTGTGAAGCGGGTCCGGATGATCCGGATGGTGGCGGATGATCCGGGTGTCGAGGTCCGGATGATCCGGCTACCGTCCGGATGATCTGGCCGTCGAGCAGGTTCTGTTGTCTTTGGGCGCGTTAGCGGATCGTCCGGAGGTCGTCCGGATCATCCGGGCTCGGTCCGGATCGTCCGGTGAAGTCCGGATGATCCGGCAACTCGATCCTGCTCCGTTCTTCTTCTTCCTTTCTTCCGTCTTCTCTTCCACGCTTCCCTCGCGGATGGCGTAGTCGTTCCTTGGCGCTTGCACTCCTCCTCGTCGTCCGTAAAGTTCCGACAATACCTATGCATGCACACAGGAGAAGTGTCAAGTAGTATGCCATCCTCGAAGGGGTCAAGTGAGCACGTGTAAAGGAGATGATTCACCTTAGTGTGTGTGAAGTAGATGTCGTACGTGTCACTTGCCAAATGGGCTCTTGACATGGTGATGTCCGTAGGATGCTCCGCATCAAAAGTGAAATGGTTTGCTCTTTATCATACTAACCTATCTCACGAAGTTCCGCTAAGTTTTGTGTGAATGACGTTTTCAAGTTTTGGGTGAGATGTCGATATGAGGAGAATAAGGAGTGACAAGACCCTAAGCTTGGGGATTCTCAAGGAACCCCCAAGGTAATATTCAAGGAAGATCCAAGCAACTAAGCTTGGGGATGCCCCGGAAGGCATCCCCTCTTTCGTCTCCAACATTATCGGTAACCTCACTTGGAGCTATGTTTTCATTCATCACTTGATATGTGTTTTGCTTGGAGCGTCAACTTATTTTGTTAGGATTTTATTGCTGTTATTTAGAATAATGTTTTGCATCTTTTATTTCAATAAAAGTGGCAATGATAGCCTTTGCCATGCTTATTTTGCAAGTATACTTGTTGTTGTTTGAAAACAGAAAGTTTACCGCTGTTGCAAGAGTTCCCTAGAGAAGTCAGAATATGACAAATTGTTGAAACTTTTTGAAAAATAAGCTCTGTAAATTTCCTACAGTGTGGTATTTTTCTCATAATTTTTGGAGTTAGGGAAGTATGATGAATCTTGCATTCTTTACAGACTGTACTGGTTTGGCGGATTGTTGTTATGTTTGCATATGTTTGCTTGTTTAATGATTCTATTTGACGATAGGAGTATTAAATATGCAGAGGCATTTAGTATGTAATGTTTAATAATAATTTTAGTTATTTGCTACAGTAGATAATGATAAGGTTTTTGCATTGGTTTATACTAACTTATCTCACGAGTTCTTGTTGAGTTTTGTGTGGATGATGTTTTTGAGATTTAGGGAAACCGTGATATAAGAGGAATTAAGGAGACACAAAAGCTCAAGCTTGGGGATGCCCAAGGCATCCCAAGCTAATATTCCAAGAAGTCTCAAGCATCTAAGCTTGGGGATGCCCCGGTAGGCATCCCACCTTTCTCTTTCAACAATTATCGGTTAGTATCAATTGAGCCTAAGTTTTTGCTTCTTCACATGAGTTGTGCTATTCTTAGAATGTCATTCTATTTTCATTTTGCTTGCTGTTTTAATAAAATACTTAGACCTGAATGTTTTTAAATAAAAGAGAGTCCTCAAATAGCTACCCATTTTCATAACTACTCACTTGATCTTCACTTATATCTTTTTTGGAGTAGTTTGTCATTTACTCTCGTGCTTCACTTATATCCTATGAGTAAACTGTTGAATGAATTGAATATCATGAAGTTGAAATTACATGTTCATATCATGCCTAGTAGTGGATTCACATTGGATTTAGAAAGTGAAAGCTTTTGAAGCTTGACAATCACAATATTGGTCATACAAGCAATTCACGAATAATTAGTATAAGGAAGAGAACTTTCACATGCAAATACACTATCTTGGAAATATTTTGTGATTTTGAGCCCCCATCAAAATATTATATGCCAAAATTGTTGACGTTGGACAAGGAAGACTTCATATTCACATAGAAGTTATATTTTCATAGATCCTTCAACATGTGGTGCTTGCCCCCTATCTTTGCTAGCCAAAAATTCTGCACCAAGTAGAGATACTACTTGTGCATCCAAAAACCCTTAAACCCAAATCTTATTTTTGAGAGTCCACCATACCTACCTATGGATTGAGCAAGATCCTTCAAGTAAATTGTCATCGGTGCAAAAAGGCAATAAACATTGCTTCTAAAAGTGTTAGATCATTTAGTGTAAGAGAAAATTAAGCGTTGTACAAACTTGTGATGGCAAAGAATAAAAGTGACAGACTGCATATTAAAGGTTGCTATCATAAGGGGAAATATAACGTGACGTTCTTTTGCACTAAGGGGTTGAGCATACAAACAAATAAGCCCATGGCAACCTCTGCTTCCCTCTGCGAAGGGCCTATCTTTTACTTTTATGTATTTACTTTCATGCAAGAGTCAAAGTTTTTCTCGCTATTCCTTTTTATTTTTCTCCTTTGGCAAGCATCATGTGGTGAGGAAAGATCTAGGCACATATATCCAGTTGAATATGGTTAACAGGAGTTATTATTGTTGACATCACCCAAAGGTGAATATGTTGGGAGGTGAAATTATAAGCCCCTATCTTTCTATGTGTCCGGTTGAAACGTTTTGCTCATTTGTATGCGGTGAGTGTTAGTAATCATAGAAGACTATATGATGGTTGAGTATGTGGAGCTATGACTTAGACTCTATTGAATAAGTTGAATTGCAATTGCTTGGTGACTGAGAACATAGGTTGTTGAGTTTCAAGAGAATTCATTGTTTGAACCTTAACTTGTGAATTGGTTGCTACTATAACATGAGAAATTTTATAAGAAAGAATTGCTATTATGATGCTAGGGAAAGTGATTGAAATTATCATTGATCAAACTTATGCACTTTGCTAGCATTCACACTTCATAAATTAAGCTTGGGGATGCTGATACGTCTCCAACGTCTCTATAATTTATGAAGTATTCATGCTGTTATATTATCATACTTGGGTGTTTTACAACCATTTTATAGCAACTTTATATCATTTTTTGGGACTAACCAATTGACCCAGTGTCCAGTGCCAGTTGTTGTTTTTTGCTTGTTTTTTACATCATAGGAAATCAATATCAAACGGAGTCCAAACACCATGAAACTCCTTGGAGAATTTTATGGACCAGAACACCCAGGATGGGACAGAGCAGCACCAAGGGGTGCCCCGAGGGGGGCACAACCCACCAGGGCGCGCCTAGGCCCCCAGGCGCGCCCAGGTGGGTTGTGCCCACCTTGGTGCCCCCCCGCACCCATTCTTTGCCCTATAAAATCCCAAATATTCCAAAACCCTTCGGGGTAGTGCTACCTCTTGAGCATGCGTTGGTTTTCCCTTGAAGAGGAAAGGGTGATGCAACAAAGTAGCGTAAGTATTTCCCTCAGTTTTTGAGAACCAAGGTATCAATCCAGTAGGAGGCTACACGTAAATCCCTCGTACCTGCACAAACAAATAAGAACCTTGCAACCAACGTGATAAAGGGGTTGTCAATCCCTTCACAGCCACTTGCAAAAGTGAGATCTGATACAGATAATAAATATTTTTGGTATTTTTATAATATAGATTTTAAAGTAAAGATTGCAAAATAAAATAGATCGGAAACTTATATGATGGAAAATAGACCCGGGGGCCATAGGTTTCACTAGTGGCTGCTCTCAAGATAGCATAAGTATTACGGTGGGTGAACAAACTATTGTCGAGCAATTGATAGAAAAGTGCATAGTTATGAGAATATCTAGGCATGATCATGTATATAGGCATCATGTCCGCGACAAGTAGATCGAAGCGATTCTGCATCTACTACTATTCCTCCACACATCGACTGCTATCCAGCATGCATCTAGAGTATTAAGTTCATAAGAACAGAGTAACGCATTAGGCAAGATGACATGATGTAGAGGATAAACTCAAGCAATATGATATAAACCCCATCTTTTTATCCTCGATGGCAACAATACAATCGTGCCTTGCTGCCCTAACATCCTTTGGGCAAGGATACCGCAAGATTGAACCCAAAGCTAAGCACTTCTCCCATTGCAACAAAGATCAATCTAGTAGGCCAAACCAAACTGATAATTCAAAGAGACTTGCAAGGATAACCAATCATACATAAAAGAATTTAGAGGAAATTCAAATATTGTTCACAGATAATCTTGATCATAAACCCAAAATTCATTGGATCTCAACGAACACACCGCAAAAATAATTACATCGAATAGATCTCCAAGAAGATCAAGGAGAACTTTGTATTGAGATCCAAAGAGAGAGAAGAAGCCATCTAGCTAATAACTATGGACCCGAAGGTCTGTGGTAAACTACTCACACTTCATCGGAGAGGCTATGGTGTTGATGTAGAAGCCCTCTGTGATCGATTACCCCTCTGGCGGAGCGCCGGAAAAGGCCCCAAGATGGGATCTCACCGGTACAGAAGGTTGCGGCGGTGGAAATAGGGTTTCGTGGTGCTCCTGGATGTTTTTAGGGTATATGAGTATATATAGGCGAAGGAAGTCGGTCAGGGGAGACACGAGGGGCCCACGAGGGTGGGGGGCGCGCCTCCCTGCCTCGTGGCCACCTTGTTTCGTTCTTGACGTCCAGTCCAAGTCTCCTGGATTGTGTTTGTTCCAAAAATAACTCTCCCGAAGGTTTCATTCCGTTTGGACTCCGTTTGATATTTCTTTTCTGCGAAACACTAAAATTAGCAAAAAAGACAGCAATTGGGGCTGGGCCTCCGGTTAACAGGTTAGTCCCAAAAATAATATAAAAGTGCTTAGTAAAGCCCATTAAACATCCAAAACAGGTAATATAATAGCATGGAACAATCAAAGTTTATAGATATGTTGGAGACGTATCAAGCATCCCCAAGCTTAATTCCTGCTCGTCCTCGAGTACGTAAATGATAAAAACGGAATTTTTGATGTGGAATGCTACCTAGCATATCTCAATGTAATTTTCTTTATTGTGGCATGAATGTTCAGATCCAAAAGATTCAGGATAAAAGTTTAATATTGACATAAAAACAGTAATACTTCAAGCATAATTACAAAGTAATCATGTCTTATCAAAATAACATAGCCAAAGAAAGCTTATCCCTACAAAATCATATAGTTAGGCCATGGCTCATTTTCATCACACATAATGCTCCCATCATGCACAACCCCGGTTTCAACCAAGCAATTGGTTCATACTTTTTAACGCGCTTTAGCTTTTTCAACCCTCATGCAATACATGAGCGTAAGCCATGGATATAGCACTATGGGTGGAGTAGAGTATGATGATAGGGATTATGTGAGAAAACAAAAAAGGAGAAAGTCTCATATTGACGCTGCTAATCAACGGGCTATGGAGATGCCCATCAATTGATGTCAATACGAGGAGTAGGGATTGTCGTGCAACGGATGCACTAGAGCTATAAATGTATGAAAGCTCATCAAAAAGAAACTAAGTAGGTGTGCATCCAACTTGCTTGCTCACGAAGACCTAGGGCATTTTGAGGAAGCCCATCATTGGAATATACAAGCCAAGTTCTATAATGAAAAATTCCCACTAGTATCTGAAAGTGACAACATAAGAGACTCTCTATCATGAAGATCATGGTGCTACTTTGAAGCACAAGTGTTGAAAAAGGATAGTAACATTGTCCCTTCTCTCTTTTTCTCTCATTTTTTATTTTTTTATTTGGGCTTCTTTGGCCTCTTTTTTTATTTGGGCTTCTTTGGCCTCTTTTATTTTTCATGAAGTCTGGAGTCTCATCACGACTTGTGGGGGAATCATAGTCTCCATCATCCTTTCCTCACATGGGACAATGCTCTAATAATGAATATCATCACACTTCTATTTATTTACAACTCAAGAATTACAACTCAATACTTAGGACAAAATATGACTCTATGTGAATGCCTCCGGCGGTGTACCGGGATATGCAATGAATCAAGAGAGACGTGTATGAAAGAATTATAAAGGTGGCTTTGCCACAAATACAATGTCAACTACATGATCATGCAAAAGCAATATGACAATGATGGAGAGTGTCATAATAAACAGAACGGTGGAAGGTTGCATGGCGATATATCTCGGAAAGGCTATGGAAATGCCATAATAGGTAGGTATGGTGGCTGTTTTGAGGAAGATATAAGGAGGTTTATGTGTGATAGAGCGTATCGTATCACGGGGTTGGGATGCACCGGCGAAGTTTGCACCAACTCTCAAGGTGAGAAAGGGCAATGCACGGTACCGTAGAGGCTAGCAAATTGTGGAAGGGTAAGAGGGCGTAGAATCCATGGACTCCCATTAGTAATAAAGAACTCATATACTTATTGCAAAAGTTTATTAACCCTCGAAGCAAAGTACTACTACACATGCTCCTAGGGGAAGGGTTGGTAGGAGTTAACCATCGCGCGGTCCCAACCTCCACTCATAAGGAAGGCAATCAAAGAACACCCCATGCTTCAAATTTGTCACACAATGTTTACCATACGTGCATGCTACGGGACTTGCCAACTTTAACACAAGTATTTCTCAATTTCATAATTACCCAACTAGCATGACTCTAACATTACCACCTTTATATCTCAAAAAAATTATCAAGTATCAAAATTTATCATAGTATTCAATGCACTTTATATGATAGTTTTTATTACACCCAACTTGGATGCCCATCATATTAGGACTAATTTTATAACCAAAACAAATATCATGCTGTTCTAAAAGACTCAAAATAATATAAGTGAAGCTTTCTACAAAATAAAACCACCGCCGTGCTCTAAAGAGATATAAGTAAAGCACTAGAGCAAAATTATCTAGCTCAAAAGATATAACTGAAGCACATAGTGTATTCTAATAAATTCTGATTCATGTGTGTCTCTCCCAAAAGGTGTGTACAGCAAGGATGATTGTGGAAAACTAAAAAGCAAAGACTCAAATCATACAAGACGCTCCAAGCAAAACACATATCATGTGGTGAATAAAAATGTAGCATCAAGTAAAGTAACCGATGGACGAAGACGAAAGAGGGGATGCCTTCCGGGGCATCCCCAAGCTTAAGCTTTTGGTTGTCCTTGAATGTTACCTTGGGTTGCCTTGGGCATCCCCAAACTTAGGCTCTTGCCACTCCTTATTCCATAATCCATCAAATCTTTACCCAAAACTTGAAAACTTCACAACACAAAACTCAACAGAAAATCTCATGAGCTCCGTTAGTGCAAGAAAGCAAACCACCACTTTAAGGTATTGTAATGAACTCATTATTTATTTATATTGGCGTTAAACCTTAATGTATTCCAACTTCTCTATGGTCCATACCCCCCGATACTAGCCATAGATTCATCAAAATAAGCAAACAACACACGAAAAACAGAATCTGTCAAAAACAGAACACTTTGTAGTAATCTGTAACTTTCGAATACTTATGGAACCCCAAAAATTCTACCAAAATAGGAAGTCCTAGGAAATTTGTTTATTAATCTTCTTCAAAAGTAATCAACTGAAAATCACGTTTCTGTGATTTATTTAAATTATTCTCGTGCGTGCAAAAGTTTCTGTTTTTCAGCAAGATCAAATTAACTATCACCCAAGATGATCCTATAGGTTCTACTTGGCACAAACACTAATTAAAACATAAAACCACATATAACCAGAGTCTAGATGAATTATTTAGTACTAAATAGGAGCAAAAAGTAAAGAACAAAAAATAAAATCGGGTTGCCTCCCAACAAGCGATTTTCTTTAATGCCTTTTAGCTAGGCATTGATAATTTTAATGATGCTCACATCGAAGACAAGAATTGAAGCACAAAAGGAGCATCATATAGCATGTGACAAACATACTTCCTATGCATAGGCATTTTATAAGCAAACAAATTATCATAGCAAGCAAAAATTAGCATATGCAAGGAAGAAGAAAGAGACGATAACAATCTCAACATGACGAGAGGTAATTTAGTAGCATGAAAATTTCTACAACCATATTTTCCTCTCTTATAATAATTACATGTAGGATCATAGGCAAATTCAACAAAATATCTAGCACATAACATATTCTCAACAAGATCCACATGCATACGAAATTGACACTCTTCCAAAATAGTGGGATTATCATTAACTAAAGTCATGACCTTTCCAAACCCACTTTTATCAAAAATACCGTAAGATTGAACATTCTTCAAATATGTGAGATCTAAAGTTGACACTCTTCCAAACACTATTATCAATCTCATATTCATCATGGGGCTTAAATAAATTTTCAAGATCATAAGAAGAGTCACCCCAATCATGACCATTGCAACAAGTAGTAGACATAGCAAAACTAGCATCCCCAAGCTTAGGGTTTTGATATTATTAGCACAATTGACATAAGAGAATTTAAAATAAAATCATTTCAATCATGCTTTTTATTCAAGGAGCTATCTTGAATCTCTTCATAAATTTCTTCATCACAATTTTCAGATTCACGAATTTCAAGCAAAACCTCATAAAGATAATCTAGTGCACTCAAATCACTAGGGTTTGGTTCATCATAATTGGATCTCTTAAAAAGATTGGCAACCGGATGAGGATCCATAGATCTTAGGTTCTCTGTTTAGCAATAAATAAACAACTATTCCAACCAAACGAGCAAACGAGCCAAGTAAGACATCAAAGCAAACGAAAATATGAACAGAAGAAGGGCGAATAAAACGTCAAGGGTGAAGTGGGGAAGAGGAAAACGAGAGGCAAATGGCAACTAATGTAATGCGGGGGATAAGAGTTTGTGATGGGTACTTGGTATGTTTTGACTTGTGCGTAGACTCCCCGGCAACGGCGCCAGAAATCCTTCTTGCTACCTCTTGAGCATGCGTTGGTTTTCCCTTGAAGAGGAAAGGGTGATGCAGCAAAGTAGCGTAAGTATTTCCCTTGGTTTTTTAGAACCAAGGTATCAATCAAGTAGGAGGCTACACGCAAATCCCTTGTACCTGCACAAACAAATAAGAACCTTGCAACCAACGCGATAAAGGGGTTGTCAATCCCTTCACGACCACTTGCAAAAGTGAGATCTGATGGAGATAATAAATATTTTTGGTATTTTTATGATATATATTGGAAAATAAAATTGCAAAATAAAATAGATCGGAAACTTATATGATGGAAAATAGACCCGGGGGCCATAGGTTTCACTAGTGGCTTCTCTCAAGATAGCATAAGTATTACGGTGGGTAAACAAATTACTGTTGAGCAATTGATAGAAAAGTGCATAGTTATGAGAATATCTAGGCATGATCACGTATATAGGCATCACTTCCGCGACAAGTAGATCGAAACGATTCTGCATCTACTAATATTACTACACACATCGAGCGCTATACAGCATGCATCTAGAGTATTAAGTTCATAAGAACAGAGTAACGCATTAGGCAAGATGACATGATGTAGAGGATAAACTCAAGCAATATGATATAAACCCCATCTTTTTATCCTCGATGGCAACAATACAATACGTGCCTTGCTGCCCCTGCTGTCACTGGGAAAGGACACCGCAAGATTGAACCCAAAGCTAAGCACTTCTCCCATTGCAAGAAAGATCAATCTAGGAGGCCAAAGCAAACTGAGAATTCGAAGAGACTTGCAAAGATAACCAATCATACATAAAAGAATTCAGAGGAGATTCAAATATTGTTCATAGATAATCTTGATCATAAACCCACAATTCATCAGATCTCGACAAACACACCGCAAAAAGAATTACATCGAATAGATCTCCAAGAAGATCAAGTAGAACTTTGTATTGAGATCCAAAGAGAGAGAAGAAGCCATCTAGCTAATAACTTGGACCCAAAGGTCTGTGGTAAAGTGCTCACACTTCATCGGAGAGGCTATGGTGTTGATGTAGCAGCCCTCCATGATCAATTCACCCTTCGGCGGAGCGCCGAAAAAGGCCCCAAGATGGGATCTCACGGGTACAGAAGGTTGCGGCGGTGGAAATAGGGTTTCGTGGTGCTCCTGGATGTTTTCAGGGTATATGAGTATATATAGGCGAAGGAAGTCAGTCAGGGGAGCCACGAGGGGTCCACGAGGGTGGGGGCCGTGCCTACCCCCCTGGGGTGCGCCTCCTTGCCTCATGGCCGCCTCGTTTCTTTAGTGACGTCCACTCCAAGTCTCCTGGATTGCGTTTGTTCCAAAAATAACTCTCCCCGAAGGTTTCATTCCGTTTGGACTCCGTTTGATGTTCCTTTTCTACGAAACACTGAAATAGGCAAAAAAACAACAATTTGGGTTGGGCCTCTGGTTAATAGGTTAGTCCCAAAAATAATATAAAAGTGCTTAGTAAAGCCCATTAAACATCCAAAACAGGTAATATAATAGCATGGAACAATAAAAAATTATAGATACGTTGGAAACGTATCAGGTAGCCCTAGATCAGAAGTTCCGCCTCTGCAAGGCCTCTGTATCCATGAGATCCATTCTAGACCCTGTTTCGGCACCCTGCCGGAGGGGGAGATCATCACCGGTTATGCATCTTCATCATCCCGGCGGCCACCATGATGAGGAGGGAGTAGTCCAGCCTCGGGGTTGAGGGTTTGTACCAGTAGCTATGTGTTTAATCTCTCTCTCTCTCCTCTCTCTCTCTCTCTCTCTCTCTCTCTCTGTGTCTCTCTCTTGTTCTTGAGATGTCACGATCTTGATGTGTCGCGGGCTTTGTTAATATAGTCAGATCATATGGTGTTTTCCCCTCTCTATCTTTTTGCGATGAATTGAGTTTTTCCCTTTGAGATTTCGTTGTTATCGGATTGAATACTTCTATGGATTTGAGAACACTTGATATATGTCTTGCAATTGAATACTCGTGGTGATAATGGGGTATCGTATTGATTCACTTGATATATGTTTTGGCACTCAACTCACGGATTCCCGAGGTGACATTGGGGTAATCTATGCATAGGGGTTGATGCACGTTCCTGTCTTTTGTTTCTCCGGTAGAAATCTTGGGGCACTCTTTGAAGTACTTTGTGTTGGATTGAGTATTATGAATATAAGTTTGCTTTGGTGTTATTTTAGTATGAACTCTAGGATAGATCGAATGGAAAGAATAGCTTTGTGTTATTTTATTACGAACTCTTGAATAGATCGAACAGAAAGAATAGCTTTGAGGTGGTTTCGTACCCTACAGACAATTTATTCTTATGTTCTCTGCTAGATAGGAACTTTGGAGTGATCTTCATCGCGCTTTGAGGGATGGTTATATGATCCGATTGTATTAGCACTGTTGAGAGATTGCACTAGCGAAAGTACGGACCCTGGGCCTCATTTTCAAGCATTGCAATACCGTTTTTGTGCCCATTTACTATTTGCTACCTTGCTATTTCTATTTATTCAGATTATAAAAATATATTTCTACCATCAATATTACACTTTTATCACCATCTCTTCGTCAAACTAGTGCACCTATACATTTTGCCATTGTATTGGGTGTGTTGGGGACACAAGAGAATTCTTGTATTTGGTTGCAGGGTCATTTGAGAGAGACCACCTTCATCGTACACCTCTCATGGATTGATAAACCTTAGGTCATCCACTTGAGGGAAAATTGCTACTGTCCCACAAAACTCTACGCTTGGAGGCCCAACACGTGTCTACAAGAATAAAGTTGCATAGTAGACATCAGGCCATAAATCCGACCCATGAACTGTGGGTCGTATATGCATGTTAGCACCCCCTAGTCCAGGACACTGTTAGTAGCCCCTGAACTTGTCTTCAAATCCGACGACCACAGCTCTATCCTCCGACGCGTTTTCTTCGGCTTGACAGGCGAGTTCCTTCATTAGCTTACGCTTTGGACACGGAGTCTTCAATTGACTTTAAATCATCGGGTATCCTTTAATAGTTGACCCTGTTGACCATGTGTTTTGAAACTACATCCTCGGCTAGAAGCACATAGGGCTCCTATTTTACTAAGGTGTCTGCCCATATCCGAGGTCTTGAGATAACTTAGCCCCAAAGACTTTGCCATGCAAGCATGACCAGCTGGAGCGGGTCGAACCCCTGACAGCTTTATCGAACCGTCACCCCCTATCATGGGATAGAGTTAGACAGTTAGTTATCATGAAAATGTTTTGTGGCCCAAGGAAATATTTCATTGGCATGTCTCATAAATAGTGAGATCGTGCCCTGAGTTTTCAGGGATATAATCGACAAGTTTATTTACCAATTCATGTATAATGGCATGAGGCGTTGGGAAACATGCAATTTACACGGTGGGGTGTGAGGACGCTTGGTCTTTTACTGAGCTATAAAACAGAAGGAAGGCAGTAAATCATTTCCCCACGCTTCCATCACTCGCTCAATTGCTCAAAGCTTCTTAGAGCTCCGACGGACCCAGATCCAACTCCAAGTCTCCACCTTTCCATCCCAACCCCTCCATCCGCGATGGCCGACGCTGATCTAAAGGGGCAGTGGCCGAACTCCATCGTCACGGGGGGGCACTATTGAGGAGCTTAGGGCGGCGGGGTATATCCCCACCACGGCTCAATGTTGTGCACCGATGTCAAGCGAGACCGACCGTTCTAAGTCCGTCATCCCTACCCCCAAGGAGGGGGAGAGGGTGTTCTTCGTCCCCCACCTCATCCAATGTCTGGGGGTTTCCCCTTCACCCCTTTGTGAGGGGGTTAATGTTCTATTCGGGCTGGATTTCCATCATGTGGCCCAAATTCTATCCTCCACATAGCCGCCTTCATCACCGTGTGTGAGGCGTTCCTGCGCATCGAGCCACACGTTGTCCTATGGCTGAAGATCTTCCGCACCAAGCCAAAGAGTAGTGGCTCCCAGCTCGCTGGGTGTAGCGGGGCCCTGATAAGCAAGCTCCCAAGGGTGTGCTGGTCGGAGGGTGTTTGATACATCTCCGTCGTATGTACTTTTCGAAACACTTTTGCTCTTGTTTAGGACTCTATTTGCATGATTTGAATGAAACTAACCCGGACTGACGCTATTTTCAGCAGAACTACCATTGCCACACCCTGAGCGAACGCACAACACATGGGAGTCTTTCATGCCTGTTAAGCCCTGGTGATCCGCCCATTCTTCAAATGCCCTCTAGTGATTGATCCTGTTAGGAAGAAGTGGGCTTGTGACGTTGGTTGCAGATGTAGCGACCATGTGGGTCTCCCTGGTATGTTGGATCTATCGGTGGATGTCCCTTCCCTATAATAGCTACTTTTTGTAGTTGGTTTGAATTTGGGTTTCGTTCCCTGATTCGGTTATTCTGTGATGTATAAGACCTGATGGTGGTTTAATTTTAATGAAAATGGAATCGGGTTGGAGCCCTTTTCCTCAAAAAGAATTTTAGTTCCTTATGTTACTTCTTATTTTCTTATAGTTTTCACGCGTTTCCGAACTGCATAGTACTTTATTGCTTACATAACTGAGTCTGGCAACCGCCTTCAATGATTTATTGCACATTGTTCTTGTAATTGTGTGATAGGATTGCTTTTTATGTGGATGAAATATTTAAAACCCAACAAAGAGGAATTGCTCCATATGTTCATGAATATGAACATTTGTAGTGAGTTACTTGAAGACATTTCTTAGATACAAGAACATACTTGATACGCAGGGAAACACACCTAAGAAAAGTTTATGCAGACAAGACTTTTTGGCTTGCTGAACAGTTTTTAGAAGTTGAGTGAACATTTCAGTTTGAGGTATATAAAGTGAAGAGGGATTGGCAAGGGAAGAGCCGCGGCATTGATGACAATCAAAGGGAAACAAAAATGCATCTAGAGTCATGATGAAGATGAAGAACATCTGCATGTTATGTTGTGCTCATGAAAGGTGTCATACATGTGACAGTTAGATATTCTTTTCAAGGATTTTAAAACCCAAAGTTGGAAAAAAATTAATCATGCAAAACATGTGCCTTATAATATAGGGTAGGTAAATATGCACCATATTATAAGTTTGAAACTGTTTAATGTGTACAGTAAATAGGATAGATTCTTTGCATATGTGAAATTAATATAAATTGTTTACTAGTAGCTGCCAAGCATTGTCATATGTAATAAATATTTCACTGGCTATACATTAAAAAGGAAGTATAATGGATGCTCCACCAAAAAACCCAATAACATGAACACAGTCCCCAAGATGCCACTTTGACCCTCATCAAATACGCTACTACTCCCTCCTTTTCAGTTTAAAAGGCTAACGTGTATACCTAGATCAACAATTTGACCAATGTAATACAAATTGTATCTCACAATAATTATACTACTATTAGGAAATATGACTTTTGAAGTTTCTAATAGTATATTTTTGTGATATATAACTTGTAATAAATTATTTAGATTGACGACCTAGGGATATATGTGGGCATTTTAGACCTTTAAACCAGAAAGGATGTAGTAGTTTTTAATAAACAATCATAAAATATTGCTATGTTATATGTATGTATATTGATATAATCCGATTCGACCAGTGGTGAAATCTTTCTTACAACTTCTTACAATAGTAGTGAAATTATGGAGACTTCACTAAATGTCCATAAAACGTCATACTCATTGTTTATAGCACAATAATGAGCAGATTATGAATAAAACCAGATTAGCACAATAATACCTCATTGTTTAGTTTGATTTGTGAATTAGAAGATCTGTTCATATATAATAAAGTGAACTAAAGAGGGGTTGTTTAGCCTTAGTGCATTGGCTGTGTTCATGTTGGAGACTGTGGTCATGTTATAGCCAGTGAAATACGCAAGTTCATGCTCATAGTATAGTAATCTGAAAAAACTGAATAGAAATTGAAATTGAGGCGAGGGAGTCAGATAGTGCGGTTCATGTTCAAAACTTGCGTAGGAGGACGCACGAGTCAACTACGCAAGTGGACCGACCTCTTAATTTCCAGGCGGCAGCGGACGGAGGACGCCAGCAACGGGACGCGCCGACGCCCAACGCCTACGTACCCACATCGGCGCGTACCCCAACCACCCCCGCCTCGTTGACGTACTACGTCGTCCTCCTCTCTTCAGTTACCACCCAGACAGTAATCGCTTGCTAAAGATAAAAGAGATTTGACTGCGAACGCCTGTGCAGCGCATTGATGTGCTTCCTCGCCGGCGACCCTGCCCGTAGGTGAGAAGCGAACAAAGGAGCACACCGGCGCGGGGGTGCCGAGTTTAAACCCCGCCGGTAACGCCTGCATGGCTCGCCCGAGCTGCAATGTGGCGGCCTCAACTCGTTCTCCGCGCGCCACGGCGGCACCATGCACCTTGGCATGGCACGTCCGTCCAGGCTGGCGCAGCCCAGCCCGCGGCCGCCTATAAATGCAGGTGCCCAGGCCATAAGCCGCTCCACCACAACGCACGCACACTGAGTAAGTGACTAAGTAAAGTGAGTAACAGGTTGGACGATGGGAGGGAGCAGCAAGAAACGTGGTATGGAACTGCTCCGGGAGACTACGCTCACGTTCAAAACCAGAGTTACTAGTTGTTCATGGTTGTTTTGTCACTGATTTGCGTTTCAGGTGGGCAGCGCGGTGAGAGCAACGCGGAGAACCCGGCGGCGGAGGGGGGCAGCGCGCTACCGATGGCCAACGTCGTGCGCCTGATGAGGCGGGTGCTGCCGTCGAACGTCAAGATCGCCGAGACCGCGAAGCAGCTCACCCACGACTGCGCGGTCGAGTTCGTCGGCTTCGTCGGCGGCGAGGCGTCCGAGCGGGCAAGGTCGGAGCACCGCCGCACCGTCGCGCCGGAGGACTTCACCTGGTCCTGCCAGAACCTCGGGTTCGACAGCTACGTCCAGCCCATGGAGACCTACCTCCGCGGCTACCGCGAGTACGACATCGCCCGTGGCAGGAGCAGCCGCGGGGCGCGCCCTCCTGCGCCGCCGGCGATGGCATCGTTCCTGCCGCCTGGACAGCCAGTGACGGTCACCGAAGAGGAGCTGGAGTTCCTGCGGTCGGTGGTCCCTCCGCCGCCGGAAGGATACTAGCGGTGCCGGTGCGGCTGGCAGACTCGTCGGCCACAGGAGCAGGCGCAGGCGCAGGCGCAGGCGCTGCTATAAATGTACACATAAGGTGTATGCCAATATGTAGCGTTGTTTTGCTTGAAGAAAATCCGGATGTATCCATAAGGCAATAATAATATCTTTAGAGCTGTCCCTGCAGTGTCCGGATGTATCACCCACGATATATCCATATATGCCTGATAACAAGTAGAAACAGGGCAAAACTAAATAAACACTATAATTACAAGTTTCTAAAACTTCTTGAAGTATATTTGGGAGGTGATAATTCTACAAACATGCAAAAATTAAAGTGCAAAATCAAAATCCTTTGGGAGGTTTAAGAAAGAAATTCCAAGCCATGAATAGTGACAGACGGTGCATCACTATTCATGTAAAAACAATCTTAGCTCTCAAAGATATTGTAGTTTGAACCTCAAATTTCAAATTTTTATAGCACATCACCTTTCTGACATATCGTATTTTTTCGAGAGAATTCTTTGGAAAGCACTAAAATGTGGTTTCTATGAAATTCTCATTGCAGCTTGGTTTTCATCAAATACTTTCTTCGAATTATAGGAAGATATCTACAAATGGTAGGTTAGAGAGGATCCCCCATGGCGACATGTGTCACACGTGGTGCAGTGAGTGTTTATTCGTTCATTTATGGTTTTCTATTTGTATTGTTTTCTTTCGTCTTTTCGCTTAGTTGTGAGTAGATTTTTTTAGCATCATATAAAATGAAATGAAATTATTTTATTTTCAAAATGGTTAAAATTTACGTAAAGTACACAATAATGACAACATGTGTTGTTGCGATTCGCTACCGGTTGTGGTAGGTCAAAACATTCGAGGGCGGACGGAAGGGTGTGACGACATATGATGGATCACATGTTTGGATGAACGCATTTTGATGAAGGTGACGGGAGTAAAGCAACGGGTATGCGGCCCATGTGATACCCACATGCCTAAATAAGAATAGGTGAACATATTGTCTCTTACCTTGCATTGGGCAATTTGTCTAATGATGTCTTTTTTTTGTGTGGATGAGGCCACTTAAGCAAGATGTGTTTGATGGTTGGGAGACAAAAAAAGATAGGGGTGCAATAGCCCGTAACTCCATGGTAGGAATGTTTAACACAAAACCTTGAAAGTATTCCAGGACAAGGTAAATATTTTGAACACCGATGTCTTTACGCCTAGACCGCCTGACTTTTGGGGGAGCAAACCTTATTGACAAAACAAAAGATGTTATATGCACCAAGATATTTAAATGGTATTGCCACTATGTTGAGGAGTGACAAGATCTTTAAAGACATCAAAATCCATATTCAATGTGTGGCCTCTTCCATGACACTAGCCAAACAGTGCTTGCCCAATGCTGAGAAGAGGCGTCTCATCCCCCGCTTGCCCAGCACGCTCTTTTGGGTCGGCCCATTTGCGGGGCGAGACGCCCTCGTTTTTCTCATTTTGTTTTTCTCTTTATCTTTCTTTCTGATTTTATTTTTTAAATAATTCAAGATTTCAAACAGTTCCAAATTTCAAATAAGTTGTGATTTTTGAAAATATGTTCAAGAAATCATCAACTGTTCATGAATTCAAAAATGTTCATGATTTTGAAACATGTTCGCAAAAACATAAAATATGCATGGATTCAAAAAATGTTTGTGGTTTTGAAAAAATGTTTGCATATTCAAAAATTGATCGTGATTTTCAAACAATATTCAAGAAATCAAGAACTGTTCCTGATATTGAGAAAAGTTCACATATTAGAACATTTTCTTGATTATAAACAAACTTTTCATGCATTCAAAAATGTTCATAATTTCTTAATAAAAGATTCTCGAAATCTAAAAAAAATTACTTGAATATTAAAAAAACACAAATATCAAAAACATTTCATCGCTTCAATACCTGTTCGCTCATTCTATAATTGTTCATGAATGCAAAAAGTGTTCGTACATTTAAAAAAGGTCGTCAAAACTAAAAAACAATTGTGTTTTATAATAATTGTGGCCAAATTTTAAAAACAAATCACCAATTCAAACAAATGTTCACAAATTTGTAAAATTATAACAACAATTTTAAAACAATATTTGCAAATTTATAAATGTGCTTTAAAATTTTACATAAAAATCATGATTTATAAAAGTTATTCAAAAATTCAAATTACGTTCATGATTTCAAAGAATATTCATGAATTTGAAATATATTCCTAAAACTATAGAAAAGAAAAACAGAAAATTAAAAAATGATAATTGAAAATTCGAATTAAAGGGAACAAATAAAAGAAAAGAAAATTGAAAAATAAAGAAATAGAAAAACTATAAAAAACATTGTTTCAGGGAAGGTTCTGGAACCTTCACAAAACCAGAGGGAAAGAAACTCGGAATGGGCCGCAAACAAGGGACCAGTCGCATGAGGGAAACGACGGGGTATGCGCTAGGTGACTATACAGCTACGCGCCAAGCGGTCTCCTATTTTGGCACTAGGTAAGGCTGTTTCCCCTAGATCTCTAGGGTTTCGCTTTCCTCCGGCGATTCTCGACCGGAGTCCACCTTATCCTCAAGTCCGGACGGCTTTATGCCGACGGGGCGCGAGTCTACTAATCAAGGCAGAGCGCCGACCCCCTTATGGCGGAACCACCGCAGATCTGTGATGGGGTGAGCAGGGAAAGGAGGGAGGATGGAGTAGATGGAGATTCAGGGCAGAACGGAGATGGAGGGGATGCGGCGACACAGTCTCAAGGACGAACAAGCAAAGGGGATGAGGAAGAGGATGGCAGCCGCAAGGCGCCGCCGTTAGAGGAGAAGGACGACTGGGAGTGGGGACCGGAGCCTAGTATTGAAGACAGATTTGAGGGGCTTAACCTACGAGGTGAGGAGGAGGTCGATCTAGACTTCTCAGGGGAATTAGAAGACCTTGTTAAGGAGGTTCATTGGTTAGCAATCTTCAGGATCGACACTACAAGATCCTTTAGTCATGCGGCGATGTTCAATACGCTGCGTACAGTGTGGACGGCGGCGCAACAGATTACTTTCAAGACGATGGGGCCCAACTTGTTCATAGCCCAGTTTAGCTGTTTGGGGGACTAGAGGAGAGTTATGGATGGGGGCCCCTGGTTATTCCGTGATGCAGCAGTAGTAATGCAGGAGTATGACGGCTTCAGTAATGTTGAAGATTATAAGCTAGACAAAGTGCCGGTATGGGTGAGGGTTAAGGGGGTACCCGAGGGGCTGATGAGGAAGAAAGCGTTGGCTGAAAAGGTAGCAAGAAAGGTGGGTGAGCCACCAATTACTGTTTTAGTAAATGAGGGAGTCATAAACCCCTCGAAGTTCTTACGGGCAAGAGTGTTTCTTGATGTAAATGTGCCTCTGGTTCGGTTTGTACCAATCACAATAAAAGAAAGCAAGAAGTATCCAGTCTATTATGATAAACTGCCTGATTTCTGCTTCTATTGCGGCCTGTTGGGACATTTGGTGGAAGAGTGTGGAGATGGCATCCATGATCCAGATGAATGTGAATGGGGCAACTGGCTTAAATGGAACTTTGATTACACTAGCAACAGGCGGGGAGGAGGAAGAGGGCGAGGTGACATAGGAGGAGGAAGAGGAGATGTGGGAGGCCGCGGGCGAGGAGGCGGCCGGGGAGACAGAGGGAATAGGGATGGAGGTTTAGGCCGTGGAGCTGGAGGGAGAGGGGGTACCAACCCTCGTGTTTACCAGGAACGGAGGGGGGGAGTCCTTGCTGATGTGGACACGGAAAATAAAGGGGCACGCAAAAGACTTGTCAGTCCAAATGGCGTTATTAATGTCAGGGGCCAGGCTATCCCGGATCTTGTGGGGAAAGTGGCTGGCACTGTGCTTCAGATCGAACACCCGGGAATGACGGCCAACCCAGGTGAACCGTCACTGTCATCTACTCCGGGAAAGGTGCCATTGGTGAAGTGCATGAGACAAGGAGCAGGGGATGAAACTATGGAGATAGAAACAAACAATATGGCGGACTCCTTCGAGGAGGTCCGCCGAGATCAATGAGAACTTTGTACTGGAACTGTCGCGGGATTGGCGACCCCGCGACAGTTTGTGAGCTCCGAGAGCTCATCATGGAGTGTGCGCCGTCGATGGTATGCATTTCTGAAACACAAATTTCAAAACAGAGAGTGGAGGACCTGACGGCAACGTTAGGCTTTGAAGGTGGATTTGCGGTTGCAAGTAGTGGCAGAAGTGGTGGTCTAGCTGTGTTCTGGCGGGATGGGCTGAATGTAAGGCTTAAGAATTATTCAAAATATCACATTGATATGTCTGTAAAAGAAGAGGGGAAAGAAGAGTGGAGGCTCACATGTTTCTATGGAGAAGCTAACAGGAGTTTAAGGCAAAATACATGGGATACCATGATCCGGTTGCGAGGGTAATCCACCCTCCCATGGATGTGTATCGGTGACTTTAACGAGGTATTGTGGCGAGAAGAGCAAATGGAGCCAAATGAAAGAGACGTCACAGATGGTCGGGTTCAGAGAAGCCGTGGATTTGTGTGGTCTAGATGATATTGGTTACATTGGGGTGGACTGGACATATGAGAAGAGGGTAGCGGGGGGTCAATTCTGTCGAGTTAGGCTTGACAGAGCTTTAGCAACAGCAAGCTGGAGTGCATTATTTCCTTTCGCTACCCTTCAACATCTAGTGGCAGCAAAATCAGACCACTGTCCCATTATATTGATGAATGAGAATGAACCGGTGAATAGAAGGATTGCTTTGGACAAGCCCTTTCGCTATGAAGCTATGTGGGAGTCGCATAAGGATTATTTCCCTATGGTGGAACAGGCCTGGAGGGATGCTACAGGTCATAGTACTACCGTCCAGGCAATGAAGGAAAAACTGGAGAGACTTGCGGCCTCTCTGGCATCATGGGGAAGCAACACTTTTGGACACGTGCGTAGAGAGCTACGAAATCTAAAAAAGAAACTGGGCGAGCTGAGAGCAGAACCATCGCGAGAGGGCCCTTCTTGTGAGGAGAAAAAGATTGAAGAGAGAATTGTTGAGTTAAATTTTCGTGAAGAAGTTATGTGGAGGCAGCGGTCTCGGATCCAATGGCTAGCTGAAGGAGACGGAAATACGAAATTCTTCCATCAGAAGGCGACGAATAGAAGGAGAAAAAAATCGTATCTCCCAGCTAACACGGGAAGATGGTACAATATGCCATAACGAGGGAGAGTTGGGAGGGATGGTGACTGCTTTTTATGAAAATCTGTACAGAGCAGAGGGTACTATCGGGATGGAGGAAGTCCTCTCCCACATACCTTGCAGGGTGGATGAACGTATGAACGAAAAGCTCCTAGCACCATTCACAGCGACAGAAGTAAAAGCGGCACTCTTTCAAATGTTTCCTACAAAGGCGCCGGGGCCGGATGGCTTCCCACCATTATTTTTTCAAAAGAACTGGGAAGTATGTGGCGAGGAGGTGACCGAGATGGTTCTTCATGTGCTGAACGGGGAAGAATCTCCAGAGGTTATAAATAAATCGTTCATTGTTTTAATTCCTAAGGTATCTAATCCAACCTCTTTGATGCAGTATCGACCGATTAGCTTGTGTAATGTCATCTTCAAGATTATCTCGAAGGTACATGCAAACAGGTTAAAGTTGATTCTACCAGAGATTATCTCTCCTGAACAGTCGGCGTTTGTTCCTGGGAGGCTCATCACCGATAATATTATAACAACCTACGAGTGTCTGCATTTCATGAAGAGATCTAGGAGTAAGAGAAACCCTTATTGTGCATTTAAAGTTGACATGATGAAGGCTTATGACCGGGTGGAATGGTGCTATCTTGAAGGAGTAATGATGAAATTAGGTTTCAATCATGTTTGGGTGGCAAAGATTATGCAATGTGTTAGAACAGTATCTTTCACGGTTCTGTTAAATGGGGGAAAACTAGAAGAGTTTAAACCCTCTCATGGCATCAGGCAGGGGGACCCTATCTCCCCGTACCTGTTTCTTATTGCAGCAGAGGGTCTATCATGCTTGTTGAGGGCTCGAAGCATTGATGAGAATGTTAAGGGTGTGGTTGTGGCTCCAACAGCCCCACCGGTAAATCATCTTTTGTTTGCTGACGATTGCTTGCTTATGTTTAAGGCTAATATTGATGTTGCCAATGTGGTGAAAGACACCATCCAGAAATATTGTAATGCATCAGGACAGCGTGTCAATTTGGCCAAGTCTAGCATATATTTTGGGAAGGGATGCCCCAATG
Source organism: Aegilops speltoides (assembly GCA_021437245.1). Taxonomy (NCBI): domain Eukaryota; kingdom Viridiplantae; phylum Streptophyta; class Magnoliopsida; order Poales; family Poaceae; genus Aegilops; species Aegilops speltoides. Next base: position 407,901,377 of record CM038146.1, on the reverse strand, counting down.
ACAGAAGGAGTGAGATGAAGGTGCTTTTGGACATCCCAAACGAATCACTCTCAGAGAGGTACCTTGGACTCCTAACGGATGTGGGTATGTCAAAGAATCAATCTTTCAAGTACATAAAAGATAGGTTATGGTCAAAGGTGAGGGGGTGGATTGAGCGTTGTATGGCTGGAGCAGGAAAGGAAGTTTTAATTAAGTCAGTAGCACAAGCGGTGCCAACATATGCGATGAATTGCTTCCTACTCCCAAGAGGATTATGCCAAGAAATAGACAAAATGCTTCGGAAATTCTTTTGGGGGAGCAAAGAGGGACAGAGGAAGGTGGCATGGGTGTCTTGGGAAGTACTAACCATGCCTAAATATATGGGGGGGCTGGGGTTTAGGGACAGGCCGAAATCACTGTTTTGACCTTATCAGCAAACTTTGTCAGAAACTGAACTCGACATTAAAGTATTTCACGATCTGACCCTTTTAGCAACGCCACGGGCCGTGGCGTTTCTGCCCAACTTAGAAACGCCGAACTATCCCGCGTTGTTGCCCTGGCCCCACTCGCCGACGTGGCAGGCTGAAAACGCCGAGCCAGATAGCGTTTCTGGAAACGCCAAAGGTGCTGGCGTTTCTAGCCATCATGGAAACACCAAGAGCCATGGCGTTTCTGCCCTCTTCTCTCTCTCTATGTGACATGTTGCCTGGCTATAGACTAGAGTGAGAGAGAGAGAAAGACGTGAGAGATGGATGGAAGGACATGACCTTTTTCAGGAAATGGCAGTAGCACTCATGCATGGCTGGCAGCTAGCGCATGTAGCTCTTCGTATTTGGGCATGCATGCATGCTGTGTGCGGCTGCTCATGCAGCCATTTTTCTATGTGCATGTGGATGAACAGGCCTAAGTTAAGAGGCTGAGTTCGAATTTCATTAGCACCTAAAAAAGGTTTTGCTAGCTGAGGTGGCTATCGAGTAGAATCATGATCAACGACTGAGCCGAGATAGCCGGCGAAAACTGGAAGGCGTGCATGTAAAGAAGGACGATAAACGCTGAACCCAACCATCTCGTCAAAACACGCCTTATTTCGTGTGCGTTCGAAGCGCGCCATGCCCTAGAAAGGATTGTGAATGTGGCAACGGATAAAAAAGAAAAATACTCTGCACCACAAGAAATCCAGAACGCCAAAGCGAGGAAAGATTGTTGGGAGACAAGTGAGAGGAAAATGAACAATGAGAAGAGAAGGGCATGCGCGTAGCAAAGAAAGAACTGCATGTGGATGATCAAAACAACAAGAACACGAAACAGGCAATAGTTAGCCTATTAATTAGGCCTGTTCATCCACATGCATATAGAAAAAGTGGTTGCATGAGCAGCCGCACACAGCATGCATGCAAGCCCAAATACAAAGAGCTAGTACATACGCTAGCTGCCATGCATGAGTGCTAATGCCATCCCTAAAAAAGGTCATGTCCTCCCATCCATTTCTCACGTCTTTCTCTCCCTCTCACTCTAGTCTATAGCCAGGCAACATGTCACATCAAGAGAGAGAAGAGGGCAGCAACGCCATGGCCCTTGGCGTTTCCAAGATGGCCAGAAACGTCAACGCCTTTGGCGTTTCTATAAACGCAATCTGGCTCGCGTTTGCAGTCTACCACGTCGGCGAGTGGGGCCAGGGCAGAAACGCGGGATAGTTCGGCGTTTCTAAGTTGGGCAGCAACGTAGGCTAGCTCGGCGTTTTTAAGTTGGGCAGAAACGCCACGGGCTGTGGCGTTGCTAAAAGGGTCAGATCGTGAAATACTTTTATGTCGAGTTTAGTTTGTGACAAAGTTTGCTGATAAGGACAGGACAGTGATTTCGGCCTTAGGGACACCCAGCTCTTTAACCTAGCCATGCTAGCGAAGCAGGCTTGGAGATTGGTCAAGGATGAATCAACTTTGAGCGCCAGAATTCTGAAAGCAGTTTACTTTCCTTCAACTAATATTCTGTCGGCTGAACTGGGAACACATCCTTCACAAGTATGGCGAGGTCTATGTGAGGGGATTGCGGTACTCAAACAGGGTCTCATCAAACGTATAGGAGATGGGCAAGGTACAAGCATATGGGATGATAACTGGCTCCCTCGGGATCATATGATGAGAGCTCTGCACCCACTGACGGACGCCCCACCTTTGAGGGTGGCAGACCTGATTGTGGCTAGTATGAAAACCTGGAACCAAGAGCTTATACGAGAGCACATGCAGGAACCGGATGTGGATGTAGTCCTTAACATCCCTCTGAGCATGAGGAATTCGGTTGATCAGTGGGCATGGCATTATGAAAGAAGTGGAGTTTGTACAGTCCGATCAGTTTATAGGATTCTAATGGAGACAAAAATGAGGAGGGAGGACTGGTTGGAACATAGACCGGCACCCTCGAACACAGCAGCTGTAACAAAAGAATGGACTGATATTTGGAAAATCAATGTTCCTGGTAAAATCAAGAATTTTGTGTGGAGGTTGGCGAGAAACTCGATCCCAACGGAGGACGTTCGAAGCCATAGGAGCATGGCGGAGTGTAGCATATGCCGAATATGCAAGTCAGCAGAGGATAACTGGAGGCATGCTTTAATTGACTGGAATATGGCTAAGTGTATATGGTCGCTGCTTGATGAGGATCTAGTTGAAGTCATGATCTCATGCAGGACTATGGATGCAAGGATCCGGATCATGCAAATGAAAGACTTGATGAAGGACGAAGAGTTTATCACTCTAGTTGTGTCACTTTGGTCAGTTTGGTGAGTCAGAAGGAAGGCTATTCATGAGAATATTTTCCAATCACCTATGGCCACACTGAGCTTTGTTCAGAATTTTTTGAAGGATCTTGCTCTTATTCCAAACAAAAAGGCAAGTGCTCTGGCACCTATAAAAGGGATAGGGGGGGGCGGAGGAAATGGATACCTCCGGCACTGAATTTTTACAAGATCAATGTAGACGCAACAGTTCATCGGGCCAACGCAAAGGTATCCATTGCTACAATTTGCCGTGACCATCAGGGAAAATATGTTGGTGCCTCGGCGGTGTTAATGCAGGGTATGGTTGATGCAGAAATCCTTGAAGCCATGGCGGTAAGAGAGGCATGTGCCCTTGCTGCTGATCTGCAGCTCAGGAAGATTCTTGTAGTCACAGATTGCAAAGCGACTGTTATTCATCTGCAGTCAGATTATATGGGGCCAAGCTCAGTAATCATTAAAGATATCAAGTCTGATCTGTGTCCTTTTGAAGAGGCCAAAGTGGAGCATGAAGCGAGAGATATAAATTTTGAAGCTCATTGCCTAGCAAAAGCTGCACTTCCTTTAGATCCAGGGCGCCATGTGTGGCTGTTGAATCCCCCGGACATTGCTTGTATCCCTGTTTCTATCCCACTTTAATATATAACAGGTGGTGCACTAGGTGGTTATCCAGCGACCTACGCGCAAACCCGGAATTGGCCGCAAACAGAGACCAGCGCGCACCAATCCAGCATGCTCGATCGGTGTTTAGGCCCGCCCATTTTAGGTGTATTCCTCGCCGATTATGGGAGGTTCTAGAACCTTGCCTGAACCGGTTTTCTTATTTTTTCTTTGTTACTTCTTATTGGTTTTCTTTCTGTTTTCTATTTGTTTTTTCTTCTATGTTTCCTTTTTTATATTTTTTATTTTATTATATTTTTATTTTCTATTTTCTTTTTCAGTTTCGTGGACATCATTCAAATCTGAGAACACTTGCTTGAAATTGTCAACATTTATTTTGCGACCCTGAACATTTTTTTAAAATTCGTGAACATGTTTTACAAAATAATGAACAATTTTCAAATTTGTGAACATTCTTTAAAAAATTACAAACATTTCTATGTGTTCATGACCATTTTTACACATTCGCGAGCATTTTTTAAAATTCTGAACATTTTTCTGAAATTCATGAACATTTTATGAATCAGCAACCATTTTTTGAAATATGGGGATATTGTTTGAACATCCCAAAAAAGTATTTTCAATCAACGAACATTTTTGGACCAAAAACCAGGAGCAATTTCTTAAAATTGGCAAATATTTGTAAATTTAAACATTTGTTGATATTTTCATGAACATTATTTCAATAAAAGACTTTTATACAAATTGCTGACCATCTTTGGAATACGCCAACATTTTTTTGTAACCACAAAGATTTTATTAATCTATTAACATTATATGATTTCTTGAACATTTATTACAAAAATTATCATTTTTGATAAAAAAATATAAAATTCTTTGGAAGCCCAAATTATTTAAAGTAAAAAGAAAATAAAAACAGAAAAAGGAACGAATGTAAAAAACAGGGCGCCAGCACAAGGGCCGGCCAAAAACGGCGCGCTGGGGGAGAATGTGTGCCTGTTGCGTGCGGTATAGGAGGTCCCACGCGCCAAATAGTATGTGAGCGATTTCGATTGTAGTGTGTTAAAAAATGCGGGATATGGTATTTGCCTATTCTTTTTAAAAATATATGACTATTTATGGGGTCTCCTATTCCAAATGATGGGCCAGCCTAGTAGTTTCTGGTTCATTTGTTTTGTTTTCTCCCTTTTTGATTTTTGTTTATATCAACATTGTTAATATTTTTGTAAAAAATAGGTTAATTAAGTTTCATGAATTGTAAATTTTTATTATCGCAATAGTTTTTTAAAATATAACATGTAAAATATGTACGTCACATTTTGGAAAATCTACACACATTTAAAGATATGTTTAATATTTATTTCAAGGATGTTTGTTATATTTTAAATTTTTCTTCCAGTAACTTGTAAGAAGACTCATACCCATTCAAAAAATTGTTCATGGCATTTCAACAAAATAATACAAGTTTACAATATGTTTCATGATTTTTCAAAATTGCTTGCACAATTTTAGAAAAATATTCATAACATATAAAATGCTAACACGAAGTTCTAACACATAACAAAATGTTTGCCTGTTTTTCACAAATGTTCCAACATTTCTTTAGAAATTTCCAAATAGTGTTCAAAAATGTTCAATGTGTATTAAAAATATGTTTAACGTGCATGTTACAAAATTTTCAGCATACATGAGGATACTGGTTCCATGTGTATTTCAAAAATATTCAACGTGTATCTAAAAAATGTTCAACCTACATACATACAATGTTAAACATGTATTTGAAAAAATGGAAAAATGAAGGAAAAAATATTAAAACAAAATAAAAATCCAAAAGAAAAACAAATATAAAGTGTGGGAGGTTCTAAAACCGGCACATACCGGTCCATAGAACCTTCCCACCAACGCTTTATTGGGCCAGCCCATGAAGGTGAACGCTCGGGATGATGCTTTCTCCTATCTCGATGTAAGCGAGACATCGCACTGACGCTATTACCCAACTATTGCTGGGAATTGGCGCAATAATGCATGAAGGCATATGTATAATTCGAATCATCTAGTGCTACTAAGCTCACCAAGAAATTCACTCACTTGTGTTGCCTCCTCAGAAAACCGGTTTACGGTAAATTTGCTCCCCTTCTGAAAAACTCAATTACTCATTTTGCATATTTTTAAAATATACATAAATTCAAAAAAAATGGAAAATAAAAATAAAAATAGAATGCTCATGAATTAAAAGTAACGAAATTTGAAGCAACTTCATGAAATTAAAAATGTTCAAAATTATGAAATTTTACTAACTTAAAAATTGTGCATGGGTTTAAATATTGCCCATGAGTACGGAAAAAGTTCATGCTTTTTCTTAAAAGATTCCAAAAAAATGTTTATGAATTTTGTAAATGTGTGTGAATTTAAACATGTTACACCCTGTTTGGATGTCTATTGGGGTGATGTATTGGATTTGGTATTCGAAAAATACAAATTCAGGTTTTTGGGTTGTAAATGGAAATAGCAGACTAAAATGGTGAATCTTACGCATGGAAAATGTCCTCCCACGATACTGAGCCATACCCTTCGATTTCGCTGGAAACACCCACTGCCGCAAAATAAGACGATTTTCTCCCTTATCTGCTCGAGCAAGAATCCCCACCCCTCGGCTCGCTCGAGCAGGGAAAACAGGAGACGGCGTCCAGGGAAGCGACGGTGGCGCCCACGTTAGTCCCCTCGCCGGTCGTCCTTCTCCTCCCGTACTTTGGCAAGTCGTCCGCCTGACCAACCCTTCTCCGCCTCCCCTGTGGTAGATCCCCTAGTCAGCCCTCCTCCTCCTCCCCTGGTGGCCCTTTCCTCTGCCCGTGCCTGCTATGGCCTTGCCTGGGTCATCCGCTGCCGCTCCACCTCTTCCGCCCTTGCTTCGGCATCCCTCTCTTTCTCTGGCGTCCCTCCCGCGCTACCATGTCCCTCCTCTACCGGTAGGTTCCAATACCCACCATATCTAAGTCGCCCCTCTTATTCCCATCCCTCTACTCCTCTTTCTTGTTCATGCACAACCTATCTGAACAAAGTTTGCTAAGACTAGTTATTTGTTGTTGTAGATCTTGCTGAAAATTTGATGAACTTGAACCTATTTGAACTATATGTTTTGTTACATTTGGAACTAAGTCATGTTCAACTTCAACTTATTTGAACAAATGTGTTGTTAAATTTACAATATTTAAACAATCAATATAGTCAGTAAATTATAGTCACACATTATACAACTTCTGTTTTGATTCATATACTAATGTTGATATGCAATTCCATAGTTTGACATCCAAACATGATTCCATATTGAACCCTGAGTTGGATTCCGTGAGCCAATTCAACTAACACCCAAACAACTGAATTCATATTCATGTCCAATACAATTTCCTGGTTGAATTGGAATTGAAACTAATTCAATATAGAGAGGCCTAGAATACAGGAATCCAAACATAATGTTAGCAAATTTTAAAAATAACCATGGAAAATGTTCATGAGTTTTACTAAATTTTCACATATTAGTTTTTTTCAATGAACTTAAAAAAGTTTGTGAATTTGAAGGCCCTGGAAAAACAAACCCTTCTTCGGTGAGATGATTGGTGATCGCGATGTGACAGTGGTAGCTCCGGTGCATGTGGTGGCCTCGGCTGGGCGCTGGAGGTGTGCGAGGGCCAGTACGGGTGGGTGGCCTGATGGTGCTTGTGCTTTCGCCGATCATGTGAGAGTTTCAAGGCTAGTTACTCATGTGAAGGTGTGCCTCGCCCTTGCCTGCACTAACAACACGGAGCCCGCAAAAGTCTTGTTTCCTCCTTGGGCAGGGGTCATTGTGGAGTTTTTCGGCCTTTTAACCCTTGTCTTCGGGTGAAAGACTAGGGATCTTGTTGCAAGTTTTGCCGATGACGTTGTCCCCACATTGCTTAATTGATTCCCTCCTTGGGCATCGTCTTACTTGACATGCACGACATCACAGTTGGCAGGTGACCAACCAGTGATGCCAGTGGTTAGCATTTAGACTCAATTGGCAACAATGACGGTGGCTGGAGGAGCTAGGTCATGACGTGTTCTTCGTCGTTGACCCCCTAACATGTTCATGGGTTTTTCCAATTGTCCTCGCATCTTGTTGTTGTGTAGCGGTGAATTAGAGCCATGTCCTGGTGGCAATGATCCCGTACAAAACATAGGTTCAAAATTTGGTGATCTTTGGTGGCCAATGAAAGATGTGCTTCTTTATCTTGTGGGACTCATCAAACAAGTTGTAGTTTCCTTATCGTCGACACCTTTGACCGATTAATAAATGGCGTAGGCCAGCTGGGATCTCGTGCACCCATAACGATGCGGCTCTTGCTTGATTGCATGTAGTGAATTTTGGTTTGCTTGCTCGAGGGGAAGTGATGACGATGATAGTTTGTCGGTAAACTTGATGAAGTCCGTCTCCTCGGTGGTGTCTGTGTGTCTTTGTGGGTAGCCAGATCGGTCGAGGTGCCCTGTCTTCTGGGCGTGATGTGTCGGTCTTCGTTCACTTTCTACTAATTAACTAAGAACTCCCCTATTTGTAAGGATTACGACCTAAGCACTTTGATTTTAGAATACAAAAAAGGATGGGCAACCCTCTGTAAAAGAACTTGTTTGAGCAACAAATGGGTCATCACGAGATATTCTAGCGAGCTAAGAGCATCTACAACCACACTTCACAAATTCGAGCACCTAAACGTCCCTGAACGTACCCATACACATCCACAGGCAGCGTCCGGTCACTTCTCTGCGTCCACAACCTTCTCCCTCATTAGCAAACCCTCAAATCAATACAATCTCATGCAACGATAAAATAACACATGTAGTTCATCTGACTCCTAGTCTCGCCTCTAGGACTAGCTCAAGTGTTGTTTGTGAGCATGTTTTTCATATCTTGGGATATGGTTAAGTGTAACGTCCCAAAACAACTTCGAGAGTATGATGTTAGAATAACGATCATATTAAATTGACCCAACTTGTTTGTTATACTTTGAGATTCTATCATCGCAAGTCAGTCGATATAACATAGATAGTTAACGTATGCTTTAGTTCCTTAGATCATGAGAGTATCATAGTCACTGCTTACTGTACGATGGACTTTGGGGTTGCACAAACGTCATTTGTAACACGGTGATTTAGGGAGTCCTGGACTAGGGGGTGTCCGGATAGCCGGACTATCATCATCGGCCGGACTCCAAGACTACGAAGATACAAGATTGAAGACTTCGTCCCGTGTCCGAGTGGGACTTTCCTTGGCATGGAAGGCAAGCTTGGCAATACGGATATGTAGATCTCCTACCATTGTAACCGACTCTGTGTAACCCTAGCCCTCTCTGGTGTCTATATAAACTGGAGGGTCTTAGTCCGTAGGACGAACAATCACAACAACAATCATACCATAGGCTAGCTTCTAGGGTTTAGCCTCCTTGATCTTGTGGTAGATCACTCTTGTACTACCCATATCATCAATATTAATCAAGCAGGAGCAGGGTTTTACCTCCATCGAGAGGGCCCAAACCTGGGTAAAAACATTGTGTCCCTTGTCTCCTGTTACCATCCGCCTAGACGCACTGTTCGGGACCCCCTACCCGAGATCCGCCGGTTTTGACACCGACATTGGTGCTTTCATTGAGAGTTCCTCTGTGCCGTCACAATCAGGAAGGATGCCTCTTCCGTCTTTAAAGGCGGTACCATTATAAAGGAGCTTTGGCCGCCGCCAAACTATCTGGCTGGGTGGTTTTCTTATGACCGCCTGTTCGGCCGCCGCTCCGACGATGACCTCTCGGATGATCAAAAGCGATCTTCATGTCAACTCGGAATTTACCGAGTAGCTAGATCCAATGGAGCTCTCTTCCATAAACGAGCTCTTGGACCGCTTCGCCGCCCTGGGAGTTGCTACAGACTACAATCAGATTGGGCTTAAAACCGATCTGAGAGAGGTTGACTCTCCCCAGGTTACCCATCACGTTGCTGTGGTAGAAGAACAATGCGGCGATTCTCCCCCTGTATTAAAAACCATCTATGTCCGGACTCCTGACCCCTCCATGCCGGATTCCCGCAGAGGGACGGACGTCAATCAAGTACTGAACCTAAAGTCAGGCAGCGTACCAGATTCGTTGGACGACATCCAGCAATCCAAGCTTCCAAATTCGGAAACTTTTCGGCCCTTGAGCCTCAAGTTGGGCAGGGTTCCAGAATTAATTCCACCCGCCCACCAAAACATAAGAGATCTATCTCAAATCCAGCAAGAGTCCGCTGAAACAGTACATCATTACTGGGCCAGACTTTAAAATCTTGTCAATGTATGTTCTTTGGCTTAGCACAATTAGACGTCTCGATCTATCTCTATAGATCATTATGCCTAGTATGTGTGCAGCTTCGTCTAAATCCTTCATTGAAAAGACACTTTTCAAATAGTCTTTTATTGTGCTAAGATACTTTGTATCATTTCCAATCAATAATATGTCATCCACATATAAGATCAAGAATGCTACAAAGGTCCCACTAAACTTCTTGTATACACAAGCTTCTTCATCATTTTTAATGAAGCCAAACTCTTTTACCACTTCATCAAAATGTTGATTCCATCTCCTTGATGCTTGCTTCAAACCATAGATAGATTTTTGAAGTTGCATACCTTTCTGACATCCTTTGAATCGACAAAACCTTCTGGTTGTATCATGTATACATCCTCTTTCCAAAACCAATTTAGGAAAGCGGTTTTGACATCAATCTACCATATATCATAATCGAAATATGCAGCAATTGCCATCATAATCCGTACAGATTTTAGCATTGTTATTAACCTGATTTTCCTACATGGACTCCATTTAGGATTGCATGGCTTTATGCCATTCTTTTGAGCTGGGTGCCGCCATTGCTTCTTTGTTGTGCGTAGGTTCATCTTCTTCTAAGATCAATATTTCAATGTGAAGCCATTCAGGAGGTTCGATAACTCTGCCTGACCTACGCGGTTCAGTTACAATTTTTAACCGGTGTTTCTACAACTTGTGTAGTAACTTCTAGCTTAGCTGTGTGGACAACTCTTGGAACAGATTCCATTTCATTAGTCCTCTCAACTTCTGCAGATTCAGTAATCTCGTCAAGCTGTATTGTCCTCCTACTTACTTCTTTGTTGAGAAAGTCCTTCTCAAGAAAGTTTCCATTCCTTGTGACAAACACTTTGTCTTCGGATGTTAGGTAGAAGGAATACTGATTGCTTGTATCTGCGTTGGTAATTCCTTGACGAGGAGAGGATGATGCAACACAGCAATGGTAAGTAGGAGAATCAAGCAACACTATGTAAACAACACCTGCACACAAACATCAAATACTTGCAACCCAATAAATAAGAGGGGTTGTGATACGTCTCCAACGTATCTACAATTTTTTATTGTTCCATGCTATTATATTACCCCTTTTCGATGTTTATGGGCTTTATTTTACACATTTATATCATTTTTGGGACTAACCTACTAACCGGAGGCCCAGCCCATATTGTTGTTTTTTGCCTATTTCAGTATTTCGAAGAAAAGGAATATCAAACGGAGTCCAAACGGAATGAAACCTTCGGGAGCGTTATTTTTGGAACAAATCTGATCCGGAGAGCCTAGAGTGCAAGTCAAGAAAGCTCCGAGGGCCCCACGAGATAGGAGGGCGCCTCCCCTAGGGCGCACCCCCTGTCTCGTGGGCCCCTCGGGCGGCCACTGACGTACTTCTTCCTACTATATATACCTACGTAGCCCGAAAACATCCAGAGCACCACGAAACACAATTTCCACCGCCAGTAACCTTACGTATCCATGAGATCCCATCTTGGAGCCCTTGCGGCACTTTCGGAGGGGAAGCAACCATGGAGGGCCTCTACATCAACATCCTTGCCCCTCCGATGAGTTGTGAGTAGTTTACCACAGACCTTCGGGTCCATATTATTAGCTAGATGGCTTCTTCTCTCTTTTTGGATCCCAATACAATGTTCTCCCCCTCTCTTGTGGAGATCTATTCGATGTAAACTCTTTTTGCGGTGTGTTTGTCGAGATCCGATGAACTGTGGGTTTATGATCAAGTTTATCTATGAATAATATTTGAATCTTCTCTGAATTCTTTTATGTATGATTGAGTTATCTTTGCAAGTCTCTTAGAATTATCAATTTGGTTTGGCCTACTAGATTGGTCTTTCTTGCCATGGATAAGTGCTTAGCTTTGGGTTTAATCTTGCGGTGTTCTTACCCAGTGACAGAAAGGGTTGCAAGACACGTATTGTATTGTAGCCATCGAGGATTACAAGATGGGGTTTATATCATATTGCATGTGTTTATCCCTGTACATCATGTCATCTTGCTTAATGCGTTGCTCCATTCTTATGAACTTAATACTCTAGATGCATGCTGGATAGCGGTCGATGTGTGGAGTAATAGTAGTAGATGCAGGCAGGAGTCGGTCTACTTGTTATGGACGTGATGCCTATATACATGATCACGCCTAGATAATCTCATAACTATGCACTTTTCTATCAATTGCTCGACAGTAATTTGTTCACCCACCGTAATACTTATGCTATCATGAGAGAAGCCTCTAGTGAAACCTATGGCCCCCGGGTCTATCTCTTATCATATTTGCTTTCCATCTACTTTATTTGCATCTTTACTTTTCGCATCTATATTACAAAATACCAAAAATTTATTTATCTTATCATACTATCTTTATTAGATCTCACTTTCGCAAGTGGCCGTGAAGGGATTGACAACCCCTTTATTGCGTTGGTTGCGAGTTCTCAGTTTGTTTGTGTAGGTGCGAGGGACTTTTGAGGAGCCTCCTCTTTGGATTGATACCTTGGTTCTTAAAGCGAGGGAAATACTTACGCTACACTTTGCTGCATCACCCTCTCCTCTTGAGGAAAACCAGCATAAGCTCAAGGCGTAGCAAGAAGGATTTCGCACCGTTGCCGGGAGGTCTTCGCTCAAGTCAAGACATACCAAGTACCCATCACAAACCCATCTCCTCACATTTACATTTTTTGCCATTTGCCTCTCGTTTTACTCTCCCCCACTTCACCCGTGCCGTTTATTCGCCCTCTCTTTCCCAATCTCCTCTCTTTTCGCTTGTTTTCTTCCTCCTTGCTTTTGTTTGCCGCTATGTCTGAAATTGGGGAGATTATCATCAATATGGACAATAATGATAACACAGAAAATCCCGAGGCTCCGGCCGATGAACCCCCTATCTTGCATACTAAAAAGTTTCAAATTGGTAGTGGTAACATCATCGGCAAAGGTGTTATTCAAGACTTCTTTACTTGTGCCGGTGCTTTACCTTCCATGGGTTGTTCTATTCTTCATAGAACTAGTAGTCTTGCGGATGGTATCGCTATGCTTGTAGTTGAACTTGAAAGACAATTTATGCATATGCATCCTTGCATACAAAGAATTTTCCTAGAATTCTCTAATATTGAACATTCTTCTGTTAAGCGCGCAGTTACTATCTTTTTGGCTCATGAGTTCAGATTTATCATAAGAGAGGCCAAAGAAATCTTTTCGCACTATAGGGTGGACATCGGTCGTCCTCCCATAGAAGCGATCCTCTATGATCAAGAGGAAATTAGACGTTTTCAATCTTCGGACTATATCACTTTTAATAAAAAACCTTAGAAAAAAAGGTTCCTACCAATGTATTGGTTGATTGCATTAATGAGCTTAATAATGATTTCGCCCTTCGAAACAATGAGTTAGGATACTCCCTCGAGTATAGGCTCACAAGATTTTGCCAAAAGAATGCTTTTAGTGATGAAATAGTTGTGCACTATGAAGGGCCAAATGAGGAACCCGTTCCTGCTGTGATTGATCTTGGGGATCTTTGTCCCTCTAAATTTAGCCCTTTCGATTACTTTTGCTTGCCTCAAAGAAAACTTGCTGCCGAACGTAGAGAATATGAGATGAGCTTTCAAGATCTATCTTATTATTATGGCACTACTTAGATCTATCTTTGTTTTTATGCGTAGCTAGGGGCGTTAAACGATAGCGCTAGTTGGGAGGCAACCCAAATTTTCTTTATGTTTTTTGCTTTTGCTCCTGTTTAGTAATAAATCTTGCATCTACCTTCTGGATAGATGTGTTTTTATCTTTTAATTAGTGTTTGTGCCAAGTAGAACCTATAGGATAACCTACGATGATAGTTGATTTGGTTCTGCTGAAAAATAGAAACTTTGCGCGCACGAATATAATTTTGTTAAATCATAGGAACGTGATTTTGCGTTGATTCTTCTTGATTCTGTTCAATAGAAAAATTTTCCAGGACGTCCTATTTTGGTAGGATTTTTAGAGTTCCATAAGTTTGCATTAGTTACAGATTGCTACACACTATTCTGTTTTTGACAGATTCTGTTTTTCGCGTGTTGTTTGCTTATTTCAATGCATCTATGGCTAGTAAATTAGTTTATAAACCATAAAGAAGTTGTAATACAATAGGTTTAATACCAATATAAATAAAGAATGAGTTCATTGCAGTACCTTATGTGGTGGTTTTGTTTTATTTCACTAACAGAGCTTATAAGATTTCCTGTTGAGTTTTGTGTTGTGAAGTTTTCAAGTTTTGGGTAACGCTTTTATGGACTATGGAACAAAGGGTGGCAAGAGCCTAAGCTTGGGGATGCCCATGGCACCCCAAGATACTCAATAATAGCCAAAAGCCTAAGCTTGGGGATGCCCCGGGAAGGCATCCCCTCTTTCGTCTTCGTTCATTGGTAACTTTACTTGGAGCTATATTTTTATTCGCCACATGATATGTGTTTTGCTTGGAGCGTCATGTATTATAATATTATATTAGTATTTGCTTTTTAGTTTACCACAATCATCCTTTGTAACATCCCAAATTTCCAATTTGGCATGTTATACATAGATCATCCATGCATATCATATTTCATTGTTTTTTTGTTTGCAATCCTCAAAATCCTAAGCAACTCAAGGACCCTCGGAGAGAGTTGGGGATTTTCCGATTTTCATATTTGAGTTTTATCAAATAATGAAGACGAGGATTTGATTTTATTATTTTTCTCTCCGGAAAAATATTTCATTCAAATACATAAATGAGTGGAGATAATATGACTTCTCCAAAATAAATGAAATATCGGAGGAAAAATGTTAAAATCATTTTTGGGTTTTTGTTTGATTTTATTCGGAATTTTATTTGCCCTAGAAAAATTTGCATGTTTTAAAAATTGCATTTTAGAGGCCAAGTAAAGTTCATCTCTTTCTAAATATTTCATTTAGACGGAGAAAACTTGTTTTGGAATTTTTAGATTTTTATTTATTTTTCTAGGATTTTTCTAATTCGGCGGAATGTTTTTTTTTTAAAAAAAACCCGCGCCCGACTGGGCCTAGGGCCCAGCCGAGCAGGCCGGCCCAGCCGCCCGCCGCCGCCGCCGACCCGGACTCCGGAGTCCGAGCCGGACTCCGCCGCCGCGCCTTGCCCCCTCCTCCAAGTCGCCGCCCGCTTTTTATATCGCCGCCACCCCCTCTAGCCACCACCATCGCTGCCTCCCGGGCCGGAGCCGAGCCCCAAGCCCGAGCCGCCGCCGCCGCCGCCCTAGCGCCGCCGCCGCCTCCGCCGCCACCAGCGCCCTAACCGAGCCCCACCCCCTCGCCGAGCCCGCCGAGCCGCCCGCCTCGCCGGACGACCTCGCCGGAGGTAGCCACCCCGCCGCCGGGTTCTTTAAAAAAACCCTTCGGTTTTTTTAGAAAAACCCTAGTTCATTTTTTATATAGATCGGTTTAATTCTCTGGTTTATTTACTTAGCGAGTGTTCGCTCGTCCGTTTGCTTTAACGAACATGTTCATCATTTAGTTTCTGCTAATGAACGTCCGTTCGTTTAGCCGTTCGTCGTTTTTCTTTTTATCGGATTTATTCCGCGATTATTCTGAGTACCTGTTTATATGTTCTGAGTCCGATGTTTGAACCTGTTTATATTTTCGCTCGTTTATCGGAATCAGGCGATTCAAGCACCTGGAGTTTCATCTCGAAACCCTCTTTCCGAATAATCAACTCAAACAAGTTTTTGTCTCTGTAAAATTTTGACCCTAGTTCAGATTAGTAAACAGATCTTATTTCTTTCGCCGTTTGAGTTCGTTGCTCCGTTTGATTTGATTCTTTTTGTGAACCGGAGTTCTTAAGTTGAACTCTCCGATCAAACTCTTTTATTTGGAGTTCTACTTGTGCATCTTTGTTTGTTGCTTATGTATGTTATTGTTTGTTTGCGATAGAATTCCCGGAGTGCGAAGCGTGTTACTACGAGTCTCTAGGATTCACGGATCGTCAGCAAGGCAAGCAACACTTTGATCATATCCCTTTCATACCCAGTTTTTATGCATTAGTTTCACCCTCAAACATTGCATGAGTAGGTTTGATAACATGTGGGTATTGGGAAGTAGTTGATGAGGTAGGAACCTATTGCCCTGTTTATTATCAAACCCTTGGGAGTTACTTCTATGCGTTGCTTATATTGCCATGCTATGCTCGTAGACGTGGATTGGGTTTGAGTGTATCCATGACAGATGTGAGATTATTAATTAAAGGTTTACTTAAGGTGGCAACTTAAATACACATCTGGGTGGATTGAGGCACCTGGGGTATCCAGTGTTGCCTGTTTTATTTTTGGAGATCTCGGGGTTACCATGTGATTTTCCTATGGACCGCCACCCAGGCTCAAAGGGAACTGAGTCTATTCATGCTAGAAACTTCCATGTGCAGCCACAAGCTATTATGGGCTCTAGCATAGTTGAGTAAGTTACGTGAAGCTCTTGAAGAGGTGGATCAACAGGTAGTGGGATTGTAGGTTTGGTATGGTCTGCCCGGAGTTGAGAGTTAATGTTTCTGGAAGATTGTGTCTCGGTCATCCGTTTCTCAAACACCATGTAGTGCGAGAAATTCAACGGAGGTGATCGAGTCTTGTGGGGAAAAGTGCGCAAACCTCTGCAGAGTGTACAATCTAATCATTGTTATCCGTGTCCCCTGTTATGGACAATTCTGAGTATCTAGTACTTGAGTATTCACATGTATCTCAACACTCTAAATTAATATTGTTGGGATGTTAACTATTTTAATTGGGATCATTGAGTTGGGGTTACCTTCTCAAATGATGTTTCAACCACCATGATAGTTAAATAAAAATAATATTCCTTTGTTGTAGGGAAAAATTGGCTTTTCGCAAAAACTGTAACCATAGAGCTTTCCACCAGCCAAATATGCATGTAGTGGTAGCATTACTCTGTTATTGCTCTTTTGTGTTACATTGCCAGCATATTCCATGTGCTGACCTGTTCTCGGGCTGCAACGCATTATGTTGCAAACTTTTTAGACGAGGAGTAAGGTTCGATAGGTCATTGTCGTGCAGCTCAGCTATGCCGTTGGAGTTGATGGACTCACTTTATCTTCCAAGCCTTCCGCTGTTATCGCATTAGATGGCCTTAAGCCATATTATTGTAATAAGTTCTCTTTTGAGACATTCGATGTAATAAGTGTGTGATTGCTACTCTGTTATAAATCCTTCGAGTACTGTGTGTGTCAGCATTACCGATCCAAGGATGACACGGAAGCACAGAGACTTGACCATCTGAGGTCGGGTCGCTACAAGATGGTATCAGAGCACACGCTGAGTGTAGGACACGACCACTAAGATAAACCATAGGTCACTCTTCTCTACTCATTTCTGACTCCTCTTCCTTTTCCACTCTTTAGGATGAAGGAGATGAAGAACAAGTTTGCACAACCGGATGAAGACACGCCTTTTGGACGCCACTTGAAGGAAGTCACTAGGTACTTGAATATTGGAATACCAAGCTTCACCGGGACGTACAACGCCACTCTACCAGAAGAAGAGCGCTGGATGATTCAAGTACGAGTTCCAGGAAGAACGTTCTCGCCAACTTCCAAACCCATAGAGTTTTCTTTTGAAGCACCCACTTGGAGCCTTGGCAAGAGTATGGTAGCTCATATTACCATGGGACGCATTGGAGAAATCTACAACAAGGAACTTGAAGACACCACCTATCAAATATTTGGGAGTCGAGATGAGCAATGGGAGATGATCAGCACCATTAAGGATAGATCTGTCGCAGCTTTTATCCAGGAACAAAACCATCACATTCGACGTTAGGAGAACCAGATGTGCGCAGACATGATGGAGTTGAAGAAGGAGAAAACTAGGATCATCGAGCTGGAGGAAGAACTCAAGTTTACACGCGATGGATATGAGGAGGAAATCAAGACCTATTGGAGAAGAATGACGACCTAGTTGAGAAGATCGGAATCTTCATGGGAGGACTAGTTCCGAGAGAAGAGGAAGGAGATCCCATTTGTCCGGACAACTACATCATCATCGACGACACCGATTCAGATCCAAGTGATGATGACTACGAAGATGAAGCCGGAGCTGATATCATGGAGTCTTCCACCGATCAAAATTTCTAGATGACCACCATATAGTAGTAGTATTCCCCCATGTAACTAGTAGTAGTTGAGCACTTTTGCGATAGTCCGCTTTGTATGCCCTTGCTTGATTGATTGAATGAATGCTTGTGTTTGCCTCATATACATATGGGTAGTGTTTCTCCCCTAGATCTTTTTATATTCTAATCTCTTCCATCTAAACCCATCAGATGCCTCCAAGAAGAGACCCCGATTTTGTTTTCCCACCGGAGATCACCCAGTTGATCCAGCAGCAGAATGCCTTGATGCAATTGCTAGTTCAGAACCAGGGCAATGCCAACAACAACAATGCCAACAACAACCCGCCGCTAGTGGATAACCTCGCCCATTTCTTAAGGTTACAGCCGCCGGTGTTCTCCAGTAGCATCAAGCCAATAGTTGCAGATGATTGGCTACGTCGTATTGGAAGGGAGTTAACCACCGCAGGATGCACAGATGCTGAGAAGGTGCATTTTGCCGCACACCAACTGGATGGACCTGCAGCAGCATGGTGGGAGAATTTCACAGCCACCTATCCTATCGACACTGTCACATGGGCTCAGTTTCAGCAGGCTTTTCGTACTGCCCATGTCTCGACTGGAGCTATGCAGATGAAGAAGCGTGAGTTTCGCAATTTACGCCAGGGGAACCATACTGTTGGCCAGTACGTAGATGAGTTTAGCAAGTTATCACGCTATGCCCCTGATGATGTGGCCACAGATGCCGCAAAGTAGGAGAAGTTTATGGAAGGGCTAAATGATGAGATGAGCATGCAGTTGATGGTAGCAACCTTCAACAACTACCAGGAGTTGGTAGATAAGGCTCTAATGATTGAAGGAAAAGCAGCAGCAGATTGAGAATCATAAGAGGAAGTATGGACAAGGGAAATACAACTCAGGAGCTCACCAGAAGCCTTGCTTAACCCCGAACTCGGGAGGACTTATTCATAACCATGGAGGTCAGAACCATACTGGAGGAGGATCTCATAACCATAATGGTGCGAAGAACGAGAATGGGAACGAAGCCAACAATAATCAGAATCGCTCTAACTCGTCTACACCCGCAAAGAGGGACTTAAGTCAAGTCGTTTGCTACAAGTGCGGGAAGACAGGGCACTATGCCAATGACTGCCCTGAAGGAAAGAATGGAAATGGAAATGGGATCGCTGGGAAGAAGCCCAATCCATTCAACAAAGGACAAGTGAACCACGTTAACGTGGAGGAAGTTGAAGAATAGCCGGACGCGGTAATAGGTAAGTTTTTGGTTCAGTCATTTACCGCTATTGTTCTTTTCGATATTGGTGCATCGCATTCATACATATCAAGGGGATTTGCGGAAAATTTCAAGTTACAAACCCAAACCCTTAGGACCCCTCTTTTAGTGAGTTCGCCAGGAGAAGAGTACATGGCTAGCAGATGGTGCACCCAGATACCCTTAATCATTGGCACGCATGTTTTTCCGTCTGACCTAATCATCTTGGAGTCGCAAGGATTGGATGTGATATTAGGTATGGACTGGGTGTCAAAGTATGGAGGAAGTATTAACTGTGCTAGCAAGTCAATTTATCTTACCACCCCGGAGGGAAAAAGGATTAAGTATGTATCTAGGCATGTGCCTAGGAGGAACCAAGTAAGCGCCCTCACGGGAGTTATGCGGAGGAAATACCGATAGTAAAGGATTTTCCGGATGTTTTCCCCGAGGAGTTACCAGGTATACCACCGGATAGAGACATCGAGTTTTTGATAGAGCTATTGCCAGGTACAGGGCCAATATCCAAGAGACCCTATCGGATGCCAGCAAATGGCCTGGAGGAAATTAAGAAGCAGATCAAAGAGTTGTTGGAGAAAGGTTACATTCGTAGAAGTTCATCACCTTGGGGAGCCCCAGTACTTTTGGTGGAGAAGAAGGATAAATCCCTGAGGATGGTCGTTGATTACCGAGCTCTGAATGAAGTAACGATAAAGAACAAGTATCCCTTACCGATGATTAACGATCTGTTTGATCATTTACAAGGAGCTAAGGTGTTTTCGAAGATTGATCTACGATCAGGATACCATCAGTTGAAGATCCGAGAGAAGGATATACCAAAGACAGCGTTTACCACACGGTATGGATTATATGAGTATAAGGTCATGTCATTTGGACTGACTAACGCCCCTGCCTATTTCTTGAGTATGATGAACAAGGTGTTCATGGAGTATTTGGACAAGTTTGTTGTGGTATTTATCGATGATATTATGATATACTCGAAGAACGAAGAGGAGCACGCGGAACACTTGCGTTTGTTTCTCGAGAAACTCAGGGAACATCAGTTATACACCAAATTCAGCAAGTGCGAGTTTTGGTTGAAAGAAGTTGGATTTCTTGGGCATGTTATATCAGGAGAGGGTATAGCGATAGATCGATGAGTTGATCGGTCCTTTGAATGGTTGGCACCCACTTCAGTTGGCGAGATCCACAGTTTCCTTGGACTGGCAGGATATTATTGGAGATTCATTGAGAATTTTTCCAAGATTGCTAAACCGATGATTGAATTGTTAAAGAAGGATACTAAGTTCAAATGGATAGAGGATTGCGAGACAAGCTTTCAGGAGTTGAAGAAACGATTGACTACAGCCCCAGTGCTGACCTTGCCAGATATACATAAGGCGTTTCAAGTGTATTGTGACGCCTCTCGCTTGGGACTTGGATGTGTGCTTATGCAGGAAGGAAAAGTTGTTTCGTATGCCTCACGACAACTGAAGCCACATGAGTTGAACTATGCCACGCATGATCTGGAGTTAGCAGCCGTAGTGCATGCGTTGAAGACCTGGAGACATTATCTTATTGGAAACCGTTGTGATGTGTACACGGTTCATAAGAGCTTGAAGTACATTTTCACCCAGAAGGAGTTGAACCTCAGACAGAGGAGATGGTTGGAACTTATAAAGTATTACGATATGAAGCTACACTATCATCCAGGGAAAGCCAACGTCGTAGCAGACGCTATGAGCCGGAAGAGCTATACTAATATTCTCGAGAGCAAAGGATTGCCAAAAGAGTTAGCTACGGAGATCATGGAACCTCGATTGGAGATTGTTCCAAGAGGTTTTCTTGCAGCAATGGAGGTTCAATCGACGTTGTTGGACAAGATTCGAGAAGCTCAGAAGGAGGACAAAGAGATTGCTGAGATAAGAGAGAATATGGGCGAAGGTAAAGCCAAAGGTTTTCGCGAGGATGAGCACGATACCTTGTGGTTCAAGGACCGGATTTATGTGCCCGACAATTCGGAGATCAGGAAGTTGATACTTCAGGAGGCCCATGACTCACCATACTCGATTCACCCCGGGAACACCAAAATGTATTTGGACTTGAAGAAACGTTTCTGGTGGACTGGTATGAAGAAGGATATTGTCGAGTATGTAGCCGTATGTGATGTATGTCAGAGAGTGAAGGCCGAGCATCAGAAGCCAGCAGGACTGTTACAGCCTATGCCAATACCCGAGTGGAAGTGGGACAAACTTGGTATGGACTTTATTACCGGATTACCTAGAACCAAGGCAGGATATGATTCTATATGGGTAGTTGTGGATAATTTGACCAAAGTAGCTCACTTCATCCCGGTGAAAACAACATATACAAGTGCAAAGTTGGCCAAGATATATATGACCAGGATCGTATGTTTGCATGGAGTTCCGAGGAGCATCGTATCAGATAGAGGAATGCAGTTTACTTCAAAGTTTTGGCATCAACTACACCAGACTTTGGGTACCCGATTGGAGTTCAGTACCGCTTTTCACCCGCAGACAAATGGACAGACAGAGAGAGTTAATCAGATTCTGGAGGACATGTTGAGAGCCTGTGGGCTAGATTATGGATCTAGTTGGGATGACAATTTGTCGTACGTGGAGTTCTCTTATAACAACAGCTACCAAGCCAGTTTGAAGATGGCACCGTTCGAATCTCTATATGGACGCGGATGTAGAACCCCATTGATGTGGGATGAGGTAGGAGACCATCAGTTGTTTGGACCAGATTTGATCAAAGAATCAGAGGAGAAAGTTAAAGCGATCGAGAGCGGACTAAAGATTGCTCGATCCAGACGGAAGAGTTATGCAGATTCAAAAGCGTAAGGAAGTAACCTATGGCGGAGCAGAGCCTATCTCGAGTATCACCCTTAAGGGAGTAAAACATTTTGGAGTTAAGGAAAGTTAGCCACGAGATTTGTAGGACCATATCGTATTTTGGAGCGGATGGGAGAAGTTGCCTACAAGCTGGAGTTACGAAGGATTGTCGGGAGTTCACGATGTGTTTCACGTATCACGGTGAAGAAGTGCCATCTTTGAGATGGCGATATACCGTTGAATGATCTGATGCCTTTGGAGGCGATTCATTTGGATAATAACGACCTATGAGGAGAAGCCAGTGAAGATTCTTGAGTTTGATAGTCGAGTCACTCGCAACAAAGTTATCAAGTTTTGCAAAGTTCAGTGGAGTCATCATACCGAGGAAGAAGCCACCTGGGAGCGAGAAGAGGATATTCGCAAGGACCATCCGCACCTATTCTCTAGCCAACCCGAATCTCGAGGGCGAGATTCATCTTAAGGGGGGTAGGTTTGTAACATCCCAAATTTCCAATTTGGCATGTTATACATAGATCATCCATGCATATCATATTTCATTGTTTTTTTGTTTGCAATCCTTGAAATCCTAAGCAACTCAAGGACCCTCAGAGAGAGTTGGGGATTTTCTGATTTTCATATTTGAGTTTTATCAAATAATGAAGACGAGGATTTGATTTTATTATTTTTCTCTTCGGAAAAATATTTCATTCAAATATAAAAATGAGGGGAGATAATATGACTTCTCTAAAATAAATGAAATATCGGAGGAAAAATGTAAAATCATTTTTGGGTTTTTGTTTGATTTTATTCGGAATTTTATTTGCCCTAGAAAAATTTGCATGTTTTAAAAATTGCATTTTAGAGGCCAAGAAAAGTTCATCTCTTTCTAAATATTTCATTTAGACGGAGAAAACTTGTTTTGGAATTTTTAGATTTTTATTTATTTTTCTAGGATTTTTCTAAGTGGGCGGAATGTTTAAAAAAAACCCGCGCCCGACCGGGCCTAGGGCCCGACCGCCCGCCGCCGCCGCCTCCTGCGTCTTGGCATCCCGCCGCCGCCGACCCGGACTCCGGAGTCCGAGCCGGACTCCGCCGCCGCGCCTTGCCCCCTCCTCCAAGTCGCCGCCCCCCCTTTATATACGCCGCCACCCCCTAGCCACCACTGCCGCCTCCGGGCGAGCCGAGCCCCAAGCCCGAGCCGTCGCCGCCGAGTCGCCGCCGCCGCCGCCTCCGCCGCCACCAGCGCCCTCGCCGAGCCCGCCGCCCCTCGCCGAGCCCGCTTGAGCCACCCGCCTCGCGGACGACCTCGCCGGAGGTAGCCACCCCGCCGCTGGTTTTTTTTTAAAATAAAACCCTTCGGGTTTTTTTAGAAAAATACTAGTTCATTTTTTATATAGATCGGTTTGATTCTCTGGTTTATTTACTTAGCGAGCGTTCGCTCGTCCGTTCGTTTTAACGAACGTGTTCATCGTTTAGTTTCTGCTAATGAACGTCCGTTCATTTAGCCGTTCGTCGTTTTTCTTTTTATCGGATTAATTCTGCGATTATTCTGATCGCGATTTCTGATCCGATGTTTGAACATGTTTATCTTTTCGCTCGTTTATCGGAATCAGGCGATTCAAGCGCCTGGAGTTTCATCTCGAAACCCTCTTTCCGAATAATCAACTCAAACAAGTTTTTGTCTCTGTAAAATTTTGACCCTAGTTCAGATTAGTAAACGGATCTTATTTCTTTCGCCGTTTGAGTTCGTTGCTCCATTTGATTTGATTCTTTTTGCGAACCGGAGTTCTTAAGTTGAACTCTCTAGTCAAACTCTTTTATTTGGAGTTCTACTTGTGCATCTTTGTTTGTTGCTTATGTATGTTATTGTTTGTTTGCGATAGAATTCCCGGAGTGCGAAGCGTGTTACTACGAGTCTCTAGGATTCACGGATCGTCAGCAAGGGAAGTAACACTTTGATCATATCCCTTTCGTACCCAGTTTTTATGCATTAGTTTCACCCTCAAACATTGCATGAGTAGGTTTAATAACATGTGGGTATTGGGAAGTAGTTGATGAGGTAGGAACCTATTGCCCTGTTTATTATCAAACCCTTGGGAGTTACTTCTACGCGTTGCTTATATTGCCATGCTATGCTCGTAGACGTGGATTGGGTTTGAGTGTATCCATGACAGATGTGAGATTATTAATTAAAGGTTTACTTAAGGTGGCAACTTAAATACACATTTGGGTGGATTGAGGCACCTAGGGTATCCAGTGTTGCCTGTTTTATTTTTGGAGATCCCGGGGTTACCGTGTGATTTTCCTATGGACCGCCACCCAGGCTCAAAGGGAACTGAGTCTATTCATGCTAGAAACTTCCGTGTGCAGCCACAAGCTATTATGGGCTCTAGCATAGTTGAGTAAGTTACGTGAAGCTCTTGAAGAGGTGGATCAGCAGGTAGTGGGATTGTAGGTTTGGTATGGTGCCTTGGGAGTAGAGAGTTAATGTTTACGAAAGGCGTGTCTCGGTCATCCATTTCTCAAACACCATGTAGTGCGAGAAATTCAACGGAGGCGATCGAGTCTTGTGGGGAAAAGTGCGCAAACCTCTACAGAGTGTACAATCTAATCATGGTTAACCGTGTCCCCGGTTATGGACAATTCTGAGTATCTAGTACTTGAGTATTCACATGTATCTCAACACTCTAAATTAATATTGCTGGGATGTTAACTATTTTAATTGGGATCATTGAGTTGGGGTTACCTTCTCAAATGATGTTTCAACCACCATGATAGTTAAATAAAAATAATATTCCTTTGTTGTAGGGAAAAATTGGCTTTTCGCAAAAACTGTAACCATAGAGCTTTCCACCAGCCAAATATGCATGTAGTGGTAGCATTACTCTGTTATTGCTCTTTTGTGTTACATTGCGGCATATTCCATGTCTTGACCCGTTCTCGGGCTGCAACGTATTATGTTGCAGACTTTTCAGACGAGGAGTAAGGTTCGATAGGTCGTTGCCGTGCAGCTCAGCTATGTCGTTGGAGTTGATGGACTCACTTTATCTTCCAAGCCTTCCGCTGTTATTGCATTAGATGGCCTTAAGCCATATTATTGTATTAAGTTCTCTTTTGAGACATTCGATGTAATAAGTGTGTGATTGCTACTCTGTTATAAATCCTTCGAGTATTGTGTGTGTCAGCATTACCGATCCAGCGATGACACGGAAGCACAGAGACTTGACCATCTGAGGCCGGGTCGCTACATCCTTGCTGTACACACCTTTTAGGAGAAGCCTATTTGATTAGAATTTGCTAGAATACTCTATGTGCTTCACTTATATCTTTTGAGCTTGATAGTTTTTGCTCTAGTGCTTCACTTATATCTTTTAGAGCACGGTGGTGTCTTAATTTTGAAGAAATTGCTAGTCTCTCATGCTTCACTTATATCATTTTTAGAGTCTTTTAGAACAGCAAGGTATTTGCTATGATCATAAATTTGGTCCTAGAATGATGAGCATCCAAGTTGGGTATAATAAAAACTATCATAGAAAGTGAATTGGATGCTATGATCAATTTGATACTTGATAATTGTTTTGAGATATGGAGGTAGTAATATTAAATTCATGCTAGTTGGATGATTATGAATTTAAAGAATGCTTGTGTTGAAGCTTGTGATTCCCGTAGCATGCACGTATGGTGAACCGCTTTGTGATGAAGTTGGAGCACCATTTTATTTATTTATTGTCTTCCTTATGAGTGGCGGTCGGGGATGAGCGATGGTCTTTTCCTACCAATCTATCCCCCTAGGAGCATGCGCGTAGTACTTTGGTTTTTGATGACTTCTAAATTTTTGCAACAAGTATATGGTTCTTTTAATTAATGTCGAGTCCATGGATTATACGCACTCTTTCACCCTTCCACCATTGCTAGCCTCTCTTGTACCGCGCAACTTTCGCTGGTACCATACACCCAGCATATACCTTCCTCAAAACAACCACCATACCTACCTATTATGGCATTTCCATAGCCATTCCAAGATATATTGCCATGCAACTTTCCATCGTTCCGTTCATATGACACACATTACTTTTGTCATATTGCTTTTTGCATGATCATGTAGTTGACATTGTATTTGTGGCAAGGCCACATTCATAATTTTCATACATGTCGCTCTTGATTCATTGCATATCCTGGTACACCGTCGGAGGCATTCATATAGAGTCATATCTTGTTCTAGCTTTGAGTTGTAAATCCATAAAGGTGTGATGATCTTCATTATTAGAGCATTGTCCTAGTGAGGAAAGGATGATGAAGACTATGATTCCCCCACAAGTCAGGATGAGACTTCGGACTTTACAAAAAGAAAAAAAGAAAAAAAGAGAAAGGCCAAAATAAAGAAAAAAAAGAAGGCCAAAGAAAAAAAAAGAAAAAAAGAAAAAAAATGAGAGAAAAAGAGAGAAGGGACAATGCTACTATCTGTTTTTCCACACTTGTGCTTCAAAATAGCACCATGATCTTCATGTTAGAGAGTTTCATATGTTGTTACTTTCATATACTAGTGGGAATTTTTCATTATAGAACTTGGCTTGTATATTCCAATGATGGGCTTCCTCAAAAGTTCCCTAGGTCTTCGTGAGCGAGCAAGTTGGATGCACCCCACTTAGTTTCTTTTATTGAGCTTTCATATATTTATAGCTCTAGTGCATCCGTTGCATGGCAATCCCTACTCACTCACATTGATATCTATTAATGGGCATCTCCATAGCCCGTTGATACGCCTAGTTGATGTGAGACTATCTTCTCCTTTTTTGTCTTCTCCACAACCACCATTCTATTCCACATATAGTGCTATGTCCATGGCTCACGCTCATGTATTGCGTGAAAGTTAAAAAAGTTTGAGATTATTAAAGTATGAAACAATTGCTTGGCTTGTCATCGGGGTTGTGCATGATTAAATACTTTGTGTGATGAAGATAGAGCATAGCCAGACTATATGATTTTGTAGGGATAACTTTCTTTAGCCATGTTATTTTGAGAAGACATGATTACTTTGATTAGTATGCTTGAAGTATCACTATTTCTTATGTCAATATGAACTTTTATTTTGTATTCATTTGGATCTAAACATTCATGCCACAAGAAAGAAAATTACATTATGAATTATGCTAGGTAGCATTCGACCTCAAAAATTTCTTTTTTAGCATTTACCTACTCGAGAACGAGCAGGAATTAAGCTTGGGGATGCTTGATATGTCTCCAACATATCCACAATTTTTGATTGTTCCATGCTATTATATTACCCCTTTTGGATGTTTATGGGCTTTATTTTACACATTTATATCATTTTTGGGACTAACCTACTAACTCGAGGCCCAGCCCATATTGCTGTTTTTTTGCCTATTTCAGTATTTCAAAGAAAAGGAATATCAAACGGAGTCCAAACGGAATGAAACCTTCGGGAGCGTTATTGTTGGAACAAATCTGATCCGGAGAGCCTGGAGTGCAAGTCAAGAAAGCTCCAAGGGCCCCACGAGATAGGAGGGCGCGCCCCCTGTCTCGTGGGCCCCTCGGACGGCCACCGACGTACTTCTTCCTCCTATGTATACCTATGTACCCCGAAAACATCCAGGAGCACCACGAAACACAATTTCCACCGCCGTAACCTTCTGTATCCGCGAGATCCCATCTTGGAGCCCTTGCCGGCACTCTGCCGGAGGGGGAAGCAGCTATGGAGGGCCTCTACATCAACATCCTTGCCCCTCCGATGAGTTGTGAGTAGTTTACCACAGACCTTCGGGTCCATAGTTATTAGCTAGATGGCTTCTTCTCTCTTTTTGGATCCCAATACAATGTTCTCCCCCTCTCTTGTGGAGATCTATTCGATGTAAACTCTTTTTGCGGTATGTTTGTCGAGATCCGATGAATTGTGGGTTTATGATCAAGTTTATCTATGAATAATATTTGAATCTTCTCTAAATTCTTTTATGTATGATTGAGTTATCTTTGCAAGTCTCTTCGAATTATCAGTTTGGTTTGGCCTACTAGATTGGTCTTTCTTGCCATGGGAGAAGTGCTTAGCTTTGGGTTCAATCTTGCGGTGTTCTTACCTAGTGACAGAAAGGGTTGCAAGACACGTATTGTATTGTTGCCATCGAGGATAACAAGATGGGGTTTATATCATATTGCATGTGTTTATCCCTCTACATCATGTCATCTTGCTTAATGCGTTGCTCCGTTCTTATGAACTTAATACTCTAGATGCATCTTTGGATAGCGGTCGATGTGTGGAGTAATAGTAGTAGATGCGAGGCGAGTCGGTCTACTTGTTTTGGACATGATGCCTATATACATGATCATGCCTAGATAATCTCATAACTATAAGCTTTTCTATCAATTGCTCGTGATAATTTGTTCACCCACCGTAATACTTATCCTATCTTGAGAGAAGCCTCTAGTGAAACCTATGGCCCCCGGGTCTATCTCTTATCATATTTTCTTTCCATCTACTTTATTTGCATCTTTAGTTTTTGCATCTATATTACAAAATACCAAAAATATATTTATCTTATCATACTATCTTTATTAGATCTCACTTTCATGAAGTGGCCGTGAAGGGATTGACAACCCCTTTATTGCGTTGGTTGCGAGTTCTCGGTTGTTTGTGTAGGTGCGTGGGACTTTTGAGGAGCCTCCTCTTGGATTGATACCTTGGTTCTCAAAGCTGAGGGAAATACTTACGCTACACTTTGCTGCATCACCCTCTCCTCTTCGAGGAAAACCAACGCAAGCTCAAGACGTAGTAGGTTGTCAATCCCTCCTCGGTATTGAGATAGATTAAATTGTATGAGATTTGATAAATAGATCTAGCAAAAGCACAAAATAAAATAAAGAAAGAAAAAGTTTAGCAAGGTATTTTTGGGTTTTAGTATGATAGGAAATAGACCCCGGGGCCGTGGGTTTCACTAGAGGCTTCTCTCGAGAAAATAGCACAAATTACTGTTGGGCAATTGACATAAGAGCAAATAATTATGACGATATCCAAGGCAATGATCATCTATATAGGCATCACGTCCAAGATTAATAGACCGACTCCTGCCTGCATCTACTATTATTACTCCACACATCGATTGCTATCCATCATGCATCTAGTGTATTAAGTTCATGGAAAAATGGAGCAATGCAATAAGAACGATGACATGATGTAGACAAGATCTATTCATGTAGCAATAGACCCCATCTTTCTATCCTTAATGGAAACGATACATGCATGTCATGTCTCCTTATGTCACTGAGATTGAGCACCGCTAGATCGACTATCACAAAGCACCTCTTCCCATGGCAAGAAAGATCAATCTAGTCGGCCAAACCAAACCAAAGTTTCAGAGAAGAAATACGAGGCTATAATAATCATGCATAAAAGATTTCAGCAAAGCCTCAATTAATATTCATGGATTGATCTGATCATAAACTCACAATTCATCGGATCCCAACAAACACACCGCAAAAAGTCATTACATTAAATAGATCTCCAAGAATATTAAGGAGAACATTGTATTGGGGATCAAAAAGAGAGAGAAGAAGCCATCTAGCTACTGCCTACGGACCCGCAGGTCCATGGTAAACTACTCACGCATCATCTGAGGGGCAAGGGTGATGATGAAGAACCCCTCTTGATCGTTGACGCCTACGATAGAGTGCTGGAGAAGGCCTCTAGATCGGATCTCGTGGTTCTGGAACTTGCGGCGGCTGGAATTGTATTTCGTCGACTCCCCTAGGGTTTTGGGGATTTTAGAGTATTTATAGAGGTGGATGGCGGTGGAGAAACTTCCCGTGGGCTCCACTACCCACCAGGGTGCGCCTGGGCCTTCTAGCGCGCCTTGGTGCCTAGTGGGCCCCACAGGCCTCCTCCCGTGCACTTGTTTGGCTCCTTGGGTGTCTTTTATCTAGAAAAAATCTCCAAAAAAATTTGTGGCATTTGGACTTCTGTGTGGTATTGATATTCTGCAAAGTAAAAAAAAAATAAGAAAACAACAACTAGCCTCGTGTCTTGGGGAGATCGCCGCCGCGGACACCTATGGGGCGGAGGCCCTTCGTCTGAAAGGTGCGAGGCGGAGGGAGCCTGAGAGCAGATCGAGGCGAGCAGGCGGATTTTACCCAGCCGGAGCTCTCCGGAGAGATAAAACTCCTACTGCTGCTTTGTGTTTGTATTTGATCTTGCTCGAGAGTGCGAGCGTATGATGGTGTTGCGTGTGTCGAATGAGCCGAACCCCCTCTACGTGCGCATGGGCCTCCCTTGTATAGTGCAAGGGGGCGCCAACAGGTGGCAGCGTAGGAGAAAGGGGTAAAAATGTAAAAGAGGTGGTAGTTGGAATAGTGCGGGAACAGTGAAGCTACAGTGCATGAACAGTGGTTGCTACCTACTTTGACAGTGGGGGACAAGGGCATTTAATGCCCATCGCCGTCGACCCCAAAATCTCCCGCCCGTGTGTCTCCGTCTGCCACGGCGATGAATCCACCACCGTGAAGTGCCACCGTGTCCCCGGGCTGCCTGACCATCCGCCACGCGTCCTGGAAAGGCCCAGGCGTGCGCGTGGGCTGATGAGCTGGGCCAGCGGGCACTGGCGCAACCCTCCGGCAAGTACCTTGCGGGGTCTTGATCTTGCGGGCCGGGAGCTTGCGGGCTCTGTAACTGTCGCTCCCGGGCCCTCGCCGGCGCATATAAGCGCCGAGGCGTGTCTTCTATGATGTAATCTTCTAGTCTTCCGGCGAGCTCCTCTCGCCGGGGCCTTGCGTGAGTGATGTAATCTTAAGCACAGAGCGGCCTTCCGGCAAGCTCCGCTTGCCGGTCTCAATCTTCTGTCTTGTATGCTTCGTCTTTGAATGGCTTGATATGGAGCAGGAAGGTCTTGGCGAGCACGTGATAAACCTTGCAGCGGGAAGCTGCTGCTGCCCGTGCACAAGTTGAAGTCTTGAGGTACCCTACCTTAGTACACCGGCAGAGCCCCGGAACTGGGCCACACGGTGTGCGAGCGCTGTTGGGCCAGGCCCAAAACAGTCTGCAGGCACACGCGCCCACGGCGCGTCGAATCCACTTCGCATCTGCGCATCCCCTCCCATAGCGGCATCGTCGATTGCGGCGTCGTGGGAGATGTGGGCGGCGCATGCGATCTTTAGGGCATCACGCCCGTGAGCGTGGTGCGGCGAGGTCACTTCACCCGTCGCTCGGCCCGCGCCGCCACGCGGCCCTCATGCACGGGGGTCGTGGGCGGCGAAGGGGAAACCGAGCCGTCCGCAGGCGGAGATGGTGGTCGGCCCGCTCCTCTGCCCTTCTCGCTTCTGATTGGCGGGCGGGCGGTTGAGTCCCCACCTCGCCCTTTAAAAAGGCGGAAGGGGAACACAATGGCTTCACACTTCCTCTTCTCCCTTCGTCTTGACTTCCGTTCTTCTTTACGCCATGGAAGGAGAAACCCTAGTTCCTCAATGGTGGCAGCGAGGGTCGCCTCGGGCAGCGCACCTCTCCCTATCCCTTTTGTGGCGGCGGGCAACCACAAGGGGAGAGGGAGGGTCGGCGCGGACGAGGCCGAGGCGCGATCGAGGCGGTCGGGGAGGCGGCCGTGGCGGCGCCTCCCGTCTCCTCCTGCGGCTCCTTTCCTCGGCGGTCCATCTGGAGACGATCCACAGGAGTTCTTCATCAAGTTGCGCCGGCGCCTCGTCGCCGCCTCCGGCTGCCGGCCCGTTCGCGGCGCGATGGGACGGATCCGCCCGAGTGATGGAGTTGCGCATGAGGGCTGCGGGATCAGCGGCACTTTCGAGTGAGTGTCGTGTCCCCAGCCCCGGCGTGATGTTCTTCGACCGAGGTGGAAGGCGTTCGCCGGATCCACAGCTTGACGGCGGGGTTTACCCTCCATTTCAAGTTAATGGAGGCGACCTTCGCCGTCAAGGTCTTGAGATTCGGAATCCGGGCGAGATCTGTGTGGACAGCTCCTCCGATAGCGAAGGTCCCTCCTCGGCGAGTGGCGAGGAGGGGCGACAGCGGCAACGAGGGGGATGGCGGGTCCGACTAGGCGTCGGACGCTGCCCCGCGCGCCACCGGCGACCCCATCATCCGGGTCGCCGGCCTTCTGAACTCCCCGGGGCCGTCTCCTTGGGGGGCTGGCGTAGGGAGGCCGTGGAAGAGGAAGAGGGGTGGCGGCAAGGCCGTCATGTCGGAGTACGAGGGCGAGGTGCCCTCGAGAGCATGCTGACGTCCCACCACCCCGTCTTCAAGCTCTGCCTCCGACGCCTCCGTCTCCGCCAAGCTCCTGGTCGGCCCCCGGGAAGTTCTCTTGGTGTCTTCTGGCGCCCGTAGCTCTCCTAGGCGCCCCTTTTACCCTTCCCGGCAAGCTTCTCTTGCCGGGGCCTCCTTGACCTACCTCCTGAAGTCCTGAACAGAGAAACAGGAGAGGGATTACGGGCATCTTATCTTTTAATTTGTAAGCCTTTAGGCCTTAGTTGCATTTAAAATATGTAATCCTCTCTATCATGTTTTTCATCCTCTATGGACTTGTACTAAACTAGGATGCTTTTAATGAAAAGAGGGGAAAGCTTGTCGGACCGAGTCTTTTACTTGACTTCGTGCCTTGTATGTTCCCATTCTGCGCTTTCGGGGAGCTTGCCGGCGCGAACACGCTTGCTGAGTGCGGAACATCAGCAGCCCGCTGGCGGTGTTGCTTCCGGCAAGCAACCTTGCGGGCGATTCAGCGTACTTGTGTTTGTTGGCGGACTCGGAAACAAACCAAGGCGCGACACTCTCGCAGCTCACTTAAATTGTTGGCGGGCTCGGAAGCGAAACAAAAGCGCGACACTTGTCGCAGCTCTTCTTAAATCGTTAGCGGGCTCGGAAACAAATTAAAGCGCAAGCTGAGGCCACGACACGGCTCCTCGGCGCATGGGTTTTACAAGACACGCTCGTTCAAAAGCGGCCCCACTTTCCCGGCCCATGAGAGGATGCATGGCGAGGATGAAAAACTTATCGATATCGCGGCCCCGGCAACTCGGCTTGCTGGAGGCGAATCTTGACACTCGCGGCCCGGCAACTCGGCTTGCGGAGGCGAATCTTGGCACTCGCGGCCCGGCAACTCGGCTTGCGGAGGCGAATCTTGGCTTTCGCAGCCCCGGCAACTCGGCTTGCGGAGGCGAATCTTGGCACTTTCGCGGCCCGGCAACTCTGGCCGCCAAAATCCAGGTGCTGGTGTGCTCCTCTGGTTTCTCCTAGTTGCTGTAATTTCAGCCATGAAAACAGCTGAGATAGGTCTGCAACAGTTTCATTATTTACATGTATATGTATGTAAATCTTTTCTGTGTGACTCTGCAATACGATGCCGTGCCTTGCCCTTCGTATGTTTATACTCTACGCTGCTAGGGAACTTGCCGGGCTAACACACTTGCTGAGTGCGGGACATCAGCAGCCAGCTGGCGGTGTTGCTTCCGGCAAGCAACCTTGCGGGCGATTCTGCGCACTTGTGTTTGTTGGCGGACTCGGAAACAAGCGAAGGCGCAACTGGTCCTGACTCGCTCCTCCGCGCACAAGTCTCTCATCGATGGGCATCTCACGGCAGGGCTTGCTCGTTACACCCTTTATGCGCTTTTACCCTCGCTTCTAGGGAAACTTGCGGCAAAGGGCCCTTGTCGCATGGCTGAGTGCTGAACTTCGAAGCTGCTGCTGGCCAAGGTCTTCCGGCAAGCAACCTTGCGCTGCTAGTCGCAACGCAGCGCTTAGTTTGTTGGCGGACTCGGAAACCAACCAAAGGCGCGACACTTGTCGCAGCTCACTTAAATTGTTGGCGGGCTCGGAAGCGAGGCAAGGCGCGACACTTCTCGCAGCTCACTTAAATCGTTGAGCGTGCTCGGAAACAAGATAAGGGTGCGGCTACCCACGGGTAGGCTCCTCCGCGCACAGGTTTTGCGTACAAAGGACGAACGCACGAGGAACATAACATAAAAAAGCGTGGAACTAAGGAGTGCTCTGCACCAAAGCTCGGACGACTTAGCTTTTCTATTTCTTGTTTCCTCGCACTTGCCGATGGAGCTCGATGGCGCGTCCTCGACGGTGGCGCAGCGCTCCGGGGAGGTGCGCTTGCCGGAACGAGCACCAGAGCTGTTCTCGCCGGACATGGCCCGGAGCTCGATGGCGCGTCCTCGACGGCAGCGCAGCGCTCCGGGGAGGTGCGGTTGCCGGAGTGGGCCCCAGAGCACTTGCCGGACTTGGCTTTCACTGGAGGGGAGCGGGGGCGAGTGGCGCGAGGAGCGGGATATGCTCGGACTCCTAACGGCGTTAGGAGGAGCAGGGTCCTGCCCCGGCACCTTCGCTTTGCTCGTGCACGGACGGCGGTCCGGAGCATCCCGCGAGCCTCCGGTGTGTTCTTGCCCCAGCAGGAGGATACCACCTTCCGTGGTATGGCGCTGCTGGGTTGTCGTATGCTGAGATGGACGCGACGCGTCCACGGAGACCGAGGCGCGGTCATCTATCTTGTCCTTGGATCTGGCGGCACCGCGAGTGTCCTCGCCGGCGACCACCCCTCCGACGGCGTCTTCTCCGCCCACCGTTGGCTCCGGTGGCGGCGGATGAGACGCAGCCGGGCCTGCAACCCCAAGCCTTCTTCTTGGGGCCATGGCGTAGTTGTTGGCGAAGTCCACGATGAAGCCGGAGAGGTTGATGAAGAAGCGCGCAGCGAACACGGATCAGGTCCGCACAACCTCGGCGCCCCCCTGGCGCGCCAAAGATGCGGGGAGATCTGCCGCCGCGGACACCTATGGGGCGGAGGCTAGCCGTTTAATGATGCGAGGCGGAGGAGCCTGAAGAGCGGATCGAGGCGAGCACGCGCGGCGGATTTTACCCAGCCGGAGCTCTCCGGAGAGATAAAACTCCTACTGCTGCTTTGTGTTTGTATTTGATCTTGCTCGAGAGTGTGAGCGTATGATGGTGT
Organism: Aegilops speltoides; assembly: GCA_021437245.1. Classification (NCBI taxonomy): domain Eukaryota; kingdom Viridiplantae; phylum Streptophyta; class Magnoliopsida; order Poales; family Poaceae; genus Aegilops; species Aegilops speltoides. Next base: position 407,866,473 of record CM038146.1, on the reverse strand, counting down.
TGCGTGTGTCGAATGAGCCGAACCCCCTCTACGTGCGCATGGGCCTCCCTTTTATAGTGCAAGGGGGCGCCAACAGGTGGCAGCGTAGGAGAAAGGGGTAAAAATGTAAAAGAGGTGGTAGTTGGAACAGTGCGGGAACGGTGAAGCTACGATTGCATGAGCGATGGTTGCTACCTACTTTGTGATGGGGACAAGGGCATTTCATGCCCGTCGCCGTCGACCCCAAAAGCTCCCGCCCGTGTGTCTCCGTCGCCACGGCGATGAATCCACCACCGTGAAGTGCCACCGTGTCCCCAGGCTGCACAGACCATCCGCCCGCGCGTCCTGAGAAGGCCCGAGGCGGCGCGTGGGCTGATGAAGCTAGAGCGCGGGCACAGCGCAACCCTCCGGCAAGTACCTTGCCGGGTCTTGATCTTGCGGGCCGGGGCTTGCGGGCTCTGTAACTGTCGCTCCCGGGCCCTCGCCGGCGCATATAGCGCCGAGGCGTGTCTTCTATGATGTAATCTTCTAGTCTTCCCGACGAGCTCCTCTCGCCGGGGCCTTGCGTGAGTGATGTAATCTTAAGCCTGGAACGGCCTTCCCGGCAAGCTCCGCTTGCCGGGGTCTCGATCTTCTGTCTTGTATGCTTCGTCTTTGAATGGCTTGATATGGAGCAGGAAGGTCTTCGGCGAGCACGTGATAAACCTTGCCGCGGGAAGCTGCAACTGCCCGTGCACAAGTTGGGGTACTGAGGTACCCCTACCTTAGTACACCGACACACTGGGCACTATGTCAATAGGTTAGGCCCAGAAAATTATATAAAGTTGCTATTAATGAATATAAAACATCCAAGATTTATAATATAACAACATGAAACAATCGAAAATTATAGATACATTGGAGACATATCAAATACCCAATTGTTTCTTTGGGATAACCTACACAGTAGCATTTATTTGCTTTGGGATCGAGCTATTTGGTTGTAAACATTTTACATAAGTCTCGCAACCCCAAATCTTGAGATGTGACAAGTTGGGCTTCTTCCCATTCCATAACTCATATGGTGTCGTCTCAACATAATTAGATGGTGCTCTGTTTAGTGTATGCGTTGTTGTTTCAATTGCATATCCCCAGAATGATAAAGGCAGGTTGGTAAGAGACAGCATTGACCTCACCATGTCGAACATAGTTCGGTTAATCTTTTCGATACTCAATTTCTCTGTGGAGTTCCGGGAGGAGTAAGTTGTGAAACTATTCCACAATTACTTAGATGTTTGCTAAACTCGTGACATAGATATTCTCCTACACGATCTATTCGTAGAAATTTTATCTTTTTGCCATGATGATTTTCAACTTTGTTCTGAAATACTTTGAAATTTTCAAATGTTTCAGACTTGTGTTTCATTAAGTAGATACAACCAAATCTACTTAAATCTTCAGTGAAGGTTACGAATTATAAGTACCCATCGCGAGTCAGAATACTCATTGGACCACATACATCAGTATGTGTTATGTTGAATAATTTTTGCACCCGTTCAGGATGACCTGTGAACGGTGTTTTGGTCATTTTACCCATCAGACAAGCTTCACATGTATCGAATGAATCAAAATCAAATGATGTTAATACTCCATCTTTATGAAGTTTCTGTATGCGTTTCATTTCGATATGACCAAGATGGAAGTGCCACATATAAGTGGTATTATCAGTCTTCTTAAGACATTTAGCATCAACATTAAAGACATCCTTTTCATGTTCAAGATCCATTATGAACAAACCACCAACAATGGGTGCAAATCCATGAAACATATTCTTATTATATATCGAACAACCATTGTTTTCTGATTTATAAGAGTATCCCCCACTTATCAAACATGATCCAGAGATAATGTTCTTACATAAGTTTGGAATGAAATAAAAATTATTTAGTTCTAATACAAATCCTGAAGGTAAACTTAAAGACATGACACCGACGGCTTGTGTGGCAATGCTGTTACCATTCCCGACATGCATCACGACCTCATTTCTACTCAGCTTGTGAATCTTCCGTAGTCCTCGCATTGTGTTGCAAATGTGAGCAACAGATCCGGTATCAAATACCCATGACTTGGAGTTTTCAGCAAGTAGAATATCTATAACATTAATTTGTATAAATTTTATACCTTTACCAGAAGACGAATTATTCTTAACTGCAATATACTTAAAGCAATTTGTTTTCGAGTGTCCTTTCTCTTTGCAGTAGAAACATATAATCTCATGAGATGCTCCACCCTTGTTCCTCTTGGTATCTGTACACCCACTGGGAGGCTTAGCTGCAGAACATGGTCGACTGCTGGCAGTCGACTAAGGTCTGAAGAACATCTTTTTTTTGATGATACTGTGGCTGACTGCTGGCAGTGAGCTATGGTTTAGGATCATAACCTTCTTGTCTCTTTCGGTCGACTGATCGAACCGAGTCGGTAGAACCAGTGGGGGCACGCTGAGTGCACCCACTGGGTGTAGTCCCCGAGACTACTGTTGAATATTTTGATTCGGCTGTAGTCTTAGAAATGCTACAATTTTTTCTCTTAGTCACTCGGAAGTGACCTATCTTTGATATCTGTCGACTTACCTTTCGCAGAAATCTTGCAAGCTTGTGTCTCGCTATACTGAATTGGAGAACAAACATATCTAGCTCGAACTTGACTTGAAGCTTGTCCAGGAGAACTTCACGAGGGCGAAGGAGGAAGCAAAAGGTATGTTTGGTGAGGATCTTGACGACTGCCTTTATTTTTTGTCCATTCCTGATTCTGATCTCATTGTCACTTTGCAGATAAATTGAAGGAGGCTCTGAAGAAGAAAGACCTTGACCTCACCGAGGCGCAGAAAGCGGCTTCGGACAAGACGAAGCTCGCAGAAGAAAAGATGGCTTCAGTCGGAAAACTCAAAGAGGAAAATACCAATATGAAAGCTGCTCTCGACGCGGCCAACGAGGAGGTCAGCCATCTGAAGAATGACAAGATAGCTCTGAGTGACAAGGCCAGCGAACTGATGGGGAAGAAGAACGATCTGGAGGCTTATCTGGAAGGGATCGCCAAGAAGTTATTCCTCATGCTTGAAGGTAATCTCTTTTATTCGACTGACTCATTATCATTGACTCATCATGGGACTGTTGGCTTAACTTCAAAGCGTGCTTCTGAATTCATCAAAACTTGAGGAAGAGACCGGTCATTGGAGATAAACTTGGACCCCATTAACTCTCTGTGAAGGGCGAGGCTGCTATGAGCGTGTTCCATTTGGAGTCTCGCGTTCTTTGGTGTGGTGGACTACCTCGCTCCCTTTGAAGGTTGCGGTGTCGCGGATCGACACGACACTCGCTAAGAGGCGCTTCAAAATGACCTCAAGTCTTTAATGACTCGGTGAATAGCGTTCGGTCGAGTGCGAGGAATGGAAGAAGTCTTCCGCCAGGTGCGGTGCTGATGTTGCTCTGTCCCTGGTAGGTTTTCACTGCAAGGATGCTCAAGAGGACAAGCTGGCGTCCATCAGGGTGGCCAATACCAAGAAGCATGACTTCCAGTCTTTCATGGAGACCTTTATTGCTGCTGCCACTCGGATTGCTGATGGAATCGACCTGGACCAGTTTGTCGCGCCCTCCAGTCCTCCACCTGAGGAGTAAAAAACTTCTATGCTTCACCTTAAATTTTCCTCGGAATGCCGAGTGGTTTTGTAACCGATAAACTTTTACAGGATTGACGCGTGAGCACTTCTGAATCCGTTATCTGAACTTTGCTTATCATTGAATATGCTTGCATTTGCCTTCGAGCGAATTTTCTTCTTCACTCGGAATATACTCGAGCTGCACTTCACCGCTTCTTGCAGGTAGGGACGGAGCACAGATGGAGTGCACATTGTATTTGTGGCGTAGCTTAGAGGGAGAAGGTAGCAGTCGACCTGCGCCTTGTCATCCTTATAGAGCGGAATAGATTAAGTACTTAGGCGAGCACTGGGCTGCAGCTAAGCCCCCGAGTGGGAGGATTGCTCTCTACTCGGTGGGATTTTCAGATACTTAGGCGAGCACTGGGCTGCAGCTAAGCCCCCGAGTGGGAGGATTGCTCTCTACTCGGTGGGATTTTTCAGATACTTAGGCGAGCACTGGGCTGCAGCTAAGCCTCCGAGTGAGAGGTTTGCTCTCCACTCGGTAGGATTCTCAGATACTTAGGCGAGTATTGGACTGCAGCTAAGCCCCCGAGTGGGAGGTTTGCTCTCCACTCGGTAGGATTTTCATGTACTTAGGAAAGTACTGGACTGCAGCTAAGCCCCCGAGTGGGAGGTTTGCTCTCCACTCGGTAGGATTTTTGGTGGCGTGGCTCCGAAGGAGAAGGTAACAGTCGACATGCGCCTCGTCGTCCTTGCAGAGCGCATATTGTATTTGTGGCGAAGCTCGGAAGGAGATGGTAGCAGTCGACCTGCACCTCGTCCTCCTTGCAAAGCGCACATTGTATTTGTGGCGTAGCTCGGAAGGAGAAGGTAACAGTCGACCTGCACCTCGTCCTCCTTGCAAAGCGCACATTGTATTAAATACTTAGGCGAGTACTTGGACTGCAGCTAAGCCTCCGAGTGGGAGGCTGGCTCACCACTCGGTAGGATTTTAAACACTTAGGCGAGTACTTGGACTACAGCTAAGCCTCTGAGTGTGAGGCTGGCTCACCACTCGGTAGGATTTTAAACACTTAGGCGAGTACTTGGACTGCAGCTAAGCCTCCGAGTGGGAGGCTGGCTCACCACTCGGTAGGATTTTAAACACTTAGGCGAAACGGATTCGCAGCTAAGCCCCCCGAGTGGGAGGCTGGCTCACCACTCAGCAGGGATTATTTTTTTACAAACTTAGGCGAAATGGATTCGCAACTAAGCCACCCACTGGGGGATTTTTGACGTAAACAAAAGAAACAACAATCTCTGGGAAAATTATAACACTCTTGTCTTTGAAAAACAAACTACAGAAGTACTTTTATTACATCTCATCCGAGTGAATACTTAAGTATAAAAGGGCGGAAGCAACTCCGCGTCCCAAGCTCTTGGCTCGTCAATCTGGCGATCGACATTGTAAAGACGGTACGCTCCATTGTGGAGGACTTTGGTGACAATGAAGGGACCTTCCCAAGTAGGAGGAAGCTTGTGTGGCTTCTGCTGATCCACTCGGAGAACCAAATCTCCTTCTTGGAAGGCTCGACTCTTCACGTTTCTGGCATGGAATCGACGCAAGTCCTGCTAATAGATAGTCGACCGGATCATGGCCATCTCTCTTTCTTCTTCTAGAAGGTCGACTGCGTACTGCTGGGCTTGCTCTGCTTCATCTTCAGTGTAGAGTTCGACTCGGGGTGCATCGTGAAGCAGGTCACTCGGCAGGACCGCTTCAGCTCCATAGACCAGGAAGAACGGAGTTCTCCCAGTCGACCGATTAGGAGTGGTCCTTAATCCCCAAAGAACTGACAGAAGTTCCTCGACCCATGCGCCTGATGCGTGATTGAGATCGTGCATCAGTTGGGGTTTCAGTCCTTTGAGAATTAGACAATTTGCTCGTTCTGCTTGTCCATTCGACTGGGGGTGAGCGACTGAAGCATAGTCGACTCGTGTGCCTTGAGATGCGCAAAAGGCTCTGAATTCGTCGGAATCGAAGTTTGACCCATTATCAGTGATGATGATGTGCGGAACTCCATATCTGAATACCAACTCTCTGATGAAGCTGATAGCAGTGCCAGTATCCAGATTCTTGATGGGCTTAGCTTCAATCCATTTGGTAAACTTGTCGACTGCTACTAGCAAGTGAGTGAAGTCGCTCCTGCCGGTTCTCAGTGGTCCAACCATATCTAACCCCCAAACAGCGAAGGGCCAGACGAGTGGAATGGTCTTCAAGGCTGAGGCGGGTTTGTGCGATAGATTGGAATAAAACTGACATCCTTCACACTTGTCGACTATCTCCTTTGCCATTTCATTTGCTCTTGGCCAGTAAAATCCCGCTCGGTATGCTTTAGCCACAATGGTCCGAGAGGACGCATGATGACCACAGGTCCCCGAGTGGATATCGTCAAGGATTATCCGACCTTCTTCTGGCGTTATACATTTCTGACCAACTCCAGTCGCGCTTTCTCTGTACAACTGTCCCTTTATCACGGTAAAGGCTTTGGATCGACGAACGATCTGTCGAGCCTCTTCTTCATTTTCTGGGAGCTCTTTCCTTAGGATATACGCGATGTACGGCTCTGTCCAGTCCGGAGTGATGACCAAAACTTCCATGATCAGGTCGACCACAGCTGGAACTTCAACTTCAGTTAGATCTGTGACACTTTTTGGCTGTGGAGCTTCTTTGGTGAAAGGATCCTCTTGAACTGATGGAGTATGGATGTGTTCCAAAAACACATTACTGGGAATGGCTTCTCTCTTGGAACCTATCTTTGCCAAATCATCAGCCGCTTGCTTTTTCAGTCGGGGTATATGATGGAGCTCTAACCCCTCAAATTTCTTCTCTAGCTTTCTCACTGCATTGCGATAACAGATCATCATTTGGACTTGACGTCCCACTCCTTCATCACCTGATTAACCACCAAATCTGAGTCGCCATAGACCATGAGGCTACGGACGCCGAGTGGCCATACGCAACCCATACAAAAGTGCTTCGTATTCTGCTTCGTTATTGGAGGAATCAAAGTGGATCTGGAGCACATATCTGAGCTTATCTCCTCGGGGGGAAACCAACACTACCCCAGCACCGGAACTATTCAGCATCTTAGAACCATCAAAGAACATGGTCCAGTGCTCCGAGTGAACCCGAGTCGGTAGTTGTTGTTAAATCCACTCGGCGATGAAATCAGCTACTGCTTGGGACTTGATGGCTTTCTTTGCCTCAAACTTGATATCAAGGGGAAGGAGTTCAATCGCCCATTTTGCCACTCGACCGGTCGCATCTCTGTTGTGCAGCATCTCTGATAACAGGGCATCGCTGACGACTGTAATGGAATGATCAGAGAAATAATGAGCAACCGTCTTCGTGGTCATATAAATCCCATATACAAGCTTCTGATAATGAGTGTATCTTTGCTTCGATGGGGTCAATACTTCGGAAAGATAATATACTGGGCGCTGAACTTTGAAGGCTCTTCCTTCTTCTTCCCTTCGACCGTAAATCTTTATCTTGACGACTTGTCCTGTGGCTGCAATGTAAAGCAACAAAGGCTCTTTCTTGTTGGGCGGCAGCAAGCACCGGCTGGGTGGAGAGCGGCGCTTTTAGCTCGCAAAGCGCTGCTTCGACTTCGAGTCCACTCGAACTTGTCGACTTCTTCATCGATCGGTAAAGAGGCAATGCCTTTTCACCGAGGCGAGATGAATCGACTTAAAGCGGCCAAGCATCAAGTAAGCTCGGAGATCGTGCACACGCGCGGGCGTTTCATTGGAGTATAGTACCAACTTTTTACGGGTTGGCGTCGATTCCTCGTTCGAAAGCGAAAACCGAGTAACTTTCCACGGGAACTCGAATGTGCACTTTGATGGATTAAGCGATACCATACCTCCCGAGATTGGCAAATGTTTCAGTGAGCTTAGTCGGCAGGTCGAGAACCCTTCCGTGATTTGACCACAATATCATCCATATGCGCTTCCACATTCCGACTTATTTGGTGAGCAAACACTTCGAATCATCCTCATGAGCGTGGCTCCGGCATTTTAAGGCGAATGGCATGGTGACATAGCAGAAGCACCCGAATGGAGTGATGAAAGCTGTTTTAATCTCGTCGGGTCCATACAGACGGATCTGATGGTAACAGGAATAGGCGTCTAAAAAAGACAGGCGCTCACATCCCGCAGTTGAGTCGACTATTTGGTCGATGCGGGGGAGAGGAAAATTATCTTTCGGGCAGGCCCGATTGATGTGTTTGAAGTCAATGCACATGCGAAGTGACTTGTCCTTCTTGGGGACCATGACAACATTCGCGAGCCACTCGGAGTGGTAAATCTCTCGGATAAACTCCGTTGCTAAGAGCCGAGCCACCTCCTCGCCAATGGCCTTCCTCTTCTGGACGGCGGACCGTCAAAGATGTTCCTTGACAGATTTTACTTTTGAGTCGACTCGCAGGCGATGCTCAGCCAGCCCCCTGGGAACACCCGGCATGTCAGCAGGCTTCCATGCGAAGATGTCCCAGTTCTCACGGAGGAACTGGATGAGCGCTTCTTCCTATTTGGAGTCGAGTGTTGTGGTGATATGAGTCGGAGCAGCACTGGGGTCGGTCGGGTGAATGTGAATCGGCTTTGTCTCACCGGACGACTGAAACGCTGATTCCGTAGCAGGCTTCTTGGCTCGCAACAAATCACTCGGATCTGCAGTTTTCTGGTATTCTTGCAGCTCTACCACTGCCATCTGAGCATCAACAATCTTTGAGCCCTTCTGAAAGCACTCTTCTGCCTTTTTCCGGTTGCCAGTAATGGTGATCACACCTTTGGGACCAGGCATATTCAATTTGAGGTACACATAACATGGTCGAGCCATGAAGCGCGCATAAGCTGGCCTGCCTAAAATAGCATGATAAGCACTCTGGAAATCCACAACTTCAAATGTCAACTTTTCTTTGCGGTAATGCTTTGAATCACCAAAAACCACATCAAGAGCAATTTGGCCGAGTGACTCAGCCTTCTTCCCAGGAATGACTCCATGGAAACTCATGTTGCTGGTACTGAGTCTGGACATCGGAATGCCCATCCCTTTTAGCGTCTCCGCATACAATATGTTTAGGCCACTGCCACCATCCATCAAGACTTTGGTCAGTCGAGTGCCTTTGATGACTGGGTCGATCACCAAAGCTTGCCTCCCAGGGGTGGCATGTGTGTCGGATGATCGGACTGGTCGCATGTGATGGCAGTCTGAGACCATTTCAGATAACTGGGAGTTGCCGCAGCAACCATATTCACTTCATGGTTGATAACTTTCAATCGACTTTTGCTTTCAACATCAGCAAAAATCATCAAGGTGGAATTGACCTGGGGATATCCATCATCACTTTCTTCTTTGTCTTCAACTTTGTCCGACTCCTTTTCCCTATCTTTGGGCTGTTTCCCCTGGAATTGCTGGATCAAGAGTCGAAACTGTCAAGTGGTATGTTTCAGGTAAATGAATTTACCATCCTCATCTTTCTTCGTGTGGATGTGGCACAACAAATCCATCACGTCATTTCCTTCCTTGTCCTTCACCTTCTTAGGGTTCCAAGACCCTTTGGGTTTCCCTTTGATCTTTCCTTGAGTCACGGCCAAGGCTTCACCCAGAGCAGCCGGCTCGGCTTTCCGCTTCTGCTTCCGACTGGAGTTCCCTCCCCCGGTTTCATGAGCGGTTGGCTTGTACTTGCCACTCTGGAGCCGGTCCTCTTCTTCATCATTGGCATACTTGGTGGCAATCTCCATCATTCGACTCAGGGTCATGTCTCCGGTCCGACCGAACTTCAAACTTAACTCTCTGTTCTTAACACCTTCCTTGAAGGCACAAACTGCCTGGTGATCAGATACATTCTCCACCATATGATGCAATGTGATCCACCTCTGGATGTAATCCCTTAGAGTCTCATTCGACTTTTGCACACAAACCTGCAGCTCTGTCAACCCTGCTGGTCGCTTGCAAGTTCCTTCAAATGTTCTGACAAACACTCGGGCAAGATCTTCCCAAGTGTAAATGCTGCTAGGTGCCAACTGATTCAGCCATGCTCTGGCCGAGCCCTCCAACATAAGAGGTAGGTGTTTCATGGCGACCTCATCATTACCGCCGCCAATCTGAACAGCCACTCGGTAGTCCTCAAGCCAAGTATTGGGCTTGGACTCGCCGGTGAACTTACTGACTCCAGTCGCCAACCTGAAGTTGGGAGGAATCACTACGGCCCTGATGGCTCTGCTAAAACACTCTGGTCCTGAGACGTGAACTCTTCTGCTGGTGGGCACATTTCTGTCATGGCCTTCTTGGTGGGCTCAGTTCCGATTGACCAAATCTTGAATGATAATGGATCTCGCATCAAAGCCTGGTTCTCTGGGGTCGACTGGAACCCTTCGCCCAACACTGTGCTGGCATCTGTCATCTTGCTGTCGAGGGGCGTATGACCCACCCCTTGGGGGAGGAGTGGGCACTCGACGCCGATCATCGTGATCGAATCGGTCATCATACTGATCACGCCGACCTCCACGTCCCTCAAGCCTCGCTGGTGATCTCGGGCTATGGGCCGACTGGACTGTATTCGCAGTGACGGACCTGATGTGAATCCTGTTTCGCGACTGCGATACAGCTGAATTTTGATCTCCTAGTGCCCAGAGTAAATATTTAATCTGCATCAAGCCTCTGCCAACCTCTGACTGAGAAGGCTGAATCGACTCCGCTATACGGGCTGCAGCTGCTAGATTCCGATTCGGAGTTCGATATACCTGAGTCGGTGGTGGAAAGAGTTGATGTCGACTGGAGTCTGGGACCCGTTGCCGTGCACGCTCGTCGAGTGCTTGCTGGAGGTTCTCCAGTCAAGTGCGCTCAGCCAAGTTGGCCAAACGCGCATCTTCTAAGGCACGAGCCTCGGGGGTTTCTCCAACGATAGGAGTATGCAGCACATCCATGTTCCGGCGGCAAAGATCTTCCGTTTGTAGCGATGTGAGGGGATCGGGCTGATATTCTTCATGGGTGTGCGCTGGATCGCCTCCGCCATCGACTCCGTTGCTGCGGGCAAAACCGGGAGGACTGCATGGTCCATTGACCATCAGACCCTCAGTTATGCAGGGTTTAAGGTACATTAAGATCTGGCGTTACTGGTAATGCCATACATAAAGTGCTATGATGTCCATAAAGACTACTTAATGACCGGTCGTTTGTGTGCAGAGTGACTCTAGATCTCCTGGTGGTCGAGTTAGTGGCTTCATGGTCGAGTGTCTTGGAGTTTGTCGAGTGGAATCCTTCCGGGTCGACTGAAAGGTAGTTTCTTCTAGAGATGTCCTTGGGGAGGGTAACTTGGACAGGTCCATAACCCTACCCTAGGTACATGGCTTCATCACCCCCTGCTGGGCGCGCCCCCTGTCTCGTGGGCCCCTCGGGCATCCACCGACCTACTTCTTCCTCCTATATATACCCATGTACCCTGAGAACATTAGAAGCGACCACGAAAAACTATTTCCACCGCCGTAACCTTCCGTATCCGCGAGATCCCATCTTGGAGCCTTCGTCGGTGCTCCGCCCGAGGGGGAATCAACCATGGAGGGCTTCTACATCAACACCATAGCCTCTCCGATGAGTTGTGAGTAGTTTACCACAGACCTTTGGGTCCATAGTTATAAGCTAGATGGCTTCTTCTCTCTCTTTGAATCTCAATACCATGTTCTCCTTGATCTTCTTGGAGATCTATTCGATGTAACTCTTTTTGCGTTGTGTTTGTCGAGATCCGATGAATTGTGGGTTTATGATCAAGTTTATCTATGAGAAATATTTGAATCTCCTCTAAATTCTTTTATGTGTGATTAAGTTATCTTTGCAAGTCTCTTCGAATTATCAATTTGGTTTGGCCTACTAGATTGATATTTCTTGCAATGGGAGAAGTGCTTAGCTTTGGGTTCAATCTTGTGGTGTCCTTTCCCAATGACAGCAGGGGCAGCAAGGCACGTATTGTATTGTTGCCATCGAGGATAAAAAGATGGGGTTTATATCATATTGCATGAGTTTATCCCTCTACATCATGTCATCTTTCTTAATGCGTTACTCTGTTCTTTATGAATGAAGGAAATATGCCCTAGAGGCAATAATAAAGTTATTATTTATTTCCTTATTTCATGATAAATGTTTATTATTCATGCTAGAATGGTATTAACCGGAAACATAATACATGTGTGAATACATAGACAAACATAGTGTCACTAGTATGCCTCTACTTGACTAGCTCGTTGAATCAAAGATGGTTAAGTTTCCTAGCCATAGACATGAGTTGTCATTTGATTAACGGGATCACATCATTAGGAGAATGATGTGATTGACTTGACCCATTCCGTTAGCATAGCATTTGATCGTTTAGTATGTTGCTATTGCTTTCTTCATGACTTATACATGTTCCTGTAACTATGAGATTATGCAACTCCCGTTTACCGGAGGAACACTTTGGGTGCTACCAAACGTCACAACGTAACTGAGTGATTATATAGGAGTACTACAGTTGTCTCCAAAGGTACATGTTGGGTTGGCGTATTTCGAGATTAGGTTTTGTCACTCCGATTGTCGGAGAGGTATCTCTGGGCCCTCTCGGTAATGCACATCACTATAAACCTTGCAAGCAATGTAGCTAATGAGTTAGTTACGGGATGATGCATTACATAACGAGTAAAGAGACTTGCCGGTAACGAGATTGAACTAGGTATTGGATACCGACGATCGAATCTCGGGCAAGTAACATACCGATGACAAACGGAACAAAGTATGTTGTTATGCGGTTTGACCGATAAAGATCTTCGTAGAATATGTAGGAGCAAATATGGGCATCCAGGTTCCGCTATTGGTTATTGACCAAGAATAGTTCTAGGTCATGTCTACATAGTTCTCGAACCCGTAGGGTCATACGTTTAAGGTTTCGATGTGGTTATATTATGAGTTTATGAGTTTTGATGTACCGAAGGAGTTCGGAGTCCCGGATGAGATCGGGGACATGACGAGGAGTCTCAAAATGGCCGAGACGTAAAGATCGATATATTGGACGACTATATTCGGAGTTCGGAAAGGTTCCGAGTGATTCAGGTATTTTTTGGAGTACCGGAGAGTTACGGGAATTCGCCGGGGAGTATATGGGCCTTATTGGGCCATATGGGAATAGAGGAGAGAGGCCAAAAGGAAGGAGGCCTGCGCCGGTCCGAATTGGAAAAGGGGCGCAGCCCCCCTTTCCTTCTTCCTCTCCCCCTCTTTCCCTTTCTCCTACTCCAACAAGGGATGTGGAATCCTAGTAGGACTAGGGAGTCCTAGTAGGACTCCACACTTGGCGCTCCCCCTCCAAGGGCCGGCCTGCTCCCCCCTTGCTCCTTTATATACGGGGGCAGGGGGCACCCCATGACACACAAGTTGATCTACGGATCGTTCCTTAGCCGTGTGCGGTGCCCCCCTCCACCATATTCCACCTCGGTCATATCGTCGCGGAGTTTAGGCGAAGCCCTGCACCGGTATAGCATCATCATCGTCGCCACACCGTCGTGCTGACGGAACTCATCCCCGACACTTTGCTGGATCGGAGTCCAGGGATCGTCATCGAACTGAACGTGTGCTGAACTCGGAGGTGCCGTACGTTCGGTACTTGGATCGGTCGGATCGTGAAGACGTACGACTACATCAACCGCGTTGTCATAACGCTTCCACTTACGGTCTACGAGGGTACATGGACAACACTCTCCCCTCTCGTTGCTATGCCATCACCATGATCTTGCGTGTGCGTAGGAAATTTTTGAAATTACTACGTTCCCCATCAGTGGCATCCGAGCCTAGGTTTTATGCGTTGATGTTATATGCACGAGTAGAACACAAGTGATTTGTGGGCGATACAAGTCATACTGCTTACCAGCATGTCATACTTTGGTTCAGTGGTATTGTTGGATGAAGCGGCCCGGACCGACATTACGCGTACGCTTACGCGAGACTGGTTTTACCGCCGTGCTTTGCACACAGGTGACTAGCGGGTGTCTGTTTCTCCAACTTTAGTTGAACCGAGTGTGGCTACGCCCGGTCCTTGCGAAGGTTAAAATAGCACTAACTTGACAAACTATCGTTGTGGTTTTGATGCGTAGGTAAGAACGGTTCTTGCTCAGCCCATAGCAGCCACGTAAAACTTGCAACAACAAAGTAGAGGACGTCTAACTTGTTTTTGCAGGACATGTTGTGATGTGATATGGTCAAGACGTGACGAGATATAAGTTGTTGTATGAGATGATCATGTTTTGTTGAAGTTATCGGCAACTGGCAGAAGCTCTATGGTTGTCTCTTTGTTGCATAAGATGCAAGTGCAAAATAATTGCTTTACTTTATCGCTATGCGATAGCAACAGTTGCAAGAGCAATAGTTGGTGAGACGACCATGTGACACATTGATATAGATCAAGATGATGAAGATCATGGTGTCGTGTCGGTGACGATAGAGTTCATGACAGTACTTTGGAGATGGAGATCAAAGGCTCAAGATGATCATGGCCATATCATGTCACATATTTTGATTGCATATGATGTTTATCTGTTATACATCTTATTCTATTTTGTTTGACGGTAGCATTTTAAGATGATCTCTCACTAATTATCAAGAAGTGTTCTCCCTGAGTATGCACCGTTGCGAAAGTTCTTCGTGCTGAGACACCACGTGATGATCGGGTGTAATAGGCTCTACGTTCAAATACAACGGGTGCAAAACAGTTGCACACGCGGAATACTCAGGTTAAACTTGACGAGCCTAGCATATACAGATATGGCCTCGGAACACGGAGACCGAAAGGCCGAACGTGAATCATATAGTAGATATGATCAACATAGTGATGTTCACCATTGAAACTACTCCATCTCACGTGATGATCGGACATGGTTTAGTTAATTTGGATCACTTAATCACTTAGATGACTAGAGAGATGTCTGTCTAAGTGGGAGTTCTTAAGTAATATGATTAATTGAACTTTAATTTATCATGAACTTAGTCCTGGTAGTATTTTGCAAATTATGTTATAGATCAATAGCTCGAGTTGTTGCTTTCATATGTTTATTTTGATATGTTCCTAGAGAAAACTGTGTTGAAAGATGTTAGTAGCAATGATGCGGATTGGATCCGTGATCTGAGGTTTATCCTCATTGCTTGCTTGAAGAATTATGTCCTTGATGCACCGCTAGGTGACAAACCTATTGCAGGAGCAGATGCAGACGTTATGAACGTTTGGCTAGCTCAATATGATGACTACTTGATAGTTTAGTGCACCATGCTTAACGGCTTAGAATCGGGACTTCAAGGGCGTTTTGAACGTCATGGACCATATGAGATGTTCCAGGAATTGAAGTCAATATTTCAAGCAAATACCCGAGTTGAGAGATATGAAGTCTCCAACAAGTTCTATAGCTAAACGATGGAGGAGAATCGCTCAACTAGTGAGCATGTGCTTAGATTGTCTGGGTACTTCAATCGCTTGAATCAAGTGGGAGTTAATCTTCCAGATAAGATAGTGATTGACAGAATTCTCCAGTCACCATCACTAAGTTACTAGAACTTCGTGATGAACTATAGTATGCAAGGGATGACGAAAACGATTCCCGAGCTCTTCGTGACGTTGAAATCGACGAAGGTAGAAATCAAGAAAGAGCATCAAGTGTTGATGATTGACAAGACCACTAGTTTCAAGAAAAGGGCAAAAGGAAAGAAAGGGAAACTTCAAGTAGAATGGCAAACAAGTTGTCACTCCGTGAAGAAGACTAAAGCTGGACCAAAGCAAACCGAGTGCTTACCTCGCAAAGGAAATGGTCCTTTGGAAGCGGAAATGCCCTGAATATTTGGTGGATAAGAAGGATGGCAAAGTGAACAAGGGTATATTTGATATACAGATTGTTGATGTGTTCCTTACTAGTGATTATAGTAGCCCCTGAGTATTTGATACTTGCTCGGTTGCTAAGATTAGTAACTCGAAACAGGAGTTACATAATAAAAAAAGACTAGTTGAGGGGAAGTGACGATGAGTGTTGGAAATAGTTCCAAGATTGATATGATCATCATCACACACTCCCTATATTTTCGAGATTGGTGTTAAACCTAAATAAATGTTATCTAGCGTTTGCGTTGAGCATGAATATGATTTGATCATGTTTATTGTGATACGGTTATTCATTTGAAGTTAAAAGATAATTGTTATTCCGTTTACATGAATAAGACCTTCGATGGTTATACACCAAATGAAAATAGTTTGTTGGATCTCGATCGTAGTGATACACATATTCATAATATTGATGCCAAAAGATGCAAAGTTAATAATGATAGTGCAATTTATTTGTGGCACTTGCCGTTTGGGTCATATCGGATAAAGCGCATGAAGAAACTCCATAAAGATGGATTTTCGGAATCACTTGGTTATGAATCATTTGATGCTTGCGAACCGTGCCTTTTGGGCAAGATGACTAAAACTCCATTCTCGGAACAATGGAACAAGCTCTTGACTTATTGGAAATAATACATACCGATGTATGCGATCCAATGAGTGTTGATGCTCGTGGCAAGTATCGTTATTTTCTGACCTTCACAAGATGATTTGAGCAGATATGGGTATATCTACTTGATGAAACATAAGTTTGAAATAAATGAAAGGTTCAAAGAATTTCAGAGTGAAGTGGAAAAGTCATTGTAATAAGAAAATAAAGTTTCTGCGATCTGATCGCGGAGACGAATATTTGAGTTACGAGTTTGGTCTTCAATTAAAATAATGTGGAATAGTTTCACAGCTCACGCCACCTGGAACACCACAATGTTATGGTGTGTCCGAACGTCGTAACCGCACTTCATTGGATATGGTGCGATCTATGATGTCTCTTACTGATTTACCACTATTGTTTTGGGGTTATGCATTAGAGACAGCTGCATTCACGTTAAAAGGGCACCATCTAAATCCGTTGAGACGACACCGTATGAACTATGGTTTAGCAGTAAACCTAAGCTGTCATTTCTTAAAGTTTGGAGTTGCGATGCTTATATGAAAAAGGTTTTCAACCTGATAAGCTCGAACCCAAATCGGAGAAGTGCATCTTCATAGAATACCCAAAGGAAACTGTTGGGTACACCTTCTATCACAGATCCGAAGGCAAATCATTCATTGCTAAGAATGGATCCTTTCTAGAGAAGGAGTTTCTCTCGAAAGAAGTGAGTGGGAGGAAAGTAGAGCTTGATATGGTAATTTCTACCTTCTCCCAAATTGGAAAGTAGTTCATCACAGAAATCAGTTCCAGTGTTTCCTACACCAATTAGTGAAGAAGCTAATGATGATGATCATAAAGCTTCAGATCAAGTCACTACCAAACTTTGTAGATCTTCCAGATTAAGATCCGCACCAGAGTGGTACGGTAATCCTATTCTGGAAGTCATGTTACTAGACCATGATGAACCTACGAACTATGAGGAAGCGATGATGAGCCCAGATTCCGCGAAATGGCTTGAGGCCATAAAATCTGAGATATGATCCATGTATGAGAACAAAGTATGGACTTTGATTGACTTGCTCGATGATCAGCAAGCCATGTTAAATAAATGGATCTTCAAGAGGAAGACGGACACTGATAGTAGTGTTACTATCTACTAAGCTCGACTTGTTGCAAAAAGTTTTCAACAAGTTCAAGGTGTTGAATATGATGAGATTTTCTCACTTGTATCGATGCTTAAAAGTCTGTCTGAATCTTGTTAGCAATTGCCACATTTTATGAAATTTGGCAAATAGATGTCAAAACTACATTCCTTAATGGATTTATTAAAGAAGAGTTGTATATGATACAACCAGAAGGTTTTGTCAATCCTAAAGTTGCTAACAAAATGTGCAAGCTCCAGCGATCCATCTATGGACTGGTGCAAGCATCTCAGAGTTGGAATATACGCTTTGATAAGTTGATCAAAGCATATAGTTTTATACAGACTTGTGGTGAAGCCTGTATTTACAAGAAAGTGAGTGGGAGCACTACAACATTTCTGATAAGTATATGTGAATAACATATTGTTGATCGGAAATAATGTAGAATTATTCTGCAAAGCATAAAGGAGTGTTTGAAAGGAGTTTTTTTCAATGAAATACCTCTGTAAAGCTACGTACATATTGAGCATCAAGATCTATTGAGATAGATCAAGATGCTTGATAAGATTTTCAATGAACACATACCTTGACAAGTTTTTGAAGTAGTTCAAAATGGAACAGTCAAAGAAAGAGTTCTTGCATGTGTTGCAAAGGTGTGAAATTGAGTAAGAATCAAATCCCGACCATGGCAGAAAATAGAAAAGAGAATGAAAGTCATTCCCTATGCCTCAGTCATAGGTTCTATAAAGTATGCTATGCTATGTACCAGACCTATTGTATACCTTGCACTGAATTGGGCAATGGAGTACAATAGTGATCTAGGAGTAGATCACTGGACATTGGTCAAGAATATCCTTAGTGAGGACTAAGGAAATATTTCTCGATTATGGAGGTGATAAAAGTGCCCGTCGTAAAAAGTTACATCGGTGCAAACTTTTACACTGATCCAGATGACTCTAAGTCTCAATCTGGATACATATTGAAAGTGGGAGCAATTAAGCTAGAGTAGCTCCATGCAGAGCATTGAAGACATAGAATATTTGCAAAATACAAACGGCTCTGAATGTGACAGACCCGTTGACTAAACTTCTCTCACGAGCAAAACATGATCATACCTAAGTACTCTTTGGGTGTTAATCACATAGCGATGTGAACTAGATTATTGACTCTAGTAAACCCTTTGGGTGTTGGTCACATGACGATGTGAACTATTGGTATTAATCACATACAGATGTGAATATTGGTGTTAAATCACATGGTGATGTGAACTAGATTATTGACTCTAGTGCAAGTGGGAGACTGAAGGAAATATGCCCTAGAGGCAATAATAAAGTTATTATTTATTTCCTTATTTCATGATAAATGTTTATTATTCATGCTAGAATTGTATTAACCGGAAACATAATACATGTGTGAATACATAGACAAACATAGTGTCACTAGTATGCCTCTACTTGACTAGCTCGTTGAATCAAAGATGGTTAAGTTTCCCCATAGACATGAGTTGTCATTTGATTAACGGGATCACATCATTAGGATAATGATGTTATTGACTTGACCCATTCCGTTAGCTTAGCATTTGATCGTTTAGTATGTTGCTATTGCTTTCTTCATGACTTATACATGTTCCTGTAACTATGAGATTATGCAACTCCCGTTTACCGGAGGAACACTTTGGGTGCTACCAAAGCGTCTGGCGTAATCGGGTGATTATAAAGGAGTACTACAGGTGTCTCCAAAGGTACATGTTGGGTTGGCGTGCTTGAGATTAGGTTTTGTCACTCCGATTGTCGGAGAGGTATCTCTGGGCCCTCTCGGTAATGCACATCACTATAAGCCTTGCAAGCAATGTAGCTAATGAGTTAGTTACGGAATGATGCATTACATAACGAGTAAAGAGACTTGCCGGTAATGAGATTGAACTAGGTATTGGATACCGACGATCGAATCTCGGGCAAGTAACATACCGATGACAAAAGGAACAAAGTATGTTGTTATGCGGTTTGACCGATAAAGATCTTCGTAGAATATGTAGGAGCCAATATGGGTATCCAGGTTCCGCTACTGGCTATTGACCAAGAATAGTTCTAGGTCATGTCTACATAGTTCTCGAACCCGTAGGGTCCGCATGCTTAAGGTTTCGATGACAGTTATATTATGAGTTTATGAGTTTTGATGTACCGAAGAAGTTCGGAGTCCCGGATGAGATCGGGGACATGACAAGGAGTCTTGAAATGGTCGAGATGTAAAGATCGATATATTGGACGACTATATTCGGAGTTCGGAAAGGTTTTGAGTGATTCGGTATTTTTGAGTCTGGGAGAGTTACGGAATTCGCCGGGAGTATATGGGCCTTATTGGGCCATACGGGAATAGAGGAGAGAGGCCAAAGGAAGGAGGCCTGCGCCCCCTCTGGTCCCTAATTGGACAAGGCGTAGCCCCTTTCCTTCTTCCTCTCCCCTCTTTCCCTTTCTCCTACTCCAACAAGGAGGTGGAATCCTCGAGGACTAGGGAGTCCTAGTAGGACTCCACACTTGGCGCGCCTCCAAGGGCGGCCTCCTCCCCTTGCTCCTTTATATACGAGGCAGGGGCACCCCATGACACACAAGTTGATCTACGGATCGTTCCTTAGCCCTGCGGTGCCCCCTCCACCATATTCCACCTCGGTCATATCGTCATGAATTTAGGCAAAGCCTGCGCCGGTAGAGCATCATCATCGCCACCACGCCATCGTCTTGACAGAACTCATCCCGACACTTTGCTGGATCGAGTCAGGGATCGTCATCCGGTGAGCGTGTGCTGAACTTCGAAGGTGCCGTCGTTCGGTACTTGGATCGGTCGGATCGTGAAGATGTACGACTACATCAACCGCGCTGTCATAACGCTTCCGCTTATGGTCTACGAGGGTACGTGGACAACACTCTCCCCTGTCGTTGCTATGCCATCACCATGATCTTGCGTGTGCGTAGGAAATTTTTGAAATTACTACGTTCCCCATCAATGAACTTGATACTCAAGATGCATGCTGGATAGCGGTCGATGTGTGGAGTCATAGTAGTAGATGCAGGCAGGAGTCGGTCTACTTGTCATGGACGTGATGCCTATATACATGATCATGCCTAGATAATCTCATAATTATTCGCTTTTCTATCAATTGCTCGATAGTAATTTGTTCACTCACCGTAATACTTATGCTATCTTGAGAGAAGCCACTAGTAAAACCTATGGCCCCCGGGTATATCTTTTATCATATAAGCTTTCAATCTACTTTTATTTGCATCTTTACTTTTTCTATCTATATTATAAAATACCAAAAATATATTTATCTTATCATATTATCTCTATCAGATCTCACTTTCGCAAGTGGCCATGAAGGGATTGACAACCCCTTTGTTACGTTGGTAGCGAGTTCTTGTTTGTTTGTGTAGGTGTGTGGGACTTTTGAGGAGCCTCCTACAGGATTGATACCTTGGATCTCAAAAACCGAGGGAAAAACTTACGCTACTATTGTTGCATCACCCTTTCCTCTTCAAGGAAAACCAACGCAAGCTCAAGATGTAGCAAGGAGTTATAGCATGAAATATGAACTCTTAATTATGAAAAATAGAAATATAATCATACAATATCATTGCCTCTTGGGATTATTTCCAACACCAAGTTCATGCACCACCAACATTAGAGCATAAAATGTTTTTTTGCCAATTTCAGGACCAAACTACATCACATTGTAGTTCAAATTTTGGAGAAATTTGATTATTGACTAGAAGTCCACTAAATGGATGGAATATAGAAATAATGCTCTGAAATGATTGAACCTTGGTGAGTGGGCACCCAATATGGCCTACTTTTGATAAAAAATGAAAGGGCCCAATTCTCTAAATTATTTGAGGAACTTCATTCACAAAAATGTCATTTCTGGGACTTGGAAAATGGAAAATTATTTTTAGAAAGGATTAATCGTAATTCCTATGGCAACATTGTGAACAATGATAATACCCACAGTTGTGCCAAATTTGGGCATGTTATCATGGAATATGCCATGTATGTGGCCATGGACATGCCAATATGCCTTAAAATCCATGCAAGTTCCTACTAGATTGGCCATTTTGTGAATGTAGACTTGTTGTATTGCAAGTTTATGATTTTTCCTAGAAAGTATTGCACGTAAGAAGGCTGCTTGCTAATGCATTTGAATTTTCAAGGCTTTTTTCATTTTCTTTGATTGTTTTCAAAATGGGGTCAAATTTGCAATGTTGACCATTCATACCAAATGTGTTGGAATTTGAACCTTGGTTGTCCCAAGTTCATGCACCACCAACATTAGAGCATAAAAGGATTTTTGTCAATTTCCATGACCAAACTACATCACACTTGTAGTTCAAATTTGGGCAAGTTCTGATAATTGACTAGAAGTCCACTAAATGGATGGAATAGAGCAATAATGATCTGAAACTATTGAAACTTGATTAGTGGGCACCTAAATTGGCCTACTTTTGATGAAAAATGAAAGGGCCAAATTCTCTAAATTATTTGAGGCAGTTCATTCAAAAAAATGTCATTTCTGGGACTTGGAAAATGGAAAATTATTTTTTAAAATAATAATCATAATTCCTATGGAAACATTGTAAATAATGGTAATACCCATAGTTGTGCCAAATTTTGGCATGTTATCATGGAATATGCCATGGATGTGGACATGGACATGGGCATATGCTTTGAAATCCATGCAAGTTCCAACTATATTTGCCATTTTGTGAAGTTTTTTTTAAAACTTGTTGTATTGAGAGTTTATGATTTTTCCCGCAAAGTATTGCACATAAGAAGGATGAATGGAAAGGCATTTGAACTTTTGATGCTTTTTTCATTTTCTTTGATTTTTTTAAATGGGGTCAAACTTGCAATGCTGACCATTCATACCAACTGGATTGGAATTTGAACTTTGGTTGTCCCAAGTTCATGCACCACCAACATTTCAAACACAAAATGATTTTTGTCAACTTTCAGTAACAAACTACATCACACTTGTAGTTCAAATTTGACTAAGTTCTAATAATTCATTGGAAATCGAGTAAATCAATGAAATATAGCAATAATACCCTGAAATTCGTGAAACTTGGTCAGTTGACTTCCAATGTAGTCTATTTTCTATCAAAAAAATGAAAAGACCCAATTTCATAACTTATTTCAAGAACTTTCTTCACAAAATGCGGTCTACTTCAATGGCCTTACATTGAACTTTGAAACTCTTCCGGTAACTCGGAAACGCTTCCGGTTTCTGTTGAAACTATTTATAATATTCACACAACCATTTATTGAATATTTAACTCTTAGTCCACTAACACTCAACAGATCTTGATTCCCTTAAGCATGTGACCCTGTAGGTTCGGTAAAACATAGACATGAATAAAACCCGTTTCGTTGAATGACCAATAGCAGAACCGTGGACATCCATATTGATCCCTATGAATACATGAGTGATATTCAAGTGAGCCTTTGGTTATCACGTGCTATTCCTGTTGCTTCGCAATACTTTACAAGACCCAAGGTGAGATATATCGATATCCTCTTAAGTCGTTCTCATGCTCACTATACCGGTCTCTTCGTTATCGGATTTGTTTTTCTTTCTCGGTGACATGTTTTGGCATCCCTGTGACCTAGACACCTTTGTCTGGCCATACGATGATTGATGCCATCACACCGTGAGGGCCCTAAGAATATATCTCCATCGTCGGAGGAGCAAATCTCACTCTTGAGCTATCTAGCCCCTTGTCAAACTTTTCGATGAACTTGTGAGTTGTCATTATGATCACTGACGGTGTCAAAAACGGCGGATCTCGTGTAGGGGGTCCCGAACTGTGCGTCTAGGCAGATGGTAACAGGAGACAAAGGACACGATGTTTTTACCCAGGTTCGGGCCCTCTCGATGGAGGTAAAACCCTACTCCTGCTTGATTAATATTGATGATATGGGTAGTACAAGAGTGGATCTACCACGAGATCAAGGAGGCTAAACCCTAGAAGCTAGCCTATGGTATGATTGTTGTTGTGATTGTTCGTCCTACGGACTAAGACCCTCCGGTTTATATAGACAACGGAGAGGGCTAGGGTTACACAGAATCGGTTACAATGGTAGGAGATCTACATATCCGTATTGCCAAGCTTGCCTTCCACGCCAAGGAAAGTCCCATCCGGACACGGGACGAAGTCTTCAATCTTGTATCTTCGTAGTCTTGGAGTCTGGCGCCGATGATGATAGTCTGTCTATCCGGACACCCCCTAGTCCAGGACTCCCTCAGTAGCCCTCAAACCAGGCTTCAATGACGACGAGTCCGGCACGTATATTGTCTTCGGCGTTGCAAGGCGGGTTCTCCTCCAAATTCCATGTGCCTGCCGAATAGTGTCCGGCTTCCTAATAAATGTTGCGCTCCTCGGCTTCTGCGCCCAATAATGGCCCTCTTCCACGTGTCGTACGAATGTGAAAGGCCAGGGTATTTTTATATTTTACCCCCTAGCTGCGCAAATAATCTGCCTATAAGAGAGGCAAGAATCCAGATCCAAATCACACCATCTTCCTTTCGTGAGTACTCACCGGAGCGCTTCTGACCAAAAATCCACTCCATCATGGACCGTCGATGCGGCTCCTCCTCTCGCGCTCCCAGCCCTCAGCCAGGAGATTGGAGGAGATGTTCGGTCCCGCACAACGAGCTGGTGATGCTCCAAGCGGAGGGATACCTTCCTCCGGCCTTTATGGTCCCGGTTCGAGCCGGGCTAGCCACCTACAAAGGTGGAAAGCACGCGGAGAATACCCCCAGTCCCTCTAAAGGAGAGCGGGTGTGTTTCGTCCCTTATCTAATAAGGGGGCTTGGATTTCCCATACATCCATTTCTTCGGGGGCTTCTGGAGTTCTACGGACTCCAGCTTCATCACCTTACGCCCACCTCCATTCTGCACATCACGGGCTTCGTAGCTCTTCGCGAGCTGTTCCTGGGCATCAAGCCCCATTTTGCGCTATGGAAGAGACTATTTTGCCTCGTACCCCGTTCTCACGAGGGGTCAATATATCAAGTGGGCGGAGCCGAAATATGGCGCATCGCCGGGACCGGATATCAATCCGGAACCCCAAAGAAAGCGTCCGAAGGCTGGCCCTCGGAATGGTTTTATGTGGAATACGATCCACTGCCGGACCCAGTTCGGATCGACCTCCCGGTGTCGGGGGTTGGGTGCGACATATGCCAAAGGATGGCTTATCATGGTGGGGGCGAGTAGAACATCGCCGGTGCCTGGAAACGGGATGAGGCAAAGACATGCACGCCGGCGGATCTTACCCAGCTTCAGGGCTCTCCGAGGAGACAACACCCCTACTCCTGCTCTGCGGGGTCTCCGCATGATCACTAAGGCAAAGTGAATACAAGGGTGCTCCTAGAGCTGTTTCTGGAGGAAGGAGAAGGCTAGGCTAGTTCTCTCCCTCCTTTGTGTTCTGTCTAATGCTACTGGATGCGAACTCTTTGCATGGGTGTCCCGGGGGGTTTATATAGGCCTATCCCCCAGGGTTACAATGGTAAATCTGGTTGGGCGCGGGTCCCAGCCGTCAGTCTCTCAGGTGTCGTCTTCTCCGCCGACTCCTGGGGCCCGCCGACTGGTGGTTCCTGCCGACTGTCTTGGTACGAGGGCATCAGCCCGCGCCCTTGCCATGGCGGGTCTTGCCACTGCTGCAGACATTGTGGCTGGCTTCTAATGTGAGCTTGGTCATGGGGTTATGGCAATGATCTTTGCCGCTGGGCGATCACTGTGGCCATCCCCCGGTCGCATCTGGTTAATGGCGCGTGGGGCCCGTGGGAGGAGCCGGCCGGCTTTGGGGGGCCGACTCCCAACAGGTCTGACTCTTGGCGCGCCCGCCGTCTTCAATACTCTCGCTGACTGGTAGGCCCTGCCATCTCTGGGCCGTCTGAGACAAGCGTCGTGGTCTGAGGCCCCACCCTGGGGCTCATGTCAGGGCTGGCATGGCAACAGTGCCGCGCCGGGCGGAGATCTCCGTGAGTACGGCGTACTGTGGCCATGCTTGTCTTTAATTACCGGGTGGTTGGGAGTCGCGGGCCGACTCCCCATAGTCGGCTTCTTCGGAGTCGCCTCTGGGACTCGGCCGAGACGAGAGTCGCCTCAGGGACTCGGCTTGTCTCGGAGTCGCCTTCTGGGACTTGGCTTGTCTCGGAGTCGCCTTCTGGGACTCGGCTCATCTTGGAGTCGTCTTCTGGGACTCGATTTATCTTGGAGTCGCCTTCTGGGACTCGGCTTATCTTGGAGTCGCCGTAGGTACTTGAGGGGCGCAGTCTGCCCCGATGTCTTGAAAGGTTCTGGGACTCGGGTTAGCCTACCCGTGGCCCATTACTTCGACAGTAATCCCCGAAGCTGGTGAGGCTCCGAGGTTGATACGTCGTGCGCCTCAACAGTTTCATTCCTTAGATGGGGAAAAGCAAGCTTTGGTGGCCGCCTTCCTCCGAGCCGATTGGCTGGAGTCGGATTCGTCGAGAGCCGGCATGCTCAAACCGTCTTGCCCCTTGGGGGGTTTCACATGTCATGGTGGGAACCAGGCGGCGTGCCTGATACGCCTCCCGCGGTCGCCCGCCTCGGCCCCGTCGCGCGGTGCCACGTGGCAAAGGCAGTCTGCCTGCCCACGCGCGCGATGGGACTGGCCATCAGGCGGGGCCTGCCACTACTGCGCCTCGGCGCGCGAACGGATCCGTTGCAGCCGTGCGGGCGGTTGGGTTTCCCACGACGTTACTGCGCGCAGTAACTTCGTGGGTAAATCGTGGGGGGTGTGGGGTCCTACGCGCAGTTAATCCCACGCCGCCCCATCGGCTTCTCAGCCCGCAGGCCTATAAGTAGGCGGGGGGGGGCTGGACGGGAAACGCACGCGCCCATTCCTCCCTGCTCCCCCGCCTCCTCCTGCTTCTTCTTCCTCCAGCCATTGCCGCACCGCACCGCACCGCTCCGTAGCGATGAGCTCTTCCTCCGCCGCCACGGCTCCCGCCGTGCGTTCCGGTGTTTGGGACGGCTCCGAAGTGGATGACGACGCCATTGAGCACCTTCGCAAGACGCACCGGCTCCTCGGCGCGAACTTGGTGCGAGCCCGCGCCCCGCCGGCGGGGGAAATAAGGCCAGCATCGCAGGAGGGCGAGCGGGTCATATTCTGCTCGCACCTTATGCGCGGCCTGGGCCTGCCGGCGAGCGGCTTCCTCCGCTCCTTCTTGGAGTTCAACGGACTCCAGCCGCACCACCTCACCCCCAACACGGTGGTGCTGCTGGCCGCCTTCGCCACCCTGTGTGAGGGTTTCCTCGGCGTTCTCCCCACCATCGAGCTGTGGGGAGAGCTCTTTCAATCCAAGCTCGGCACACACATCACCGGCGTGCCGGCTCAATGCGGCGCCTTCATCGCAATGCGCAGGTCGACTGCCGACAATCCATTCCCCTCCATTGTCACATCCCTAGCTTCTGGCTTTGCACTAGGCTAGCTTCATGTGTGCATCATATTTAAACTTTGCTTAATTTGAAATGGGGATGACAAACCCTAGCACCAAATTAAATCAAATAGGGTCAACCAGAAATATTTTCAATGAACCCAGAATGCTTTTTAGAAAAGTTCATCATTTTTGAATTGGTCTAGAACCTCTGCCAAAATGGTGCACATTTTTCTAGGTCACTCTGGATTTTTGAATTAATGCATTAATTATTTGCATTTGGGCATTTAATTCATATATATTTTTTAATTGCCCAAATAATACTAATAATGTTTGAGGGCTGCTGAAAAATATTTAAACAGTGCCCACAACTTATCTCAGTATTTTTAGGAAAGGTTTAGTATTTTTAATAATTCAAAAACAAAGACAGAAAATAGAAAACTGAAACAAAAGGAAAAGAGAGTTTACCTGAAACGTACCCGCACTCACCTGGGCAGCCCACCTGGCCTGTCCACTTGGCGGCCCAGCCCACCAGGGGCACCGTTGTCTTCAACCTCTGCCTACTGGCAGAGGCGTGTCGACGCGCGCGCGATCGCCGTGGCCACCTCCCTGTCTGCTTCCTCCTTTCCCGGCCCTTCTCGCGACGCCCAGGAGACGTGGACGAAGCCCCGAACCGACCCCCTTCTCCTCTGGTCACTCTCCCCTTCTCCCTTTCGATCTCAAGCTCGGCCGAGCAGGCTCGTCGCCGCCGCTTCGCCATAACCACGGCCACCGTCCACCACTCGCCTCACCGACCAGTCGGAAGGACCACAGGCGTCGTCCTCATCACCTCTGTGAGCCAAGCTACGCCGGACGGCTGCATCACCGGCTACCTCGCCGTCTTCAACCTCGGGGCCGCCCGATCGCCGCCGCCGATTAAATCGTCCCAGCCCGTGCCGAGCCCGCCGAGACCGCCCGTCCGACCCGCTGTGAGCTCCTACGCTGTTCCCCCTTACTTTCGCGCTCGTTTGCCTCGCCTAGACCGTAGTTCCGCCGGAGCCGTGAGCTCCTCGCCGCCGGCGATGATGCAGTCACCGCCACGGTCACTGCAGCCCGTGTCCAAGCACACCAACGTGCTCAGAACCTCTCCGCGCACCCGTAGCCACCACCAGATCCTCCTCCTGAACACCCTAGCGGTGAACTCGAGCACGTCCGAACTCCGGCCGCCGCGCACGTCGCTGCCGCCGTCGACCTAGGCCACCGAAGCCGCTGTTGCGTAGACCACTCGACGCGGACGAGCCTCCCCGTCGCGTAGAGCCCCTCCGCCGCCCATTTGGTAGCCGGAGGGCAAAACCCGAGCCCCTCCGCCGCACCTGTCGTCGCCGGCGTTGAGCCGCCGGCCTGTTTGGGCCATTTGACCGGGGTTTGACCTCCCCCTGTGTCACTGACATGCGGGACCAGCCCGCCTAATTAACCTAGATTAGTTTAAGTTAAAACGCTAACTAACCCAGCTAGTTAGGTTAGTCACTGACACGGAGGACCCACTGGTCAGTTTGACCTGGGCTGCCCGTTGACTCGCTTACGTCATGCTGACATAGTGCTGACGCAGTAAATTCTTTTATGGATTTATTTTTATATAGGAAATTTCAGAAAATGCCCAAAACTTCTAAAAATCATATAAAATCAACCGTAGCTCAGAATGAAATAATTTATATATGAAAAATTATCAGAAAAATCCAATCTATCCATCTGTACCATTTTCATGCATGTTAGAACAACTTATGACTACTGTTTAGGACAATTCAATTAAATGGCATTTAAGAAATCACATTTGGAGTTTGAATTTGAACCTAGTGTTCAAACCAACTTCATTTAACATGTTGTTAGCTGCAATAGCTCAATCAACAGCATATTGCCATGTCACATTCATGCATCATATTGTTGCATTTGCATTGATTGTGTTTCCTCTCTGTTGCCGGTAATTGTCCCCCTTGATGAGCGTGTTTCGACGATGAGTTCGATGACACCAATGAAGAGCTATGGTATCTTGAAGTGCCGAGCAAGCAAAACCCCTTGTTCATTCCGACACAGTCCCACTCTCTCGCTCCTGCTCTATTTTACTGCATTAGGACAACAACGATACAAGCTGTTATTTGCTGCGGTAGCTGAACCCTTGTCCTCTGCATGACTGTCATTCCACAATAAATAGATGAAACCCACTAGCATGAGTAGGAGTTGCTTGAGCCTGATGTGCCTACTCATTCATGCTTGTTTGTCATGCCTGCTATTGCTTAGAGTTGTGTCGGTCGATTCATCGGGAATGAATCGGAGGTGTGTGAACATGTCCCTCTTGTTGAGAGCTAAATGTGTGAACACGATTTGGTAAAGGTAGCGGTGAGAGGCCATGTAGGAGTACATGGTGGGTTGTCTCATTGCAGCCATCCTCAGGAACTGAGTTCTGTGTTTGTGATCCATGAACAGTTACTACCACACATTGGGTTCCGGTAACTCGACCCCTCTCGGCTTCTTATTCACACTTGTTCTCTGTCCAGGAGTTGCAACTAGTTTCTGGTGTTTGTAGGTAGTGTTAGTAGTCTACCAAGTGGCACCCGGTACAGGTGGGCTTGGGACAGACTAAACACTGATGTACGGTGTACCAAGTGGCACCGGATGGTGGGCTTGGGAACCTGCTCACATCGTTTGGGGCCGTGGCGACACCCGGCGGATCTCCTTGCGGATGAAACCGAATAGGCGATAAACACTGGACGAGAGACTTGAGTGTTTAGGTAGGCGTGGCCGACTCCCTCGCTGGCTTCCGCTTGAAGGTTGCCGAGGTACATGGCGTGTCTGAGGCGATAAGTGGCGAGCGTGTGTGAAGAAGTACACCCTGCGGGGTTATCATTATCTATTGAATAGCCGGATTCCTCGGATATGGAAACTTGGACCCTTGCATAGTT
The DNA here is from genome assembly GCA_021437245.1 of Aegilops speltoides. Taxonomy (NCBI): domain Eukaryota; kingdom Viridiplantae; phylum Streptophyta; class Magnoliopsida; order Poales; family Poaceae; genus Aegilops; species Aegilops speltoides. The sequence continues at coordinate 407,836,812 of CM038146.1, read as the reverse complement.
CATAGACAAGTGAAAGTGGATACTTTAAAATCGCAAGATAAGCGTGAGTGCTATGGATGGCGTTCTCGTGAGGCGACGGGAGGCGGATCCATAGTGGTGTATTGATATGGTGAATATGTGGACTCGTGTGCGCCACCTCAAAAGAGTTACTTGTAGTCGTAGTTCAGGATAGCCACCGAGTCAAAGCTGGCTTGCTGCAGTTAAACCCCACTACCCCTTTATTGATAATGATGCATATGTAGTTAGTTCTGATGTAAGTCTCGCTGGGTACATTTGTACTCACGTTTGCCTATTTCATGTTTTTGCAGAGAGACTTCAGTCTCGCTAGTAGTTCCACGTGGACTTCGACGTTTAGCTTGTTACCTCAGCTACGATCTTGTGCCCTCGGCAGGATCTGGTAGATAGTCATGCTTCTAAGCCTTTTCCATTTGTAGATGTCTGTACTCAGACATGTTAGCTTCCGCTTGTGCCTTGATTTGTATGCTCTGAATGTTGGGTCATGAGACCCATGTTTGTAATATCTCGCTCCTCGGAGCCTAATGAATAAATACTTGAGTCGTAGAGTCATGTTGTGATGCCATGTTGTATTTGCACATATCGAGCATATTGTGTGTATGTTATTGAAATGCTTGGTATGTGTGGGATCTAACTATCTAGTTGTTTATCTTTAGTAGCCTCTCTTACCGGGAAATGTCTCCTAGTGTCTCCACCGAGCCATGGTAGCTTGCTACTGCTCCGGAACACTTAGGCTGGCCGGCATGTGTCCTTCTTCATTCCTGTGTCTGTCCCTTCGGGGAAATGTCACGCGTTGAGTACCGGAGTCCTGTTAGCCCGCTACAGCCCGGTTTACCGGAGTCCTGCTAGCCCAGTGCTACAACCTGGAACTCACTCGCTGATGACCGACACGTTCGATGCTGGGTCATGGATGCCTGTCCCTGTAAGTTTGTGCCACTTTGGGTTTACGACCAGCCATGTCAGCCCGGGCTCCTTATCATATGGATGCTAGCGACACTATCATATACGTGTGCCAAAAGGCGCAAACGGTCCCGGGCAAAGGTAAGGCGACACCGTGGGGATATCGTGCGTGAGGCCGCAAAGTGATATGAGGTGTTACATGCTAGATCGATGTGATATTGAGTCGGGGTCCTGACAGTTTTGGTATCAGAGCTTGACTGCCTGTAGGATTACCAAGCCAAACTGGTCGAAGTTGAGTCTAGAAATGCTTTAGTTATATGTAAGGGAATTGATTGTGGGATGGAACGTAAGGCTCTTTTTACTCCTTATACCTTATGCCCTTCTGACCTGAGTCAACCTCTTTTTTTCTACGGGGATTAAGAAACTAGGCTTTCTCATCTATCTATCAGGATGACGTGTTACTAATCCATAGACCTATAGAATTGTTAGTTTCAAATCTCAGCTCAGTTTTACTACCTCCATATGTTCATAAATGTTGATCTCGAAACCTTGATATTGTGCTTCGGAGTGGCTATGCCACCATTTCGTAGTATGTCTCCAATCTTTTGAGCATTTACAGCCGTTATGTTTCTCGAGTCATCCCGATTTCTAAACAATCTGATGCACTTGCAAATCCTTTCCCTCTGGTTTTGATGTTCCTTTGGGCGGAGTTAATCACACTAATTGCTGAGTTGAGGTATTCTATTGCCTCGGCGTATATGTTGGAACTATTATTATGACCCTAGGTGTCTTAGGGGATCATCTAGTAATCTAGCCATGATTTGTATCCCAGTGTGATGATTCTGGCCATCAATCTCGAAAGCATCCCGTGATGCCACTTAGTATGTAGGTATTCTACCCGTGGGTTTTGAACCCAATACTCACCCTACTTACTTCATGTTGCTAGTGTTGCTAGTTCCTTTAGGTTATTAGTAACCTTTGTGATAGTCCTCGAGATTCGTGGTATATCCTTCTTCCAATACCATGAACCAATATGGCAGAAGTTCGGGAACCAAAAGGTCACGACCAGTGTGCTCTTGACGAGTTCTCCATTCTATATTGTGACTCTGCCAGTTCTGACCTTCTGCATGGGTTGTCCGGAAGAAATATGTTGAACTCGTTCGACATGCTAATCCATGCATCCACAACTCAGAAAATCATATGTTCTTTTGAGTTGTCCCTCTTTAGTTGTTTTCTAGCCTTGTCTATCAATTGATAGTCAAGAGTATGCGTGCATTCGTTCATCGATGCCTATTACCCTTGTGGTCCGTCAAGCCATTCTATTCCAGGATGACTAGGAGAAACAAACTCCAGAACCTCATCCATATCCAGGATTGGGTCAAAGTAGTTGTAATTCGCAGATCAAAATGCCAATCCAGCTTCCGTGCATTTCTACCTTGAAGTATTACCTTCCTTTTGTCGATTGTCATGAGAATTGCACCACCTCTTATGAATTCTGACGCCGTGATACTTCTCGCCATCATTTTCATTTCTTGGTTCCGTGTTGTTGCAACCGAATGCCGACAGTGAATCATGATGTGTGAACTCAATACTCCTAGCAACTGTGTTGCTTGGTAGTTAATGGAAAATAATTTCATTCTTAGTGTGTTGGTTCTTGAATCATCATTCTAAGATAGATTGTGCTACCTAGTCCTTATTTCGGTGCACTCCTCGATCAATGAGTTAGGAATGTGTCAATCCTTGCTTATATAATCATATCACCTTGCCCGAAAAGCAAGATTGATCTCGAGTTTAGTAACATACCGGTGGTTCGTGATTTTCGAATATCTCCTCGGAAGCATCACCGGGATGTCACTGACCGCTATGTTGAGCTAGTGATCAAGTTGGTTTTCGAAACCACCCTTTCTCCAAGAATCCGTGTTGGATACCCCTGAGCTAGTTGGTCAAGCTAAACAACAACTTGGAGAGTTGGGAGATAAAAGCTGCCTAACTAGTTCATGTTAAGGGATATCTTGTGTGTGTGTTGAAGAAAGATGGTATCTTCATCGATTGACCCTCGTGTTCAGTTAATGGACCTATCATCTTAACCAATCTTTGATTTGAGTATGGGCTATCCTCAAATCGAATCAGAACCAACGATGTTCGTAATGTTGTCGTACTCGTGGATTTTCCTCGAGCATACACCATTATATCTTTTGGGTCTGACCAATACTATCACCTTGTTCACATAATTATGGAATTCCAACTCCCTGGGAATCTAGATAAATTGCTGTTGAGCCCATCGACAACATCCTTGTCTTCTCCATAATTTTGTTGAACATTAAGCTAGTGTTGGAAACTTTTGAAAGCATTTCTTCATGCTAGCTCATGAAGCATATGTTTGGATGTAAGAAGTGACTTCCTCCAGTTCATGTGCATTTGATGCAAGTTGCCACCGTGGATTCGAGAAAGTCGATGTTGCTCTCCTTGGAATCATCCCAAATCAGTCATGCATACGTGCGAAGTATTCTATGGTTTGGTAGATTAATTACCTCCACTCCATATGTGTTCCTAGCACACCAAGCCACCGATTGATTTGTTCTAGGAGAAAAAGCTCCTTCTTAAGACCGGGGCTTATACAAGGACTTGATATCCTCGATGATGGTTCCCAACCTGAACTCGGTAATGTTTTGTTGTAAGACTACTATGTGGTCATGCTTATGCAGGACAACGTGTTCACATGTTTGTAGTGAGAACCAGCTCATGTTTTGGAGCTTGCTATCGTAGTTCATTCCCTGAGATTCTCGCAACGTCATCTCGTCGATTTGTGTTGCAAACTTTCATTTTCTTTCTAGACATGACAAGTTTGGATTGTCCTAGCACCAACCAGTTCTGAATCAAAGGCAGATATGATGGTTGGAACGTTTCCCAAGAACTATAATAGTGGTCTCTCTGTAACCCGGTAAATTGGATGTTGTGGCCAACACACCCAGCCGGAAGACCTATTATTGTAGTTTCTTGATTGAAGAAGTTGGCCACCTCCCCATAAGGACCTCGTAGGATTTACTCCCTAGCTGTGCCTTACGATTTTTGTGTTCCGAAGTCCGACCTTTACTTGATGTTCTAGATGCCAGACCATTTCAAGGAATGGGATACGCTAGTACATCAAGGAGAACATTAGAAGCGGAGTGCTAAATGTCTCTCGGTCGATCATCCAGATTTAGTCCCCTTGGCCCCGCTAAGGTGAAATCTGAGAAAGTGTTGTCTTCCTTTTTATCTGCATCGTCCATCGCTACTCATCATGGTAGTATGTTGTGTTGTCAGCACCCTTGACACGGATGTTGATAAAACCTTGATGAGTATGGAAATGCTCAAGTTCTTGAGAGCACGCACAAGCATTAGGTGCTATCGTAGTTACTAACTGGGATTGCTCTCAATTTCCTCGGTTATGCTATAACTCTTCAAACAGTAGGTTCACTCTCTACTGCTGAGCTTCTCCCCAGCTACTAAAGTCATCCCTTGTGTGGTCCTCAACAAGGTAATCCACATCATCCATTCTGGCCCGAGAATGCTATTCTTTCGGATTCCTTCAAATGATCGATTGTGAGTTGACTTAGGTTGGTATAGAGAGTTTCAATAATCCCTTTCGATAGAGTTTCTTTCTGTCGTCATCATGTTAGATGAAGATCTCGAAAGCAAAGATGTCCAGATCAATTTGGAGAAATGAATCAATATCAACGATGAGGGCAGTTGGATCATGAAGATTATGTTAGTTTGCGTTCGCCCTTCATCTTACCCTACGCTTGAATCTCGGGACGAGATTTTTGTTTAGTGGGGGTGAGTTGTCACATCCCTAGCTTCTGGCTTTGCACTAGGCTAGCTTCATGTGTGCATCATATTTAAACTTTGCTTAATTTGAAATGGGGATGACAAACCCTAGCACCAAATTAAATCAAATAGGGTCAACGAAATATTTTCAATGAACCTGAATGCTTTTTAGAAAAGTTCATCATTTTTGAATTGGTCTAGAACCTCTGCCAAAAATGGTGCACATTTTTCTAGGTCACTCTGGATTTTTGAATTAATGCATTAATTATTTGCATTTGGGCATTTAATTCATATATTTTTTTTAATTGCCCAAATAATACTAATAATGTTTGAGGGCTGCTGAAAAATATTTAAACAGTGCCCACAACTTATCTCAGTATTTTTAGGAAAGGTTTAGTATTTTTAATAATTCAAAAACAAAGATGAAAATAGAAAACTGAAACAAAAGGAAAAGAGAGTTTACAAGCGCACCGCACTCACTGGGCAGCCCACGGCACATCCCACTTGGCGGCCCAGCCCACCGGGGCACCGTTGTCTTCAACCTCGCCCTCTTGGCGGGCGTGTCGGCTGTAGCAGCGATCGCCGTGGCCACCTCCTGTCTGCTTCCTCCTTTCCGGCCCTTCTCGCGACGCCAGAGGCGTGGGCGAAGCCCGAACCGACCCCCTTCTCCTCTGGTCACTCTCCCCTTCTCCCTTTCGATCTCAAGCTCGGCCGAGCAGGCTCGTCGCCGCCGCTTCGCCATAACCACGGCCACCGTCCACCACTCGCCTCACCGACCAGTCGGAAGGACCACGGCGTCGTCCTCATCACCTCTGTGAGCCAAGCTTACGCCGGACGGCTGCATCACCGGCTACCTCGCCGTCTTCAACCTCGGGGCCGCCGATCGCCGCGCCGCCGATTAAATAAATCCACAGCCCGTACCGAGCCCGCCGAGACCGCCGTCCGACCTGGCTGTGAGCTCCTCGCTGTTCCCCTTACTTTCGCGCTCGTTTGCCTCGCCTAGACCGTAGTTCCGCCGGAGCCGTGAGCTCCTCGCCGCCGGCGATGATGCAGTCACCGCCACGGTCACTGCAGCCCGTGTCCAAGCACACCAACGTGCTCAGAACCTCTCCGCGCACCGTAGCCACCACTCAGATCCTCCTCACGAACACCCTAGCGGTGAACTCGAGCGCGTCGAACTCCGGCCGCGCGCGCGCGTCCTTTGCCGCCGTCGACCTAGGCCACGAAGGCATTGCGTGAACCACTCGACGCGGACGAGCCTCCCCGTCGCGTAGAGCCCCTCCGCCGCCCATTTGGTAGCCGGAGGGCAAAACCCGAGCCCTCCGCCGCACCTGTCGTCGCCGGCGTTGAGCCGCCGGCCTGTTTGGGCCATTTGACCGGGGTTTGACCTCCCCAGTGTCAGCGACATGCGGGACCAGCCGCCTAATTAACCTAGATTAGTTTAAGTTAAAACGCTAACTAACCCAGCTAGTTAGGTTAGTCACTGACACGGAGGACCCACTGGTCAGTTTGACCTGGGCTGCCCGTTGACTCGCTTACGTCATGCTGACATAGTGCTGACGCAGTAAATTCTTTTATGGATTTATTTTTATATAGGAAATTTCAGAAAATGCCCAAAACTTCTAAAAATCATATAAAATCAACCGTAGCTCAGAATGAAATAATTTATATATGAAAAATTATCAGAAAAATCCAATCTATCCATCTGTACCATTTTCATGCATGTTAGAACAACTTATGACTACTGTTTAGGACAATTCAATTAAATGGCATTTAAGAAATCACATTTGGAGTTTGAATTTGAACCTAGTGTTCAAACCAACTTCATTTAACATGTTGTTAGCTGCAATAGCTCAATCAACAGCATATTGCCATGTCACATTCATGCATCATATTGTTGCATTTGCATTGATTGTGTTTCCTCTCTGTTGCGGTAATTGTCCCCTTGATGAGCGTGTTTGACGATGAGTTCGATGACACCAATGAAGAGCTATGCTATCTTCGAAGTGCCGTGCAAGCAAAACCCCTTGTTCATTCCGACAGTCCCACTCTCTCGCTCCTGCTCTATTTTACTGCATTAGGACAACAACGATACAATCTGTTATTTTTCATGTAGCTGAACCCTTGTCCTCTGCATGACTGTCATTCCACAATAAATAGATGAAACCCACTAGCATGAGTAGGAGTTGCTTGAGCCCTGATGTGCCTACTCATTCATGCTTGTTTGTCATGCCTGCTATTGCTTAGAGTTGTGTCAGTCGATTCATCGGGAATGAATCGGAGGTGTGTGAACATGTCCCTCTTGTTGAGAGCTAAATGTGTGAACACGATTTGGTAAAGGTAGCGGTGAGAGGCCATGTAGGAGTACATGGTGGGTTGTCTCATTGCAGCCGTCCTCAGGAACTGAGTTCTGTGTTTGTGATCCATGAACAGTTACTACCACACATTGGGTTCCGGTAACTCGACCCCTCTCGGCTTCTTATTCACACTTGTTCTCTGTCCAGGAGTTGCAACTAGTTTCTGGTGTTTGTAGGTAGTGTTAGTAGTCTACCAAGTGGCACCAGTGCAGGTGGGCTTGGGACAGACTAAACCTGATGTACGGTGTACCAAGTGGCACCGGATGGTGGGCTTGGGAACCTGCTCACATCGTTTGGGGCGTGGCGACACCCGGCGGATCTCCTTGCGGATGAAACCGAATAGGCGATAAACTGGACGAGAGACTTGAGTGTTTAGGTAGGCGTGGCCGACTCCTCGCTGGCTTCCGCTTGAAGGTTGCCGAGGTACATGGCGTGTCTGAGGCGATAAGTGGCGAGGCGTGTGTGAAGAAGTACACCCTGCGGGGTTATCATTATCTATTGAATAGCGGATTCCTCGGATATGGAAACTTGGACCCCTTGCATAGTTCATAGACAAGTGAAAGTGGATACTTTAAAATGCGCAAGATAAGCGTGAGTGCTATGGATGGCGTTCTCGTAGGCAGACGGGAGCGGATCCATAGTGGTGTATTGATATGGTGAATATGTGGACTCGTGTGCGCCACCTCAAAAGAGTTACTTGTAGTCGTAGTTCAGGATAGCCACCGAGTCAAAGCTGGCTTGCTGCAGTTAAACCCCACTACCCCTTTATTGATAATGATGCATATGTAGTTAGTTACGATGTAAGTCTTCTTTGGGTACATTTGTACTCATGTTTGCCTATTTTATGTTTTTTGAGAGAGACTTCAGTCTCGCTAGTAGTTCCACGTGGACTTGACGTTTAGCTTGTTACCTCAGCTACGATCTTGTGCCCTCGGCAGATCTCAGTAGATAGTCGAGGCTTCTAAGCCTTTTCCATTTGTAGATGTCGTACTCGAAATGTTAGCTTCGCTTGTGCCTTGATTTGTATGCTTCAATGTTGGGTCATGAGACCCATGTTTGTAATATCTCGCTCCTCGGAGCCTAATGAATAAATACTTGAGTCGTAGAGTCATGTTGTGATGCCATGTTGTATTTGCACATATCGAGCATATTGTGTGTATGTTATTGAAATGCTTGGTATGTGTGGGATCGACTATCTAGTTGTTTATCTTTAGTAGCCTCTCTTCTGGAAATGTCTCCTAGTGTCTCCACCGAGCCATGGTAGCTTGCTGCGCCCGAACACTTAGGCTGGCGGCATGTGTCCTTCTTCGTTCTGTATCGTCCTTCGGGAAATGTCACGCGTTGAGTACCGAGTCTGTTAGCCGCTTCTGCCCGGTTTACCGAGTCTGCTAGCCCGGTGCTACAGCCGGAACTCACTTCGTGATGACCGACACGTTCGATCTTTGGGTCATGGATGCTGTCCTGTAAGTCTGTGCCACTTTGGGTTTACGACCAGCCATGTCAGCCGGGCTCCTTATCATATGGATGCTAGCGACACTATCATATATGTGTGCCAAAAGCATAAGCGGTCCGGCAAAGGTAAGGCGACACCGTGGGGATACCGTGCGTGAGGCCGCAAAGTGATATGAGGTGTTACATGCTAGATCGATGTGATATTGAGTCGGGGTCCTGACATCCATCGCGCTGATCAAATCGGTGAAGATGTGGCAGCGCTCGTACTTCTACGTGAAGAACGTCGCCGCGGAGGGCGACTGGGTCAACCTGCCGCCCTATGAGGCCGGCGCGCCGGCTGGGAGGCTTCCCAGTTGGTCCCACCGGGCCCAGACGTTGACTCCCGCCGGCGCCGCCGCCATCGCGCGACTCCGGGTGCTGACGCAGTCGGAAGGCCTGGTCGGGGCCGGCTTGCTGGCCGCCTTCGTGGCACGCCGAGTCCTCCCTCTCCAAGGCCGACCTCATCGATTAGTCGGATGGCGGCATAAGACCCAGTCGGATGTGCACCTGGGACATGCCCCACGCGGAGGTGGCGAAGATGGTGAATCACATCGCGAACTGCGAGCTCACAGAAGATTGGCAGTTCGGCAAAGAGCCGTACTCGCGTGCCAACCCCCATCCTGCGGTAAGTCGTATATTTTTGCTTTCTGTTTTTCTTTGCAGCCGAATCCGACTTCTGATTTTCTTGGCTTTCTTCGAGTCAGAACCCTCTCATCCCGCCCGCAGCCGGCACCACTGGACAGCCCCGCGACAACGCTCCAGATCGAGCGGAGAGCGATGTCGAGGACCCCGACTTGGGGGCTGCGGCGATGGAGGCCGACGCCGAAGGCGAAGGAGGCGGAGCGGAAGGCGGCCTCCGGCCCTCAGCGACCTTCGCCGACTGGCCCAAAGATGACGCCAAAGGGGAAGTCGTCCCGCGCCGCCAACCCAAAGCCGGCCATCCGGGCGCGAGTTCTTCCGCCGGCTTGACCGGTCAAGTCGGCGCGAAGAAGCGCCGGGCCGTGCCAAGTTCGCTCGGCGGTCGGCCGAAGAAGTTCAAGGGGGCGGCCGCCGCGACCAAGCGGGAGGAGGCGGCCGCGAAGGCCAACCGCTTCCGCAAGGAAGTGAAGAAGCCGCCACTAGTCTCTGCGTAAGCCTTCGCCACCTTTGTCTTGTTTTCTTTGACGAATTCTTTCCGAGTCTTTTTCATTCTGTTTTCTGCTTTAGGGCCCCTCTTTCTCTTGAGAGGGTCGCTGTCCCCTCTGTCATGGGGTCGGCCGAGACGTCCGCCAACACCCAGCGGATTGACCCCGTCGTCGACCTCCGGGAGGCGACGGAGTGCAACGCGCGGGAGAAGCGCGACGAGGAAGAAGCCGACCGCCTGGAGAAGGCATAGGCCGAGAAGGCGGCGGCCTCCGCCCAGAAGAGGTTGGAGGAGGCCGAAGCCGCCGCCGCGACCAAACAGCGGGCCGAGGAGGCCGCGCGCTGCCAATCGGCGTTGCTAGTCGTCCCACTGAGCTCCGCGCCGCCGCCCCCGGAGTTCACGGGGCAGACTGGAGAAGTCGGCGGGGAGCACTCCATCGTGGAGAGGGACAGAGGCGAGGCCTCTGCGTCGGGCACAGCCTCGCCGCCACCGCCACCACCGCCGCATGGCAAGCAGCCGGCAGGCTCTCCAGTGCCGCCGGCTGAGGACGAGGCGGTGGCGAGGCTGCTTCTTCAAGTCGCCTCACCGGCACGCCGCCGTCTTGCGAAGGCGGTCTCGGCGCCGCGCCCCTTGGAAGCCGGCGCCGCCAGCTCGGCCATTCCAGATGCCGAGGCATCAAGTGTTGTGCCCACTGGATGGGTGCGAGGAGGCGGCGACGGTCCGCTGAACCGGGCGCTCCTGGATGTGCAGGCGAAGCTGCGAGCTGAAGGAGAAGCCATCCAGGGCTGCACCAGGGCGCATCTGGCGTCGCGAGCGTCTATCTGATTACGTTTTTCTTTTTTGACTTTTCCTTTTCTCATTTTTCTCTGTGGGGGCGTGCCAGCGCACCCACTGGGTGTAGTCCCCGAACTCAATCTGGCGAGTTCCTCATTTTTGTTTTCGTCTGATTTTTATAACAGGAGTACCACAACCTCCGCGTCACCGCCTACAACCGCAACGTTGAGCGGCTCGAGAAGCGGACTGCCGACTAGTCGGAGAGCCGGAGTAAGTTCTTCTTCTTCTCCGCGAAGGCTGGCGCAGCTGCTGGCTGTGGTTTCGAGATTGGGCCGATCGCTGGCGAGTCGGGCGGATCTTCCAGTGACCTTTGCTGTTGACGACTTAATGTCTTTTCTCTTTGTTTTTCATAGGCCAACGCCGCTCTTCAGGAACAGTTGGGCGAAGTCAGCACTGCCCTTCGCGCCAAGGAGGAGGAGTGCGGCAAGCTCGCCAAAGAGCGCGACTTGCTGGCCGAGCAGTTGGCGGAGCAGAAGGAGCTGCTGAAGGCGGCCCAGGACGAGGTGGGGAGGAAAGAGACCGCCCTCCTGGCCGAGTTCGAGATGGAGCGCTCCTCCTGGACCGATAGGGAGGCGATGCTGACTTCCGGCTTCCACGAGATCGAGGACATCGTCGATGGTGAGTTTCTTTTCTTTCTTTCCTTGAGCTGCCGACTGCAAGTCAGGCCGACTGCTGATTTTCTCTCTGCTTCTTTCTGTTTTGGGCAGACTTCTTCCCTGGCCATTCGCAAGCGGTCAATCGAGCCATCGAGGCTGATCGCGAGATGCGAAGGGCGAATGGCGAGGAGATCGCCGCCAACGCCCCGCTGACCGGTGATGAGCAGCTACTGAGCATTGAGACCCGTCTACGGCCGTCTCATCAACTGCTGCGCCGGCTTCAACGTGCTGGGGCCCAGGCGATCTCGCCCTGTGGCCAGGCATGCCGGCTCTGCGCACCGCCAGTCGAACCACCGACTGGCTGGAGGTCGCGGCCGGCCGTCTGAGGCTTGGAAGGGTTCCTCGGCCCGGGCTGGAGCGCCTGGCCTTGGAATTTGTCAAGGCTTGGTATCGAGGCTGGACTGGACCGGCAGCAGCGTTTGGTTAGAGGCCCAGCAGAATCGGGCGGTGTGGAAGGCGCCCTCATCGAGTGCTGCGGCGGCGATCGCCGACTACACCGACACCAGGGTCTTCGTTTCGGCGGGCCGCGAACGGCGAGGAGGTGCCTCGGAGTGGTTGGGATGAACCCGACTACGGCAAAGACTCGGCGGAGGTGATCGGCTCCAGCACCGAGGAGGAAGACGAGGCGGGGGACGAGGACGAGATGGAGGTGCCAGAAGACGGAGCGGACGACCAGCCTCAGCTCGATCGCGCCTCCAGCAACAAGCCGCGTCCGACTGGGCCGGCTGCCGCAGGAGGCAACCAAGCCAAGACTGCCCAGCCGAACCCACTGACACCGCCGTCTCCGCTGACCCGCCGAACCCGTCTGCTGCTCCTTAGGCTGCCATCTTGTCCTTTCTTTATTTGTTTTCATAGTCTTTGCAGAACTTGTTAATTTGCACAATTCCACCCGTGGGGTGTATTTTGAACTCGGCCAGAGGCCTTTGCTTATGTACATATCTATTTTCCTTCTATCTTTCCTTGCTTATTGCTCTTTTGGATTTTTCCTTGCCGCCTTTCCATAGTTGCCGCTTTGCCAGACGGACAGCCGCTCCGCAGACTGCCGCAAGTCAAATGCTTGGCTACTTTAGGGAAGGCAAGTACTTCACCTTTTTAGAGTTTTTTAACAAGTGGGATAGAAGGCAGAGAGCCGACTACTCGAGAGTCGGCTCTGCAGAGAGAGGCTGGGAGCCGGCTTGGGCTATGCATACGCTTTAGGTCCTTAGCCATTTTTTCGTGTGTGCGCTCGTTCTTGCTTGTTCTCCGCCTACCAGCAGTCGCTCTGCGAGCTGCGGCTTTGACAGGAGATGGCTTGAGCGCAGCACACTACTTGTCCGACTTCAGAAGCATTTCATAGCGCAAGACGGCGAGTCCCCGGGCCGACTAGTTGAACCCGGTGCCAAGCGGCATAACAAAAGAGCAGCATACTCGGAGGCATAATTCTTATCATACAGATAACAAAAAGGGCAGTCCCCGAGCTCGTCTCGGGGGCCCAAAGTCTCGGTACTTTTAACACAAAGGATAGCGTGGTACATACTGCATTAACTGTAAAATCTTCGGAGAAGATTTGCGTTCCATGGCCGTTCTGACTCCTTGCCGGAGTCGTCCCTCTTGCGCGCTCGAGGCTTCTGAGCGGTGATTAGGTAGTAGGAGTCATTGCCTAGCACTTTGCTGATGATGAAGGGGCCTTCCCAAGGCACCGACAACTTGTGTTGGCCGGCTGTTCGCTGAATTAGCCGGAGCACAAGGTCGCCCTCTTGAAACGGTCTCGGCCTGACCTTTCGGTTGTAGTATCGGCGCAGACTCTGCTGGTAGATGCCGGACCGGCTGAGTGCTTCTTCCAGCAGGTCGACGCCGTCTTGACGTGCTTCTTTAGCTTCCTCTTCGGTGTACATGGTGACTCGTGGAGAGTTGAACTCTATGTCCGTCGGGATGACGGCTTCGGCACCGTAGACGAGGAAGAAAGGCGTGAAGGCGGTTGACTTGTTTGGAGTCGTGCGCAGACTCTAGAGGACGGCTGGTAGCTCCTCAACCCAACAGCCGGTCGAACGCTCGAGTGGTTCGACCAGTCGAGGCTTGATGCCGGACAGGATGAGGCCGTTTGCTTGCTCCACTTGGCCGTTTGACTGCGGATGGGCAATGGACGCTAAGTCCAGTCGGACGCCCTGTGTCGCGCAGAAACGAACCAAGGCACCTTTGGCGAAATTTGTGCCGTTGTCGGTGATGATGCTGTGCGGTATGCCATACCGCATCGTGATGTCGGCGACGAAAGTCACTGCAGTCGGACCGTTCAACTTCTTGATGGGCTTTCCTTCTATCCACTTGGTGAACTTGTCCACCGCGACAAGCAAATGAGTTAGGCCACCTTGGGCCGTCTTGAATGGTCCCACCATGTCCAGGCCCCAAACTGCGAAGGGCCAGGCAATGGGGATCGTCTTCAGCGCGGAAGCCGACTGAAGTGGCTTGGAGCGGAACTTCTGGCACCCCTTGCATTTTTTGGACTAACTCTTTAGCCTCTTCCAGGGAAGTCGGCCAAAAGAAACCGTGCCGAAAGGCTTTGGCGACGAGTGCCCTTGAAGCCGCATGGTGGCCGCACTCGCCGTGATGAATGTCTCTGAGAATTGCTTGGCCTTGTTCTGGCTCTACGCAGCGCTGGTAGACACCAGTGACACTGCGCCTGACCAGCTCTCTGTTGACTATGGTGTATGCTGCCGCTCGGCCTTGCACTTGCCGAGCCAAGATCTCATCGGTCGGCAGCTCTCTGTTTACGAGAAATTTGAGGATGGGCTGCACCCACGAGGGTGCTGCTATTTCTTCAACCGCCACCACAGCGGCTTGGACAAGGGTGGCTGGGCTGGGAGGCGGCAGGCTGGAGTCTGCGGCCGCTTGTTGGATTGACGAAGTCCCCGGGCCGACTGGCGCAGTCCCCGGGCCGGGTTCTGAAGTCCCCGGGCCGGCTTCAACTATGATTTTCTTGGGGCCGTCTGCTGAAGCTCTTGAGTCGGATCCGACTTCTTCGGGAGGAGCTGGCACAAATATGGAGTCTGATTCTGGTGAAGGCTTGATAGACGGCTTGAGGAGGCGCTGAAGAGCGACGCCGGAAGGTATTGCTTGACGGGTGGAGCCGACTCGTGCCAAGGCGTCTGCTTGATCATTGTCGTTTCTTGGCACATGAAGCAACTCGCACCCCTCGAAGTATCCGCTGAGTTGCTGCACCAGGAAACGGTAGCTCGCCATGTTTGCATCTCTGGCGTCCCAGTCGCCAGATCACTGCTGGACCACCAAATCGGAGTCGCCATAGCACAGGATCCGGCGAATGCCGAGTTCTTTGGCAAGCCGGAGCCCATTAATGAGTGCCTCGTATTCGGCGACGTTGTTGGAGGCGGCAAAGTGGATCTGCAGCACATACTTGAGCTTGTCGCCTTTAGGGGAGGTGAGGACGACGCCGGCTCCCAGGCCGGTGTGCATCTTGGAGCCGTCGAAATGCATCCGCCAATGGGTGGAGTCGGTGTTTGGCGGTAGTCTTCGGTCTCGCCCCGGTCGGAGGAAGTCGGCCAGCGCTTGCGACTTGGAGGCGGTGCGGGGCTGGTAGTAGATGGTGTAAGGAGCCAGATCTATGGCCCATTTGGCTACTCGGCCGGAGGTGTCTCGGCTTCCAATGATCTCGGCCAACGGAGCCGTGCAAACCACGGTGATTGGATGCTCTTGAAAGTAAGGCTTCAGCTTCTTGGCGGCAAAATGCACACCGTAACACATCTTCTAGTAATGGGGGTAGTTCTGCTTGGAGGTCGATAGTACCTCGCTCAAGTAATATACCGGTCTCTGGACAGGGAGCGCCTTGCCTTCCTCTTTTCGTTCGACTATGATGGTGTCTTGACTACTCGGTGGTGGCGGCGATGTCTGAGGAGCATGGGCTCTTTAGGAGTCGGAGCCGCCAACACAGGGGGAGTAGTCAACATCTTCTTCAGCTGGAGAAATGCTTCATCTGCCTTGTGGTTCCACTCGAAAAAGGTGGTCTTCTTCATCAATTGATACAAAGCCAAAGCTTTCCCGCCCAGCCGACTGATGAATCGGCTGATGGACGCCAAGCAGTCGGTGAACTTCTGCACATCTAACAGTCGGCTAGGTACCTCCATCCTCTCGATGGCCTTGATCTTCACGGGGTTGCACTCTATGCCGCGTTCGGAGACCAGGAAGCCAAGGAGTTGGCCGGCTGGTACTCCGAAAATGCACTTCTCAGGGTTGAGCTTGATCTGGAATTGGCGCAGGTTCTCAAAGGTCTCCTTGAGGTCTTCTAGCAGCATCCCACGCTTCTCCGTCTTCACCACCACATCATCCACGTAGACATGGGCATTCCTGCCGAGTTGCTTGAGGAGGCACTTCTGCATGCAACGCTGAAAGGTGGCGCCGACATTCCTTAAGACGAACGTCATCGTCAGGTAGCAGAAGGCTCCGAATGGCGTGATGAAGGCGGTCTTCAGTCTGTCTGCCGGGTTCAGCTTGATTTGGTGATATCTTGAATATGCATCTAAGAAACTCAGCAGCTCGCATCCGGCTGTGGAGTCTATCACCTAGTCAATTCTTGGCAGGGCAAACGGATCCTTTGGGTAGGCTTTGTTGAGGCTTGTGTAGTCAATGCACATCCACCACTGCTTGTTTTTCTTCAGTACCAAAACCGGGTTTGTCAGCCACTCTGGAAAAAACACCTCCATGATGAAGCCGGCCGCAAGAAGCCCGGCTATCTCCTCTCCAACAACTCTTCTCTTCTCTTCTGACAGGCGGCGCAAGGGCTGCCTGCCGGCTTTCACATCTGGCCTGACATGTAGCTTGTGCTCGGTGAATTCCGTCGGTACACCTGGCATGTCTTTGGGGGACTGAAAGTGCAACTAATCCCCGGGTGGTTTTGGTAATTAATAACAACATATATATCATTGAACTAATCATTTCTTGAGTATATTTCAGAAAGTTCAGTGATATGGGAATGGCAATGACTGATGATGTGGACCCCTCAAAATGCTAAGGAAAACATTGGCAAAAGCTCAAGACTCCATTTTTGGTTTAGTGATCCAAGATCACATTGAGTCCATAGGAAAGCCAATACTATTAAAAGGGGATGAGGTTATGATGATGACCTGGTTGCTCTAAAGTGCTTAGTGATTTATCTCTCAAACAATCAGCAATCTTTCATTCCAACATAAACTCATAAGTAATCTCGGTCCCACCGATTCCAAACTCACCACACCGAGATGAACCACCTCACCATATAGCCAAAACCCTAGAATCTCGGATTTTCCGATTCCAAACTCGGTCATTCGAAATTGGTGTTGCCAAGCTTCAGAACATACGTACTCAAATCGGTGTCACCGAGATGAGAAAGTCGGTCCCACCGAGATTGGCAAACCCTAGACTTTGGAAGAATCGGTCTAACCGAGATTGTATTTTCGGTCCCACCGAAAATCCCAACGTTCACAAGATTTGAACTTTCGGTCTCACCGAGTTGTCAACTTCGGTCTGACCGAGATTGGTCAAATGTGTGTAACGGTTGGATTTTGTGTGGAGGCTATAAATACCCTCCACCTCCTCTTCATTCGTGGAGAGAGCCATCGAAAGAACTACCACTCCTACCTTACATTTACGAGAAGAAAACTACCTACCCTTGTGTTGAGATCAAGTTGCTCCACTCCCACCATATGAAACTTGATTTCTAGTCTTTCCAAGTTGCTTTCCACTCAATCCCTTCCTCCACCACAGCCAAATCGGTGAGGAGAGTTGAGTGTTGGGGAGATTATCATTTGAAGCACAAGAGCAAGGAGTTCATCATCACCAACCCCATCTATTACCTTTTGGAGGTGGTGCCTCCTAGATTGGTTAGGTGTCGCTTGGGAGCCTCCGTCATGATGTGGAGTTGAACCAAGGAGTTTGTAAGGGCAAGGAGATCGCCTACTTCGTGAAGATCTACCCCGAGTAAGGCTAGTCCTCCGTGGGCGTAAGCCATGATGGCATAGACAAGGTTGCTTCTTCGTGGACCCTTCGTGGGTGGAGCCCTCCGTGGACTCAAGCAGCCGTTACCCTCCGTGGGTTGAAGTCTCCATCAACGTGGATTGACGATAGCACCACCTATCGGAACCACGAGAAAAAATTCTCCGTGTCTCCATTGCGTTTGCTCTTCTCCTCCTCTCATTTACTATACATGCAATTTACTTTCCGCTGCCACAACTCTAGAATTGCATGTGTAGGGTGTTACTTGACTTGGTTATCATTGTGAACCTGCTAAGAAACTACTCCAATCAAAAGGCAAAATTTTTAAGTTGTCAAGTAGTCTAATCACCCCCCCTCTAGACATACTTCCGATCCTACAAGTGGTATCAGAGCTTTGGTCTCCATTGGATTGGTTTCCATTGCATTGGACTCCATAAGCTTGGTTTCACAACCTAGGAGAGTATGGCGTCTAGTGAGGGTAATTTTCAGAGAGGTCCTTACTTTGATGGTTCAAACTTTGCTAGTTGGAAGCATAAAATGAAAATGCATATTCTTGGACATAACCCCGCCGCATGGGGCATTATTTGTGTTGGCTTGCAAGGTGAGTTCTTGAGGAAGGAAAAGTACCGGATCGCGAAGCTCTGCGGATGAGTTGCGGATGTTACAGAACAATGCTCAAGCTTGTGACATTCTCTTCAATGCTTTGTGTCCCGAGGAGTTCAACAAGATCAGCCGTCTTGAGAATGCAAAAGAGATTTGGGATACTTTGGTCGAAATGCACGAAGGTACTGAGTCCGTGAAGGAATCAAAGCTAGATGTTCTTCAAGGTCAGCTTGACAAGTTCAAGATGAAGGAAGGTGAAGGAGTCGCTGAAATGTACTCTAGGCTTGCTCTCATCACCAATGAGATGGCAGGCTTAGGAAGCGAGGAAATGACCGACCGATTCATCATCAAGAAGATTCTCAGAGCTTTGGATGGAAAGTATGACACCGTGTGCACTTTGATCCAAATGATGCCAAACTACAAAGATCTCAAGCCTACCGAAGTCATTGGAAGGATTGTTGCTCATGAGATGACACTTAAAGATAAGGAAGAGCTTCACAACAAGTCTAGTGGTGCTTACAAAGCTGCAATTGAAGCTCCCACATCCTCAAGTGACAAGCTAGTTTCCAATGAAGAGATAAGCCTAATGGTGAAGAACTTCAACAAATTCTACAAGAGTAGAAGCAAGGAAAGAAGCTCAAAGTCTAGATCATATGATGAAGGAGATCTTCTAGTCGTGATCGAAACTGCTACAATTGTGGAAGACCGGACACTACTCAAATGAGTGTTCGACTCCCACAAGAGAAGAGAAGAATCTCCGAGAAGAAGAAGCTCAAGAGAAGAGTCGCCTCGAAAAGAGAGAAGGAGTAAAGATGATCGTTATGAACGAAGATCCTCTCGGAGAAGCAAGGATTAGGAAAGGAAAGACAAGTCATCAAGGAGCTACACAAGAAGAAAACATCAAGCTCATGTTGGTGAATGGGTTTCGGCTCCGACTCCGACAATCACTCGAAAGAAGCTATCACTCCAACTCCGAATACTGATCAAGATGAAGGTGTTGCGGTCTTGCTCTCGTATCCTCCAACTCCAACTCCTATGACATATTTGATTCACCAAATGAGGGAATTGGAAGATGCTTCATGGCAAAAGGCCCCAAGGTATCACATCCTGAGTTTATTGACTTTAATAGTGATGAGGATGACTTGCTTGGTGAAGATGAGCTTTTACATGATAAATCTAGTGAGCTTAGTAATGATGAACATGCTAGTAGTCTTTATAGTCGAGATGAGTCGAATGACAATGCTATGAAGGAGATTGAGCGTCTAACTAAAGAACTAAACACTCTTAAGTTAGCTCATGAAACAACTCAAGAAGATCATAGAGAGCTCCTAAGATCTCATGAGAAGCTACGCTCGAGAAGCTCAATCTAGAGCAAGAGCATGAGTTTCTAAAAGCTATCAATGACGATCTTCAAAGAAGAGTTCTTCATATCTTGCCAAACGACTTCTCTTGTCTAATTTCTTGCCACCTATCAAAATTAAGCATGACAAGCATAAGAAAAATTCTTCATCTAGTAGTAACAATAATCATGTTAAATCAAATGTTGTTACTTCTAGTAATTCTCTTGATTCCACTAACAATGTTTCAAGCCAAGTTTCACTTGAGCAAGAAAATAGTCTATTGAAAGGGATTATAGAGAAAGGTGTCTACAAGAGTCTTGCGGAAGCAAGAGCTTTGAGGAAATTGTTCGCAAACAAGGAAGACACAGGAAGAATCAAGGAATTGGTTTTGAGCGAAAGTTCAACGCCGAGGGTGTTGAATGGGAAGAAGGTCAATATTCCACTCCAAAGTTCGTCTCTCAAGAGGAGAAGTATGATCCTACTTCTTCCAATGAGGAACAAGCTCAAGATGACCTTCCACCACAAGACCACAAGCTAAAAGGCAAGGACAAGCTTCAAGAGGAGATTGATACATTCATTGAAGCACCCAAGGCCATGGTCAAGTGGGTTCCCAAGGCAACTTCAAGTTCTACTTCAACGAGCTCAACTACTACCCCAAGGATTCCCATCAAGATGATGTGGATTCCGAAGAAGAAGAACTAGAGAGTTCTTGAGGGTGACTCCGCCAATACACTTCACTCATATTCATTTTGGCAAGGACTTGTGCAATCAACCTCCACATCTTGCACTAGTTCATGGAGTCACAAACCCTCATGTTGGTAAGTCAAGGGACAAGGTAATCATTGCTTTCATGGACATCATCTTGTGTACTTCAATCTATGTCCATGGATACTCTTGTTTGTTCCTTGTGGGACTAACCCATGTAGGTATTGAAAGTGCCGAATCCAAAGGATTGCTCTCAACTCTTGATGATCTTCATCAACATTGAGCATCCACATCTTCAACATCTACATGAAGTCTTCAACGACAACCCAAGGTTAGTTTGACCCTTTAAAGGGGTTCTCACATCAAGGGGAGCTTTGCTCTAAAGAAATGAGCTAAAACATCTCCTAATGATGTGAACACATTAATGCTTTATGGAAAAGTGGTAACCCCACTTGTGCTTAAGCGATGAGTATGACCTATGATCAAATGTTCTCATTTGACTCCTAAGTCAATATACTCATATATAGATGACCTAGTCATCGCCAAATTGTGTGCTGGTTGTTAGTGTTTTGTTTGTGCATGTTTGACACATATTTCATTTGCTATCTTATTGTGTGAGCATGTTGGATGCATGATTTTATCCATTCGAGGACATCCATTTGTTGCTTTGGTCTTTATGGTTTTCTTTCTTTTTGACCAAATGGATGGACAAGAATGCCTAAGTTTTTCCCCTAGCTATCTATGCTTTCTTGTCTCAAACTCTATTCATGCTTATATCACAAACTTTGAACAAGACTTTTTCGGACAGACCGAGTGAGGAGCACTCGGAGCCACCGATCCGTCAAAAGCCTAACTTCCAAAACCTTCTAAGTACTTTCGGTCAAACCGATATATCAAATCGGACGGACCAAATCACTTGATTGATCTAGGTTTTCACCTCGGTGAAACCGAGTTTCAATTTTCGGCGTGACGAAGTGTGTAATCGCACGATTAACCATCTCGGTCCCACCGAAGTTTTCAAACTCGGTCCCACCGACACCAAGAGTATATATACTCGAGGACGAGCGCGTTGATTACCTCTTCAAACGCTTAGCCCTCAAAACTCTTCGCTGCCGTCGCCTTGGTCTACGGATCGTCTCCGCCGTCGCTCAGTCGCCCTCGCGCTGGTCTCCATCGCCGTCAACGGTCCTTCGCACCGCACCGTTGCCGCCGAGTGAAGCTCCACCGCATTGGGTGAGCTTCATCCTCTCGTGTTCAATCGCTGATTCTATGCACGATAGGCATTGCCATGATTCTTGCCAAGTTTGAGATTTCCTATCCAATTGTTTAGATCATAGGACAAATTTCGAGTGAAAATTTTAGGGTTAGGTTTCGCGAACACATCTCGGTGTGACCGATTCTGCATTTTCGGATCGACCGATTTGGCCTCTCGCCATTACCCGCACTTTTCGTGAAACCGAAGTTGTGCAAATCGGTAAGACCAAGTGAAAATTTAGTGAAACCCTAACTGTCTCGGCTAGACGAAACCCATTTCGGTCCAACGAAAGTGGTGTATGTGGTCTGTTTAGACATTTCGGTTTCACGAATTAATAGACTCGGTCGACCGACATGTATTCTGTGAAAACCTAAAACTAAAGTTTGAACTCATTCTTTTGCAAAATCTTCTGCAGTTTGTGATAACTCTTCTATTACGCCCATACCCACTCTATTCACGGGTTGTCGACATATGTCGAAGGAAGTGACAATCGAACAGTGTCCGAGATGCCGGTTGAGATTCCGAGGCAGCTACAAGTCCGAAGCAAGCAGTTTTTCAGATGATGGAGAGAAGCACTCCAAGTGGACTGCCTGCTGCTGCCACCAGGGCCAGGAGGAAGAGAAACTCAGATGAGGAAGATTCAGATTTCATTGCTGAAGAGGAAATAACCTCTAAGCCTAAAAGGCAAGTGGTTGCAAAGAGCTATCAAGGAAAAAATTCAAAGAAAGGCACAACCAAGGTCAAGAAATCCACTGTTGCACAGAAGCTCAGTATGGAAGAAACCTCCAGCAAGGTTAAGAAGACTTTCAAGAGGAAGAGGAAAGTTCATGAAGAGACTGCTGCTGATGATGATGATTCTGATGAGGAAGCACCTCAGCCACCTCAGAAGCAGAAGTTGATGGGTGATGCCATCGAGCGAGGAGCACCTCCTAAAACTAAGGCTTCGCTCCAAAGCAAAGGCAGCCCAAGCCAAACCAGCTGCTAAGCCCAAAAGACTGTGAGAAATATTCCAGCTTGAGAAAAGAAAAAGGACAATGTGCCCTGCAGAATCGATGATGATGCTCATGTTCTGCTCAAGCTAAGAAGCGAAACTGCGATTCATAATGAAGCTCATCCTCGAGCTGAAAACATGAAGGAGAGAAAGGACAAAGGACTCGAGCTATGGAGGCAAACAGATCCATATGCCGGCAGGAGAAGAACAGCAGTTGACCCAAGATTCCACACTAAAGAGCAACAAGACTTTTATGAGACAGTGCTCATGGACAAGAAGCCAATTGTTGCTGACACAAGATATGTTGACTGGAAATACATCGACAGTGAAGAGCACAGAGACTATTTCCCACATGTGCATGAGAGCTTCACTGCTTGTGGGATTGCAGATTTCGTTGGTCAGAAGTTGACTGCCTGGAACGATGAGATGATCATGCAATTCTATGCCACCGCACACTTCTATCCAGATGGCAGGATTGTATGGATGATGTAAGGCGAGATTTCAGTCTGAGTTGAGGAATGGAGAGCATTGCTGAATGCACCTGTTTCAAGGAAGATGACATTGATGTGTATGGCATTCGAAGAAAACCACGAGTCAATGAAGAACATGTATAATGAGGTTGATGAGAAGGACGTAGAGATTTGGAAGCTTGGATCAGTCTACTACCTTGAGCAGGTCTCCCAACCACCAATACCATTCTCGAGGCATACATTGATGCCTAAGTCGGGGACCACCGCATGATAAGAGGGTACTCTATCAACATGCTGCACATTCTAGACCGAAGACACCTTTTAAGGTGATGGACACGATAGTTGAGACTATCAAGAGGACATGACGGTGACCGTAAGAGGTCGTGTGGGTTTGCTCCGCATATTCAGATGCTCATTAATGCCAAGTTTGGCACGGACACCTACATTGGATAGACCCCACTTGCCACTTGCAGCCTGAACATGAGGACAACGAGATTGTGATGATCGAGAATGCTCCCACGTCGTGGAAGGACATGCTAAGTCTGAAGTCGCTAAACAAGCTAAAGCCGAGAAGGAAGCAGAACAAAGCCCAAGAGTGTTGCGAACAACTTCTTGAAGCCACTCAGAGAATTGAGCTACGCCTGCCAGCATAGTGCAATCTCGGAGAGCCTTGAGAGGATCGTTGAGGATAAGTTCCATGCTCGGACGCAAGCTAAATCAAGTGCGTGTCACCGTCAACAAGCTTGATGCAGATATCGAGGAAGCTAAGAGGGAGAAGGCAGAACTTATGAAGGAGATGGAAGGTGACATGGTCCAGGATGACTATGAGCAGCCTGCTGCAGTGCCCACAAAGCCCAGATCAGCTGCTATTCCAGTGTCAGATCCCAGGGCTACCACATCAGCACCTCCTACAGCTCCATCGGCCCAAAGACCAGCCCAAGTATCCACTCCTCCAGCTCCACAGACTTCAGAAGCTTTGCAGATGCAGCCATCTCCACTCCATCGACGCAGACGGAGCCGCCAGCAGAGTCCCGAGTGACGATTAGCTCTATACCTTTCGAACTTTTTGGTAACTTGTTGCCAAAGGGGGAGAAATTGTATAGATCATAGGGCTTCGAGAGAGAGAGTGCTCGTTTTTGCTCTTTCGTTTGCGGTTTTCCTTGAGATACTTACTTTTGAGTTCTTTTGAGATACTCCGTGTGTTTGATACTACGCTTGCTACGTTTGCTCTATCTTGATGAGTGCTTGATCATACCGTGCTTAATGTGTGCTTGATGCTTATCATATTCCATTCATATCTTGTATGATCATTTACTCATGTCTTGGTGATCGGGTGCATGCTATTCGTTCTTATCATTTTGTGCGCTCCACCAAGATGTATGTGACATGGAAGAGTAACCCATGATCCTAATCGATTGTGCATTTGCATTCAAACGCAAATCTTAAATAATGCACAAATTTAGGGGGAGCTCTTGCTTATCACATACTTCTCAAAGCGACGAAGTTATTCATTGATTATATCATTTGTCGAAGCTTTGATCTATATGTTGTCATCAATTACCAAAAAGGGGGAGATTGAAAGTGCAACTAATCCCCGGGTGGTTTTGGTAATTAATAACAACATATATATCATTGAACTAATCATTTCTTGAGTATATTTCAGAAAGTTCAGTGATATGGGAATGGCAATGGTGATGATGTGGACCCCTCAAAATGCTAAGGAAAACATTGGCAAAAGCTCAAGACTCCATTTTTGGTTTAGTGATCCAAGATCACATTGAGTCCATAGGAAAGCCAATACTATTAAAGGGGATGAGGTTATGATGATGACCTGGTTGCTCTAAAGTGCTTAGTGATTTATCTCTCAAACAATCAGCAATCTTTCATTCCAACATAAACTCATAAGTAATCTCGGTCCCACCGATTCCAAACTCAGTCACACCGAGATGAACCACCTCACCATATAGCCAAAACCCTAGAATCTCGGATTTTCCGATTCCAAACTCGGTCATTCGAAATTGGTGTTGCCAAGCTTCAGAAACATTCAGACTCAAATCGGTGTCACCGAGATGAGAAAGTCGGTCCCACCGAGATTGGCAAACCCTAGACTTTGGAAGAATCGGTCTAACCGAGATTGTATTTTCGGTCCCACGAAAATCCCAACGCTCACAAGATTTGAACTTTCGGTCTCACCGAGTTGTCAACTTCGGTCCGACCGAGATTGGTCAAATGTGTGTAACAGTTGGATTTTGTGTGGAGGCTATAAATACCCTCCACCTCCTCTTCATTCGTGGAGAGAGCCATCGAAAGAACTACCACTCCTACCTTACATTTCGAGAGAAAACTACCTACCCTTGTGTTGAGATCAAGTTGCTCCACTCCCACCATATGAAACTTGATTTCTAGTCTTTCCAAGTTGCTTTCCACTCAATCCCTTCCTCCACCACAGCCAAATCAAGTGAGGAGAGTTGAGTGTTGGGGAGATTATCATTTGAAGCACAAGAGCAAGGAGTTCATCATCACCAACCCCATCTATTACCTTTTGGAGGTGGTGCCTCCTAGATTGGTTAGGTGTCGCTTGGGAGCCTCCGTCATGATGTGGAGTTGAACCAAGGAGTTTGTAAGGGCAAGGAGATCGCCTACTTCGTGAAGATCTACCCCAGTAAGGCTAGTCCTCCGTGGGCGTAAGCCATGATGGCATAGACAAGGTTGCTTCTTCGTGGACCCTTCGTGGGTGGAGCCCTCCGTGGACTCGCGCAGCCGTTACCCTCCGTGGGTTGAAGTCTCCATCAACGTGGATTGACGATAGCACCACCTATCGGAACCACGAGAAAAAATTCTCCGTGTCTCCATTGCGTTTGCTCTTCTCCTCCTCTCATTTACTATACATGCAATTTACTTTCCGCTGCCACAACTCTAGAATTGCATGTGTAGGGTGTTACTTGACTTGGTTATCATTGTGAACCTGCTAAGAAACTACTCCAATCAAAAGGCAAAATTTTTAAGTTGTCAAGTAGTCTAATCACCCCCCCTCTAGACATACTTCCGATCCTACAGGGACCATGCAAAGATGTCTCGATTCTCACGGAGAAAATCGACGAGCTTGCCTTCCTATTTACTATCAAGGTTTGTACCCATGACAGTGTACCTCTCACGGTACTCCGGGTCCAAGGGTATCTTCTTGGTCTCTTTGGCTGGCTTAAACGAGCCCTCAGCTTCCGACTCCTTGGGGTCAGGCGACATCTCTGGCTGCTTTCCGGCCATTGCCACGACCCGATCAAGGAGCCGCTTCTCAGCTGCGATCACCAGGGACTCGGCCAGCCGGCTGCTCTCGGCCGCGCAGGTGGACGACTTCCTGTAGTCGCCGGCTACGATCAGAATTCCCTTGGAACTCGGCATCTTCATCTTGAGGTAGGCGTAGTGAGGAACCGCCATGAACTTGGCCAAGGCAGGTCGGCCAAGCAGTGCGTGGTATGGGCTTTCAAGGTCCACTACTTCGAACCAGACCGGCTCTCGGCGGAAATGATCTTTGTCTCCGAAGAGGACGTCTATCAGGATCTTGCCGATTGGTGAGCAGGAAAGGCCGGGTACAATACCATGGAACACAGTCCGGCTGCTCTGCAGCTGTCTTTGCTTGATTCCTAGCTTCTCCATAGTATCTTTGTACAGGATGTTGATGCTACTGCCTCCGTCTATCAGCACTCTCGAAAAGCGGGCGGCCCGCCTGTCAGTGGCCAAGGTGGCACCTAGGACCAGGGCATAGGAACCCGGATTCGGCATCACCTCTGGGTGATCCGCTCTGCTCCAACTGATAGGCCTCTCGGACCAATGCATGAACTCTGGAGTATTTGTTGCCACCGCATTTACTTCTTGCTGCTGCTGCCGTTTGCTGCGTCGATCATCAGCCACACTGGTGAACACCACGTAGGCTCCATGCTCTTCTGGGTACTCGTCTTGCACCGCGCCGACTGGCCGAGCGGCCGGCTGCTGGGGCAGCGGTGGAGGCAGCGGCCCAGCATGCGGCGGAGGAAGGAGGCCGTCTCCCTTGGCGATTCCGGTGAGCCAGTGGCACTTTCGGGTGGTATGATTTGATGGCTTCGCGCCACTGTGGAACTTGCAGGGACCATCCAGAGTCTGCTCATAGGAAAAGGCCGGCAACCAATTGGATTTGCCGCCTTTCTGCCGTTTGGCCGGAAGGCTGCCCCTCCGGCTGTTGATCTTCGACTGTCGCAACCTGCCGACTGTTGGAAGTCGGCGGTTGGGCCTTGCGCTTGTTGTCACTCTGTTGTTGGCGCCGACTGGTGTCTCCAGCCGGGGGTCTGGGAGCCTGAGGGGCCACTTTGCCAACCGCATTGACTTGAATCTCTGTCTTCATGGAGGAGTCGGCCGTGGCGTACTTGTCTGCTATGATCAGCAGTTCGTCGAGGGTTTCTGGCTTGTCGCAGAGGAGCCTGTGCTTGAGGAGGGTGCCTTCTCGGCACCCGGCGGTGAAGTACTCGATAGCCTACACCTCGTGCATGCCCTCGCAGGAGTTCCGAAGCTCGCCCCAGCGCGTGAGGTAGTCGCGTGTTGACTCATCAGGGCCTTGCACGCACAAGGAAAGCTGGCGCGGCTTGGGAGGTCACTTGTACGTGCTCGTGAAGTTGCGGATGAAGGCTTCGGTGAAGTCGACCCAGCTGTTGATGCTGTCGGGCTTCAGACTGTTCAACCATGTCCGGGCCGTGCCCTGGAGCATGAGTGGAACGTACTTCACGGCAACCCGCTTGTTGCCGTTTGCTATGCTGACGGCCGTGGAGTAATCTATCAGCCAGTCTTCCGGCTTCACAGAGCCGGTGTACTTGGGTGTGTCTCGGGGGAGCGTGAACCCTTTGGGGAAGGGCTCGTCTTGGATGCGGGGCCCGAAGCAAGGCGGACCCAGCTCGTCTTCTTCTTCCAGCGCCAGGGATCGGTGGAGTCGGTCGATCCGATGGCGGGCGTTGTTCTCTATGACTCCTTCTCGACGGCCGAGGCGGCCGCCGAGAGTCGGATGCTCAACAGGCGGCGGGGAAACTCGCCGTTCTCTTCTTGGTGGGGGAGGCAGGTAGTCGTCCCGCCGCTCTACTGCTCTCGGACGGCTGTCTTGGTCGCGCTCAATGGTGATGTGAGTCCGACTGCGACTGACAGCCGGCTCCTTTTCTTTCCTTCCGCGGACTCCGCCAGTCGGCGTCCGAGATGTCGCGCCTTGATCTCGGGGGGGAGGCAAATCGTTGTTCGATTCTTTGCAAGCATCCGCGCCGCCGCCGCCGCTTCGCGCAAGAACCGCCGAGGAGCTGCTGGACTCGCTCCGTCATCATGCGGCACTCTTCGCCCTCGAAGTTCTTCAACTCGTCAGTCGCCGCTGGGCAGCGCGGATGTTCTCCGCAGGGGTGGCGTATACGGGGCGTTTAGCCCCGAACAAGTCGGCGATGGTCGCGCCGCGCTGCCGGACCGTGCCTAGGCGGCTCGGCCTAGTTGGAGCCGGCGAGCCGCCCACTGTGCGATCCATTTCGCGCTGGTAGGCTTCTGACAGGCGCCTCATGCTCGCCAGTCTCTTGGCGCCGTCGATGATCTGAAGGCGGCATGTCTCCAGCGTCTCGGCATCTGCGTCCTCTGGAATGGGCGCAGTTAGGTCTTGCAGGGCCGCAGCGAGCGGGTCCTGAGCTTCTTCACCGGAGCGCTCATCGTGACTGATGACAAGCACCTCTGTGATGGCGCTTACGCCACTCTCCTCGTGAGGAAGCGGCTCGTCGTAGACCACCACGTTGGTGGGGAAAGTGTCAAGCGACACGGCGTCGGAGTCGACCAGCATCGGGTCGATGGAGCCTACGGACTCCAAGTCCACGGCAGGCTCGCCGGCGACGTGGAGTTGGTCGAGGAGGCCCGCGAGGAGACTCGGGGCCACCCGTTCTGCGTCGGGACGCAGCTCGCTTGAGAGTCGAACCTCGCCAACAAGTTCGACGAGGCTGCTTTCGCTACAAAGCGGCCTCGGCACCGCCAAGAGGCGTCGATGCTGATTCCATCTGGCGAAGCCCGCCGCTGCGCCGCCAGGAGGAAGAGGGTTCCCGCCCGAACAGATCTCCGGACGACGGTGCACCAGGCCCCACGGTGGGCGCCTAATGTCGGGGGTTGGGTGCAACATATGCCAAAGGATGGCTTATCATGGTGGGGGCGAGTAGAACATCGCCGGTGCCTGGAAACAGGATGAGGCGAAGACATGCACGCCGGCAGATCTTACCCAGCTTCAGGGCTCTCCGAGGAGATAACACCCCTACTGCTTCTCTGCGGGGTCTCCGCATGATCACTAAGGCAAAGTGAATACAAGCGTGCTCCTAGAGCTGTTTCTAGAGGAAGGAGAAGGCTAGGCTAGTTCTCTCCCTCCTTTGTGTTCTGTCTAATGCTACTGGATGCGAACTCTTTGCATGGGTGTCCCGGGGGGTTTATATAGGCCTACCCCACAGGGTTACAATGGTAAATCCGGTTGGGCGCGGGTCCCAGCCATCAGTCTCTCAGGTGCCGTCTTCTCCGCCGACTCCTGGGGCCCGCCGACTGGTGGGCCCCACCGACTGTCCTGGTACGAGGGCATCAGCCCACGCCCGCCTTGTGGCGGGTCTTGCGGCCGCAGACATCTTGTAGTCGGGCTTCTAATGACGCGGGCTTGGTCATGGGGTTATGGCAACAGTGCCGCCGCCTGCGGGCGATCACTGTGGCCATCCCCCGGTCGGATCTGGTTAATGGCGTGTGGGGCCCGTGGGAGGAGCCGGCCGGCTTCGGGGGGCCGACTTCCAACGGGTCCGACTCTCGGCGCGCCCGCCGTCTTCAATACTCTCGCTGACTGGTAGGCCCTGCCGTCTCTGGGCCGTACAGACAAGGCGTTGTGGGTACAGGGCCCCGCCCCAGGGGCTGATGTCAGGGCTGGCATGGCAATAGTGCTGCACCGGGCGGAGATCTCCGTGAGTACGGCGTACTGTGGCCATGCTCGTCATTAATTACCGGGTGGTTGGGAGTCGCGGGCTGACTCCCCATAGTCGGCTTCTTCGGAGTCGCCTCTGGGACTCGGCCGAGACGAGAGTCGCCTCAGGGACTCGGCTTGTCTCGGAGTCACCTTCTGGGACTCGGCTTGTCTCGGAGTCGCCTTCTGGGACTCGACTCATCTTGGAGTCGCCTTCTGGGACTCAGCTTATCTTGGAGTCGCCTCTGGGACTCGGCTTATGTTGGAGTCACCTTCTGGGACTCGACTTATCTTGGAGTCGCCGTAGGTACTTGAGGGGCGCAGTCTGCCCCGATGTCTTGAAAGGTTCTAGGACTCGGGTTAGCCTACCCGTGGCCCATTACTCCGACACCCGGAGTTTAGCAAGGCTCCTCTGAAGAAACGCCTGAGTTGGCGCCCGCGGAGCCCTCAACAGGAGGAAGACAGGAGTGTCCATTATTTGATGGGCCGGATATGGTTGCTGGCCCATTCCGGATTGACCATGATTGGAGTCATGGCTACGTGCATTATGCGAGGGGTGCAGCCGCTCCAATATAGGGGCCACCCCATGTAGGATTTCGACGGGGAGAATGATGCCACCCGTTATGGCCGCAAGGGGCCGGGATCGGCTGCAGATCTGGTGAAGATTCTGTCCGGCCTGTACAAGGGGGAGAAGGAGGACTTCCTCCAAACGAGTCCATTGAATGGATTCTCCATGAATAACCCTCGGAGCTGGGTAAGCGGACGCTTGCTCATACGATCCGTGCTTTCAAAGTTAAGCACCTTACTTTATGATTTTCGACGCAGGAATTGCGCCAGGATGTGGAGGACATACACAGTCCGGCTCCACAACCCGAGGATCCGGGAAGATCCCTTGATCCGGCCTCCGAAGAGGATCCGGATATAAAGGTGGAGCTGATCGACGGGGTGTTCCACCAGCTTAGCATGGACAATGCTCTAGTCGCCATTACGGCTGACTACCCCCGGTTTATCTCCGGCTTCTCAGGTAACTATAACCAGAGCCTTGACACTATTACTTCGTCTGCGCTTATTTCTGACCACCGCATACCAACGGTGTCTCGCAGGAGGTGCCTTCAAGGCGGGAAGCTGATCTCATGCGACCGACCAACCAGGTCGATTCGCCCAGCAAAGGGAAGAGGTGCGGGCGAATTGAAACGTCGCCGCAACGGTATGACATGCCACCGCTTTTAAGAAAAAGGCCCCTGTGAGGTATATTGATGCTCATAACTTCTTCAGGAGAAAGAGCGCTCGCCGGACAGTGCCCGGAGAGGTCGCCAACCAAGCCTCCGCCAGCCAGGCTCCAACACCTGGTCCGGGGGGTAGGCGAGCGCAAGGCGCGAGCCGGATGCTCCTCCAACGGAGGATGCCAACAGGTTGTCCGCCACCAGGTCTGAGGTGGAGAGCGCCATGAATCACAGGCGCCGCCGGATAGTTCTTCGTGACGCGTGTTTCTCCCCTGAGGTGTTGAATGCCTTTAACGCGGGAGACGCGCACCTCCGTGCTGCTCAAGATGGTTTAACCAGAGCCACGGAGAAGTATGTGAAAGACATACGGGTAAGGGATTTTAATAGTTGTATATGCCAGTAGCCCCCGAGACTTAAAGTAGTTACAATAACTGATTTAAGGATCATTTAATATGCAGGATCTTACGGAGAAGAATACCCAATTGTCCCAGGAGCTACAAGAGTGCAAAGCCCAACTTGAGGCCGCACTAGCCGCCGCAGGAGGAGACACAGAGACCCCCTCCGGTAACACATTATTTCAAAAAGATAAGCGGTGTGCGGCGTGCGTATAAGTCTGACAATGATATTGCAGATGTTGCCGGACTGGATCCGGACAAGCTACAGCAACTGCGCCAGCTGAAGGCCGGCGAAAGGGTGCTTATGAAGGTGCAGCAGGAGAGGAACAAACTCCAAGATGCCCACACCCAGCTTGGAGAAGAGCTAAAAGGTGTTCGGGACCAGCTGTCTGGCTCCGTGAAGGAGAATAAGCGGCTTCGTCGCGGCATCTATAGTAAGTGCTTGAACAAACTCTTTTGAAAAGAAGAGTTCGGCGAGGAAGTCGAATTGACAAAAATGTGTCTGTAGGTGTGCTCACAGGTCGCCCTGCGGAGGAAATGCCCGGTTCAACGGGTGATCAACTTCCCGAGCTGCTGCAACTACACGAACGTGTTCGGCAGGCGATGAGCGGCATCGCCCAGGCCTTATGGCCGTCCGTCTCCCTACCCGAGGGTCTTGGAGGGCTTGCGGAGAAGCTTCAGGGAGCACGGCAGCGCTTCCGTCTATGGAAGATATCGGCCTGTCGTCAAGGCGCCAGGGAGGCCTGGGCCATGGTGAAGACGCGGTACAAGAAGGCGGATCCGAACCACATGACCGAGGTCGGACCTGTGGGGCCTGATGGGAAGGAGATCCCTGTGAGCTTAGTGTACGGCCAAGTAGAATTGGCCGCTAAGTATTCCCAACGGGGCTGTAAATTAGAAAGCATGTTAGATGGGATTGAAGATGGGTACAATCAGTCAATGTGAAGATGTATTATTTTTTAAATGACATGTATAATGCCTTCTAGCCGGATTGTAGATCGTTTGTCTTTGCGGACCTTTTCGCTTCAACCTCGGGACCCTAGAGTCCGGAGTGTGTCCAAATACCCTCACGGTTATGAAAAAACCGGGGCATGCATGGAGACCAGGCGTAGGGGTCATTAGTGCTTTATCAGACAAGTGCCCAACTAGTTATGTTATATTACATGGTTAGTAAGAAACATCTTCCAGGGAGAATAGTTCCGTTAGGGGTTCCTTTCCCTGGGAGGCATGCCCTAAAGTGCATGTCCGGACTGGGAAAAGAGCAGAAAAGCATCTAGGGGCAGATAAATGAATAAATAAGAAATCATCTTTCAAGTCACCGACCGAATATTCTCTTAAGAACGCTAACTTTCGGCTTCACCCAGTCTGAGGTACACATCCGGTGACCCGCGAGAATAATCGCAGAGGTGCTCCTTTACCTCCTAGCCGAACAATCGGGAACGTAGGGGTAAGCACAGGAGCCAGGCAACCCAGCTTGGCCAAAATTTAAGTCATATCGATGCATATAATGGTGAATAAAAGGTACATGCGGAAGTTTGACACATGTGTTGGGCATGAAGCCCGTATAAATAAGCTTCTGTTAAAGAAGCCCCCAGGTATAATGAGTGCGAGTGGCACGTCAAGTGTGTGCGAACAATGCACAGATCAGCCCTCAAAGGCTTTATGAAAAGGTGGGGAGAAAAATAGAGAAACAAAAGACAACTGAAGTAAAAAAATGTGGACGGAGGAAGGAGACGAACTCTGAGTCCGGCGCTAGGCGTAGAATCTTCGGAGGCGGGCTGCGTTCCATGGGTTCGGCTCGAGTCGGTTGTCCGATGCATTTCGCAGACGGTATGCTCCGCCGGTCAGGACTTGGTCGATGATGAAGGGACCTTCCCATTTGGGCTTGAGTTTGTCCTTTTTCTTGTCCGGCAGGCGTAGAACTAGTTCGCCAACATTGTAAGTTTTAGCCCGTACTTCTCTGCTTTGATATCTTCGAGCCTGCTGCTGATAGAATGCGGAACGAGCCTTTGCCACGTCGCGCTCCTCCTCCAATGCGTCCAAGCTGTCCTGCCGATCCAACTCGGCTTCTCTTTCTTCGTACATGCGCACTCGAGGTGAGTCATGAATTATATCGCAGGGCAAAACTGCCTCTGCGCCGTATACCATGAAGAATGGTGTGAATCCGGTAGTACGGTTTGGCGAGGTCCGCAGCCCCCAGAGTACGGAGTCGAGCTCCTCTACCCAGCGCGTGTTAGATTCCGTAAGGGACCGCACTAATCTGGGTTTGATGCCGCTCATGATTAGACCATTTGCTCGTTCAACTTGACCGTTGGTTTGAGGGTGATAGACTGAAGCGTAGTCGAGCTTAATGCCCATATTTTTGCACGAGAGTTTAACCTCGTTGGCCGTGAAGTTTGTGCCGTTATCGGTGATGATGCTGTGGGGGACACCGTAACGGTGTACTACCCCGGATATGAAGTCTATCACAGCTCCGGATTCGGCCGTTTTGACTGGCTTGGCCTCTATCCATTTGGTAAATTTGTCCACCATGACCAATAGGTATTTTTGCTTGTGGGTTCCCCCTTTAAGGGGTCCAACCATGTTAAGCCCCCAGACCGCAAATGGCCAGGTGATGGGTATAGTTTTGAGGGCGGTGGGTGGCATGTGGCTCTGATTAGCAAAGAGCTGACAACCGACGCATCGTTGGACTAAGTCCTGAGCATCTTCCCGGGCCGTCGGCCAATAAAATCCTGTACGGAAGGCCTTACCTACAAGGGCCCGGGCTGCAGCGTGGTGTCCGCCTAGTCCGGCGTGAATTTCAGCCAGAAGATTTCGCCCTTCCTCTTCGGAGATGCACCTTTGAAGGACTCCGGTTGCGCTTTTCTTATAAAGTTCCCCCTCATGGACCTTGTAGGCTTTAGCTCGCCGCACTATGCAGTGGGCCTCATTTTGGTCTTCGGGAAGTTCCTGCCTAATTAAGTAGACTAGGAATGGTTCCGTCCACGGGGCAATGACTGCCATTATGTCGTGGGCGGAAGGTGTTATGTCATTGGCTGAGCCACCGGTTGTGTCAGAATGTTCGGTGTTGGGCGCTGCGGTTGGTTCTGGATTGTTGTTTCCGGACTCCTCTTCCCATACTACGGATGGCTTAAAGAGCCGCTCCAGAAGATGTTTGAGGGACGGCGCTGCGTTTTTATGCCGATGCATGCCAACACGTCGGCTGCTGGTTATTATCCTGCTACATGGTGGAATTCGAGTCCTTCAAACCGAGCTGACATTTTTAAGACGGCGCATAAAGTAGGCTGCCATTTTCGGATCTTTGGCGTCAAAGTCTCCGTTTACTTGTGATATTGTGAGGTTTGAATCCCCGCGGACCTCGAGGCATTGAATGCCCATGGAGATTGCCATCCGGAGACCGTGCAGAAGGGCCTCGTATTCGGCTGCGTTGTTGGAGTCTGTGTACATTATTTGAAGTACTTATTGGACTGTGTCTCCGGTTGGGGACGTCAAAACGACGCCACCCCCAAGCCGCCAACATTTTAGAGCCGTCGAAATGCATGATCCAATTGAGTATCGCCGTACTCTTTAGGGAGTTGACTTCAGTCCATTCAGCGACGAAGTCAGCCAAGACTTGCGACTTTATAGCTCGTCGTGGTTTGTAGGTTATGTCAAATGGTAAGAGCTCAATAGCCCATTTTGCAATCTTGCCCGTCGCATCGCGGTTGTTTATGATGTCGTTGAGGGGTACTTCGGAGGCCACTGTTATCGAACACTCTTGAAAGTAGTGTCGCAGCTTCCGGGATGCCATGAACACCGTGTATGCTATCTTTTGATAATGCGGGTACCGGGACTTGCAGGGACTTAAGACAGTGGATACGTAGTACACTGGTTTTTGAAGAGGGAATTTATGCCCTTCTGTTTCTCGTTCGACGACGAGCACCGCGCTTACAACTTGATGTGTTGCCGCGATATATAACAACATGGTTCGCCCAGGTTAGGCGCGGCCAGGACCGGATTTGTTGCCAATATGGCCTTTATTTCTTCGAGTCCGGCAGTGGCAGCATCCGTCCACTCGAAGTGTTTGGTGCGCCTGAGGAGGCGATAGAGGGGCAATGCCTTTTCTCCCAAACGGGAGATGAAGCGGCTTAGAGCCGCCACGTATCCAGTCAATTTTTGTATTTGTTTGAGGTCTTTTGGAATATCCAGTTGTGACAGAGCACGGATCTTGGCTAGGTTTGCTTCAATTCCTCTACCGGATACAATGAAGCCCAGGAGCTTTCCGGCTGGTACGTCGAAAACGCATTTTTCCGGGTTCACCTTAATGTCATATGCTCGGAGGTTGTCAAATGTGAGCCTCAAGTCGTTTACTAGAGTTTCGACGTGTTTGGTCTTGACGACCACGTCGTCTACGTATGCCTCTACTGTTTTGCCGATCTGGGTAGCCAGACATGTCTGAATCATGCGCTGATATGTTGCGCCGGCGTTTTTGAGTCCGAAGGGCGTCGTGTTCAACCAGAATGGTCCGTATGGAGTAATGAATGCCGTTGCGGCTTGGTCCGCCTCCGCCATCTTAATTTGATGGTAGCCGGAGTATGCGTCGAGGAAGCACAATGAATCGTGTCCTGCGGTAGCATCGATTATTTGATCGATGCGGGGAAGGGGGAAAGGATCCTTTGGACAAGCCTTGTTAAGGTCTTTAAAATCGACACATAGGCGCCAGGATTTGTCCTTTTTTGGTACCATTACCAGGTTTGCTAGCCAGTCCGGATGTTTGATGTCTCTGATGAATCCGGCTTCCAATAGTTTGGCTAGCTCCTCTCCCATTGCCTGTCTTTTGGGTTCGGAAAATCGCCGAAGAGCCTATTTGACTGGCTTGAATCCTTTTAGGATGTTTAGGTTGTGTTCTGCCAATCTGCGTGGGATTCCTGGCATATCTGAAGGGTGCCAGGCAAAGATGTCCCTATTCTCCCGAAGGAATTCTCGTAGTGCAGCGTATACATCAGGGTTTAACTGTGCCCCAATGGAGGCCGTCTTTGTTGGGTCCGTTGGATGGACCTCGAATTTGACTATTTAAATCGCTGGTTTAAAAGAGGTGGACTTGGATCTCTTATCGAGTATCACATCGTCCCTGTTCACCGTAGAGCGCAGCGCAGTGAGTTCCTCTGCCGCTAGGGCTTCGGATAGTGCCTCTAGGGCTAATGCGGCTGTCTTGTTTTTGGCGCGGAGTGCTATGTCCGGATCACTGGCAAGGGTGATGGTTCCATTGGGCCTGAGCATTTTAAGCTTCATGTACCCGTAATGGGGTATGGCTTAGAAAATTGTGAATGCCTCTCGTCCTAATAAAGCGTGATATCCGCTGCTGAACGGGGCCACTTGGAACGTGACCTCCTTGGACCTGTAATTGTCCGGCGAGCCGAACACCACATCAAGTGTGATTTTTCTTGTGCAGCGTGCTTCTCGGCTAGGGATTATTCCTCTAAAGGTTGTGCTGCTTCGCTCAATGCGGCTCCAGTCTATTTCCATTTTTTGAAGGGTTTCCTCATAGATGAGGTTTAATCCGCTGCCGCCATCCATGAGTACCTTGGTAAGACGAAAGCCGTCCACTATTGGACTCAGGACCAATGCGGCTGGTGCTCGGGCTGTTCAGAATTTAGGTTCATCGCTGGCGTTGAAGGTGATGGCCGTGTCGCTCCATGGATTTGTTGTTGCTACTTGGTAGACTTCAGCGAGGCTACAGATTGTTCTTTTCCGCATATTATTTGATGCGATAGTCTCGAAGACTGTTAATACCGTACTGGTACTATTGGGGTGGGTCTCCGGGGCTAGAAGCTCTTCGCCACTTTTGGCCACCTGCCGCAGTATCCAACATGCTCGAAGGCTATGAGTTGGAGTGGCGCCCTCTGTACTATGAATTTTACAGGGTCCGCTGAGCCATCCCTCCAGTACGGTTCCGTGCCCTTTATGGGGTTTTTGCTTTTTGGTTCTTGTCCTGGGTGCCTGAGCAAGGTGCACCCTTTTGTTTCGGACTAGAGTTGTGTTCGGAGTCGGATTGTCCCAAAACTTAGTTTTGGTTTTCCGGACACTCTCCATCGCACAGTATTTTCGTACTATGGTTGCTAGGTCGGCGAAGCATGTAATTTTGTGACGACTTACGGCGTTCAAGATTCCCTTGTCCGTGCAATTGTTGCAGAAAATTGAAATTGCATTTTCCTCACGGCAGTCCTTTTTCCTGTCCATAACCAGGAGGAGAGGTTTAAAATGGAGAATGCAAAGAAAGGTTTTCTCCCAATGTCACATGGCACAACATATAGTAAGAATCAATGCCCAAAGACAGTTGATGAGTGAGTGAAGATGAGTGGAGTCCCATATGCCTCGGCAATTGGATCATCATGTATGCTATGATATGCACTAGACCAGATGTCTCTTATACACTAAGTGTTAGTAGCAGATACCAAAGTGATCTTGGATTGGCTCACTAGGCAGCACTTAAAATATTCTTAAGTACCTCAGGAGGACAAAGGACATGCTCCTGGTCCATGGAGAAGACGAAGAACTCGCTTTAAATGGTTACACCGACGCAAGCTTCATGACTGATATAGATGACTATAAGTCTCAATCGGGTTATGTTTTCACCCTTAATGGTGGTGCGGTAGTTTGGAAAAGTTTCAAGCAAAACACTGTTGCGGATTCTACAACAGAAGCAAAGTACATAGCAGCTTCAGAAGCTTCGAAGGAGCCAGTCTAGATCAAGAAGTTTCTTAAAGAAGTTGGTGTGGTCCCAATTGCGATGAAACCAATAGCACTCTATTGTGACAATAGTGGTACCATTGCTTAAGGAAAGTAACTAAGACCCACATGGAGGTTGATAATCCCCAAGTGCAAGGAATCATCGTAGCAATTTCCGAAGGTGGAAGTGATAAGTATGGAGTGTCGAACCGACAAGAAGCTAAAGGTAAGATCAATATTTTCTCAAGTCCTATCTGCCATTGATATGACTCTACGTACACCGAACGTTTGCTTCCATCTAGAAACAAGAAATAAAACTACATTGTGGGTATGAAGAGGATAACTTTGCATGATATCGGAGAACTAAAATATAACATAAAGTTAGAATATATTACTATATATTATAAATAGCGAGTGTGGAATAATGATGGGTTGGTGTGCGGAATTGTCCTAGGCAATTGTTAACAAGATCGGTAGTCGTCATCGCAATTTCATATGAGGGAGAGGCATAAGCTAACATACTTTCTCTTCCTGGATAATATGCACTCACTATTGGAGCTCTAGCAAGCATCCACAACTACTAAAGATCATTAAGGTAAAACACAACCATAGCATTATTAAAGTATCAAGTCCCCTTTATCCCATACGCAATAACCCCCTTACTCGGGTTTATGCTTCTGTCACTCAAGCAACCCACTATAAGTGAATCATGAACGTATTGCAACACCCTACAGCGGGAATCCTTCACATGTGCGCGACACGGAAGGCGCCATAGGACAACACCAAAATAAAACATACAACTCAAACAAATATAAATCATCAATCAACCCAAAAGAAAAAAGAAATCTACTCAAAGCAACATAGGATGGCAACACATCATTGGATCATAATATGTAGCATAAAGCACCATGTTCAAGTAGGGGATTACAGCGGGGTGCAGGAGAGTGGACCGCATAAAAGAGATGAGGATGGTGATGAAGAATGTGATAGTGATGAAGATGATAACAGCGGCGATGGTTACCCCGGTGGCACTCCCGCGCAACCAAGAGAGAGGGGAGAGGGTCTCCCCTTGTGCTTCCTCCTCCATGGCCTCCTGATACATCTCCATCATATCTACTTTTCCAAACACCTTTGCCCTTGTTTTGGACTCTAACTTGCATGATTTGAATGGAACTAACCCGGACTAACGCTGTTTTCAGCAGAACTGCCATGGTGTTATTTTTGTGCAGAAATAAAAGTTCTCAGAATGACCTGAAAATCCACAGAGCAACTTTTTGGAATTAATAAAAAATATTGGCAAAAGAATCAACGTCAGGGGGCCCACACTGTCCCACGAGGTGGGGCGCCCCTAGGGCACGCCCCCTGTCTCATGGCCCCCCTGAAGCTCCACCGACCTCAACTCCAACTCCATATATTCACTTTCACGGAGAAAAAAATCAGAGAGAAAGTTTCATCGCGTTTTACGATACGGAGCCGCCGCCAAGCCCTAATCTCTCTCGGGAGGGCTGATCTGGAGTCTGTTTGGGGCTCCGGAGAGGGGGATTCGACGTCGTCGTCATCATCAACCATCCTCCATCACCAATTTCATGATGCTCATCGCCGTGTGTGAGTAATTCCATCGTAGGCTTGCTGGATGGTGATGGGTTGAATGAGATTTACCATGTAATCGAGTTAGTTTTGTTAGGGTTTGATCCCTAGTATCCACTATGTCTTGAGATTGATGTTGCTACGACTTTGCTATGCTTAATGCTTGTCACTAGGGCCCGAGTGCCATGATTTCAGATCTGAACCTATTATGTTTTCATGAATATATGTGAGTTCTTGATCCTATCTTGCAAGTCTATAGTCACCTATTGTGTGTTATGATCCGTTAACCCCGAAGTGGCAATAATCGGGATACTTATCGATGATGACCGTAGTTTGGGGAGTTCATGTATTCACTATGTGTTAATGCTTTGGTCCGGTACTCTATTAAAAGGAGGCCTTAATATCCCTTAGTTTCCATTAGGACCCCGCTACCACGGGAGGGTAGGACAAAAGATGCCATGCAAGTTCTTTTCCATAAGCATGTATGACTATATTCGGAATACATGCCTACATTACATTGATGAACTGGAGCTAGTTCTATGTCACCCTATGTTATAACTATTACATGAGGAATCACATCCGACATAATTATCCATCACTGATCCAATGCCTACGAGCTTTTCACATATTGCTCTTTGCTTATTTACTTTATCACTGCTACTATTACAATTGCTACAAAACTGCTACTGTTACTTTTGCTACCGTTACCGTTACTTCCATATTACTTTACTACTAAATACTTTGCTGCAGATACTAAGTTATCCAGGTGTGGTTGAATTGAAAACTCAACTGCTAATACTTGCGAATATTCTTTGGCTCCCCTTATGTCGAATCAATAAATTTGGGTTGAATACTCTACCCTCGAAAACGGTTGCGATCCCCTATACTTGTGGGTTATCACCTCCCCCCCTAGATGGGGAGAGGTTCTCCCTCTGGTCCTTGGCCTCCATGGTTATGATGGCCCCCTCTGGGATCCTGCTCCATGGCCTCCGGTGATGATGGCCCCCTCCAGCAGGGTGTCGGAGACGGCCTAGATTGATTTTTCTTGGGTACGGAGGCTTGCGGACCTCCAGATCTAGGTTTATTTCTGAGGTTCTGGTATTTATAGGAATTTTTGGCGTTGATATGTCAAGGGGGTGCACTAGGCAGCGACAAGGTAGGAGCACCCCCCCTGGGGGGTACGGCGCGCCCCCCTACCTTGTCCTCACCATGGGACTCTTCTGGTCCAACTCTTGTGCTTCAGGGTTCTCTTTTGGTCCATCAAAATCACCATAAATTTTTAGCCCATTCCGAGAACTTTTATTTCTACACAAAAAATGACACCACGGTAGTTCTGCTGAAAACAACGTCAGTCTGGGTTAGTTCTAATCAATCATACCAAATCCATATAAAATTGTTGTAAACATGGCATGAATACTTCATAAATTATAGATACGTCAGAGACGTATCAGCATCCCCAAGCTTAATTCCTGCTCTTCCTCGAGTAGGTAAATGATAAAAGTAATAATTTATGAAGTGTGAATGCTAGCATTGTGCATAAATTTGATCAATGATAATTCCATTCACTTTTTCTAGCATCATTATGCATCATAAATAGTAGCTTATCACATAAAACTTCTCATGACAAGTAGGAGCAAGCTATTCACAAGTTAAAGTATAGACCATAAAGTTTCTTGAAAACTAACAAACCATGTTCTTAGTCATCAAACAATTGCAATTCATCTTATTTTGAGGAAGGGTCTATGTAAGAGCTTTGATTTAGCAAATCCCACATACTGAACTATCATATAGTATTCCATGATTGCTACCACTCAAAGCATATTTTTAGAACAAATGGCATCCATTGAACACAGAGAAAGATAGGGGCTTAATGTTTCGCCTCCCAACTTATTTATCATATAGATAATTGTCAACAATAATAATTCATGATCAAATATATTTGAATGTCCATATGTGCTTAGATCTTTCCCCACCACATGATGCTTGCCAACTAAAGAATAATTGAGTTGAAATAAGAAGGAATACTATTGACTCTTGCATAAAAGTAAATACATGAAAGTAAAAGATAGGCCCTTCGCAGAGGGAGCAGAGGTTGTCATGCGCCATTTAATTTTGGATGTGCAAACCCTTAATGCAAAGGAACATCATGTTGTATTGGCCTTTGTGATAGCAACCTTTATTATGCAGTCTGTCGCTTTTATTTCTTTACCATCACAAGTTCGTACAATGCTTATTTTCCCTTACAATCAAAGGTCATACATATTTAGGAGAAATTTTTATTGCTTTTTGCACTGATGACAACTTACTTGAAGGATCTTATTCAATCCATAGGTCGATATGGTGGACACTCATGGCATGAAATGGGGTTTAAGGGTTTTGGATGCACAAGTAGTATCTCTACTTAGTACAAATTTTTTGGCTAGCAAAAGATCCTAAGCAAGCACCACATGTTGGAGGATCCATAACAATATAACTTCTATACAAATATACCCAAACATAACTCATTATGTTGTCTTCTTTGTCCAACTTGAACTAATTTGCTAAAGTTTGAAAATAATTAATGGGGATCCCAATCATAGAATATGTCCAAGATAATATATTTATATGTGAAATCTCTCTTCCTTCAATATTCTTTCATGAATTGTTCAAGTGACCAATGTTGTGTTTCCTAACTTTCAATAAATTTTACCACATATACTTCCTATATTTGAATTCATTACTCCCCATGGGATAAGCATATGAAGCATATATAATTTCAGATTTATGATATTCAATTCATTCATTCATTTACTCATAGGATATAAGTGAAGCACGACAGTAAATGACAAAACCACTCCAGAAAGATATAAGTGAAGATCAATGAGTAGTCAAATAGTTAAATAGCCATGGGAGGACTCTCTCTCGTTCAAGATTTCAGATCCAATGATTTTATTCAAACATCAAGTAAAAGGAAAATACGCTCCAAGCAAAACACATATCATGTGATGAATAAAAATATAGCTTCGAGTAAGGTATACCAATGATTTTTGAAGACGAAAGAGGGGATGCCTTCCGGGGCATCCCCAAGCTCAGGCGCTTGAGTTTTGCTTGAATATTACCTTGGGGTGCCTTGGGCATCCCCAAGCTTAGCGTCTTTCCACTCCTTATTCTCCTCATATCGATATCTCACTCAAAACTTGAAAACTTCAATCACACAAAACTTAACAGACTTCGTGAGATGGGTTAGTATGATAAAGAGCAAACCATCCACTTTGGTACTGTCAAGATAAGATTCATAATTGTTCTCACACAATGCCTACTGTACCATATCATTTCTACAATTTGTATTGAGAAATAGAAGCCATAGAAACTAGAAAACAAGCAAGCTATGCATTGAAAACAGAATTTGTCAAAAACATAATAGTCTGTAATGATATGAATAACAACCATACTTCTGTTACTCCAAAAATTATGAAAAATTAGGACAACCTAGGAAATTTGTATATCAATCTTGTGTAAGAAATTCAGATCAAAAGCACACCTCTGTGATTTTTGAAAGTTACTTTATTGTGCGCAAAAGTTTCTATTTTTCAGCAAGATCAAATCAACTATCACCGTAAGCCATCCCAAAGGTCTTACTTGGCCCAAACACTAATTAAAACACCAAAACAAATTACTAAAGAGGTAATAATGTGCATTTATAGAAAAACAGAACCAAAATCAAAAACATAAAAATAAAAATGGGTTGCCTCCCAACAAGCATTGTTGTTTAACGCCCCTAGCTAGGCATGATATTTTAACGATACTAATTTTGATGATAGTATTATTCATAGCCCAAAAGATATGAGTGAAGTTCATGGAGCATTCTACAATTAATACGAATTAACCAATATCCAAGCTCAAAATATATAAGTGAAGCACATGAAGCATTCAAGCATTCTACAATTAATATGAATTAACCAATATCGAAGCTCAAAATATATAAGTGAAGCACACGAAGCATTCTATAAAGCCATACTCCAAAGATTTAAGTGAAGCACAAAGAGCATTCTATAAAGCCATACTCAAAAGATTTAAGTGAAGCGCATGAAGCATTCTATAAATTGATGAAGGACTACCTCATACTAGCATGGTGCATAAAGGAAAAGAAAGGAAAAATAAACTCAAAAGACACATATCATGTGAACAAAACAAAAACTAAGGTATATTGATAATTGTTGAGGAATAAAGATGGGATGCCAACTGGGGCATCCCCAAGCTTAGATGCTTGAGTATCCTTGAAATATTTACTTGGGTGCCTTGGGCATCCCCAATCTTGAACTCTTTCCTCTCTTTATTCTTCTCATATTGATAACTCCTCAATCTTCGAACACTTC
Source organism: Aegilops speltoides (assembly GCA_021437245.1). Classification (NCBI taxonomy): domain Eukaryota; kingdom Viridiplantae; phylum Streptophyta; class Magnoliopsida; order Poales; family Poaceae; genus Aegilops; species Aegilops speltoides. The sequence goes on along the minus strand of CM038146.1, from coordinate 407,793,072 downwards.
ATCAACACAAAACTTAACAAAAAGAAACCTTGTGAGATCCGTTAGTATAATAAAGAAAATCATTACCTTTAGGTACTATTGTAAACTCATTCCAATTTCATATTAGCATTATATCTACTGTATTCCAACCTCACCATGGTTCATACCCCCCGATACTACCCATAGATTCATCAAAATAAGTGAACAACACATAGAAAACAGAATCTGTCAAAAACGGGACAGTCTATCGTAATCTGGAAACTTCGTATATTTATCTAACTCCAAAAATTATACAAAATTTGGACAACCTAAAAATTTTGTATATCAGTACTGTGTAAAAATTTCAGAAACTTTTGACGTGCCAGTAAAGAAAATGAAAATTCACGCCCTACAGCCAAAGTTTTTGTTTTTGCACTGCACATAGCAAACAAGCAACCTAATCATCCTAAAACCAAAAATTGGCACATTATTTTTATAATACAATGGATATATACAAGGGGATAATTATTTTTGAGAAACTTCCATGAAAGATTCTACATTGTTTCCATGAGCATGAACACAGGTGTTTAAGGTCGACCCTCACTTCTCCAATACATAACCTTCCAATCACTTCTCTTTTTGAAAAAAAATTAGGCAAAAGAGGCAAGTAATCTTTTTTGTATTTTCACTTTTTAATTTTTTTTGTATTTGCAAATATAGCAAGAATCAATGCCCAAAGACAGTTGATGAGCGAGTGAAGATGAATGGAGTCCCATATGCCTCGGCAATTGGATCCATTATGTATGCTATGATATGTACTAGAACAGATGTCTCTTATGCACTAAGTGTTAGTAGCAGATACCGAAGTGATCCTGGATTGGCTAACTAGATAGCAGTTAAAAATATTCTTAACTACCTCAGGAGGACAAAGGACATGCTCCTGGTCCATGGAGGAGATGAAGAACTCATTTTAAATGGTTACACCAATGCAAGCTTCATGACCGATATAGATGACTATAAGTCTCAATTGGGTTATGTTTTCACCCTTAATGGTGGTGCAGTAGTTTGGAGAAGTTTCAAGAAAAACATTGTTGTGGATTCTACAACACAAGCAAAATACATCGCAGCTTCAGAAGCTTTGAAGGAGGCAGTCTGGATCAAGAAGTTTCTTAAAGAAGTTGGTGTGGTCCCAATTGCGATGAAAGCAATGGAACTCTATTGTGACAATAGTGGTGTCGTTGCTCAAGGAAAGTAACCAAGATCCCACATGGAGACTGATAATCCCCAAGTGCAAGGAAACATCGTAGCAATTTCCAAAGATGGCAGTGATAAGTATGGAGTGTCGAACCCACAAGGAGCTAAAGGTAAGATCAATATTCTCTCAAGTCCTATTTGCCACTAATACGACTCTACGTACACCGAACGTTTGCTTCCATCTAGAAACAAGAAATAAAACTACATTTTGGGTATGAAGAGGATAACTTTGCATGATATCGGAGAACTAAAATATAAAAATAGGTGATGTTAACATAAAGTTAGAATGTATTACATATTTTAAATAGCGAGTGTGGAATAATGATGCGTCGGTGTGCAATTGTCCTAGGCAATTGTTAACAAGATCTGTAGTTGTCATTGCAATTTCATATGAGGGAGAGGCATAAGCTAACATACTTTCTCTTCTAGGATCATATGCACTTATGATTGGAACTCTAGCAAGCATCCGCAACTACTAAAGATCATTAAGGTAAAACCCAACCATAGCATTAAAGTATCAAGTCCCCTTTATCACATACGCAACAACCCCCTTACTCGGGTTTATGCTTCTGTCACTCAAGCAACCCACTATAAGCGAATCATGAACGTATTGCAACACCCTACAGTGGGAATCCTTCATGTGTGTGCGGCACGAAAGGCGCCATAGGATAGCATTACAATAAAACATACAACTCAAACCAATCTAGATCATCAATCAACCCAAAAGACAAAAGAAATCTACTAAAAACATCATAGGATGGCAACACATCATTGGATCATAATATGTAGCATAAAGCACCATGTTCAAGTAGGGGATTACAACGGGGTGCGGGAGAGTGGACCACGTAAAAGAGATGAGTATGGTGATGAAGAAGGTGATGTTGATGAAGACGATCACCGCGGCGATGGTTCCCCCGGTGGCACTCCGGCACCGCCGAGAGAGAGGGGAGAGGACCTCCCCCCTGTGCTTCCTCCTCCATGGCCTCCCCCCTAGATGGGAAGAGGTTCTCCCTCTGGTCCTTGGCCTTGATAGTGATGATGGCCCCGTCCGGGATCCTGCTCCATGGCCTCCGGTGATGATGGCCCCCTCCGGCAGGGTGCCGGAGAGGGCCTAGATTGATTTTTTCATGGCCACGGAGGCTTGCACGGCGGAACTCCCGGTCTAGGTTTATTTCTGGGGGTTTTGGTATTTATTGGAATTTTTGGCTTCACTCTCATGTCAAGGGGGTCAACATGGCAGCGACAAGGTAGGAGCACCCTCTCAGGGGGTAGGGCGTGCCCCCCTACCTTGTCTTCGCCTCGGGACTCTTCTGGTCCAACTCTTGTGCTCCGGGGTTCTCTTTTGGTCCATGTAAAATCACCGTAAATTTTCAGCCCATTCCGAGAACATCTATTTCGGCACAAAAAACGACACGACGGGAGTTCTGTTGGAAACAACGTCAGTCTGGGTTAGTTCTAATGAAATCATACCAAAACCATATAAAATTGTTGTAAACATGGCATGAATACTTCATAAATTATAGATACGTCAGAGACGTATCAGATACTAGGCATATCGAGCGCATGTATCACATTATCCGACAGCATGTCGAGAAGGGTTTTGTGAAAGTTCTCAAGGTTCACATGGATTTGAATGCGTCAAATCTGATGACGAAGGCTCTACCACGAACAAAGCATGAGCAACACTAGATAGCCATAGGTGTTAAAAGAGACTATGTGAACTAGATCCCTAGATGCAATAATATTGTAATTATATTTCCATTATTCATAATTAAGATTTTATATTTCATGCTATAACTTCCATGATCCTGGAATATGTGATTCCGTGATAAACTCATATGCACATGTGTAATGATAAAAACTAAACAATAAGTTCCCAGTCCCGCCTCTAAGACTGGCTCAAGTGTTGTTGGTGATCGTGTTTTCACTGGATAGCCATAATTAAGATTTCTAAGCATTGCAATACCGTTTGTGCTCCGTTTTGTTACTTGCTACCTTGCTGTTTTTTTGTTTTCATATTACAGAAACCTATATCTACTATCCATACTACACTTTTATCGCCATCTCTTCGCCGAACTAGTGCGCATCTACAATTTGCCAATGTATTGGGTGTATTGGGGGCACAAGAGATTTCTTGTATTTGATTGCGGGGTTGTTTGAGAGATAGACCATCTTCATCCTATGCCTCCCACAGATTGACAAACCTTAGGTCATCCACTTGAGGGGAAATTGCTACTATCCTACAAAACTCTACGCCTGGATGCCCAACACAAGTCTATATGAATAAGTTGTGTAGTGGACATCAAGGGCCCTCTTAGTGTGATAGCATCCATCATCTTCTGGCCAGACATAGGTGACTAGGTCACATGGATGCCGGAACATCGCAACAAGAAAGGTGAACAAAACCAGTAACGAGGGGACCGATATAGTGAGCATGAGAATGACTCAACACTACCAGGGAAACCCTTATACACATAATCTTACCAGCAGCACGCTTCAAAACAAGGCACTACTGCTACTTAGCAGTAACGCATGTAGGAAAAACACGCTGCTGAAATCAAAATAGCAGTAGCGCGTCTGTAGAGAGCCGTGCTAATGCTATAATTGCCACGACCTCGCCCCCAGCTAGTTATTGTAGTAGCGCCTTATTTCAAACCACGCTACTACTAGGGCGTTTAGCAGTAACGCGTTTCCCTAAAGTGCACTACTGCTAAAGCCATCCTATCTTCCCCATCCCGTCACCCCCCTCACTCGATCTCACTCTCTCACACACTCACACTCACTCACTCTCCTCCCTCAATCCCCTTGCTCCGGCCGTTGTCCCCCGCGCGCTGCCCTCCCTCGCGCCGGTCCTCCCTCGCCTGCGTCGGCCCTCTTCCCCTGATGTCTTCTATGCAACTTTATTCTTGTAGACTCGTGTTGGGCCTCCAAGCGGAGAGTTTTGTAGGGAAGTAGCAATTTTCCCTCAAGTGGATGACCTAAGGTTTATCAATCCATGGGAGGCATAGGATGAAGATAGTCTCTCTCAAGCAACCTTGCAATCAAATACAAGAAATCTCTTGTGTCCCCAACACACCCAATACAATGCAAATTGCATAGGTGCACTAGTATGCATAGTAGATATGAGTTTTTGTAGAGGGAACAATAAAAAACAGCAAGGTAGTAAATAGTAAAACAGAGCACAAATGGTATTGCAATGATGGAAAATGAGGCCTAGGGTGCATACTTTCACTAGTGCAATCTCTCAACAATGCTAACATAGTTGGATCATATGATTATCCCTCAAAGTGCAATAAAGAATCACTCCCAAGTTCCTATTAGCAGAGAACAAAACATAGAATTGTCTGTAGGATACGAAACCACCTCAAAGCTAATCTTTCCGATCAATCTATGTCACATCCCTAGAATTTGTTTGCAGATAGTTGCATAAGCATCCATGCCTCATGTTTAAATTTATTTGAAAATTGAAATAGGGATGCTTAAACCCTAGCACCAAATGAATTCAACTAGGGTCAAAATAAAATCTTTTTCATTGAACTCAAAAATACCCTCTAAAATGTTCAACATTTCTGGTTTGAGGTGGAAGCATCTACCAAAAATGCTTTATATTTTGCAGGACATTTTGGGCTCTGAATTAAATCTTATAGTATTTGCATTTGGGCGTTTAAATGCTATTAAATATTTTAAATGCTCAAATAATCATAAACTAAAATGTTTACTATTGGATATATTCCAAACAGTAGTCATGATTAGTTTCATGATTTTTGGTAATGCCCTGACATTTTTAATAAAGCCCTGAAGTTACAAAAAATAGAAAACAAAAACAATTAGCAGAGAGAGAGAGAACAGCACCTGGGCCTCTTACCTGGCACCCACCAAAGCCACCTGGCTGGCCCAGCTGGCCAGCCCAGCCCACTAGCCTCCCCCCTGTCGTCTTCCTCGCGACAGAAGGACGCAGGCGTGTGCCCGACGCACGCGCGGCCACCTCCTGCTTGCCGACGGAGCCCCTAGACGCGTGGACGACTCCTGCGTGCCGTCCCGATCCCGCTGACCGCTTCGCTCACTCTCCCCCACGGCCCTCTCCCCTCTGCCCCCTCTCACTCGCCCGGACCGAACGCGCCCGTCGCCGCCGACGAGCATTGTCGTGGCCACAGCCACTGCCTCGCCCCGTCGTTGCGCCCAGAGGCTCCGCCTCGACCCCCTCTTCCTCTCCACCGAGCCACGAGGTCCCGGACGCGCTACAACCCCGACACCGCCGTCGTCTTCCCCCTCGGGCTCCGACCACCACCGTCGTTGATTCGCCGCACGCAGGACGCCCCCGAGCCCGCCGAGCTTCTCTCCGACCTCGCAGTGAGCTCCTGATCTGAATCCCTCTCTTCCCCCTCGCGTTTGCGAGCTCTAGGCCATAGCTCCGTCGCGGCCGAACTTCGGCCGCCGCTGACCTTGTCGCCGCTGCCGCTACGGACGCTGCAGTTTGCGCCCGAGCGCGTCATCGTCCTCACCTTGCTCCTAGGAGATGAACGCACCTAGTAGCACGTCTGAAGCCGCACCGTAGCCCTCTAGCCGCTCGAGGCCGAGCTCCGGCCGCCGCCTTGCTCGCCGCGGTTGCCGCTACCGGCCACCCCAGCCACAGCTGCAGCCACCGCTGGACGCGCTGCGTCGCGGCCGTTCCAACAAGACCTGCCGCACGTCCTCCCGACGCCGGAGTTGGCCGGATGGGCATCGCTGCCGTGCTCCGGTTATCGCCGGAGTTAATCCGGTTGACCGTAGGGGTGGGCTGTGATGCGGTAGGCACGTGGCCGGGTAAACCGGGCGCCCGTTTGGTGTCACGGAACCCTGTTCACATCGTTTGGGGCTGTGAGCGAAACCCCGGCCGGATCTCCTCATGGATGGAACCCGAATAGGCGATAAACCTGGACTAGGGACTTGAGTGTTTAGGTAGGTCGTGGCCGACACCCACGTTGGGCTTCCGCTTGAAGGTTGCCGAGTACATGTCGTGTAAACGGCGGTAAGTGGTGAGAGCGTGTGTGAAGAAGTACACCCCTGCAGGGTTAACATCATCTATTCGAATAGCCGTGTCCGCGGTAAAGGACTTCTGGGTTGCCTGTACAGTTCATAGACAAGTGAAAGTGGATACTCCAAAATACGCAAGATAAGTGTGAGTGCTATGGATGGCGTTCTCGTAGGGAGACGGAGTGGATCCATAGTGGTGTATTGATATGGTGAATATGTGGACTCGTGTGCGCCACCTCAAAATATTTATTCACAGTCGTAGTTCAGGATAGCCACCGAGTCAAAGCTGGCTTGCTGCTGTTAAACTCCACCATCCCCTTTGTTGATAATGATGCATATGTAGTTAGTTCTGATGTAAGTCTTCTTTGGGTACATTTGTACTCACGTTTGCCTATTTTATATTTTTGCAGAGAGACCTCGGTCTCGCTAGTAGTTCCGCGTGGACTTGACGTTTAGCTTGATACCTCAGCTACGATCTTGTGCCCTCGGCAGATCTCGGTAGATAGTCGCTTCTAAGCCTTTTTCATTTGTAGATGTCGTACTTTCGGACATGTTAGCTTCGCTTGTGCTTTGACTTGTATGTTTCAATGTTGGGTCGTGAGACCCATGTTTGTAATATCTCGCTCCTCGGAGCCTAATGAATAAATACTTGAGTCGAGGGTCATGTTGTGATGCCATGTTGTATTTGCACATATCGAGCATATTGTGTGTATGTTATTGAAATGCTTGGTATGTGTGGGATCCGACTATCTAGTTGTTTATCTTTAGTAGCCTCTCTTCTTGGGAAATGTCTCCTAGTGTTTCCATCGAGCCATGGTAGCTTGCTACTGCTCCGAACACTTAGGCTGGCCGGCATGTGTCCTTCTTTGTTCTCGTGTCGTCCCTTCGGGAAATGTCACGCGATGAATACCGGAGTCCTGTTAGCCGCTACAGCCCGGTTCACGAGTCTGCTAGCCAGTGCTACAGCCGGATTCACTCGCTGATGACCGACACGCTCGATGTTGGGTCATGGATGCTGTCCTCGTAAGTTTGTGCCACTTTGGGTTTACGACTAGCCATGTCAGCCCGGCTCCTTATCATATGGATGCTAGCGACACTATCATATACGTGTGCCAAAAGGCTAAATGGTCCCGGCAAAGGTAAGGCGACACCGTGGGAATACCGTGCGTGAGGCAAAGAAAGTGATATGAGGTGTTACATGCTAGATCGATGTGGCATTGAGTCGGGTCTGAGCTTTGGTATCGAGCCTGATCATCAGAGGATTACCAAGCCAAACCGGTCAAGTTGAGTCTAGAAATGCTTTAGTTATATGTAGGGAATTGATTGTGGGAAGGGAACGTAAGGCTCTTTTACTCCTTATACCTCATGGCCTTCTGATCTGAGTCATCCTCTTCTCTTCTACGGGGATTAAGAACTAGGCCTTCTCATCTATCTATCAGGATGACGTGTTACTAATCCATAGACTTATAGAATTGTTAGTTTCATATCTCAGCTCAGTTTTACTACTTCCGTATGTTCATAACTGTTGGTCTCGAAACCTTGATATTGTGCTTCGGAGTGGCTATGCCACCATTTTTGTAGCATGTCTCCAATCTTTTTGAGCATTTACAGCCGTTATGTTGTCCGAGTCATCCCAGGTTCCTAAATAGTCTGAAGCATTTGCAAAATCCCTTCCTTCCATTCCGATGTCCCTTTGGGCCAGATTAACCACACTAATCGGTGCGTTGAGGTAATTTATTGCCTTGACATATATGTTGGAGATATTATTATGACCCTGGGTGTTTTAGGAGTCACGTAGTAATTTATCCATGTTATGTGTTCCCAGTGTGATGATTCTGGCCTTTATTCTCGAAAGCATCCCGTGATTCCATTTAGTTAGTAGTCATTCTATTCCTAGGTTTTGAACCCGAGACTCACCCTACTTATCTCATGTTGATAGTATTTGCTCGTTCCTTTAGGATATTAGTAACCTTTGCATTATTCCTCGTGTTCCGTGGCATTTCCTTCTTCCAAATACTATGAACCGCTTATGGCAGAAGTTTGTTGGATCAAAAGATCACAACAGGAGTGCTCTTGATGAGTTCTCCAATTTATATTGTGACTCTGTTAGTTCTACCTTTCCGCATGGATTATCCGGAAGAAATTTATTGAACTTGGTTCGACATACTAATCTATGCATCCACAACTTAGAAAATCATATGTTCCTTTTAGTTGTTCCCCTTTAGTTGTATCCTGACCTTCGTCTATCGATTGATAGTCAGGGGTAGTCGTGCATTCGTGTTCATCGATGCCTTTTACTTCTGTGGTCCGTCAAGCCATTCTATTCGGAGTGACTAGGAGAGACAAACTCCAGTACCTTGTCCATTTCTAGGATTGGGTCAAAGCAGTTGTACTCCGCAGATCAAATTGCTAATCTAGCTTTTGCTCTGTTCTACCTTGGAGTATTACCATCTTTATATCAAGATTGTCATGAGAATTGCACCATTTCTCATGAATTCTTGACGTAGTGATACTTCTCGCCATCATTGTTCACTCCTCGGTTTCCGTGTTATTGTAACCGGAATGCCGACAAGTGAATCGTGGTGTGTGAAATCAATACTGCTAGCAACCCCGTTGCTTGGTAGTAAATGGACACTACTCTCATTCTTAGCGTGTTGGTTATTAAATCATCACTCTAAGAATGATCGTGCTACCTAGTCCTTATTTCCGGTACACTCTCCGATCAATGAGTTAGGATAGTGTCAATCCTTGCTTATTTGATCATATCGTCTTGCCCTGAAAAGCAAGATTCTTCTCGAGCTTAGTGACATACCGGTGGTTCGTGATTTTCTGAATGTCTTCTCGGAAGTATCACCAGGTCGTCACCTGACCGCTATGTTGAGTTCGTGATCAAGTTGGTTTATTCCTATAAACCACCCTTTCTCCAAGAATCCATGTTGGATACCCCTGAGCTAGTCGGTTAAGCCAAACAACAACTTGGAGAGTTGGAAGATAAAGGATTGCCTGGCTTAGTTCACTTTAAGGGATATCTTTTTGTGTGTGTTGAAGAAAGATGATATCCTCATCAATTGATCCTCGAGATCAGTTGCTGTAGCTATTGTCTTGCCAAAAACTTTGATTTGAGTGTGGGCTATTCTCAAATCAAATCAGAACCAACGATGTTCGTAATGCTGTCTTACTCGTGGATTTTCCTCGAGCATACACCATTATGTCTTTTGAGTCTGACCAATACTATCACCTTGTTCACCTAGTTATGGAATTCCATCTCCATGGGAATCTGGATGAATTGTTGTTGAGCCCATCGACAACATCCTTGTCTTCTCCATAATTTTGTTGAACATTAAGCTAGTGTTGGAAAATTTTGAAAGCATTTGTTCATGCTAGCTCATGAAGCATATGTTCGGATGTAAGAAGTGACTTCCTCTAGTTCATGTGCATTTGATGCAAGTTGCCGCCGTGGATTCGAGAAAGTCAATGTTGCTTCCTTTGGAATCATCCCAAATCATTCATGCATACGTGCGAAGTATTCTGTGGTTCGAAGACTTGCAACCTTCATTCTATATGTATTGCTAGCACACCAAGCCACTGATTGAATTGTTCAAGGAGAAGAAGTTCCTTCTTAAGAGCAAGACTTATGCAAGGACTTCGATATCCTTGTTGATGGTTCCCCACCTGAACTCGGTAGTGTTTAATTATAAGACTACTATGTGGCCATGCTTGTCTGGGACAACGTGTTCACATGTTTGTAGCAGAACCAGCTCATGTTTTGGAGCTTGCTATCGTAGTTCATTCCCCTAGAATCTCGCAACGTCATCTCGTCGACTTGTGTTGCAAACTTTCATTTTTCTTTCTAGACTCGATGAGTCTAGATTATTCTGACACCAACCAAATCTGAATCTCAGGCAGATATGATGGTTGGAACGTTTCTCAAGAATTATAATATTGGTCTCTCTGTAACCGGTAAAGTGGATGTCGTGGCCAACACACCCAACCGGAAGACCTGTTATTGTAGTATCTTGATTGAGAAAGTTGGCCATCTCCCCATAAGGATTTCGAGGGATTTACTCCCTAGATGTCCCTTATGGATTTTTGTGTTTCCGAAGTCCGACCTTTACTTGATGTTCTAGATACCAGACCATTTCAATGAATGGGATACGCTAGTACATCAAGGAGAACATTAGAAGCGGAGTGCTAAATGTCTCTCGGTCGATCATCCAGATTTCGTCCCCTTGGCCTCGCTAAGGTGAAATCTGAGAAAGTGTTATCTTCCTTTGCATCTGCATCATCCATTGCTATTCATCATGGTAGTATGTTGTGTTGTAAGCACCCTTGACATGGATGTTGGTAAAACCTTGATGATTATGGAAATGCTCAAGTTCTTGAGAGCACTCACAAGCGCTAGGTGTTATCATCGGCACTAACTGGGATTGCTCTCAGTTCCCTCGGTTATGCTATAACCCTTTCAAACAATGGAATCGCTCTCTACTGTTGAACTTTTCCCCAGTTACTAAAATCATCCATTGTGTTGTTTTCAACAAGGTAACCCACATCATCCATTCTGGCCCGAGTATGTCATTCTTTTCAACTTTATCAAATGATCGATTGTGATTGCCTTATGTTGGTATAAAGAGTCCCAATGATCTATGCATCAAAGGTAATTCTTTTTGCCACTTAAGGGGATATTTCTACGAGTTACCTTCCCTAAGGTCTCTCGTTGTGGTATCATGACAACTATTTTCCTTGCTACTTTGAAATCTCATCAAATTGTTTCTTCCGTCCTTCATGATGTGTGTTTTTCCTCTCAGCTCAAGAGATGTTCTACATCTCATTCCGTGAGTTGATCTTGTGATCATTAAGATGATCCATCCTTGTAGAGTGTCTCTGCCCTCGTGTTGGATGAAGTTCTCTAGAGCAAAGACGTTAAGATCAATTTGAGTCAACAAATCAACAACCTCGAGGAGACAGCTGGATCATGAAGTTTGAGATGCTTAGTGTCCCCTTTGTCTTCTTGCCTCACGTCTTGAATCTCGGGGCGAGATTCTTGTTTAGTGGGGGTGAGTTGTCACATCCCTAGAATTTGTTTGCAGATAGTTGCATAAGCATCCATGCCTCATGTTTAAATTTATTTGAAAATTGAAATAGGGATGCTTAAACCCTAGCACCAAATGAATTCAACTAGGGTCAAAATAAAATCTTTTTCATTGAACTCAAAAATGCCCTCTAAAATGTTCAACATTTCTGGTTTGAGGTGGAAGCATCTACCAAAAATGCTTTATATTTTGCAGGACATTTTGGGCTCTGAATTAAATCTTATAGTATTTGCATTTGGGCATTTAAATGCTATTAAATATTTTAAATGCTCAAATAATCATAAACTAAAATGTTTACTGTTGGATATATTCCAAACAATAGTCATGATTAGTGTCATGATTTTTGGTAATGCCCTGACATTTTTAATAAAGCCCTGAAGTTACAAAAAAAATTGAAAACAAAAACAATTAGAAGAGAGAGAGAGAACAGCACCTGGGCCTCTTACCTGGCACCCACCAAAGCCACCTGGCTGGCCCAGCTGGCCAGCCCAGCCCACTAGCCTCCCCTGCCGCGTCTACCTCGCGATGAAGGATCGGCCTGGCGTGTTCGACGCACGCGCGGCCACCTCCTGCTTGCCGACGAAGCCCCTGGATGCGTGGACGACTCCTGCGTGCCGTCCCAATCCCTCTGACCGCTTCGCTCACTCTCCCCCACGGCCCTCTCCCCTCTGCCCCCTCTCTCTTGCCCGGATCGAACGCGCCCGTCGCCGCCGACGAGCATCGCCATGGTCACAGCCACTGCCTCGCCCCGTCGTTGCGCCCAGAGGCTCCGCCTCGACCCCCTCTTCCTCTCCACCGAGCCACGAGGTCCCGGACGCGCTACAACCCCGACACCGCCGTCGTCTTCCCCCTCGGGCTCCGACCACCGCCGTCGTTGATTCGCCGCACGCAGGACGCCCCCGAGCCCGCCGAGCTTCTCTCCGACCTCGCAGTGAGCTCCTGATCCGAATCCCTCTCTTCCCCCTCGCGTTTGCGAGCTCTAGGCCATAGCTCCATCGCGGCCGAACTCCGGCCGCCGCTGACCTTGTCGCCACTGCCGCTACGGACGCTGCAGTTTGCGCCCGAGCGCGTCATCGTCCTCACGTTGCTCCTAGGAGCCGAACGCACCTACTAGCACGTCCGAAGCCGCACCGTAGCCCTCTAGCCGCTCGAGGCCGAGCTTCGGCCGCCGCCTCGCTCACCGCGGTTGCCGCTACCGGCCACCCTAGCCACAGCTGCAGCCACCGCTGGACGCGCCGCGTCGCGGCCGTGCCAACAAGACCTGCCGCACGTCCTCCCGACGCCGGAGTTGGCCGGATGGGCATCGCCGCCGTGCTCCGGTTATCGCCGGAGTTAATCCGGTGACGAGGTAGATCAGTTAGTGCTAATGACCCTGCTAACTAACCCCCTCTCTCACTGACTATTGGGCCCCACGCCCTTAACTAACACCAGTTTAGTTTCTGTTTAGTTTTATTTAATCACAGTGGCCCCACGCGTCGGCGTTGACCTCGCTGACGTGGCCATTGACTGGCCCCACGTGTCTGTGACCTAGGCAGCACTTGGTCACTGACTTGTGGACCCCGCTGGTCAGGTTTGACCTGGGCTGGCGCCTTTGACCTGCTGACGTCACCCTGACGCAATGCTGACGCATTAATTTAATTACTGGAATTATTCTTATACAGGAAATTCCAGAAAATAGTACAAACTTCGAAAATTCATAGAAATTCAACCGTAACTCCAAATGAGATAAGTTATATATGAAAAATGATCAGAAAAATCCAATCTATCCATCTGCACTTGTTTCATGCATGTTAGAGCAACTTAACCCTGCTGTTTAGATGAAACAAGTTAATGCACCTTTATGACTTCATATATTGGGTTTGCATTTGAATCTTTGGTTCAAATGGACTCATTTCAATCTGTTCTAGTTGCATTAGCCCAAAACACATTCATATTGCCATGTCATAGCATGCATCATATTGTGCGTTGCATTGATTGTGTTTCCTTCTGTGTTGCCGGTATTTGTCCCCTATCGATAGACGTGGTTCCGACGATGAGTTCGATGACACCAATGAAGAACTATATTATCTTCAGAAGTGCCAGGCAAGCAAAACCCCCTTGTTCATTCCGATACAATCCCACTCTCTCGCTTCCTCCTGCTCTCTTTTCTGCATTAGGACAACAACGATTCAATCTGTTACTTGCTGCGGTAGCTGAACCCTTTATCCTTTGCATGACTGTCATTCCACAAGTAAATAGATGAAACCCACTAGCATGAGTAGGAGTTGTTTGAGCCTGTTGTGCCTACTCATTCATGCTTGTTTGTCATGCCTGCTATCGCTTAGAGTTGAGTCGGGTCCGATTCATCGAGGATGAATCGAGGTGTGTGAACATGTCCCACTGTGTGTGAGCTAAGTGTGTGAACACGATTTGGTAAAGGTAGCGGTGAGAGGCCATGTAGGAGTACATGGTGGGTTGTCTCATTGCAGCCGCCCTCGAACTGAGTTCGTGTTTGTGATTCATGATTCAGCTACTACCACGCATTGGGCCCGAAACCAATGGACCCTCTCGGCTTCTTAATCACCCTTGTCCTCTCCGCCCGGGAGTTGCAAGTAGTTTCGTGTTTGTAGTATTTGGAGGCCGTGCGCAGCGCTGACCATAGGGGTGGGCTGTGATGCGGTAGGCACGTGGTCGGGTAAACCGGCGCCTGCTTGGTGTCACGGAACCTGTTCACATCGTTTGGGGCTGTGAGCGAAACCCGGCGGATCTCCTCATGGATGGAACCCGAATAGGCGATAAACCGGACTAGGGACTTGAGTGTTTAGGTAGGTCGTGGCCGACACCCACGTTGGGCTTCCGCTTGAAGGTTGCCGAGTACATGTCGTGTAAACGGCGGTAAGTGGTGAGAGCGTGTGAAGAAGTACACCCCGCAGGTTAACATCATCTATTCAATAGCCGTGTCGCGTAAAGGACTTCGGGTTGCTGTGACAGTTCATAGACAAGTGAAAGTGGATACTCTAAAATACGCAAGATAAGTGTGAGTGCTATGGATGGCGTTCTCGTAGGGAGACGGAGCGGATCCATAGTGGTGTATTGATATGGTGAATATGTGGACTCGTGCGCCACCTCAAAAGAGTTATTCACGAATGTAGTTCAGATAGCCACCGAGTCAAAGCTGGCTTGTCGCTGTTAAACTCCACCATCCCTTTGTTGATAATGATGCATATGTAGTTAGTTACGATGTAAGTCTTCTTTGGGTACATTTGTACTCACGTTTGCCTATTTTATGTTTTTGCAGAGAGACCTCGGTCTCGCTAGTAGTTCCGCGTGGACTTCGACGTTTAGCTTGATACCTCAGCTACGATCTTGTGCCCTCGGCAGGATCTGGTAGATAGTCAGGCTTCTAAGCCTTTTTCATTTGTAGATGTCTGTACTCAGACATGTTAGCTTCCGCTTGTGCTTTGACTTGTATGCTCTCAATGTTGGGTCGTGAGACCCATGTTTGTAATATCTCGCTCCTCGGAGCCTAATGAATAAATATTTGAGTCGTAGGGTCATGTTGTGATGCCATGTTGTATTTGCACATATCGAGCATATTGTGTGTATGTTATTGAAATGCTTGGTATGTGTGGGATCCGACTATCTAGTTGTTTATCTTTAGTAGCCTCTCTTATCGAAATGTCTCCTAGTGTTTCCACCGAGCCATGGTAGCTTGCTTTGCTCCAAACACTTAGGCTGGCCGGCATGTGTCCTTCTTCGTTCTCGTGTGCTGCCGCTTTGGGGAAATGTCACGCGATGAATACCGGAGTCTGTTAGCCCGCCACAGCCGGTTCACGAAGTCTGCTAGCCCAGTGCTACAGCACTGGATTCACTCGCGATGACCGACACGTTCGATGTTGGGTCATGGATGCTGTCCTGTAAGTTTGTGCCACTTTGGGTTTACGACTAGCCATGTCAGCCCGGGCTCCTTATCATATGGATGCTAGCGACACTATCATATACGTGTGCCAAAAGGCGCAAACGGTCCCGGGCAAAGGTAAGGCGACACCCGTGGGAATACCGTGCGTGAGGCCGCAAAGTGATATGAGGTGTTACATGCTAGATCGATGTGGCATTGAGTCGGGGTCCTGACAATCTATCCTAGAGTTCGTACTAAAATAACACAAAGCTATTCTTTTCGATCAATCTAGCCAAGAGTTTGTACTAAAATAACACCATATGACACGCATAAACTAACTCTAATGTCACCGAGATACTCCAAAGTCACCACAAGTATCCCTGAGTTAATTCTACGATATGCATAAACAACTTCATGATCACAATATTCAATCCACACAAAGAACTGCAAGGGGACCCCAAACTTTCTATCAGAGAAAAGATAATAAAAATGTGCATTGATACGTCTCCAACGTATCTATAATTTTTTATTGTTCCATGCTATTATATTACCTGTTTTAGATGTTTATGGGCTTTACTTTACACCTTCATATCATTTTTGGGACTAACCTACTAACCGGAGGCTCAACCCGGATTGCTGTTTTTTTTGCCTATTTCAGTGTTTCGAAGAAAAGAAATATCAAACGAAGTCCAAACGGAATGAAACCTTTGGGAGCGATCTTTTTGGAACAAACACAATCCAAGAGACTTGCAGTGGCCGTCAAGAAGCAGCCGAGGCGGCCACGAGGGTGCATGGCGCGCCCTAGGGGGGTGGGCGCGCCCCCCACCCTCGTGGGCCCCTCGTGGCTCCCCTGACCGACTTCCTTCGCCTATATATATTTGCATACCCTGAAAACATCTAGTAGCACCACGAAACCCTATTTCCACCATCGCAACCTTCTGTATCCGCGAGATCCCATCTTGGAGCCTTCGTCGGCGCTTCGTCGGAAGGGGAATCGACCATGGAGGGCTTCTACATCAACACCATAGCCTCTCCGATGAGTTGTGAGTAGTTTACCACAGACTTTCGGGTCCATAGTTATTAGCTAGATGGCTTCTTCTCTCTATATGATTCTCAATACAAAGTTCTCCTCGATCTTCTTGGAGATCTATTCGATGTAACTCTTTTTTGCAGTGTGTTTGTCGAGATCCGATGAATTGTGGGTTTATGATCAAGTTTATCTATGAGAAATATTCGAATCTCCTTTGAATTCTTTTATGTATGACCGGTTATCTTTGCAAGTTTCTTCGAATTATCAGTTTGTTTGGCCTACTAGATTGATCTTTCTTGCAATGGGAGAAGTGCTTAGCTTTGGGTTCAATCTTGCGGTGTCCTTTCCCAAAGGATGTTAGGGTAGCAAGGCACGATTGTATTATTTCCATCGAGGATAAAAAGATGGGGTTTATATCATATTGCTTGAGTTTATCCCTCTACATCATGTCATCTTTCTTAATGCGTTACTCTGTTCTTATGAACTTAATACTCTAGATGCATGCTGGATAGTGATCGATGTGTGGAGTAATAGTAGTAGATGCAGAATCGTTTCAGTCTACTTGTCGCGAACGTGATGCCTATATACGTGATCATGCATAGATATTCTCATAACTGTGGACTTTTCTATCAATTGCTCGACAGTAATTTGTTCATCCACCATAATACTTATGCTATCTTGAGAGAAGCCATTAGTGAAACCTATGGCCCCCGGGTCTATCTTTTATCATATAAGTTTCCGATCTATCTTTAATATCAATCTTTACTTTCAATCTATATCATAAAAATATCAAAAATATTTATCTCATCTTATTATCTCTATCAGATCTCACTTTCGCAAGTTACCGTCAAGGGATTGACAACCCCTTTATCGCGTTAGTTGCGAGGTTCTTGTTTGTTTGTGTAGGTACGAGGGACTTGCATGGAGCCTCCTACTGGATTGATACCTTGGTTCTCAAAAACTGAGGGAAATGCTTACGCTACTTTTCTACATCACCCTTTCCTCTTCAAGGGAAAACCAGCGCAGTGCTCAAGAGGTAGCATGCATCAACCCCTATGCATAGATTACCCCAATGTCACCGCGAGAATCCGCAAGTTGAGTGGTATAACATACATCAAGTGAATCAATATGATACCCCATTGTCACCTCAAGTATTCATACCGCAAGACATACATCATGTGTTCTCAAATCTGAACATTCTATCCGACATGACAAAACTTCAAAGGGTAAAGATTCAATCCATCACAACAAGAGTACATAGGGTAGAAACATCATATGATCCATCTATGTTAACAAATCCCATGACATATCAAGATCGTGATATCTCGAGATCGCGCGAGAGAGAGATTAAACACATAGCTACTAGTACAAACCCTCGGCCCCTAGGGTGGACTACTCCCTCCTCATCGTGGTGGCCGCCGGGATGATGAAGGTAGCCATCGATGATGATCTCCCCCTTCGGAAGGGTGCCGGAACGGGCTCCAGATAAGTTTTCGGTGGCTACAAAGGCTTGTGGCGGCGGAACTTCCGATCTAGGTTCTCCGTGAGGGTTTTTGGAATATTTGAGAATTTATAGGGAGAAGAGGGGGTGCGGGAGGCCACCGAGGTGGGCACAACCCACCGGGGCGTGCCTGGGGGCCCAGGCGCGCCGTGGTGGGTTTTGCCCCCCTTGAGGCACCCCCCAGGTGCTGCTCTACCCCATTGGTAGTCTTGTGGTCCATAAAAAATCCACGAAAAGTTTTGCGGTGTTTGGAGAACTTTCATTTTTGCACAAAAAACAACACCATTGTAGTTCTGCTGAAAACAACGTCAGTCCGGGTTAGTTCCATGCAAATCTTTCCCTAATAATAAAGCACGGGTTGAGTCTGTTGGGTTCACCGTCGCGACATTTTTTCAGAAAAGTCCTTCTATTTTTATATTCAACCCGCAGTCCCTTTTTAAGTGGATATCTGGAAAACATTTCACTCTTACAAAAAAACCTACATTTTTTAGCATTCAACCCGTGATTCTTTTTAGTGGACAGGCGGACGAGCAGGAAGGACCGGGGCGTCGCCCACGACGCAGACGATACCAGCGGCGGCTTACAGTGGCGCGGTCGACGAGGACTTGCCGGATCTCGCTGGATCTGGTGGGAGATGGCGTGCAGGCGGCGGATCTGGAAGGAAAGCAGCCCGAGCTTGGAGCACGAGGCATGGCGTGGGAGGACAGAAGGAAGGAGATGGGAGGCTGGAGGAAGAGAGATGGGAACAGTGAGGTGCGGCGGTGGTCCTGCTGCTGCTCCTCGCCGGCCATCGGTACGAGGTAGGGCTCGGGTGCACGGAGGCGTCGACCTCGTCGAGTGGATCGAGCGAGTGGGCTAAGTTCTGCTCAAACTACGAAGCAGAATCGAGATCTTGGAAATCATTGTGGTCAGTGAAAGTACTGGGGAAAATAAGGAATTTCCTTTGGAGACTAGCAAAGCACTCAATTCCAACAGAAGATGTGAGGCTACACAGGAAGAT
Source organism: Aegilops speltoides (assembly GCA_021437245.1). Lineage (NCBI taxonomy): Eukaryota > Viridiplantae > Streptophyta > Magnoliopsida > Poales > Poaceae > Aegilops > Aegilops speltoides. The sequence goes on along the minus strand of CM038146.1, from coordinate 407,774,349 downwards.
GGCGACTGCAGATCGATGCCAGATTTGTGGAGCGCAGGATTCATGGCGCCATTCCCTTCTAGAGTGTACTATGGCCCGATGCGTGTGGGCTCTCACGAAGACGATATTTCGCCTATACTACATGCTACAACCGATGGGGACGCCAAGAGATGGATCTTTTCACCGATCGAACTCATGCCGCATGCACTCTTGATCGAATAATGGTGACTTTGTGGGCGATTTGGTTTGGCGCATATAAAGCAATACATGAAGGAATTCTTGAGCCCTCACGCCACTAACTCCTTCATTAACAGTTTTATTGCGGAACTAGAAGTAATCAATGAAGCAAACACGCAACAATTTGGCCAATGTAATGGAGGCCAAGGAGAATGAAGCTATGTATGAATGGAGAGCACCAGGCCCGGGCGTGGCAAAAATACACGTGGATGGGGGTCTGGCGAGGGTAGGGAATGGAGGTTCATCGGCAGCTTTATGCCGGGATCAGGACGGCACATACGTGGGCTCTTCCGCGATGGTATTTAGTGACATTCATGACCCGGCGACTCTAGAAGCGCTTGCATGCAGAGAAGCTATGGCACTGGCGCAAGATCTCTCTCTAAGAAGAATCGTTATCGCATGTGACTGCAAAACAGTGGTGGAAGAGATTCATAAGGGGTCGGCTGGCCTATATAGCGTGATCATCAAGGAGATTGAAGCTTCAGCTAGGGATTTTGATAGCTGTGTTTTTATTTTTGAAAGTCGTGTGTTGAATTTTGAGGCCCATAGTTTGGCCAAGTTTTCCTCGTTGTTAGCAGTGGGTCGCCATGTGTGGCTGGGCTTTCCCCATGACCCGTTTATAATTCCTGTAAACCGAACCCCGTCTTGAATAAAGTGTTGGTTTATCGCTCAAAAAAAACTAAATAGGTTTTTTTTTGACCCCTCCCACCCATGCTTCATCAGTAAAAAACATGCCTCATCCTCTCAGCCTTCTCCGTGCGATCCTTCCCCAGATCTTCTCCTGCTAGTTAGGGCTCCCCAACGCAGGCGCACCTCGGCAGCCATCAAGGCGGCCACTGCCGCCTGCAGGCGGAACGAGGCAGACGAGAACCTCCTGGTAAGGCTTAGCAGCGCGGAGGCGATGTGAGGAGGGGCCGCCACGGTGCCGGTGGTGCGCCCGTTGCTTGTGGTGCTCAGCGAGAACGAGTGCCGGAAGGGGCTAAGCGCCAATGTCTAGTAATAATTTTTATCTTCCCTCAGAAACATAAATTTGTCTTCTTTCAGATGTAGGAATTGATATGGATGAACTTAAAGGTAGAATTTCTAATCTTAATCTTGCAGTGTTCAAGAAGGCGCCCAGAAAATCAGCTGACACCATCCCTTCTCTGGTTATGCACACGGATCAGGAGAGACATATTGGCCGGGGCAGTCTTTAAACCATGAAGCCCTCTCACGGGTCAGACATTGAACACATAATTCTTCTTTTAGACGGTGAATAAAATTTGGGACAATTGCATTTTTGTCCCTAGTTCGTTCCTACCCACGGGTTTTGCCATTACTTTTCGAGCTTGCTCAGTTTTGTCCTTAGATTTTTCTTTGTGGTCGTCCAATTGTCCTTCTGTCATGGCTCCGTTTGGTCAACGCCGTTTGACCACGGCGGAGCGCCGTTTTAGACATTTTTGTCCCTGGTTAAAAACATAAACATTGTCTCTTACATGCGGGACCCATCAGGAATAAGAGAAAAAACAGACTTTCTCTCTCCCCCCTTACATGCGGGACCGCAAGTAAAAAACAAAAGGAAGAAAAAAACACTCTCTCCTACCTCACCGGAGTGCCTCTCATGGTCGGCGGCCGGCGGTGCTCGGTGATGGCGGCGGCGGAGGGGTCGGGCGGATAGGATTAGAACCAGGAGATCCGCGCGAATACGATAGAGAGGTAGGGGAGGACGGGAATTTCTGGAAGCGAGGGGGCGGAGCTCGGTGGCGACGACCGGAGCACGGGCAACGCAGGGGAGGTATCTCGAGGTCGAGGAACTGAATGGTGAGGCGCCAAAAGCTTTTAGGGGAATCCTGAAGCCCATGAATTACTCAAAGACGGCTGGAGCTTGAGGGAGCCGGAGATCGAGCGACGGCGATCGCCAATCGGAGTTGGGGAAGGTGATGACCAGCGCGTCGATTCCAGCCTCCCTTCTTTGATTTGCTTGTCTGAGATGCGCATGTAGTGACTACGAAGCTCTGAGACACCTTCTTTGGGGATCAAGGAAGCCGTGGCCACGCAGACCACCAACGCGCCTGCACGCCAAGCTCCGGCGAGCTCCATCTCCTAGTTGTGCACACGCGAGCGCCCCACTCCCCCGCTAAGTATCACCGGTTCGGCCACGCATGCGACCCGCGGTTCCCGTGCTCCTCCCGGCACCCTTGCGTGATGTTCTGCGGCCGCACGCTGAGCTCCGGTGGCGGTTCGCCGGCCGTGCTCGTAGGTGGCTCCCGTGGTGCCTCGCCGGCTGTGCCACGCGTGCACCCAGCGGCTCCCGCGAGCCTCTCGTGCCCAAGGTTCCACGGCCGCACACCGTGCTCCGGCAAGATCCCACGACTGGTCGTGCCCGAGCCGACCTCTCAGTCCATTTCATGTTTTTTTTTCTTTTTGCCAGGATCGATTAGATTTTTTTTGAGGGGTGAAAACCAAGTTTATTCATGAAAAACCACATTGTGTGGGATACATCTGAGGTCATGGGTGCACCAAGCCATACGTGGCGACCCGGTCCTCTCGTGAAAGAAAACTTGGCTAGACGGTGTGCTTCTACATTGACATCACGACTCTCAAAAACAAAATTACAAAGAAAAGGTGAAGATCTAATGTTTATTTCTCTGATAATTGCTCCATAAGTTCCTCTTGCTCCGGCATTGATATCCGAGACCACTTGCTTACAATCGGAGGCGACCACAAAGCTTTGGATTCCCAGATCTTCTGCTAGAGCCAAAGCCTCTCGACACGCCATTGCTTCTAAAGTTGGTGGATCTGTAAGTCCCTGAACGACAAGTGCTGAGCTACCCATATAGTTGCCATGTTCATCTCTACATATCGTTGCCGCCGAACCACCCCTGGTTCCTAGCACTCCGCCGTCTACATGGATTTTGTAGTGTCCTGGTGGGGGCTTGCGGGGACGGGTGTGAGCCTGTCCTGAGGTAACACTCCTTACCACAGTTTGCTGCATCTTCTCCTTGACTATGCCGAGCTCGGCCATATACCTTGTGATGAAGTCATGGGTCGCCTGGGGGGACTGGAATATAGCTTCGTGTAAAGCTTTGCGCCTCGCGTGCCATATGGACCATAATGCTACCGATGCGAGTGCAAATTCATCACGTGATAACAGCTCCATCAACGTAAACAGCCATTGCTTTGCTTGTGGTTCCACTGTAGCTATTATTTTATGTGTGATTTCCTCATCAATAAGAGTCCAGACACTCCTATAGGAGGTGCACTCGAGCAGCGAGTGACGCCAGGAATCCCGAACTCCACACAGCCCGCACTGCGGCGAGTCTGTGTTACGCAATTTAGGGTCCGCTAGCACTAGCGTTTCCGACCCACATGCGTCAACCAGGCCCAACCGGAGAGCAACACTGACTTATGACAGGCCTTGGGCCCTCTCCCCCCAAAAGACTAGTCTGTTAGGAGGGGACACCCCGCCCTTATAAATCGTGTTCTGCCTCCTCCCACAACCGATGTGGGACTAAACCCAACAATCTCCCCCTCACACATCGGTCACCATGGGCCCGCTGACACCAGCGTTTCCACCCCACCAACCATGACCGACCACCCGTGAGTTCACCGAGATTTATTCAGGCACCTGGGCTCTGATACCAATTGTTACGCAATCCCAGGTCCGCTATCACCAGCATTTCCGACCCACATGCGTCAATCAGGCCCAACCGGAGAGCAACACCGACTTATGACAAGCCTTGGGCCCTCTTCCCCCAAAAGACTAGCCTGTTAGGAGGGGACACCCCCGCCCTTATAAGTCGTGTTATGTCTCCCCCACAACCGATGTGGGACTAAACCCAACAGTCTGTCATGTTACGATGAGCACGAACGTCATTGGTCGGAAGCGAATGCTTAGATAGTCTCCAAAGAAACATCCGTACTTTGCCCGGCACTTCCGTTTTCCACAGTGTTTTCCAGGCACCTTCTTCAGCCCTCGAACTGGAAGGACCCGGGATTTCATCCAGCCACGCTTCTCTCCTGTGTCTGGTAGTTACTAGCATGTTGTACGCTGATTTAACAGTGAAAGTACCATTTTTCTCATGAAACCAGGCCCAAAAATCTGTCTTGTTTCGAGTGCAGGTTGGCATGCCAAGGCTCACTGTAGCATCCATAGGCATAAAAGTTTGTTGGACAAGCTGTCTGTTCCATGAAGCGGTCACAGGAATTATTAGCTCTGACACATGTGTAGGTGGATTTGGCGAGATACTCCCGTAGGGACGCAACATCTCCTCTCTGGGTAGCCAGTTATCGGTCCATATGTTTGTATCTACTCCATTGCCAATTCTCTTTATCAATCCTTGCTTGAGAACATCCCTTCCCTCAATGATGGCCCTCCACACCTGGCTCGGATGGCTTCCCAGTTCAGCCTGGAGTATATCCGATGACGGGTAGTATACACTTTCCAGCACTCAAGCACTCAGCGACTTTGGATCTTCCCAGTTCAGCCAGGATCGATTAGATTAGTTCACTGTTTTTAGGGATATTTTAGATTAGGTCACGGGGCACAGGTTTAGTTAGTGGAGCTAATGGCCCACTGCCAAGTGGGTTCGTCAGTATAGTTAGTGGGCTAATGGCCCACGAACAAGTGGGCCTCCATTAACATTAGCTTAGTTGTTTAAACTAGTTTTACTGTTAGCTTGGCCCAATTTCAATGACATGTGGACCCGGCACCCCATTGACTAGTCCTTGTTGATTGGGGGTATCCAGACAGGGGTAAAAATGTCCAAAACGGTGCTCCGCCGTGGTCAAACGGCATTGACCATACGGAACCGTGATGGAAGGGCATTCGGATGACCTTGGAGAAAAAACTAAGGGCAAAACTGAGCATGCTCAAAAAATAAGGGCAAAACCCGTGGGTAGGAACGAACTAGGGATAAAAACGCAATTGTCCCACAAAATTTGCCTATAATGATGTGATTAGTGAGGAAGGTTTGTCTTCAGGGAAGGAGAATGACAGATTTACTGCTTCAGATCTGTTGAAAAATTGCTCTGTACAAAGAATGCCATTTGAAGATAGACATGTGTCCTTGAAACAGCAGACACGTGGTGAAAGTAGTGCCCCTTATAGGAAGTCAATTTTTAGAGACATAGAAATTGTTGTAATGACACTTAGTTGGTGTGGAGGTGATATATATGGAGTTTGCTCAGAAACTGCTTCAGCTATCAATCATGGAAATTTCTCTGAGCAAGCTTTGTTTGATATTATTATCAATGAAGCTACACAGGTGGGGTCTCAGGCTCTCAATACTAACTATTCCATTTCAAATCAAGCTAGCTTTAAATATTTTATCTAACTTGTTTTGGTTTACTCCTATTTAGACTCTTGAGCCCGGAACTTTGATTCCACTTCAGCTACAAAAGTCGAAAGTAACAAAGTGCACAATGGTAGTGTGCTCTCTCTTAATGTATGAAGCAAACATTACAGTGCTAGCTCATACTACTTAGTAACATATCCTTTTAAGGTTGGTGATCCAAAGCAGCTACCTGCTACCGCGATGCCTCGGTAGGCAGCCTGTGAATGTATGGTCTTCCAACAGTAAATATGTCAGCCTTAACTCTTGCATATGCTTTCCCTGTAAAGATTTCTATGACAGTTGAGTTAAAGACTGTTAAAATTTAATTGAAATCATTTTAGAGATCTTATGTACCATGTTTGGATCAGTAAAATAGTTTGGTTTTGAGGAGTGCCTCTCTTCTTGAGAATACATAGATTTAGCATTTTGCATCACTAGCACTTAAGTAGACCATTTATTAGTTTCCTATGAATGTTCCTTATTAAAAACACATATTTTTTACATAGGAACCCGGACATGGATTGGCGACAAGATTCCCTCACACATTTACTTGGAGTTTGTGCAATACACACAACTTGGATCTATTGAATAGGCCAATAGGTGGAGATCGTAATCAAAATCAGGGCATTTCTATGGAAGTCTATATATCACAGTTAACTATAGGGAAGTAAGTCGTGGTGTTATTTCACATGCTACACTTGCATCAACAAAACATGCACGTGTATTGACTGCATTTTCCATTGTATTTCTGATGGAGTAGGAAACAAATGAGACATTCCCATTCACAAGTGTTTATGCTGAACCTAGACTTTTCAGACCAACCAGTAAGTATCAATTATGCAAAACATGTGAAACAACCAGTAAGTATGGGTGCTGATTGTAAGAAAATAAATATCGACGAAAAGGAAGGAACTCGAGCATGTAGTGGTTACATGGAGCCAACTGTGTGTTTGTGACAACATTGAATTAACATTTAATCGATATATCTAAATGTATATATTTTATATGTGTAAACGAAGGGGTTGAAATAAAGTGGGTTTTCATATCATATTTTTTTAACTCCACTCCATGTCCCTCCTCCTACAGGGCCCGTTCAACCTCATCAAACCAACTTGTGTGTCGAGGAGCTTAGCTCAGCTAGTTGTTTGCATGGTCTGTAGTTCCTATTATGAACATATGAGTCAACTTCCCGAACCCATGTGTTCTTGAATATTTGCCTGTGAATGTATGGTCTTCCAACAGTAATTATATTGGTCATAGCACACCCGTGCGTCGTGATGATGTACACCGCTTGGGGGTTAATACCAAATTGGTGTATGTCGATACTGAAATATCCAAAGATCACTTGACCGGATCAATTTTCTTTTCTCTGGAATTGTTTCTTATGTATATGCACAGATGTAGATGCTATGTTTTTACAATTTCAGAACACATATGCTTGCTAATGTGATTACTTATTCATTTCACTAGATAGCGTGTTCCCATCGATCCATCCATGTACTGAATCGACAATTTTCTTACTCTGTTCAGGTTGCAATCACGAACGAGCAGCAAATGTTTGCACTGAACTACTGGTTTAAGGCAGTGAAATACTTTTTGCTCGCGGGAGTGAAAGTTTGGAATAGAGAAAGAACAGACAACAAAGTGTATGCACTACACATATGCTACTACTTAGATCCTTATTTCTTGTCTTGCAATGAAGGAGTACAGGTCCTTCCATATAGGACTTACAAACTGACTAAAGACCTAATATTTCTATTAGCAGTTTATTACTCATCTTTGCAATTTTATAGTCTCATAAGCATATACCATTCATATGCATAACTGTTAGGTTTCTCTTTTCTCATCTTTTAAGTTGATAGGGAAATTTTTACGGATGACATTTTTATATGAATGACACTATTCTAATGGCAGAATGAGGATGGGGCATTCAATGATCCAACATCTATCTACCATTAGGGTTGATGGTATTCTTTGGCAATACTAAGCCGCTTGATAAATCATGGCATGAGATGAGCCTTGGATATAATCAAAGCATTGACCCTGGGTGATCCATGGTGATGCATTTAATGGAAACATGAACCATGGCTTGATGTTGCTTTCAACGAGTACAAGGCCTTGTGGAGAAAGTATGTAGATACTGAAAAGGAATTCTTGACACTATGTAACTTTGGTCTCCCAAGTAATTTAAGATATTCTCCAAGAGTAAGGCAACCATCAATATATTTGTTCTTTTATGGGCAAAAGAGTCTTCATGTGAATCTCTTTTTAGTTGTTGCGAAGTTTCTTACCTTTGTGCTAGTCAACTATTTTTATGTAGAATTTGATAATATATTTTTAGCTAAGATGGAATCATTGTAGTATATATAGTTGCAGGGGATGTTATAGATGAACATTTGTGTACTATTTGTAGCAAACCAACCCCAGTTGTATTAATGGAAATGGAGGAAAAATATGACGTTTGCTCCGTAGTGAAGCACTAAAGAGGCATGCGGGGACACGCGCATGATTCACCCTCCCTCCATGAAACAACTCCACAACATTACGAGTCAAAAGCAAGTGGAAGTATGGGGGCGGTATATGGACTTGGGGCAGGAGTAGATAGGTGTATAGACTAGGTGCAGGAGTAGTTCACAGAGTGCAACCCTGAAATCCAGCTCGACGAGATTAGTTTTTTTAGTTAGACGAGGTGCAGGACTAGCTCATAGGGGGCGACCCTCATATCTAGCTCGAAGAGATTAATTTCTTAAGTTTTAAAACATTCCATTGCGTGGTTCAATGACAAGTGTGTCATGCAGTGGTTGACCTTACCACTATGAAATCGACCATGTTCCAACATGTTTTGATCAGGTAAACAACACGACCATCATTGTCGATGGTGTGATCGTCGAGGGCTTAATGGAGGATAAGTGGCAACACAGGCAGGCTATTATGTTGAAATAGATGTCAAAAATAGAAGACACAGATGAAAGAAGACTGTAGACATGCTTATTGGGATAGGGAGTGTTATTCTCCCATTGCAACGTACTGGCATGTTGTAATTTGAGAAACTATTGACCTACTCAAAATCATAAATTAAATCTAATATTGAGTATACCTTAACTAAATGAAAGAGCTCCTTGAAAAATTATTGACCCACTCAAAATCGTAAATTATATCAACTCTTGAATATCTTAACTGAATGAGAGAACTCCTTGAGAAATTGTTGAACAAGTCAAAATCATGAACCAAATCCAAGATTGACACCTCAATTGAATGAGAGGTCTCTAAAATCAGGGAGAACATTATATTATCATAGAATAGATGATAGATGATTGAACCATTAAAATTTATACATCCCGTTGCAACACATGAGCATTTTTACTAGTCATACCAAAACCATATAAAATAATTGTAAACATGGCATGAATACTTCATAAATTATAGATACGTTGGAGACGTATCAGCATCCCCAAGCTTAATTCCTACTCGTCCTTGAGTAGGTAAATGATAAAAGAAATAACTTATGAACTGTGAATGCTAGCAAAGTGCACAAGTTTGATCAATGACAATTTCAATCACTTTTCCTAGCATCATAACATCAATTCTTTCTTATAAAACTTCTCACGACCAAGTAGCAACCAATCCACATGTTAAGGTTCAAACAATGAATTCTCTTGAAACTCAACAACCTATATTCTTAGTCACCAAACAATTGCAATTCAACTTATTCAATAGAGTCTAAGTAAGAGCTCCACATACTCAACCATCATATAGTCTTCTATGATTGCTAACACTCACCTCATACACGTGAGCAAAACATTTCAACTGGACACATAGAAAGATAGGGGCTAATAATTTCTCCTCCCAACGTATTCACCTCAAGGGTGATGCCAACAATAATAACTCATGTTACCCATATCCAACTCTATATATGTGCCTAGATCTTTCCTTGCCACATGATGCTTGCCAAAAGAGAAAAATAAAAAGTAATAGAGAGAAAAACTTTGTCTCTTTGCATAAAAGTAAATACTGAAAAGTAAAAGATAGGCCCTTCGTAGAGGGAAGCAGAGGTTGCCATGCGCTTATTTGTTTCTATGCTCAACCTCTTAGTGCAAAAAGCGTCACGTTATATTGCCCCCAATGATAGCAACATTTATTATGTAGTCTGTCGCTTTCATTCTTTGCCATCACAAGTTCGTACAACGCTCAATTTTCTCTTACACTAAATGATCTAACACTTTTTAGAAGCAATTTATATTGCCTTATTGCGCCGATGACAACTTACTTGAAGGATGTTACCCAATCCTTAGGTAGGTATGGTGGACTCTTGGAAACAAGATTTGGGTTTAAGGGTTTTTTGGATGCACAAGTAGTATCTCTACTTGGTGCGGAATTTTTGGCTAGCAAAGATGGGGGGCAAGCACCACATGTTGAAGGATCTACGACAATATAACTTCTATGTGAATATGAACAAACATAAATCATTACATTGTCTTCCTTGTCCAACGTCCACAATTTTGTCATATAATATATTGATGGGGGCTCATGATCACAAAAGATTTCCAAGATAGTGTATTTTCGTGTGAAAGTTCTCTTCCTTCTACTAATCATTCATGAATTGCTTGTATGACCAATATTGTGATTGTCAAGCCTCAAAAGATTTCACTTTCTAAACCCAATGTGAAGTAGGCATGATATGAACATACAATTTCAACTTCATGATATTCAATTCATTCAACAATTTACACAAAGGATATAAGTGAAGCACAAGAGTAAATAACAAGCTACTCCAAAAAGATATAAGTGAAGATCAAGCAAGTAGTCAAGCAAATGGGTAGCCAATTATGGACTCCCTCTTATTTAAAAACTTTCAGACCTAAGTATTTTATTAAAAAAGCAAGCGAAATAAAATAAAATAACATTCCAAGAATAGCACAACTCATGTGAAGAAGCAAAAACTTAGGCTCAACCGATACTGACCGATAATTGTTGAAGAAGAAAGGCGGGTGCCTACCGGGGCATCCCCAAGATTAGATGTTTGATACTTCTTGGAATATTAACTTGGGATGCCTTGGGAATACCCCAAGCTTGAGTTTTCGTGTCTCCTTAATTCCTCTTATATCACGGTTTCCCTAAATCTTAAAAACTTCATCCACACAAAACTCAATAAGAACTCGTGAGATAAGTTAGTATAAATCAATGCAAAACCTTATCATTCTCTACTGTAGAAAATCACTAAAATTATTATTTTACATTTCCTACTAAATGCCTCTGCATATTTAATACTCCTATCCTAAAATAGAATCATTAAATAAGCAAACATATGCAAACAATGAAAACATAACAGCAATCTGCCAAAACAGTATAGTCTGTAAAGAATGCAAGATTCATCATACTTCCCTAACTCCTAAAATTATGAAAATTTACAAAACTATAGAAACTTTATCAGATATTATTATGCAAAAAGTCTCAACATTTTATCACATTCTGACTTTTCTTGGGAATTTTTGTAATAGCGATAAACTTACTGGTTTCAAACAGCAACATGTAGACTTGCAAGATAAGCATGGTAAAGGCTATCCTTGACATTTTTATTGATAATAAAGATGAAAAAAATTATTCTAAATAACAGCAAGCAAATCCTAACAAAATAAAATGGCGCTCCAAGCAAAACACATACCATGTGACAAATGAAAACTGTAGCGACCATCCCTCAAACGGTCAAGTCTATGTGCATCAGTGTCATCCCTGGATCGGTAATGCTGACACGCACAATACTCGAGGAATTATAATAGAGTTTCAATCACACACTTATTACATCGAGTCCTCATAAAGAGTATTATTACATAAATAAATCATGGCTGAAGGCCAACTAAACGAGATAACAGCGGAAGGCTTCGAAGGTAAATGAGTCCATCAACTCCAACGGCATAGATGAGTGCAAAGCAACGACCTATCGCACCTTATTCATCGTCTGAGTAGTCTGCAACATAAGACGTTGCAGCTCGAAATGGGTCAACACATGGAATATGTTGGCATAGTTACACTGTAAAGCAATGATAATGCAACTATATCTACATGCAATATTTGGTTGGTGGAGACTGTAGGTTTCATGGTTTTGCACAAAGCTAGTTTTTTCCTACAAGAAAGGAATAAATTTATTTAACTACTCCCATGTTGCCAATTACTTGAGAAGGTAACCCCAACTCAAACCCCAATTAAAAGTATCATCATTAACCCAACATCACAATTGATTAGAGTAACGTGATGAGCACATCGATAGATTCAAGTACTAGATACTCAAGATGTCCATAACCGGGGACACAGCTAACCATGATTAGTTTATACACTCTGCAGAGGTTTGTGCACTTTTCCCCACAAGACTCGACCGCATCCATGATCGGATGATCGAGATATAGCCTTTTCTGAAGCATTAACTCTCTACTCCGGGTAGGCAGTACCACCTACAATCCTCTACATCTGCTAGTCTACCTCTTCAAGAGCTCACGCAACTTACTCAATTATGCCAGAGCCCATAATGGCTTGTGGCTACACACGGAAGTTTCTAGCATGAATAATCTTACGATCCCTTTGAGCCTGGGTGGCATTCCATAGGATAACACACGTGTACTCCAGGATTTCCAAAACAGACAACATTGGGTACTCCAGGTGCCTCAACCAATCCACCTAGATGTGTATTAAAGTTGCCACCTTAATGTTATCCAATTAGAATACCTCTCAAACTTCCATGTGTGAATCACGATCCAATCCCCGTCTACGAGCATGGCTAAGCAATAATAAGCATAACGTATATTCCCGGGGTGATCAAAAGGTATTAGGTTCCTACCTCAAGCACTACAACCAAAACCACATGTTCCCAATCCTACCAATGCAAATATTTGTGGGGCAGAACTAATGCATAGTAAAACTGGGTATAAAAGAGTATGATCAAAGTGTAACTTGCCTTGATGATGATCTGCAAACTCTAGCGATTCGTAATAAAAAGCTTCGCACTTCGGGTAATCTAGCGTAGACAAACAATAGCATACATAAGCAATCACTCAAACGAAACACGAGAAAACTCGAGAAAAGATCCAAATCAAACACAAAACAAGCAATGGCTTAAACTAAAAAGAGTCAAAACCTAACAGCATTATTAACATGTGAAATAGATCTTAACAGTAGGTACAAGTGATTAGCTACGATTTGCAAAAATATTCAACTCAAACGGAGCAACGAAACTCAAAATACGAACGAAGCAAGATCGTTTACTAATCTGGACTAAAGTCAAATTTTATAGTACCAAAATCATGTCCAAGTTGATTAGCTGGAAAGAGGGCTTCGAGACGAAGATTTTGGCGCTGGTTTCATCTAATTTGGATAAACGAGTAAAAAGTTATACTAATCTAAAGATTAGGGGCTGAATCGCAATAAAAATAATCGCGGATAAGTCCCTGGCCGAAAATATGATGAAAAGACAAGACTAACGAATGAACTTTCGCTGTCTGAACCTAACCGGTGAACAACTTTGTTAAAACGAACGAACGAACGAACTTCCACTAAATAAAATAAACCAAAACAAAAAACTGATCTAAAACAAATAAACCAGAAAACTAAAAAAAGGGGGTTTAAATAAAAACGACCGGTCAACGGCGGGTCAACGGTGACGGTTCCGGCGGGATTCAGTGGCGTTGTTGGCACACATGGGCGACGGGGTTCGAGGTGGTGTGGCGGCGCGTCTGGCTGTCAAGGCGTGAAATGGCAGAGAAGAGAGGCACATGGCGGGAGGCGGACGAGGGGAGAGGGGGGGGGCTAAATGACCTCGGGCGATCCGACTTGGGAGGGTTCGTGTGGCGTGGTGAGCTCGGACTCGAGGAGTCCGCAAGCAACGGCGAGGAGAGGGAAAGGCGGCGGGCAGGGCCGGCTCGGTGGGCCTCTACCCCATCGTGAAAAGCTTTTTGTTAAAAACAATTTTGCCCAAAAAGAAAAATCGTAATAAAATATAAAAAAATTTATAAAAATGCCAAAAAAAAATTCATCGTCTAAATGGAATATTTAGAACAAAGTGAACATTTTTCTGGCCTAAAAATGCAATTTCGAAAAATGCATATTTTTCTAATTCAAATAAAATAGCAAATAAATACTAGAAAAATCATAATTTGATTTTAAAATTCTTTGTCCACTATTTCTCTAAATTTGAAGAAGTCATATTATCTTCTCTCGTTTATTTTTAATATTGGAAATATTTGGAGAGAAAAATAATAAAATCAAATTGATCCTTTCTTCAAATTTGAAAAAAAAATCAAATATGAAATTTGTGAAATCTCCAACTCTCTCCGTGGGTCCTTGAGTTGCTTAAGATTTCTAGGATCTCAACCAATATGATATGCATATGATGATCTATGTATAACATCCAAATTGAAAATTGAGATGTTACAAAAACATATCTCCAAGTGAGGTTACCGATAATGTTGAAAACGAAAGAGGGGATGCCTTCCGAGGCACCCCAAGCTTAGTTGCTTGTATATTCCTTGAATATTACCTTGGGGTGCCTTGGGCATCCCCAAGGTTAGGGTCTTGTCACTCCTTATTCTCTTCATATCGACATCTCACCCAAAACTTGAAAACTTCAATCACACAAAACTTAGCGGAACTTCATGAGATAGGTTAGTATGATAAAGAGCAAACTATTTCACTTTGGTACTGACAAAGACGAGATTCATAATTGTTTCCACACAATGCCTACTGTAGCATATCATTTCCACAATTTATATTGTGCAATATAATAAAAAGAAACTATAAAGCAAGCAAACTATGCATTGAAAATAGAATCTATCAAAAACAGAACAGTCTGCAGTAATTAGTACTCCAACCATACTTCTGCTACTCCACAAATTCTGAAAAATTAGAGCAACATATATAATTTGTATATCTATCACCTGTAAAAAGTTCAGATCAAAAGCACATTCCAGTGAATTTTCAAAATTCCTGTACTGAGCGCAAAAGTTTCTATTTTTGCACAGATTCAAGTCAACTATCATCCACACTATCCCAAAGGCTTTACTTGGCACTTTATTGAAACAAAAGCAATAAAACATGATTACCACATGTGAACACACAAAAACAGTAAGTAAAAGTGTTGGGTTGTCTCCCAACAAGCGCTTTTCTTTAATGCCTTTTAGCTAGGCATGATAAGTTCAATGATGCTTGCAGATAAAGATTGAAACATAACAAGAGCATCATGAATCATAAGTTCCTTTCTCATAATAATTTTTAGTAGCATCATGAGTAGATTCATCCATATAACCATCATGTAAAGCATTCTTTTCATGATGCACAAGCATAGAAGATTTATTACTCTTTATGGCATACATGTCATCACCATAATCATCATAGATAGCAACTTTGTTCTCATCATAATCAATTGAAACCTTTTCCAAAATAGTGGATTCATCATAAAATAAAGTCATGACCTCTTCAAATCCACTTTTATCAATATAATCATCATAAATAGGAGGCATGCTATCATCATAATAAATTTTATCATCAAAACTTGGGGGACTAAAAATATTATCTTCATCAAACATAGCATCCCCAAGCTTATGGCTTTGCATATCACTAGCATCATGGATATTGAAAGAATTCATACTAACAACATTGCAATCATGCTCATCATTCAAACTTGTGCCAAACATTTTATTGACTTCTTCTTCTAACAATTGAGCACAATTTTTCGAACCATCATTTTCAAGAAAGATATTATAAAGATGATTAATAATATGATGCAACCTTAATTCCATTTTTATGTAGATTTCTTTTATCAACCAAACTAGTGATAACACAAGAAACTAAAATATTCAATTGCAAGATCTAAAGATATACCTTCAAGCACTCACCTCCCCGGCAATGGCGCCAAAAAAGAGCTTCATTGACGGGATGTGAGTGTCGCTTACCTAACCTCCCCGGCAACGGCACCAGAAAAGAGCTTCGGTGACGGGATGTGAGTGCCGCTTACCTAACCTCCCCAGCAACGGCGCCAAAAAAGAGCTTGATGTCTACTACGCAACTTTATTCTTGTAGACTCGTGTTGGGCCTCCAAGCGTAGAGTTTTGTAGGACAGTAGAAATTTTCTCTCAAGTGGATGACCTAAAGTTTATCAATCCATGGGAGGCGTAGGATGAAGATAGTCTCTCTCAAGCAACCCTGCAATCAAAGAAATCTCTTGTGTCCCCAACACACCCAATACAATGGAAAATTGTATAGGTGCACTAGTTCGGCGAAGAGATGGTGATAAAAGTGTAGTATGGATAGTAGATACGAGTTTTTGTAGTGCGAACAATAAAAAACAGCAAGGTAGTAAATAGTAAAACGGAGCACAAACGGTATTGCAATGATGGAAAATGAGGCCTAGGGTGCATACTTTCACTAGTGCAATCTCTCAACAATGCTAACATAGTTGGATCATATGATTATCTCTCGAAGTGCAATAAAGAATCACTCCTGAGTTCCTATTAGCAGAGAACAAAAGAGGGGACTTGTTTGTAGGGTACAAAACCACCTCAAAGCTAATCTTTCTGATCAATCTATCCTAGAGTTCATACTAAAATAACACAAAGCTATTCTTTCCGATCAATCTAGCCAAGAGTTCATACAAAAATAACACCATATGACACACATCAACCAACTCTAATGTCACCTAGATACTCCAATGTCACCACAAGTATCCGTGAGTTAATTCTACGATATGCAAAACAACTTCATGATCATAATATTCAATCCACACAAAGAACTACAAGGGGACCCCAAAGTTTCTATCGGAGAAAAGATAATAAAAACGTGCATCAACCCCTATGCAGAGATTACCCCAATGTCACCGTGGGAATCCGCAAGTTGAGTGCCATAACATACATCAAGTGAATCAATATGATACCCCATTGCACCTCAAGTATTCATACCGCAAGACATACATCATGTGTTCTCAAATCTAAACATTCAATCTGACATGACAAAACTTCAGAGGGTAAAGATTCAATTCATATGATCCATCTACGTTAACAAAGCCCGTGATATATCAAGATCGTGACATCTCAATATCGCGCGGGCGAGAGAGAGAGAGGGAGAGAGAGATTAAACACATAGCTACTGGTACAAACCCTCAGCCCCGAGGGTGGACTACTCCCTCCTCATCGTGGTGGCCGCCGGGATGATGAAGATGGCCACCGGTGATGATCTCCCCCTCCGGTAGGGTGCCTGAACGGGCTCCTGATTGGTTTTCAGTGGCTACAGAGGCTTGCAGCGGCGGAACTTCCGATCTAGGTTCTTCGTGAGTGTTTTTGGAATATTTGAGAATTTATAGGGCGAAGGGGGGGTGCGGGAGGCCACCGAGGTGGGCACAACCCACCGGGGCACGCTTGGGGGCTCAGGCATGCCCTGCTGGGTTGGGCCCCCCTCGGGGCACCCCCAGTTGCTGCTCTACCCCATGGGTAGTCTTCTAGTCCATAAAAAATCCACAAAAAGTTTCGCGGTGTTTGGAGAACTTTCATTTCTACACAAAAAACAACACCACGGTAGTTCTGCTAAAAATAACGTCAGTCCGGGTTAGTTCTATGCAAAACATACCAAAACCATATAAAATTATTGTAAACATGGCATGAATACTTCATAAACTATAGATACGTTGGAGACGTATCATCCCCCTCCAGCCGCCCTCGCCCGCGCCGACCCTCCTCCCCCGTCGGCCGTCCTCCCCCGCGCCGGCCTCCTCTCCCGCTGGCCACCCTCCCGCGCTGGTCCTCCTCCCTCGCCAGCTGTCCTCCATCGAGAGGTACTCCTCCTCCCTCCTTCCTCCTCCTCCCTAGTTCATTTTGAACCCTAGCTATTTGAAAAATGTAGGTTTAAATCTTAGAATAATGTAGTATGAACCCTAGTTATGATCGAACCATGTTCAAAATTTAGGTTTTTAATTAGGTGTAGTTAATAGAATTTAGGTGTTTTAGGTGTATTTAACAGAAATCTAGGTTGATTCGTTTTGAAGTGGACATGTCATATTTTGAACATGTCACATTTGTTGTTATTTCTTAGTTAAAGCATTTATTCCTGCATCGATGTCGATGATGCCTATCCCGCATCCTCGTCGTTGACTCGCGGAGGAGGCCTGCTTGATCAGAGGGGCCATGTCCGGGACTGGGCTCTGTCGGGCTGGTACTGGGAGGTGCTACCTTCTGGGGGCGCAGCTTGGTGAGGAACCAACCTGTCGTTGACCTGAACCTTCTTTGGTGGCGGTTGCGTGGGCCAGTGATGGTAAGGAGGCTTTCGTCTCCCGCAGAGGTGGCACGTCACCATGTCAGCGAGGAGAACAAGCACGCCTGTCACTACATGGTTGCGTTGGAGGGCGGGTTCAACAATACCCGGCAGGTTCTTTAGGGATCTCACTGGAGCTATGATCCTGTGATGGTTCTTTCTCTCTAGGTGTCCACCACCCGCGCCGATACCCATCGTTCTCTAGGGTTCTAGCTGTATTAGTGATGTTATATGTATGATACTGTTCGAGATGTATTAGTGATAATATTCAACGATGTACGGACGCAAGAGATGATTTAGTTGCTTATTGAATGCATGCTAATTTGAATACTAATTTTGAAATGTTTTAGTTTTGCTTATTTTGAAATAGTTTTGCTTATTTTGAAATATAGGATATGTGCTTGCCCAAGTGGCCGGCCATGTTTGCAGGTAACACCTTCGAGTGGCCTATGTTTTGCCGCAGTGTTGATTAATTTTCGTTCCGGTAAATTTCAGGCGCTCGATATGTCCTTTTTTATCAAAGATCATGCCGGATTTTTCCATGAATTTTGGCATGACTTGTGCTAGAATATGTAGGAAATATCGAGTCGCATGGATTTTCTAGAAAGATAATTGAACGACATTTCGGGTTGACTTTAAGTCTGTCGAGGCTTCATACATGACAATCAGAAAATGAGTGAGGAAGAAAGTCTACACCATATATGAGAAGAATCCCGACAATTGTCATGGGGGTCGTTTCTCTTTATTCTCCTTGTGCCAGACCTTTGTTATGCACTAGGGGAAGGAGGAGTAATGACCATCACCGACGCTCGAAAAATCAGTGAGGGAGTGTGTCCACCATATATGAGAGAAGAATAATGCCAACTGTTGTTGTGGGGGTCGCTTCTCCTTCGTTCCCGTGTGCTAGACATTTCGGTTTAATGCACTCGGGGACGAAGGAAGGAGTGACCATCACCAACGGTCGAATATATACACCACATGAGCTGAGAGTTTTCAAAAAAAGACTTGATGGACTGATAATCAAACCGTGATGAATAATAATGATCTAATTTAGTTTTTGTAGTACATATATTGAATTTTAGAAGTTTAATATTTGAATTATGAACATAGGAAATGTCGTCGGACGAGGAAAGTCTCGTGGAGTGCTATTGGTGCAGCGACGACCAGGGTTTCTACGACAGGCCTCACCTGGTAGAAGGTCGGCACTTCAGCATTAAGCTCCAGGAGACCTTCGATGTTGAAACGGTACACAACAACACAAAGTGTTTTTTCTTAATTAAGCTCGACTTCTGCTTCTTAAACGTGTAATTTTTGTCTTTTACAATTCGACTAGCTTATCCCATGCCATGGAAGACGCTATGTCTTGAAGAGGATGGATTTTTGAAGATCATGAAAATATGGAAACAAAGATAGTTCACCTAAGGACCCATCATGGTTTTGATTTTGATGTAAATCAATACAATTATGAGAGTGTATCCCATTTTGGTTGCACAAATCGGGAAGCACTTTGCAAGGCATATGATTTCCATGAGGGTATGCTTGTCACCATGGATCTTGGTGATCCTGACATCGACGAAGACAATAATGGACATTTGGGTCCTTGTTGATACGCTTCCAATTCTACCGCTATGTGAGTTTCTCAAACATAGTTATTAAGTAATTTATATTGTTTATTTCAAAATAGTTAACAACCTATTTCTATTGATAGCTTATTTTCACTCTTGAAAGAATGTGCGGAAGATGGTAGACATAACCTACTACACCGATGGCACAGAATTAACTTATCAGGAGAAAAATCATCTGACCTCATTTATTAATGATCTTGAGAACTAAAATATCTATTATCAAACTCCTACACATTATGGTCAATATGTGCCACTAGTGCACGTGTTGAACTACCGTAACATCCATGGAGATGCCATGGTATGATTTTTTACTATTACGACATCCGTGCATCTTTTGCATAAATTCTTCCAAAACTAAACTACATTGCTAACTATGAAGTTATTATTATGTTTTTCAATAGAAAATACCGAAGGATTGTGTGCCTCATCTGATGATTCCGAAAGGTCGCCTTGATGTTATGAGCTTACGGCCAGGTCATCCTACGTATCACTGTTGTTTATACCGGATTTCTAAAACCGATGAAGACATGACAATCAAAGATTGGAAAAAATGTATGGTCAGTCGTAGGAAGGTACTTGGAAGCGACATTGTGCGACGCGCAAGAATTGGAGACATGATAATCTCCATTCTCCATAATGGAGAGTCAGGGCCTATCTTGTTTTATGCTATTTTACCTAAAAGAGGGTAGTAGGTCCTATTAGAGAGGAGTAGGTCCTAGGTACAATGTGTTATTATGTGCTACAATATGTTAGAGTTGATGATGAGGAGGAGGAGGAGTTGGGATTATGACTAGTGACCAACTTTCTATACGATGTCTCATTGACAAAAATGACGATCATGAGGAGTTGTTATATGACAATTATGTATTATGATGATAAGTTGTTAATGATATAATGATGATGATTTATTATATCACTTGGTGAAAGAACCGCGGATTAGTTTCAACAAGAACTGAGTGAAAGAACCGTGGATTAGCTTCAAGTGGATGGATCCATCCACTTGAAACTAATCAGCATCATGGATTAGTTTCAAGTGGATGGATCCATCCACTTGAAACTAATCCATGGTTCTTTCACCCGGTGATGTAATAACTCATTATGATGTAACAACAATCTCTAAATTGCTATCGTATGAAAACTTGTATAATGGTGTACGAATACGACATACAATGAAAAAGAAGTAGAATACGTAATAATAGTAGCGGCGCGGGCACAGAGGCGCGCTGCTAGTATTTACGAGTAGCGCTTCCTATGAAACACACTACTACTAAGTGCGTATAGCAGTAGCGTGTCTGGACCAACGCTACTGATAACCTTTAGTTGTAGTGCCGTATCAGTAGCGCGGCACCCCGTGCTACTGATAGGCCAAAAACCAGCGCTACTGCTAGGCTTTTTCCTAGTAGTGCAAGGGGTACCGATATATCACACCTCGGGTTTTGTAAAGTATCGTCAACCAAAGGGAATATCACATGATAACCAAAGGTTACTCGAATATCATTTTTGTATTCATAGGGATCAATATGGATGTCCACGGCTCTGCTATTGGTCATTAAACGAAAGGAGTTTTGTTCATGTCTATATTTTACTAAACCTACAGGGTCACAAGCTTAAGGGATCAAAATCTTTTCTTGGCTGCTTCACTTGGACAGGCTTTCGTGCAACAATTGTTTCTAGCGCCCCGGATGGCCGAATGCATATTTCTGCCAATTTTGCATGAGAAACTTGGAAACTTATGTCCATTTGTTCTGGTACTGCCAGCTCTCGCGTGCAGTCTGGGCAGAGGTGGCAATGTGGAAGGGATGCTCATCGCTCGCCATTCAAACGGGAGAACAAACCAGCACAGCCTCGACAATTAGAAACATGATCTTGCACACTGATAGAGAGGTGAGAAAAGGAGTAAAGACCATAATCATGTCCACCAGATGGGAGATCTCGTGCGAGCGAAACAATTGCATTTTCAGGACTAAATGGGCTAACTCCTCTGATATCATTGCAGTGATACGGCGAAACATGGAGTAGTGGCGTTTAGCGGGAGCCAAAACTATAGAGACCCCATTTGGGGATTTAGATGCGAGATAAAAAAATAATCCCCCAATAGATCTTTCTTATGTTCCATGTACGTCTAGTTTTAGTCTTTGATCTTTTGATCAACTTTTGTAACATGTCTCCACCCTGCTGAATCTATTGAAGCCAACCAAGCTGGATCTTTCAAAAAGCAAGCTTAAGGGAATCACAATCTTTTGAGTTTTAGTGGTGTAGGAGTTATGAGAAATATTCAAAAACTAGTTTCACGAATATTAGAAAGAGTTTCGAGAGAAACCGGAAGCGTTTCAGAGTTACTGGAAG
The DNA here is from genome assembly GCA_021437245.1 of Aegilops speltoides. Classification (NCBI taxonomy): domain Eukaryota; kingdom Viridiplantae; phylum Streptophyta; class Magnoliopsida; order Poales; family Poaceae; genus Aegilops; species Aegilops speltoides. The sequence continues at coordinate 407,752,565 of CM038146.1, read as the reverse complement.
AGTTTCGGGGTTTACCGGGTAATGTTGGGAATTGATATATAGGTGTAAAATGTTTCCGGAGATGTTAAATTAATAATAAAAGGCTATAATATTGATTAGGAGGCTTTTATAATTATTTTAATACCAACGGACCAAAGAAAATATAAAAGGGCCAAGTGGTGGAGAGTTATTGGGCCCTAGGGCCCAAAAACAAAGTGCGGCGCCCACTAGCTTGACTAGCTTGTATGACAAGCTAGAGGGCCCTGATTTGGAGGTGGAGGAGGACTCCTCTACCCCCTAGGGTCGGCGCAAGGAGGAGGGCCCACCTTGAGGCGCCCCTCCCTGTCTCCTCCAACCTATATTATATTAGGATTTTTCCCTTGGAGGATACAAGTTTTGGAGCCTCCTTTAGTTCTCTAGTTCTAGTTCTAAGTTGGAGTTAGTCTAAATAGAGCTAGACCTAGGTCTCACTAATCCTCACAATAGAGAAGCCTTGTGTGGTTCTCTTCTTCTCTCTAATTCTCCTGCAACGATTAGCTCTGGACGATGAAGAGCTGTCGGATCGTGGAGTTTGTACGCATGCAAATTGTAGAGAGGTCGTTCTTTCGGTCTTCGGTTCGAGGGATCGTTCGTGAACGGTTCGAGCGACTTCAAGTATGATCTACACCAACTCTTCTTCCACTGCAACTCGAAGTTGGTATCGATCCAATCTAAACCTCTATATGCATCTTCATAATGTTCCTGGACCATCATTGTATGATGGACTTTTTTATTTTCTACTACGTTTCTCAACGGCGAGTCCAGGGCGCGGCCCTCCGGTGAGATCGTCCGTCTCGTGGTCTGCCAGTTGGCTGCATGGCGGTGATCTCTTCCTTCTATTCAGACGAGAGGTCGTCCCACAAGGCTTTGTAGCTCGAGGAGGCCATGGAGGGTGTGGTGCGGAGAAGAGATAGAGAACGGAGGAAGGCAGATGGATGCGATTGTGTTGTCATCCTAGGGTTTAAATAGCGGGCGAGGACAGGCCAGGTGGCGTGGTCCTTAATGTTGGGCGGCAGACGGATGAACAGGTGGCGTCGCAGTAGGATCCTCGGCAATTGCGTACGTTTAATGGAGGGAGGCGGACAGACTGGAGCCGTTTGAATGCGGAGAGATGTTGTGTGCACCAGGAAGCGGCGGGCAGCGCTCTCGGCCGGCGCACGGCTTCCATGTCGGCTCTAGTGAGAGGTCACGTCCGCTCTGTGCCGGTATGAATGCAGAGTTGGCGCTCTGGTGTGGCGCCGACCAGCGTCGGGAGGGAAAGCGCGCGGGCGAGAGAGGATTTTGGGTGGGCCACATTTGCCAAACCCGACGTGGCTGACGCCTATAAAGAGAACCCCCCCGGCAGTTTGTCTCTGGTGTGTGGGAAAAGTGTGTACGGACCGTCGAACGGACCAATGAAGGACCGTATAGGATACAAAACACGCCTGAAACGTGCAGTCCGGCGTTTTTAGGGTCGGTGTTGGTGATACGCTAAACTTGTTCAAATATTTCATCATTCGGATAAAGTCGAGATCTCCACTGCAGAAAAAAAGGGATAAAGTACATCTCTAAAATGTGTAGACCATGACAAATTACATTTTTCTATAGTGGTTACATATTCCTTTGCACTCCGTGTATATGCCTGTTCTGTACGTAACCTATGTTGCGCCCTCATGTACTTTAAGAAAGTCAATAGTGTTAGCGTGTCCGTGTACTTACGATCACGTCATCTCTGTGTACGCAAGCCAATTTATGCACGACCTGACATTTTCATCAGTACGTATTCCACTAGTGCTGCGGCTCTGCCAGGGTGAGCACACTGCAGACGCATGCATGGTTGGAAGCATATTAGCCACACTACGTGCGATGACTCTCGATGCGATGTTTTTTTAACACAGTACAGTACAGACGCGAACGCTCATACATACACGGATACACGCATTTCTATGAACGCACACACACATCCTTTCCTTATAAGCATCTCCCAGAGACTGAGCTGACGTATCATTGTAGGTACATTGTAGTCGACGGAAACATCTCATCTCATTGAACGCATCGCCGGAAATCCTGAAATAAATTCAAAATAAATGCGAGCATCAAGATTTAAACCCTGATGGGTTGGGGATATCATTGTCCTCCTAAGAGCATCTTTAGCAGACCCCGTATAAGTGGTCAAACCCGCATAATTTTTGCGTTTTAGAGTTTTGATGAAAAAATTGTCCAGAACAGAAACCGTAAAAGTGGTTCAACCCGTAAATTTTTTAAGGGCCACCGGAAACGCACACTCGAAACCTTTATATTTGGAGGTTGGAAGGCCGAATCTAAGGGGCCCCGTATACCGGTCAAACCTCGTCGGAGCAAACACGACGCCGCAGAGTTTGCCGGAATCCGCCCTAAACTCGCCGGAATTCATTACTGCACACCGGAAAAGGCCGCTAGACGCCGCAATCGATCGCCGCCCGTTCGAATTGGACGAGGTCGACATCGTTGTGGCCTCCCATGGCCTCAGACTGTCCGCCGAAATCTTCACGGCGCGGCAGGCAAATTGGCACGGCTCGGCCGGCGCGGCTGGCAATAGAGCAACGCGAGGACGGCGGAGGCGACGGGGCGTGGCCGGCGAGGCGGGGCGTGATGGCGTGGTGACGGGCGCGCCGATGGGCGACGGAGCATGACCGGCGGCGATGGGCGCGCCGACAATGACGTGGCACGACCGATGAGCGGCGGGGCATGGCTGGCGAAGCGATGGGGCGCGGCCGACGGGTTAAGCGCGGCGCGGTGGGGAGGGCGGCAGCGGCCGGACTTGAGGAAGGAGCTCTTTATCCCAGTTTAGTTTGTTTTATAGTATCTGTTCGGCCGTAGCTAAAATGAACCCTTAAAATACGTTTTTTTTCTGGTCCGTATCCCAGTTTTACAGTTTGTGATTTGCGGAGTCTGCTAGAGATGCTCTAACCATATAACGACAGTTTGGTTCACAATTCCTCAATTCGATGTTAGGAGGTGTTTAGGGAGTAGGAATATTGAGTGTTCCAGACGGCTCTTTAATTTTTTAGCCAGAAACTTGATTTTAAACACCTCAAAATATTCTTGGAAAAAGCACACACACATATAGATGTGCATATAATTTTCATATGTAGTGCGCACGGAAAAGAAAATGCGTGTATAAAAACGGGCCTTTCTTTTACTATTTTTGGGCCAGGATTTGTCCTTTTATGCAGGCTACAAATTATTGTATTTTAGTTTTACATACATGTGAAACAACATCTATATGCGTCCATACAAAAAATATCTATTTTTTAACTAATAAATAACTTTTTCAGTCTTTCTGAAATATCGGGCTCCTTTGAGCCCGGTCTCTAAAACAAGTCTCATTGTTACTCTTCTTATGTATACATCACTTAGAGCATCTCTAGTAGAGCCTTCAAACCCTCAAATCTCTAAAAATAACCGTTTTTTTACGGTTTTCGTCAAAAAAACCCGTAGACTAGAACCCCTAAACCCTCAAATCCGTAAAAAAATTAGAGGTCGAACCCTCAAACCTCCTCCCGGCCTGTAGAAGTGAGGGTTGGGGGGAGTTTCTCCCGACCAAGACTCCTTTTCCCCGAGCGGGAAGAATTCCTCCGCCCTCCACCGCGCCTGCTTCGTTCCCCGCCGCCCGCCCGCCCGCCCGCCGCCCTCCGCCGCCGCCCGGCCGCCTCCGCCGCCTCCCCGCCCCGCTCCGCCCGCCCGCCGCCTCCGCCCGCCCGACCCGCCCGCCCGCCGCTCCCGCCCGCCCGCCGCCCGCTCCGCCCGCCCCGCCCGCCCGCCGCTCCGCCCGCCCGCGCCGCCCCGCCCGCCCGCCCGCCCGCCCCGCCCGCCCGCCCGCCCGCCCACCGCCCGCCCGGCCGCCCGCCCGCCCGCCCTTGCCGCCTCCGTCGCCGGGCGTCGTCGCCCGCCCTCAGCGCCGCCGCCTCCGCCTGCCGGCCGCCGCCCCCCTCCGCGCCGCCGCCGCCCGCCCGCCCCTCGGCGCCGCCCTGGCCGCCCGCCCGGCCGCCTCCGCCAAGGTATACATTTTTCTTCCATTTTCTTCCAAGACATTTTTGCTTTTTGCTTCATTTTTACATTTTGGCACTCACCTTGTAGATGGTGTTGAACAACGTCGACATGGATTCGTTGTCCGATGCGTCGGATTGGTCGTCATCCGACGATTCTGACATTGACGAGTTGTTGCAAGACGACGACGTTGAGATGATGAGCCTCCTCGTCGATGTGCAAGCGTTTGAAGATCGCGTGAAACTTATGGATCAGAGGAGAGGGTCGAAGATGGGGCGACTCACCATCTACCGGAACCGTGCTCTCGGACACGAGCATTTGATGCAAGACTACTTCGCGGAGGTACCTACATACCCTGCTCGTCTTTTTCGCAGAAGGTACCGAATGCGTCGTAGTTTGTTTGTGAAGATTGTCAAAGATTGTGAGGCTGCCTCCTATTACTTTACGCGTCGTAGAAACGCCGCCGGTATCATGGGGTTTTGGTGTTTTACAAGCAAGGTTTGCCATAGTTCGGGGTCCAGCTCGGTTTTGGGACAAGAAAACCTTGGTGAACATCATGAAATGTTGTGTGATTCTACACAACATGATCCTAGAGGATGAGAGAGGGTTAAACCTCCCTTGTTTCTATGACAATGTTGGTACGCGTGTGCAACCGGAAAGAAACCCTTCTCGCATACACGCCTTTCTTGAAGCACATCGTGAGATTGAGGATCCAAGCACTCATGGTCGTCTCCGGGATGATCTAGTTGAGCACCACTGGCAGTTGGATGGACGGCGATGGCCCATGATGTATCTTTGTTTTACTTTTCTATGTCCTATTTGATTCGAACAATTGTTGTAATAATTTGAATGATTATTGTTTTATTCGGTGCTGTAATAATAACTAGAATGATTATTGTTTTATGTCAAATGTGATTGAATTTGTGATATGTCATATGATGAAATGTGATGAAATGTGTGATATATGAAATGACAGTTTTAAGGGTTGGGGTTGGGTCAAAGACTAGAACCCTCAAACCCAACCCTTAGAACGGAATATTCCGATCTAAGGGTTTGGTTTGAGGGTTCTAGTCTTTGCCTCTGTTTTTCAACCCGTAAAAGTGTCAAAACTGGGCAATTCTCAACCCTTAAAACTGATTTTACATTTGAGGATTTGAGGGTTCTACTAGAGATGCTCTTATGCCAGCCTTCAGCCTCCATCTAACCGAGGCTAAGCTACTATGTTCAAAGTTCTGAAAATGACCGCCTACGTGTTATGTTTTAGTCGATTTCATCCGGACAATTGGATTGAAATCCAGCGGTTGTCTCCCTTCTCCGTCCTGCAAACACGCATCGACAATGTTCATCTTCTTCCTTCAAACACATGCATCTTTTTCACCCTGCCGCCCCCTCCTCTCCCCATACCTCACCTATGGCGAGGTTTTGTTCGAGTCCTCGCCGGTGAGCCATGGCGTACATGTCTCTATTTCAAGCTCGCTCCAATCTATTGGCTGTCAAATCGAAAAGGCCTTCCTAAGAGCATCTCCAACGTACGCGCCAAAAGACGCGCGCGCGGGGTAAACTGGGGATTTAGCGCGCGCGGCAACTTTTCGGGCGCACCAACGGGGGCGGGAAACTACAGCGCGCGGGAAGCGATAACACGCGCGCCGGAGATAGCTGCAGCTCGCACGGTAGATTTGGCGCAGGCTTCGCGCGCGCCTATAAAATGCGGCGCTCGCCACTCGCTCCACCACACTGTCACGTGCCCTTCCCCTCGCCACCTCGCCGCTTCCACGCTTTCTCGCCGCTTCCAGCACCCCGCCATCACCACGCCACCATGCCGCCGCGCCGCCGGGGATCTTCGGGCTACCGCGGCGTCCGCGAGCGCCCCAACGGCTGGTACTTCGCCGTGATCCGGTCCGACGACGTCCGGCTCGGCCTCGGCTCGTTTTGGACCGCGCACGAGGCGGCCCACGCGTACGACGCGGCGGCGTGGCACCTAGAGAGGCCCCCGTCGCGGATGAACTTCCGGGACGTCCACACGCGCGAACGGGCGCAGGCCGTCGCCCCTCCGCCTCGTCTGATCACGAACCAGGACCATCCGGACCACGTTCGGCTGCAGCGCCGCCTCCTCGTCACAGAGGAGGACGAGCGAGCCATGGCGGTGTGGCGCCGGCGCCACATGGAGGACGTCGCCAACGAGCGCGCCTACTGGGCGGAGAGGACGACAAGGCACCGCGTGGAGCGGGCGGACCGGCGTCGGCGAAAGGCATTGGCGATATCGTAGTGCGATATCGTTGAAGCAGGTGGGAGGTCCATCTTCACGTCAGACGATGAACGTTGGGAGGACATATGGATCGATACCTCGGACAATACCTCCGAGGATGAGGATGATGATGAATAGTTCTAACTACACCGTAGTTATATCTAATTGCACCGTAGATTATTTTGTGTAGTTGCACCGTAGTTCGGTTTTATCTGTCTATGCTATGAACTTATTTTACCTAGTTTGTATCGTCTACGAACTATGTAAAATATATTTGTATCTTTTTTTAATATCTATGTGAAATTTATTTTGTGTCCAAAATGCAACAAATATGTATTCGCGCGCTGCATTTTTAGCGCGCTGCTGGAGCTGCGCACGTGCTGTATTTTAGCGCGGCTGTTGAAGACAGCATTGTGCGCCGTGCCAAACCTGGCGATGGACACGCGGCAAACTATTTTTTAGCGCGCCCTGTTGGAGATGCTCTAACCCACACCGATTAACCCTCATCCACGCCTCTGCCGGTGCCTTGGGGCTACCTTGCTGCTATCCCAATCCTATTTTCAGGAGACTCACATAAATGTCACGGATTTGCTAATTCTCATCTAGAAGAATTAACAAAGTGATATCTAACCTCTACACCTTTATTAATAAAAAAAAAGAATATCCATGTATCTTTGCGTAAAATTAACAATGTACTCCCTCCGTCCAGGTGCATAAGTCATTTTAGGTTGTGCACCGCGATAAAGGCGGAGGAAAACGAGAAAATATTTATTGGCTAATTAATAGCATTGCATGCAATAAATTAAGGGGGTGTTTGGTTCAGGGACTTTTTAGTCCCAGAGACTAAAAAAAGTCCCTAAAAAGTCCGTAGGAACCAAACGGCAGGGACTTTTTCTGCGGGGACTAGAAAAAGACTCTACTGGAGAGTCTTTTTTGATTAGTCACTGGCACTAAAAAAGTCCTAGGACTTCTGAGCCAAACATCCCTAACCACTGCATTTCATGTTTGGTAGTCTCAAATCATTAAAAGCATGCATGCCCTACATCTCTTATTAGTTTATATGTCTAGAAATAAGAAACAAGGTGAGAGTTAATGTACCGCGCCTAAGTGTTTTGAGATTATTTGATTTTTGTAAAGTGATTTATACACCTAGAAGGAGAAAGTACAAACAATGTACTACAGAAGTTAGACGTGACTTTATTAACTCTCATATGAATGAGAGCTAGCTGCACCCTAAATATCAAACTGTTTGAAAATAAGCGCATGCATCCAACGGCCATAAAAAACAGTTTTACCAGAGGTAGCGTGAGCAGTAAATTAATCTGAAGCGTGCATTAAGTACCGGGCGTGTGTTGGGAAATAGCAAAACTACTTGGTTGGTCACTCCGGCTTTACATTTGAATAATAGCGATTCCATGGCTCAATGCAGATTTGCAGAGCATGCATGCCATATCGCGGCATCACCAGTTCACAGATGGAGCAGTAAATTCACAGGGAAGCCGCCGCCACTTGTCACGCACAGGCGCGGCGACTCCTCGCGGTGCATGCATGCCCCGGCGGCCCGGCCCCTCGAGCTCTAGCTCCTCCAGTCAACACCTCGCTCGTAGCTTCCTATTTAACGTATCCTCCCTCCCTCGCAGATCACAAAGAGCACACAACAGAGCGAGCAAGCAACAGTTCGTGTTCCCACTAGCTAGGTACTACGTGCACGAACAACCCTAGCTCGACCGATCAGGTTTAGCCAGCCGAAATGGACATGGGCTTCCCCGGCGCGGCGAACGGCGCTGCGGCGGCGGCCGCGGGGAACGGCAGCGGCGGCGGGCAGGCGCCGGCAGTGCGCGAGCAGGACAGGCTGATGCCGATCGCGAACGTGATCCGCATCATGCGCCGCGTGCTGCCGCCGCACGCCAAGATCTCGGACGACGCCAAGGAGACGATCCAGGAGTGCGTGTCCGAGTACATCAGCTTCATCACGGGGGAGGCCAACGAGCGGTGCCAGCGCGAGCAGCGCAAGACCATCACCGCCGAGGACGTGCTCTGGGCCATGAGCCGCCTCGGCTTCGACGACTACGTCGAGCCCCTCAGCATCTACCTCCACCGCTTCCGCGAGTTCGAGGGCGAGGCGCGCGGCGCCGGCGCCGGCCACCATCACCACGGGATGCCGCCCATGATGCTCAAGCCCCGCGGGGCGCCGGGGCCCATGATGCCGCACGGCGACATGCAGATGCACGCCGCCGGCATGTACGGCGGGGGCGCCATGCCGCATCCGCACCATCCGTTCCACATGCCGCCGCACCACGGCCAGTATCCGCAGTACGAGATGTACGGCGGCGAGCATGGGATGGCCGCGTACTACGGAGGGCCCTACGCTCCCGGAAACGGCGGTAATAATGGCGACGGGAGTGGCAGCAGCGGGAATGGCCATGGCGGTGAAAGCACGCCGCCGGCGGGCAACTTCGAGCACCATCAGACGTTCGGGTACAAGTAGCGATCTAACCCTGCGTATCTGCATGCACCGAAGGAGCGCGTGCAGTAGCTAGCATCTAGCGGCTGATGCAGCCTGTTGAAACTACCTTAGGCGCATCTAGCCACTTTATCCAGTTTGCATTTGCCACATTCGCGTGGCGAGCATCCAGTTTCACTGTTCGTGTAGTATCTTTCTAAGCTTAGTGCAGTGCACATTAGTGTGTAGTGCGCGTCTTCTAAATTTAGCTGTGCTGCAATCATCGCGATGGAGCACCATCGATCTATCTCCTCATCTTAGTTATGTAATCGAAGGGATCAAACCGTCATGCAAATTCAAAGACTTGTGTGTTATGCATTTTAATCACGTACGTCGTGTGCAGCCTCGCAGCTGGGGTCAATCTGGAATGCATGCCTACTCAAGATTTGATGCTCGAAATCAAGTAAATTGGACTAACTTGACTCCGCTAACTCAAAAACAAGAGTTGTCGATCGTGGTGACGCTCAGATCCGGGTCTGGAGGTTTGTGCTTGCCAAGCTTGTCAGCGGTGGCACAGGTGGGCAGCGAGCAAAATCTTTGCGTTTTGGCGGGGACGCTCATAGGTGTCGCTCTCCTCTTGACGATGTCGTTGTGGTTCTACTCTCTGTTCCAGGGTCTGTGTGAAGCCCCTTTCCCGTTTCGGACTAGGCAGCGGCAACACTTAGCATCGGTTTCCCTCTTGGGCGCTGTTGTGGAGTTTAGATGTCCTAGGATGCGGCGTGTGTTCTTTCTCGACAGCGTAGTCATGGTGGGTTTTATGTTGTCCGGTTATTTCGGGATCTGCTTTGTAAAAGGGCTTTCCAACTACTAGTGTATCGTTGGGCAGCGTATTTTTATGTGTATTTTATGTATAAAGCAGGACGACAATTTGTTTCCTGAAAGGAAGTGGCATGCGCTACAATACACGGGCAAAGTGTTGCCAAGTGCTAGTTCGTGAGGGACACAGTTGTGTTTATTGTTTTCAACAAGAGTGAATTCGGTTTTTTACCCCCTATTTTGACATTTTTGACACTAATTACCCATTTAGCGAAACTTCATCCGTTTTATCCCATTTAACATTTTTTTGACACAATTTACCTTGTTTAAAGTTTTGTGAGCATTCTGATCGGTCGGACACAATTGTTAGGTTCAACTGTGGCATGCCACGTCAGTGGTTTTTCCTGGCTATTTTTCTCACCGCTGAACCGGGCCGCGAGGCTTCTCCCGACCGGCTCGGCCCAATGGCGGCCGCTCGCGTCACGTCCAACGCACAACACCCAAGTAGGCCGCATGGCACGCTCGCCTCCCGTGTCTTCTTGTTTGCGTTGCTCACCCCCAATCAAACATGCAAACTGATTTCCGTATAAGCATCAAATTCCTATAGCATGTTAATCATGCCTGCATCATTTGTTAACTTAACTATGGAGTTCCCGTTGGCCACCTTTTTCTGATAATAAACGTTATCCCAAGGGTTGAAAACCAACTCCTTGATCTTCTCCTTTATATTAAAATAACTAATGAAATCCCTCTCAATCATCTCTGGCTTTGGATTCTTTTATCCACGGACATGTAAAATATGCCAAACACTCCACATCTTGGTTGCCATCCACTTTGTGCAAGAAAAATAAAAATGAATTAGTGGCTGCAATCATAATCTACTCTAATAAGGTAAATACACATGTTTCAACATGCATTGTAAGATCAAAAGATCCAAAATTCCTTTACAACTAGCAAGTAGCAACTGATGCTATCACTTGTGCATGTATTAACACTCTTCCGGCCAACGTATTGCTACCTAGGTATTCAGATATGCAAGTGTATCAGAGTTAGTAAAGTAGTATATTTACACCACTTTAATCTAATGTATCAGAGTTAGTAAAGTAGCATATTTACACCACTTTAATCTAATCCATAGAACCATGCATACTTAAGGCCGTATATGATAACTGAAAAAAACCATACATGATTTCAAAATATATCAGTAACAATTTCTCTGATAATTTATTCAACGGTAATATGCCGCGTTGGTCAAGTATAGTCGTCCCATCGGAATACTTCAAACTAGAAACGAGTTGAGTAGGGAGAAAAATAGGCAGGAAAAAACTGTCGACCTGGCATGCCAGCCGGTCAGAACGCACAAAAAGTTTAAAACAGGGTAAATCGTTGCAACACTTTTGCTAAATGGGGTAAAATGGATGAAATCCCACTAAATGAGGTAATTAGTGTCAAAATGTTGGGGAACGTAGTAATTTCAAAAAAAATCCTACGCACACGCAAGATCATGGTGATGTATAGCAACGAGAGGGGAGAGTGTTGTCCACGTACCCTCGTAGACCGAAAGCGGAAGCGTTAGAACAACGCGGTTGATGTAGTCGTACGTCTTCACGGCCCGACCAATCAAGCACCGAAAGTACGGCACCTCCGAGTTCTAGCACACGTTCAGCTCGATGACGTCCCTCGAACTCCGATCCAGCCAAGTGTCGAGGGAGAGTTCCGTCAGCACGACGGCGTGGTGACGATGATGATGTTCTATCATCGCAGGGCTTCGCCTAAGCACCGCTACAATATTATCAAGGAGGACTATGGTGGAGGGGGACACCGCACACGGCTAAGAGATCAATGATCTATTGTTGTTGTGTCTAGGGTGCCCGCTGCCCCCGTATATAAAGGAGCAGGGGGGAGGTGCAGCCGGCCAGGAGGAGGCGCGCCAGGAGGAGTCCTAGTCCCATCGGGAGTAGGACTCCCTCCCTTCCTTGTTGGATTAGGAGAAGGGGGGAAAGAGGAGGGAGAGATAGGAAGGAAGGGGGGCGCCGCCCCCCTCTCCTTGTCCTATTCGGACTAGGGGGGGCGCGCGGCCCTGCCCTAGTCGCCTCTCCTCTTCTTCACTAAGGCCCACTATGGCCCATTAAGCCCCGGGGGGTTCCGGTAACCCCTCGGTACTCCGGTAAAATCCCGATTTCACCCGGAACACTTCCGATATCCAAATATAGGCTTCCAATATATCAATCTTCATGTCTCGACCATTTCGAGACTCCTCGTCATGTCCGTGATCACATCCAGGACTCCGAACAAACTTCGGTACATCAAAACTCATAAACTCATATAATATAACCGTCATCGAAACTTTAAGCGTGCGGACCCTACGGGTTCGAGAACTATGTAGACATGACCGAGACACGTCTCCGGTCAATAACCAATAGCGGAACTTGGATGCTCATATTGGCTCCTACATATTCTACGAAGATCTTTATCGGTCAAACCGCATAACAACATATGTTGTTCCCTTTGTCATCGGTATGTTACTTGCCCGAGATTTGATTGTCGGTATCTCAATACCTAGTTCAATCTCGTTACCGGCAAGTCTCTTTACTCGTTATGTAATGCATCATTCCGTAACTAACTCATTAGCTACATTGCTTGCAAGGCTTATAGTGATGTGCATTACCGAGAGGGCCCAGAGATACCTCTCCGACAATCGGAGTGACAAAACCTAATCTCGAAATACGCCAACTCAACATGTACCTTTGAAGACACCTGTAGAGCTCCTTTATAATCACCCAGTTAGGTTGTGACGTTTGGTAGCACACAAAGTGTTCCTCCTGTATAAGGGAGTTGCATAATCTCATAGTTGTAGGAACATGTATAAGTCATGAAGAAAGCAATAGCAACATACTAAACGATCAAGCGCTAAGCTAACGGAATGGGTCAAGTCAATCACACGATTCTCCTAATGATGTGATCCCGTTAATCAAATGACAACTCATGTCTATGGTCAGGAAACACAACCATATTTGATCAACAAGCTAGTCAAGTAGAGGCATACTAGTGACACTATGTTTGTCTATGTATTCACACATGTATTATGTTTCTGGTTAATACAATTCTAGCATGAATAATAAACATTTATCCTGATATAAGGAAATAAATAATAACTTTATTATTGCCTCTAGGGCATATTTCCTTCAGTCTCCCACTTGCACTAGAGTCAATAATCTAGATTACACAGTAATGATTCTAACACCCATGGAGCCTTGGTGTTGATCATGTTTTGCTCGTAGAAGAGGCTTAGTCAACGGGTCTGCAACATTCAGATCCATATGTATCTTGCAAATCTCTATGTCTCCCACCTGGACTTGGTCCTGGATGGAATTGAAGCGTCTCTTGATGTGCTTGGTCCTCTTGTGAAATCTGGATTCCTTTGCCAAGGCAATTGCACCAGTATTGTCACAGAAGATCTTCATTGGTCCCGATGCACTAGGTATGACACCTAGATCGGATATGAACTCCTTCATCCAGACTCCTTCATTTGCTGCTTTCGAAGCAGCTATGTACTCCTCTTCGCATGTAGATCCCGCCACGATGCTTTGTTTAGAACTGCACCAACTGGTAGCTCCACCGTTCAATATAAACATGTATCCGGTTTGCAATTTAGAATCGTCCGGATTAGTGTCAAAGCTTGCATTGACGTAACCATTTACGACTAGCTCTTTGTCACCTCCATAAACAAGAAACATATCCTTAGTCCTTTTCAGGTATTTCAGGATATTCTTGACCGCTGTCCAGTGATCCACTCCTGGATTACTTTGGTACCTCCCTACTAAACTTATTGCTAAGCATACATCAGGTCTGGTACACAACATTGCATACATGATAGAGCCTATGGCTGAAGCATATTGAACATCTTTCATTTTCTCTCTATCTTCTGATGTGGTCGGGCATTGAGTCTGACTCAACTTCACACCTTGTAATACAGGCAAGAGCCCTTTCTTTGCTTGATCCATTTTGAACTTTTTCAAAACTTTATGAAGGTATGTGCTTTGTGAAAGTCCAATTAAGCGTCTTGATCTATCTCTATAGATCTTGATGCCCAATATGTAAGCAGCTTCACCGAGGTCTTTCATTGAAAAACTTTTATTCAAGTATCCTTTTATGCTATCCAGACATTCTATATCATTTCCAATCAACAATATGTCGTCTACATATAATATCAGAAATGTTACAGAGCTCCCACTCACTTTCTTGTAAATACAGACTTCTCCAAAAGTCTGTATAAATCCATATGCTTTGATCTGAAGGAAATATGCCCTAGAGGCAATAATAAAGTTATTAATTATTTCCTTATTTCATGATAAATGTTTATCATTCATGCTAGAATTGTATTAACCGGAAACATGATACATGTGTGAATGCATAGACAAACAATATGTCACTAGTATGCCTCTACTAGACTAGCTTGTTAATCAAAGATGGTTATGTTTCCTAACCATGAACAAAGAGTTGTTATTTGATTAACAGGGTCACATCATTGGTTGAATGATCTGATTGACATGACCCATTCCATTAGCTTAGCACACGATCGTTTAGTATGTTGCTACTGCTTTTATCCATGACTTATACATGTTCCTATAACTATGAGATTATGCAACTCCTGTTTACGGAGGAACACTTTGGTACTACCAAACGCCACAACGTAATCGGGTGATTATAAAGGAGTACTACAGGTGTCTCCAAAGGCGGATGTTGGGTTGGCGATTTGAGATTAGGTTTTGTCACTCCGATTGTCGGAGAGGTATCTCTGGGCCCTCTCGGTAATACACATCACTTAAGCCTTGCAAGCATTACAACTAATGAGTTAGCTGTGAGATGATGTATTACGGAACGAGTAAAGAGACTTGCCGTAACGAGATTGAACTAGGTATTGGATACCGACGATCGAATCTCGGGCAAGTAACATACCGATGACAAAGGAACAACGATGTTGTTATGCGGTCTCGACCGATAAAGATCTTCGAGAATATGTAGGAGCCAATATGGGCATCCAGGTCCGCTATTGGTTATTGACGGAGACGGTCTCGGTCATGTCTACATTGTTCTCGAACCGTAGGGTCCGCACGCTTAAGGTTTCGATGACGGTTATATTATGAGTTTATGCATTTTGATGTACGAAGAAGTTCGAGTCCGGATGTGATCACGGACATGACGAGGAGTCTCGAAATGGTCGAGACATAAAGATTGATATATTGGAAGCCTATATTTGGAGTTCGAATGGTTAGGGTGAAATCGGATTTTATCGGAACACCGGGGTTACGGAACCCTCCGGGGTTATTGGGCCTTAGTGGGCCATGAGGGAGAAGAGGAAGGGCCGGCCGGGCAGGCGCGCGCCTCCTCCCTAGTCCGAATAGGACAAGGAGAGAGGCGCGCCCTTCCCTCTTTCCCCCCCGATCCTATTCCAACTAGGAAAAGGGAGGGAGTCCTACTCCCGATGGGAGTAGGACTCCTCCGGCGCGCCTCCTCCAAGGGCCGGCCGCACCCCCCCCCTTGCTCCTTTATATACGGGGGTAGGGGGGCACCCTAGAACACACAAGTTGATCTACGGATCGTTCCTTAGCCGTGTGCGGTGCCCCCCTCCACCATATTCCACCTCGCTCATATCGTCGCAAAGCTTAGGCGAAGCCTGCGCGCCGTAGAACATCAAGATCGCTACCACGCCGTCGTCCGACGGAATTCTCCCCCCAAGCTCTCATTGGATTGGAGCCCGAGGAGCGTCATCGAGCTGTACGTGTGTCAAGAACTCGGGGCGCCGAGTAACGGCGCTAGGATCGGTTGGATCGCGAGGAGATCGTCGACTACTTCCTCTACGTTGTGATTGCTTCGCTTCGGTCTCACGAGGGCGTGAGACAACACTCTCCCTCTCATTGCTATGCATCACCATGATCTTGCATGTGCGAGGAAATTTTTGAAATTTCTACGTTCCCCAACAAATGGCATCCGAGCCTAGGTTTTATGGTTTGATGTTTTGCACGAGTAGAACACAAGTGAGTTGTGGGCGATACAAGTCATACTACCTACCAGCATGTCATACTTTGGTTCAGCGGTATTGTTTCATGAAGCGGCCGGACCGACATTACGCCAGACGCTTACGCGAGACTGGTTTCACCGCCACGAGCACTCGTTGCTTAAAGGTGATTGGCGGGTGTCTCTCTCTCTCACTTTAGTTGAACTGAGTGTGGCTCGCCGGTCCTTGAGAAGGTTAAACGGAGTCTATTTGTGAAGTATCGTTGTGGTTTTGATGCGAGGTGAGATTGGTTCTTACTTAAGCCCGTAGCAGCCACGTAAAATTTGCAACAACAAAGTAGAGGACGTCTAACTTGTTTTTGCGGGGCATGTTGTGATGTGATATGGTCAAGACGTGATGCTATTTTATTGTATGAGATGATCATGTTTTGTAACGAAGTTATCGGCAATGGCAGGAGCCATATGGTTGTCGCTTTATTGTATGAAATGCAAGCATACGTAATTGCTTTACTTTATCACTAAGCGGTAGCGATAGTCGAGAAGCAATAGGTGGCGTGAGACGACAACGATGCTACGATGGAGATCAAGGTGTCGCCGGTGGCGATGGTGATCACGACGGTGCTTCGGAGATGGAGATCACAAGCACAAGATGATGATGGCCATATCATATCACTTATATTGATTGCATGTGATGTTTATCCTTTATGCATCTTATCTTGCTTTGATTGACGGTAGCATTTTAAGATGATCTCTCACTAAAAATTATCAAGTAGTGTTCTCCCTGAGTATGCACCGTTGCCAAAGTTCGTCGTGCCGAGACACCACGTGATGATTGGGTGTGATAAGCTCTACGTCCATCTACAACGGGTGCAAGCCAGTTTTGCACACGCAGAATACTCAGGTTATACTTGACTAGCCTAGCATATGCAGATATGGCCTCGGAACACGGAGACCGAAAGGTCGAGCGTGAATCATATAGTAGATATGATCAACATAAGATGTTCACCATTGAAACTACTCCATCTCACGTGATGATCGGTTATGGTTTAGTTGATTTGGATCACGTGATCACTTAGATGACTAGAGAGATGTCTTTCTAAGTGGGAGTTCTTTAGTAATATGATTAATTGAACTTAAATTTATCATGAACTTAGTACCTGATAGTATCTTGCTTGTCTATGTTTGATTGTAGATAGATGGCTCGTCTTTGTTGTTCCGTTGAATTTTAATGCGTTCCTTGAGAAAGCAAAGTTGAAAGATGATGGTAGCAATTACGGATCGGGTCCGTAACTCGAGGATTATCCTCATTGCTGCACGTAAGAGTTACGTCTGGATGCACCGCTAGGTGCCAGAACTCTCCGCTTGATGTAACCGGCGGCGTTAAGAACGTCCGCGAGCAAAGTGATGACTACTCTATAGTTCAATGTGCCATGCTTTACGGCTTAGAACCGGGACTTCAACGACGTTTTGAGCGTCATGGAGCATATGAGATGTTCCAGAGTTGAAGTTGATATTCCAAAGAATGCCCGGATTGAGAGATATGAAGTCTCCAATAAGTTCTATAGCTGCAAGATGGAGGAGAATAGTTCGTCGGTGAGCACATACTCAAAATGTCCGGGTATTACAATCACTTGACACAAGCGGGAGTTAATCTTCCGGATGATTGTGTCATTGATGAATTCTTCAATCACCGCCACCAAGCTACAAAGGCTTCGTGATGAACTATAATATGCAAGGGTTAGTAAAGACTATACCGAGCTCTTCGCAATGCTAAAGGCTGCGGAGGTAGAAATCAAGAAGGAGCATCAAGTGTTGATGGTCAATAAGACCACTAGTTTCAAGAAGAAAGGCAAAGGGAAGAAGAAGGAACTTCAAGAAGAACAGCAAGCAAGTTCTTTGCTCAGAGAAGAAACCCAAGTCTGGACCCAAACTGGCTCGAGTGCTTCTCCGCAAGCGATCGGTCCTCGAAGCGGAACTGCCCCAAGTATTTGGCGGATAAGAAGGATGGCAAGGTGAACAAAGGTATATGTGATATACATGTTATTGATGTGTACCTTACTAGAGCTCGCAGAGCACTGGTATTTGATCTGGTTCATTGCTAATATTTGCAACTCAAACAGGACTACGGATTGCGAACAACGCAAAGGACGAGGTGACGATCGCGTGGGAAATGGTTCCAAAGTCGATGTGATCGCGGTCGGCACGCTACCTCTACATCTACCTTGGGATTAGTTTTAGACCTAAATAATTGTTATTTGGTGCTGCGTTGAGCATGAACATTATATCTGGATCTTGTTTGATGCGAGATGGTTATTCATTTAAATCGAGAGAATAATGGTTGTTCTATTTATATGAGTAATATCTTTTATGGTCATGCACCCTTGAAGAGTGGTCTATTTTGATGAATCTCAATAGTAGTGATACACATATTCATAATGTTGAAGCCAAAAGATGCAGAGTTGATAATGATAGTGCAACTTATTTGTGGCTTCGCCGTTTAGGTCATATCGGTGTAAAGCGCATGAAGAAACTCCATCTTGATGGACTTTTGGAGTCACTTGATTATGAATCACTTGGCACTTGCGAACCGTGCCTCATGGGCAAGATGACTAAAACCCGTTCTCGGTACTATGGAGAGAGCAACAGATTTGTTGGAAATCATACATCTGAGATGTATGTGGTCCGATGAATGTTGAGGCTCGTGGCGGATATCGTTATTTTCTCACCTTCACAGATGATTTAAGCGGATATGGGTATATCTACTTAATGAAACATAAGTCTGAAACATTTGAAAAGTTCAAAGAATTTCAGAGTGAAGTTGAAAATCATCGTAATAAGAAAATTAAATTTCTACGATCTGTTCGTGGAGGTGAATATTTGAGTTACGAGTTTGGTCTACATTTGAAACAATGCGAATAGTTTCGCAACTCACGCCACCGGAACACCACAGCGTAATGGTGTGTCCGAACGTCGAATCGCACTTTACTAGATATGGTGCGATCTATGATGTCTCTTCTGATTTACCGCTATCGTTTTGGGGTTATGCTCTTGAGGCGGCCGCATTCACCTTGAATAGAACACCGTCAAAATCCGTTGAGGCGACACCTTATGAACTATGGTTTAGCAAGAAACCAAAGTTGTCATTTCTTAAAGTTTGGGGATGCGATGCTTATGTGAAAAAGCTTCAACCTGATAAGCTCGAACCCAAATCGGAGAAATGTGTCTTCATAGGATACCCAAAGGAAACAGTTGGGTACACCTTCTATCACAGATCCGAAGGCAAGACATTTGTTGCTAAGAATGGATCCTTTCTAGAGAAGGAGTTTCTCTCGAAAGAAGTGAGTGGGAGGAAAGTAGAACTTGATGAGGTAATTGTACCTTCTCCCTTACTTGAAAGTAGTTTGTCGCGAAACCGGTTTACGAGACATCTACACCAAATAGTGAGGAAGTTGATGATGTTGATCATGAAACTTCAGATCAAGTTACTCTGTAACCTCGTAGATCAACCAGAGTAAGATCCGCACTGAGTGGTACGGTAATCCTGTTCGGAAATCATGCTACTAGATCATGATGAACCTACGAACTATGAAGAAGCGATGGTGAGCCCAGATTCCATAAAATGGCTTGAGGCCATGAAATCGAGATGGGATCCATGTATGAAAACAAAGTATGGACTTTGGTTGACTTGCCCAAGGGTCGGCAAGCAATAGAAAACAAGTGGATCTTCAAGAAGAAGACCGACGCGACGGTAATGTTATCGTCTACAAAGCTCGACTTGTCGCAAAGGGTTTTGACAAGTTCAAGGGATTGACTACGATGAGACCTTCTCACCCGTAGCGATGCTTAAGTCTGTCCGAATCATGTTAGCAATTGCCGCATTTTATGATTATGAAATTTGGCAAATGGATGTAAAGACTGCATTCTGAATGGATTTACGGAAGAAGAGTTGTATATGATGCAACCAGAAGGTTTTATCGATCCAAAGGGATCTAACAAAGTGTGCAAGCTCCAATGATCCATTTATGGACTGGTGCAAGCATCTTGGAGTTGGAATAAGCGCTTTGATAGTGTGATCAAAGCATTTGGGTTCATCTGAGACTTTTGGAGAAGCCTTGTATTTACAAGAAAGTGAGTGGGAGCTCAGAGCATTTACGATATTATATGTAGATGACATATTGCTGATCGGAAATGATATATAATTCTGGATAGCATAAAGGGATACTTGAATAAGAGTTTTTCAATGAAAGACCTCGGTGAAGCTGCTTACATATTGGGCATCAAAATCTATAGAGATAGATAAAGACGCCTAATTGGACTTTCACAAAGCACATACCTTGACAAAATTTTGAAGAAGTTCAAAATGGATCAAGCAAAGAAAGGGTTCTTGCCTGTGTTACAAGGTGTGAAGTTGAGTAAGACTCAATGCCCGACCATTGCGGAAGATAGAGAAAATGAAAGATGTTCCTATGCTTCAGCCATAGGCTCTATCATGTATGCAATCTGTGTACAGAGACGATGTGTGCCTTGCTATAAGCTTAGCAGGAGGTACCAAAGTAATCCAGAGTGGATCTTTGGACAGCGGTCAAGAACATCTGAAATACGAAAAGGACTAAGGATATGTTTCTTGTATATGGAGGTGACAAAGAGCTCATAAATGGCAGTTACGTTGATGCAAGCTTTGACACCGATCCGGACGATTCTAAATCGCAGACCGGATACGATTTACACTAAGCGGAGGAGCTGTCGGTTGGTGCAGTTCTAAACAAAGCGTCGTGGCGGGATCTACATGTGAAGCGGAGTACATAGCAGCTTCGAAGCAGCTAATGAAGGAGTGCGGATGAAGGAGTTCATATCCGATCTAGGTGTCATACCTAGTGCATCGGCTCAATGAAAATCTTCGTGACAATATGGAGCAATTGCCTTAGCAAAGGAATCCAGATTTCACAAGAGGACCAAGCACATCAAGAGACGCTTCAATTCCATCCGGATTTAGTCGGTGGGAGACATAGAGATTTGCAAGATACATACGGATCTGAATGTAGCAGACCGTTGACTAAGCCTCTTCCACGAGCAAAACATGATCAACACCAAGACTCCATGGGTGTTAGAATCATTACTATGTAATCTAGATTATTGACTCTAGTGCAAGTGGGAGGCTCAAGGAAATATGCCCTAGAGGCAATAATAAAGTTATTAATTATTTCCTTATTTCATGATAAATGTTTATCATTCATGCTAGAATTGTATTAACCGGAAACATGATACATGTGTGAATGCATAGACAAACAATATGTCACTAGTATGCCTCTACTAGACTAGCTTGTTAATCAAAGATGGTTATGTTTCCTAACCATGAACAAAGAGTTGTTATTTGATTAACAAGGTCACATCATTAGTTGAATGATCGATTGACATGACCCATTCCATTAGCTTAGCACACGATCGTTTAGTATGTTGCTACTGCTTTTATCCATGACTTATACATGTTCCTATAACTATGAGATTATGCAACTCCGTTTACGGAGGAACACTTTGGTACTACCAAGCGTCACAACGAATCGGGTGATTATAAAGGAGTACTACAGGTGTCTCCAAAGGCGGATGTTGGGTTGGCGTATTTGAGATTAGGTTTTGTCACTCCGATTGTCGGAGAGGTATCTCTGGGCCCTCTCGGTAATACACATCACTTAAGCCTTGCAAGCATTACAACTAATGAGTTAGCTGTGAGATGATGTATTACGGAACGAGTAAAGAGACTTGCCGTAACGAGATTGAACTAGGTATTGGATACCGACGATCGAATCTCGGGCAAGTAACATACCGATGACAAAGGGAACAACGTATGTTGTTATGCGGTCGACCGATAAAGATCTTCGTAGAATATGTAGGAGCCAATATGGGCATCCATGTCCCGCTATTGGTTATTGACGGAGGCGTGTCTCGGTCATGTCTACATTGTTCTCGAACCGTAGGGTCCGCACGCTTAAGGTTTCGATGGCGGTTATATTATGAGTTTATGCATTTTGATGTACCGAAGAAGTTCGAGTCCGGATGTGATCACGGACATGACGAGGAGTCTCGAAATGGTCGAGACATAAAGATTGATATATTGGAAGCCTATATTTGGAGTTGGAATGGTTCGGGTGAAATCGATTTTAGGAACAGAAACTACCGGAACCCTCCGGGGTTATTGGGCCTTAGTGGGCCATGAGGGAGAAGAGGAAGGGCCGGCCAGGCAGGCAGGCGCGCCCTCCCCTAGTTCGAATAGGACAAGGAGAGGGGCGCCCCTTCCCTCTTTCCTCCCCCAATCCTATTCCAACTAGGAAGGGAGGGAGTCCTACTCCGGTGGGAGTAGGACTCCTCGGCGCCTTGCTCAAGGGCGGCCGCACCCCCTTGCTCCTTTATATACGGGGGCAGGGGGCACCCTAGAACACACAAGTTGATCTACGGATCGTTCCTTAGCCGTGTGCGGTGCCCCCCTCCACCATATTCCACCTCGGTCATATCGTCGCAAAGCTTAGGCGAAGCCCTGCGCCGGTAGAACATCAAGATCGTCACCACGCCGTCGTGCTGACGGAATTCTCCCTCCCTGAAGCTCTACTGGATTGGAGCCCGAGGAGCGTCATCGAGCTGTCGTGTGTCAAGAACTGGGCGCCGGAGTGTGGCGCTAGGATCGGTTGGATCGCGAGGAGATCGTACGACTACTTCCTCTACGTTGTGATCGCTTCCGCTTCGGTCTACGAGGGTACGTAGACAACACTCTCCCCTCTCGTTGCTATGCATCACCATGATCTTGCGTGTGCGTAGGAATTTTTTTGAAATTTCTACGTTCCCCAACATGATCACACTATCAAAGCGTTTATTCCAACTCCGAGAGGCTTGCACCAGTCCATAAATGGATCGCTAGAGCTTGCACACTTTGTTAGCACTTTTTGGATCGACAAAACCTTCTGGTTGCATCATATACAACTCTTCTTCTAGAAATCCATTCAGGAATGCAGTTTTGACATCCATTTGCCATATTTCATAATCATAAAATGCGTCAATTGCTAACATAATTCGGACAGACTTAAGCATCACTACGGGTGAGAAAGTCTCATCATAGGCAACTCCTTGAACTTGTCGAAAACCTTTTGCCACAAGTCGAGCTTTGTAGACAGTAACATTACCATCAGCATCAGTCTTCTTCTTGAAGATCCATTTATTCTCGATGGCTTGTCGATCATCGGGTAAGTCAACCAAACTCCATACTTTGTTCTCATACATGGATCCCATCTAGATTTCATGGCCTCAAGCCATTTTGTGGAATCTGGGCTCATCATCGCTTCCTCATAGTTCGTAGGTTCGCCATGGTCAAGTAACATGACTTCCAGAATAGGATTACCGTACCACTCTGGTGTGGATCTTACTCTGGTTGACCTACGAGGTTCGATAGTAACTTGATCTGAAGTTTCATAATCAATATCATTAGCTTCCTCACTGATTGGTGTAGTCGTCACAGGAACCGGTTTCTGTGATGAACTATTTTCCAATAAGGGAGCAGGTACAGTTACCTCATCAAGTTCTACTTTCCTCGCACTCACTTCTTTCGAGAGAAACTCCTTCTCTAGAAAGGATCCAAATTTAGCAACAAAAGTCTTGCCTTCAGATTTGTGATAGAAGGTGTACCCAATAGTCTCTTTTGGGTATCCTATGAAGACACATTTCTCCGATTTGGGTTGCGAGCTTATCTGGTTGAAGTTTCTTCACATAAGCATCGCAGCCCCAAACTTTAAGAAACGACAACTTTGGTTTCTTGCCAAAACACAGTTCATAAGGCGTCGTCTCAACGGATTTTGATGGTGCCCTATTTAACGTGAATGCGGCCGTCTCTAAAGCATAACCCTAAAGCGATAGCGGTAATTCAGTAAGAGACATCATAGATCGCACCATATCTAGTAAAGTACGATTACGACGTTCGGACACACCATTACGTTGTGGTGTTCTGGGTGGCGTGAGTTGCGAAACTATTCCGCATTGCTTCAAATGTAAACCAAACTCGTAACTCAAATATTCTCCTCCACGACCAGATCGTAGAAATTTTATTTTCTTGTTATGATGATTTTCTACTTCACTCTAAAATTCTTTGAACTTTTCAAATGTTTCAGACTTATGTTTCATTAAGTAGATATACCCATATCTGCTCAAATCATCTGTGAAGGTGAGAAAATAATGATACCCGCCGCGAGCCTCAATATTCATTGGACCACACACATCGGTATGTATGATTTCCAACAAATCAGTTGCTCGCTCCATAGTTCCGGAGAACGACGTTTTAGTCATCTTGCCCATGAGGCACGGTTCGCAAGTACCAAGTGATTCATAATCAAGTGATTCCAGAAGTCCATCAGTATGGAGTTTCTTCATGCGCTTTAAACCAATATGACCCAAAGGGCAGTGCCACAAATAAGTTGCACTATCATTATCAACTCTGCATCTTTTGGATTCAACATTATGAATATGTGTATCACTACTATCGAAATTTAATAAAAATAGACCACTCTTCAAGGGTGCATGACCATAAAAGATATTACTCATATAAATAGAACAACCATTATTCTCTGATTTAAATGAATAACCATCTCGCATCAAACAAGATCCAGATATAATGTTCATGCACAACGCTGGCACCAAATAACAATTATACAGGTCTAAAACTAATCCCGAAGGTAGATGTAGAGGTAGCGTGCCGACCGCGATCACATCGACTTTGGAACCATTTCCCATGCGCATAGTCACCTTGTCCTTAGCCAATCTTTGCTTAATCTGTAGTCCCTGTTTGAGTTGCAAATATTAGCAATGAACCGATATCAAATACCAGTGCTACATGAGCATTAGTAAGGTACACATCAATAACATGTATATCACATATACCTTTGTTCACATTGCCATCCTTCTTATTCGCCAAATACTTGGGGCAGTTCCGCTTCCACTGACAAGTCAGCTTGCAGTAGAAGCACTCAGTCTCAGGCTTAGGTCCAGATTTGGGTTTCTTCTCTTGAGTAACAACTTGTTTGCCATTCTTCTCGAAGTTCCCCTTCTTCTTCCCTTTACCCTTTTTCTTGAAACTGGTGGTCTTATTGACCATCAACACTTGATGCTCCTTCTTGATTTCTACCTCCGCAGCTTTTAGCATTGCGAAGAGCTCGGGAATAGTCTTGTCCATCCCTTGCATATTATAGTTCATCACGAAGCTCTTGTAGCTTGGTGGCGATGATTGAAGAATTTCATCAATGACACTATCATTAGGAAGATTAACTCCCGGTTGAATCAAGTGACTATTATACCTCGACATTTTGAGTATATGTTCACCGACGTAACTATTCTCTTCCATCTTGCAGCTATAGAACTTATTGGAGACTTCATATCTCTCAATCCGGGCATTTGCTTGAAATATTAACTTCAACTCTGGAACATCTCATATGCCTCATGACGTTCAAAAGCGTTGTTGAAGTCCCGGTTCTAAGCCGTAAAGCATGGCACATCGAACTATCGAGTAGTCTCGGCTTTGCTCGCCAGACGTTCTTAACGCCGTCGGTTGCATCTGCAGCAGTTCTGGCACCCAGCGGTGCTTCCGGGCGTAATTCTTACATGCAGCAATGAGGATAATCCTCAAATTACGGACCCGATCCGTGTAATTGCTACCATCATATTTCAACTTAGCTTTCTCAAGGAACGCATTAAAATTCAACTGAACAACAGCACGAGCCATCTATCTACAACAAACATAGACAAGCAAAATACTATCAGGTACTAAGTTCATGATAAATTTAAGTTCAATTAATCATATTACTAAATAACTCCCACTTAGATAGACATCCCTCTAATCATCTAAGTAATCACGTGATCCAAATCAACTAAACCATGTCCGATCATCACGTGAGATGGAGTAGGTTTCAATGGTGAAACTATGTTGATCATATCTTCTATATGATTCCTGCTTTCGACCTTCGGTCTCAAAGTGTTACGAGGCCATATCTCATATATGCTAGGCTCGTCAAGTTTAACCTGAGTATTCTGCGTGTGCAACTGTTTTGCACCCGTTGTATTTGAACGTAGAGCCTATCATACCCGATCATCACGTGGTGTCTCAGCACGAAGAACTTTTGCAACAGTGCATACTCAGGGAGAACACTTATCCCTTCAAATTTAGTGAGAGATCATCTTATAGTGCTATCGTCAATCAAAGCAAAATAAGATGCATAAAGGATAAATATCACATGCAATCAATATAAGTGATATGATATGGCCATCATCATCTTGTGCTTGTGATCTCCATCTCCGAAGCACCGTCATGATCACCATCGTCACCGGTAGCGACACCTTGATCTTCATCGTAGCATCGTTGTCGTTTCGCCACTATTGCTTCTCGACTATCGCTACGCTTAGTGATAAAGTAAAGCAATTACTGTATGCTTCCATTGCATACAATAAAGTGACAACCATATGGCTCCTGCCAGTTGCCGATAACTCGGTTACAAAACATGATCATCTCATACAATAAAATATAGCATCATGTCTTGACCATATCACATCACAACATCCCTGCAAAAACAAGTTAGACATCCTCTACTTTGTTGTTGCAAGTTTTATGTGGCTACTATGGGCTGAGCATGAACCGTTCTTACCTACGCATCAAAACCACAACGATAGTTCGTCAAGTTAGTGTTGTTTTAACCTTCTCAAGGACCGGGCGTAGCCACACTCGGTTCAACTAAAGTTGGAGAAACTGACACCCACCAGCCACCTATGTGCAAAGCACGTCGGTAGAACCAGTCTCGCGAAGCGTCACGTGTAATGTCGGTCCGGCCGCTTCATCCAACAATCTTGCTGAACCAAAGTATGACATGCTGGTAAGCAGTATGACTTGTATCGCCCACAACTCACTTGTGTTCTACTCGTGCATATAACATCTACGCATAAAACCTGGCTTGGATGCCACTGTTGGGGAACGTAGTAATTTCAAAAAAAATCCTACGCACACGCAAGATCATGGTGATGTATAGCAACGAGAGGGGAGAGTGTTGTCCACGTACCCTCGTTGACCGAAAGCGGAAGCGTTAGAACAACACGGTTGATGTAGTCGTACGTCTTCACGGCCCGACCGATCAAGCACCGAAAGTACGGCACCTCCGAGTTCTAGCACACGTTCAGCTCGATGACGTCCCTCGAACTCCGATCCAGCCGAGTGTCGAGGGAGAGTTCCGTCAGCATGACGGCGTGGTGATGATGATTATGTTCTACCCTCATAGGGCTTCGCCTAAGCACCGCTACAATATTATCGAGGAGGACTATAGTGGAGGGGGGCATCGCACACGGCTAAGAGATCAATGATCTATTGTTGTTGTGTCTAGGGTGCCCCCTGCCCTCGTATATAAAGGAGCAAGAGGGGGAGGTGCGGCCGGCCAGGAGGAGGCGCGCCAGGAGGAGTCTTACTCCTAGGACTCCCTCCCTTCCTAGTTGGATTAGGAGAAGGGGGGAAGAGGAGGGAGAGAGAGGAAGGAAAGGGGGGCGCCGCTCCCCTCTCCTTGTCCTATTCGGACTAGGGGGAGGGGCGCGCGGCCCTGCCCTAACCGCCTCTCCTCCTCTCCACTAAGACCCACTATGGCCCTCGGTACTCCGGTAAAATCCCGATTTCACCCGGAACACTTCCGATATCCAAATATAGGCTTCCAATATATCAATCTTCATGTCTCGACCATTTCGAGACTCGTCGTCATGTCCGTGATCACATCCGAGACTCGAAACAACCTTAGGTACATCAAAACTCATAAACTCATAATATAACCATCATCGAAACTTTAAGCGTGCGGACCCTACGGATTCGAGAACTATGTAGACATGACCGAGACATGTCTCCGGTCAATAACCAATAGCGGAACCTGGATGCTCATATTGGCTCCTACATATTCTACGAAGATCTTTATCGGTCAAACCGCATAACAACATACGTTGTTCCCTTTGTCATCGGTATGTTACTTGCCCGAGATTTGATCGTCGGTATCTCAATACCTAGTTTAATCTCGTTACTGGCAAGTCTCTTTACTCGTTATGTAATGCATCATTCCGTAACTAACTCATTAGCTACATTGCTTGCAAGGTGCTACGTCTCGAGCTTGCGTTGGTTTTCCCTGAAGAGGAAGGGATGATGCAGCACAGTAGCGTAAGTATTTCCCTCGGTTTTTGAGAACCAAGGTATCAATCCAG
The DNA here is from genome assembly GCA_021437245.1 of Aegilops speltoides. Taxonomy (NCBI): domain Eukaryota; kingdom Viridiplantae; phylum Streptophyta; class Magnoliopsida; order Poales; family Poaceae; genus Aegilops; species Aegilops speltoides. Next base: position 407,724,771 of record CM038146.1, on the reverse strand, counting down.
TAGGAGGTCACGCGCAAGTCCCTCGTACCTGCACAACACGATAGCAACTCGCAACCAACGCTTAGGGGTTGTCAATCCCTTCACGGTCACTGAGGGAGTCCTGGATTATGGGGTGTCCGGATAGCCGAACTATCATCATCGGCCGGACTCCAAGACTATGAAGATACAAGATTGAAGACTTCGTCCCGTGTCCGGATGGGACTTTCCTTGGCGTGGAAGGCAAGCTTGGCGATACAGATATGTAGATCTCCTACCATTGTAACCGACTCTGTGTAACCCTAGCCCTCTCTGGTGTCTATATAAACCGGAGGGTTTTAGTCCGTAGGACACAACAACAACAATCATACCATAGGCTAGCTTCTAGGGTTTAGCCTCCTTGATCTCGTGGTAGATCCACTCTTGTACTACCCATATCATCAATATCAATCAAGCAGGAGTAGGGTTTTACCTCCATCGAGAGGGCCCGAACCTGGGTAAAAACATCGTGTCCCTTGTCTCCTGTTACCATCCGCCTAGACGCACAGTTCGGGACCCCCTATCCGAGATCCGCCGGTTTTGACACCGACATTGGTGCTTTCATTGAGAGTTCCTCTGTGCCGTCACGATCAGGAAGGATGCCTCTTCCCGTCTTTAAAGACGGTACCATTGCGAAAGGAGCTTTAGCCGCCGGCCAAACTATTCGGCTAGGTGGTTTTCTTATGACCGCCTGTTCGGCCGCCGCTTCAACGATGACCTCTCGGGTCATCAAAAGCAATCTTCACGTCAACTCGAAATTCGCCGAGCAGCTGGATCCGATGGAGCTCTCTTCCGTAAATGAGCTCTCGGATCGCATCGCCGCCCTGGGAGTCGCTACAGACTACGATCAGATCGGGCTTAAAACTGATCTGAGAGTGATTAACTCTCCCCAGGTTACCCACCACGTTGCTGTGGTAGAGGAACAACGTGACGCTTCTTCTTCTATATTAAAAACCATTTATGTCCAGACTCCTGATCCCTCCATGCCGGATTCCCGTGGAGGGATGGACGTCAATCAAGTACTGAACCTAAAGTCAGGCAGCAGACCAGATTCGTTGGACGACATCCAGCAATCCAAGCTTCCAAATTCGGAAACTTTTCGGCCCTTGAGCCTCAAGTTGGGCAGGGTTCCGGACTTAATTCCACCCGCCCACCCAAACATAAGCGATCTATCTCAAATCCAGCAAGAGCCCGCTGAAACAGTACATCATTACTGGGCCAGATTCCTCCTGGTTATGAACAGGATAAAGGACTACCGTGAGGAAAACGCAATCTCAATTTTCTGCAACAATTGCACGGACAGGGGAATATTGAACGCCGTAAGCCATCGCGAAATTACACGCTTCGCCGACCTGGCATCCATAGTACAAAAGTAATGTGCGATCGAGAGTGCCTGGAATACCGAAACTAAGTTTTGGGACAATCCGGCTCCGAACACAACCCTAGTCCGAAACAAAAGGGTGCACCATGCTCAGGCACCCGGGACAAAAACCAAAAACCAAAAACCCCATAAAGGGCACGGAACCATCTTTGGAGGGATGGCTCGGCGGACCTCAGTAAAATCCATAATCTGAGGGCGCCACTCCAACACATAGCCTTCGAGCATGTTGGATACTATGGCAGGTGGCCAAAAGTGGCGAAGAGCCTCTAGCCCCGGAGAACCAGCCCAACAGTACCCGTACGGTATTAACAGTCTTCGAGACTTTCACATCAAATAATATGCGGAAACGAACAATCCGCAGCCTCGCCGAAGTATACCAAGTGGCAACAACAAATCCATGGAGCGACACGGCTATCACCTTCAACGCCAACAACGAACCTAAATTCCGAACAGCCCGAGCACCAGCAGCATTGGTCCTCAGTCCAATAGTGGACGGCTTTCGTCTTACCAAGGTACTCATGGATGGCGGCAGTGGATTAAACCTCATCTACGAGGAAACTCTTTAAAAAATGGAAATAGACTGGAGCCGCATTGAGCGAAGCAGCACAACCTTCAGAGGAATAATCCCTAGTCGGGAAGTATGCTACACAGGAAAAATTACACTAGATGTGGTGTTCGGCTCTTCGGACAATTACAGGTCCGAGGAGGTCACGTTCCAAGTGGCCCCGTTCAGCAGCGGATATCATGCTTTACTAGGGCGAGAGGCATTCACAATTTTTCAAGCTATACCCCATTACGGGTACATGAAGCTTAAAATGCTCGGGCCCAATGGAATCATCACTCTTGTCAGTGATCCGGACACAGCGCTCCGCGTCGAAAACAAGACAGCCGCACTAGCCCTAGAAGCACTATCCGAAGCCCTAGCGGCAGAGGAACTCACTACGCTGCGCTCCATGGTGAACAGGGACGATGTGATACTCGATAAGAGATCCAAGTCCGCCTCTTTTAAACTAGCGGACGAAATAGTCAAATTCCAAGTCCACCCAACGGACCCCACAAAGATGGCCTCCATCGGGGCACAATTAAACCCTGATGTAGACGCCAGACTACGAGAATTCCCGGGAAAATTGGGACATCTTTGCACGGCACCCTTGAGATATGCCAGAATCCCATGCAGTGGCGAGAACACAGCCTAAACATCCTAAAAGGATTCAAGCCAGTCAAACAGGCTCTTCGGCGATTTTCCAAACCAAAAAGACAGGCAATGGGAGAGGAGCTAGCAAAACTATTGGAAGCCGGATTCATCAGAGACATAAAACATCCGGACTGGCAAGCAAACCTGGTAATGGTACCCAAAAAGGACAAATCCTGGCGCCTGTGTGTCGATTTTAAAGACCTTAACAAGGCTTGCCCAAAGGATCCTTTTCCCCTTCCCTGCATCGATCAAATCATTGATGCTACCGCAGGGCATGATTCATTGTGCTTCCTCGACGCATACTCCGGATACCATCAAATCAAGATGGCGGAGATAGACCAAGCCGCAACGGCATTCATTACGCCATATGGACCATTCCGCTTCAACACAATGCCCTTCGGGCTCAAGAACGCCGGCGCAACATATCAGCGCATGATTCAGACATGTCTGGCCACCCAGATCGGCAAAACAGTGGAGGCATACTGAAAGCACATTTGCTCCCTGGGTAGTTTTGGTAATTAATGACAACATACTTTGTGGTTGGACTAATGCTTTTATCGAGTATGTTTCAGGAAGGTCAATCACATTGGCATGGCAAAAGGACTGAAGAGGTGGACCCCTAAGATGCTAAGGCAAGCATTGGCAAAAGCTCAAGACTCCATTTTTGGTTTAGTGGTCCAAGATCACATTGAGTCCATAGGAAAGCCAATACTATTAAAAGGGGATGAGGTTATGTTAATGATCTGGTTGCTCAAAGTGCTTAGTGATATATCTCCCAAACTATCGCAATCTTTCATTCCAATATACACTCATAAGTAATCTCGGTCCCACCGATTCCATAAACTCAGTCACACCGAGATGAACCACCTCACCATAAAGCCAAACCCTAGAAATTTGGATTTTCCGATTCGAACTCGGTCTCACGAAACTAGTGTTGCCAAGCTTCAGAACATACGTCATCAAATCGGTGTCACCGAGATGATAAAGTCGGTCCCACCGAGATTGGCAAACCCTAGTCTTTGGAAGAATCGGACTCACCGAGATTGTATTTTCGTCCCACGAAAATCCCAACGTTCACAAGATTTGAACTTTCGGTCTCACCGAGTTGTCAACTTCGGTCCGACCGAGATTGGTCAAATGTGTGTAACAGTTGGATTTTGTGTGGAGGCTATAAATACCCTCCACCTCCTCTTCATTAGTGGAGAGAGCCATCGAAAGAACTACCACTCCTACCTTACATTTCGAGAAGAAAACTACCTAGCCTTGTGTTGAGATCAAGTAGCTCCACTCCCACCATATGAAGCTTGATCTCTAGCCTTCCCAAGTTGCTTTCCACTCAATCCTTTCTTCCACCACAGCCAAATCGGTGAGGAGAGTTGAGTGTTGGGGAGATTATCATTTGAAGCACAAGAGCAAGGAGTTCATCATCACCAACACCATCTATTACCTTTTGGAGGTGGTGCCTCCTAGATTGGTTAGGTGTCGCTTGGGAGCCTCCGTCAAGATGTGGAGTTGAACCAAGAAGTTTGTAAGGGCAAGCAGATCGCCTACTTCGTGAAGATCTACCCGAGTAAGGCTAGTCCTCCGTGGGCGTATGCCATGATGGCATAGACAAGGTTGCTTCTTCGTGGACCCTTCGTGGGTGGAGCCCTCCGTGGACTCTCGCAGCCGTTACCCTCCGTGGGTTGAAGTCTCCATCAACGTGGATTGACGATAGCACCACCTATCGGAACCACGAGAAAAATCTCCGTGTCTCCAAATTGCGTTTGATCTTCTCCACCTCTCTTTACTACTTGTGCAATTTACTTTCCGCTGCCCATACTCTAGAATTGCATGTGTAGTATGCTACTTGACTTGTATGATATGCAAAATCTGCCAAAAACTTGTCTTTGTCAAAAGGCATAATTCTTATCTTGTCGATTAGTCTAATCACCCCCCCTCTAGACACTCTCACCTTCTTTGATCCTACAATTGGTATCAGAGCTTTGGTCTCCATTGCTTTGGTTTACACATCATTGGAGGAAGATGGACGTGTCTACGTTTGGGAGTGTTAGCCATAGAGTGCCTATTCTTGATGGAGTGTCCTATAACTCGTGGAGGATTGAAATGCTTATTATCTTTAAGATGTATAACTTATGCAAATATGTTGAAACCCCTATGTGCCTCCATTTGACCCCTTGCACCCTACCATGGATGAAGAGCTTGATTTGCTTCGTAACCTTAGAACTATAAATCTTATCATTAGAGGTTTGCCCGATAACTTGCTTAAGCTTGTCACAAACTTTGAGTGCTTTGGAAGTTCTTGGAAGAACTTTATCGGACTACTCTTTGAGAGGTCTTGATGAAATTCTATACAAGACTATTGAATTTGATATGATGCGCCCCAATGATCCCAACTTTGATAAATGCTTCTTTGAGCTTCGTGATCTTATGAAAAAGAAGGGTGATCCTTGTTTTATCAATGATCTAATTAGAAATGCTCCTGTATTGCATTCCGATGATTATTGTCACATTGACAAAACTAATGCAAGTTGTTGTCAAATTGACCTAGGAGTTGATGATGAACTATCTATGGGTCAATATGATGATGAGCATGAGCATGATGATGATTACTCGATTCGGACACCGAGCTAGACAAGATCATGAAGAGTCTCAATCTTATGGCAAATCGAGAGACTACATATCGGTGGAAAAGAGTGGATTCTTGATAGTGGATGCACCGATCACATGACCGGAGACGAAGACATGTTTGAGGGCTGCAAAGAACGATGGTCCACGCAAGTACGTGACTTTTGGAGACAACTCAAGGGTAAGGTACTTGGCCTTGGTAAGGTGGCCATATCTCATGATAGCTCTATTCAAAATGTCATGCTTGTTGAATCACTTGGATACAATTTACTTTCCGTGTCTAGATTAGCTGACTTTGGATTCAATGTGCTATTCACCGAAGTAGATTGCCAAGTCTTTCGTTGTGACAATCATAACATGGTTTTTATCGGTATCCGTAGAGGTGATCTATATATTGTTGATTTCACTAAGAAAGCTCAACCTAGAACTTGCTTTATCGCTAAATCCGCTAAAGGTTGGTTATGGCATAGAAGGCTTGGACATGTTGGTATGCGAAATCTAGACAAGCTAATCAAAGGTGATCATATTCTTGGTGTTAAAGATGTTTTCTTTGACAAAGATAGACTCTGTAGTGCTTGTCAGGCAGGAAAACAAGTAGGTGGAAGTCATCCCGTGAAGAACATCATGACCACAAGGAGACCGCTTGAGCTTCTTCATATGGATCTCTTTGGTCCCAATGCTTACAAAAGCCTTGGTGGTAACTCCTTTGGTCTAGTTATAGTTGATGATTATTCCAGATTTACGTGGGTATTTTTCCTTGATGACAAATCTCAGGTTCAGAGAATCTTCAAAACCTTTGCTAATAAGGCCCAAAATCAATTTGAAGTGAAGATCAAGAAAGTTCGGAGTGACAATGGAACGGAGTTCAAGAACGCCCATGTAGATTCTTTTCTCGATGAGGAAGGAATTCTACATGAGTTCTCGGCTACGTACACCCCTCAACAAAATGGAGTTGTTGAGAGGAAGAACCGAACGCTCATAGAGATGGCGAGAACGATGCTTGATGAATACAAGACACCGAAGCACTTTTGGGGTGAAGCGGTCGAGACAGCTTGTCATGCTATCAACAGGCTTTATCTTCATAAGCTCCTCGGCAAGACTTCATATGAGCTCCTCACCGGTAACAAACCCCAAGTGGGATACTTTCGTGTCTTTGGTTCAAAATGCTATATCCTTGATAAGCATCGTCGGTCTAAATTTGCTCCTAAAACTCATGAAGGCTTTTTCCTCGGTTATGGATCAAACTCCCACACCTACCGTGTCTACAATAATTTCACCGAAAGGTTGAAGAGGCGGTAGACGTGAAGTTTGATGAATCTAATGGCTCATAAGTAGAGCAAATGCCTATTGATGTAGGAGACAAGGACCCATCTGAAGCCATTCAAGATTTATCTATTGGAAAGATCCGTCCCATGGAAGTGAAGGAGAGTACCTCATCTACATATGTGGAGCCCCCTACCTCACGGCAAGATGAACCTCAAGGCAACAAGGAGGCTTCCACAAGTGGAACTCACCAAGATGAGGAAGTGCAACAAGAAGAACCACCACAACCTCCTTCTCCACCACCTCAAGACAACACCAACAACAATGAAGATGAAGAAGAGGAAGATGAGGATGATGAGGAAGCTCAGCCGCGACCACAACAAAAGCTATCTCGAGTTCGAGCAAGAGTCAAGAAGAATCATCCCGTGGAACAAATGATGAACGACATCGACTCCGGGAGAATTACTCGCTCTAAAACTCGCTTAGCTAACTTTTGTGAGCATTACTCATTTATCTCTAGTCTTGAACCTATGAAGGTAGAAGAAGCACTAGAAGACCCGGATTGGGTGAACGCTATGCACGAAGAGCTACACAACTTCGAGAGGAACAATGTATGGACTTTGGTAGAGAAGCCCAAGGATGATCAAAACGTCATTGGAACCAAATGGGTGTTTCGGAACAAGCAAGATGAAGATGGACAAGTCATCCGCAACAAGGCTCGTCTCATAGCTCAATGTTACACACAAGTCGAAGGTATGGACTATGGTGAGACCTATGCCCCCGTTGCTAGACTTGAGTCCATTCGCATTCTTCTTGCTTATGCCAACCACCATGATATTACTCTCTATCAAATGGACATTAAAAGTGCTTTCCTAAATGGTGAAATAGAGGAGGAAGTATTTGTGAAACAACCTCCCGGATTTGTGAATCCTAAAAAGCCTAATCATGTTTACAAGTTGCACAAAGCTCTTTATGGTCTTAAACAAGCTCCTAGAGCTTGGTACAAATGCTTGACTAGCTTTCTTCTTGAAAAAGGATTTGAGATTGGAAAAATAGACTCAACGCTATTCACGAAAAGGGTTGATGGTGAACTATTTTTGTGCCAAATATATGTTGATGATATTATCTTTGGATCAACTAACCCTCATTTTAGCGAGAAGTTTGGAAAACTCATGTCGGAGAAGTATGAGATGTCCATGATGAGTGAACTCAAATTCTTCCTTGGGTTGCAAATCAAGCAATCTAAGGAGGGTACCTTTGTCTCACAAACAAAGTACACTAAGGATCTCTTCAAGAAGTTCAACATGCAAGAAAGCAAAGGTATGAGAACCCCCATGCCTACTAGTGGACATAATGACTTGACAAAAGATGGAGAACCCGTTGATCAAAAGGTTTACTGATCTATGATTGGTTCTCTACTATATCTCTGTGCTTCTCGTCCTGACATAATGTTGAGTGTATGCATGTGTGCTCTATATCAAGCAGCCCCTAAAGAATGTCATCTTAAAGCTGTTAAAAGAATTGTGAGATATTTGATACACACACCTAACTTTGGCATTTGGTATCCTAAGAGGGCCTCTTTCAATCTTGTTGGCTATTCCGACTCGGACTATGCGGAGACAGTTTGATAGAAAGTCAACTTGAGGCGTGTCAATTCCTTGGTCGATCCCTTGTATCTTGGTCCTCCAAGAAACAAAATTCGTATCATTATCTCTTGCCAAGCGAGAATATATTGCTGCTGGTTCATGTTGTGCTCGGTTGCTATGGATGACACAAATGCTTAAGGATTATGGGATACATGCGAGACATGTTCCCTTGCTTTGTGACAATGAGAGTGCGATTAAGATTGGACACAATCCAGTGCAACACTCTCGCACGAAACACATTGAAGTTCGTCACCATTCTATTCGTGATCACATTGCCAAGGGTGACATCAATCTTAAGCATGTTCGAACTGACAAACAACTTGCTGATATCTTTACAAAACCACTTGATGAGAAAGTGTTTTGTCGCTTAAGGAGTGAGTTGAACATCATTGATGCTTCAAACTTGGAGTGAAAACTCCATTGATGCATGCAAGGCATGAGCCTACTTGACTAATCCTTGATATGTCTCTTATGATGATGATCATATGTCTTGGACACATTTGCCCCCCTTGTATTGCATCTAACTCCTTGCAGGTACTTGGATGATCTACATTCCACAAGATTATCACTCTCTCAAATCTTGAGTAATCTTGTCATTGACCAAGTATCTAGCCCTTTGGGATGTTGAGTTCAAGGAACAAAATTCAACATATCCTTTTTGACACCTTATACATCTAGTATTTCACTCTTGTCATCTTGGATATTCTTGAGCATTCCTTGCTTGCCTAACCCATGTAGGAAGATGAACTACACAATTGTAAATGGTGCTCCAACCTCACATTCTATGAGCACCTACATCAAGTTCACCTACATGAGCAAAGCAACAACAAGCCCAAGGTATGTTGTTCACATCTTTAAGGAGCTTTGCTCAAAGTCATGAGTACAAGCAGCTTCATAAGATGTGATCACATTAAATGCTTAATTGAGAAATGGCAACCCCATTTTGAGCTTAAAAGATGAGTATGACCTATGATCAAATGTTCTCATTTGACTCCTAAGTCAATATACTCAAACATAGGTGACTTTGTCGCCGACCCCTATCTAGATGAAGTACATATGTTTTGGAGTTTTTCTATTTTCTCTTATGTTCTCTCATTGAGTTTTCTTTTAAAAAAAAAACTTCATCTAGCAATCTTTTTCATTTCTATTCTTCTGTCTTTGTGAATATCCTTTTGGCTCTGATCAATTCCTTGCAAATCATTTACAAATTCATTGCAAATCTTTTGAAACATTCCTTGCAAAGTGAGCTGAATTATTTCAGTATTTCCTTGGAATTAAACTCGGCGTCACCGATGTAACAATTTCGGCCTGACCGAAAAGGATCTGCCCTAAGTCCCAGACTTTCGGACCCACCGATCCATCTCACCTCGGTGTCACCGACTTTCTTTCAGGATAACATCTTCTGCAGCTCCACTCACTGATTTTCTTTGCATATTTCTTATTGCCCTGTTGTGATTATTAAGGATCCCACTTCTTTCCTTCCATCCTTCCTGACCTTCCTAGTTGGCTGTCCTTTTCGGCACTTGATGTCAAAGGGGGAGAAGATTTAGGGGGAGGTAAGGGGAGAAGAGAAGATTTAGGGAGAAGAAGAGCAATCTTATCTTAAGGGGGAGAGAATGACATCAAAGCTTTGCCGTGTTCCACATTGGTTATTACATTTGGCATCATTCTTTTGATTTTGCTCCTTCCATCACCTTTGCAATTGACATCTTATGGAAAGCAAAATCTCTCAGAGCTCATTGAAAATCTTTTAGCTTCGGAGACATGTTTGCTGTTTCAAGCTAGTGCTCAATATGAGACACTCATCATACATGTCATCCCTGGCTTGGTACTCTTGATGTTCTTGCAGTTGGTTGAAGAAATACTCTTGTGTTATCTAACCCTGTTTTCCCAAGTCTATTTCTTCAGGTATAATGCCAAGGAACCTCAAGGTAAGTATATGCATCTTGCAGAATGTGCATGATGGTGACTTGCTTGTGAATATCTGTTTGCAAGAAATCACCATGCACATATGCATTATCACTCACTTCTTTTCATCTGCTCTGATGCATATAGCCAAGCTGCATGTAGCACATCTTGCCCTTCTCTCTTGTGTGCTTGTGGTAGTCCAAAACCATAATTTATGAAAATCTTGCACACTTGTAGGGGGCTGCCTGTACTACATGTTTGTCAAAGCTTTAGTGATAATTCTGTCTTTCTTCGATAGCTTTGATGTCTTCTTTTGTGTGTTGCCATCAATTACCAAAAAGGGGGAGATTGAAAGCACATTTGCTCCCTGGGTGGTTTTGGTAATTAATGACAACATACTTTGTGGTTGGACTAATGCTTTTATCGAGTATGTTTCAGGAAGGTCAATCACATTGGCATGGCAAAAGGACTGAAGAGGTGGACCCCTAAGATGCTAAGGCAAGCATTGGCAAAAGCTCAAGACTCCATTTTTGGTTTAGTGGTCCAAGATCACATTGAGTCCATAGGAAAGCCAATACTATTAAAAGGGGATGAGGTTATGTTAATGATCTGGTTGCTCAAAGTGCTTAGTGATATATCTCCCAAACTATCAGCAATCTTTCATTCCAATATACACTCATAAGTAATCTCGGTCCCACCGATTCCATAAACTCAGTCACACCGAGATGAACCACCTCAGCCATAAAGCCAAACCCTAGAAATTTCGGATTTTCCGATTCTGAACTCGGTCTCACCGAAACTAGTGTTGCCAAGCTTCTGTAACCTTCTGTCATCAAATCGGTGTCACCGAGATGATAAAGTCGGTCCCACCGAGATTGGCAAACCCTAGTCTTTGGAAGAATCGGACTCACCGAGATTGTATTTTGGTCCCACGAAAATCCCAACGTTCACAAGATTTGAACTTTCGGTCTCACCGAGTTGTCAACTTCGTCCGACCGAGATTGGTCAAATGTGTGTAACGGTTGGATTTTGTGTGGAGGCTATAAATACCCCTCCACCTCCTCTTCATTAGTGGAGAGAGCCATCAGAAAGAACTACCACTCCTACCTTACATTTCTGAGAAGAAAACTACCTAGCCTTGTGTTGAGATCAAGTAGCTCCACTCCCACCATATGAAGCTTGATCTCTAGCCTTCCCAAGTTGCTTTCCACTCAATCCTTTCTTCCACCACAGCCAAATCAGTGAGGAGAGTTGAGTGTTGGGGAGATTATCATTTGAAGCACAAGAGCAAGGAGTTCATCATCACCAACACCATCTATTACCTTTTGGAGGGTGGTGCCTCCTAGATTGGTTAGGTGTCGCTTGGGAGCCTCCGTCAAGATGTGGAGTTGAACCAAGAAGTTTGTAAGGGCAAGCAGATCGCCTACTTCGTGAAGATCTACCCCGAGTAAGGCTAGTCCTCCGTGGGTGTATGCCATGATGGCATAGACAAGGTTGCTTCTTCGTGGACCCTTCGTGGGTGGAGCCCTCCGTGGACTCTCGCAGCCGTTACCCTCCGTGGGTTGAAGTCTCCATCAACGTGGATTGACGATAGCACCACCTATCGGAACCACGAGAAAAATCTCCGTGTCTCCAAATTGCGTTTGATCTTCTCCACCTCTCTTTACTACTTGTGCAATTTACTTTCCGCTGCCCATACTCTAGAATTGCATGTGTAGTATGCTACTTGACTTGTATGATATGCAAAATCTGCCAAAAACTTGTCTTTGTCAAAAGGCATAATTCTTATCTTGTCGAGTAGTCTAATCACCCCCCCCCTCTAGACACTCTCACCTTCTTCGATCCTACATATACGTAGACGCTGTGGTCGTCAAGACCAAATACGTCGAAACTCTAGTAGACGATTTGAGGCTCACATTCGACAACCTCCGAGCATATGACATTAAGCTCAACCCGGAAAAATGCGTTTTCGGCGTACCGGCCGGAAAGCTCTTGGGCTTCATTGTATCCGGCAGAGGAATTGAAGCAAACCCAGCCAAGATCCGAGCTCTGTCACAGTTGGATATCCCAAAAGACCTCAAACAAATACAAAAATTGACAGGATGCATGGCGGCTCTAAGCCGCTTCATCTCCCGTTTGGGAGAAAAGGCATTGCCCCTCTACCGCCTCCTCAGGCACACCGAACACTTCGAATGGACGGATGCTGCCACGGCCGGACTCGAAGAAATAAAAGCCATATTGGCAACAAATCCAGTCCTGGTCGCGCCCAACTTGGGCGAACCAATGTTGTTATATATTGCAGCAACACATCAAGTTGTAAGCGCGGTGCATGTCGTCGAACGAGAAATAGAAGGGCACAAATTCCCTCTTCAAAAACCAGTGTACTATGTATCGACTGTCTTAACTCCATGCAAGTCCCGGTACCCACATTATCAAAAGATAGCGTACGCAATGTTCATGGCATCCCGGAAGCTGCGACACTACTTTCAAGAGTGTTCGATAACAGTGGCCTCCGAAGTACCTCTCAACGACATTATAAACAACCGCGACGCGACGGGCAGGATTGCAAAATGGGCCACTGAGCTCTTACCATTTGATATAACCTACAAACCACGGCGAGCTATAAAGTTACAAGTTTTGGCTGACTTCATCGCCGAATGGACCGAAGCTGAACTCCCTAAAGAGTACGGCGCATACTCCAATTGGATCTTGCATTTCGACGGCTCCAAAATGTTGGCCGGCTTGGGGGCTGGCGTCGTATTGATGTCCCCAACCGGAGACACAGTCCAATACGTGCCGAGATAATGTACACGGACTCCAACAATGCAGCCGAATCGAGGCCCTTCTACATGGTCTCCGGATGGCAATCTCCATGGGTATTCAATGCCTAGAGGTCTTGAGGATTCAAACCTCGCAATATCCCAAGTAAATGGAGATTTTGACGCCAAGGATCCGAAAATGGCAGCCTATCGTAACGCCGTCTTAAAAATGTCAGCTCGGTTCGAAGGACTCGAATTCCACCATGTAGCCCGGGATAATAACTAGGCAGCCGACGTGTTGGCACGCATCGGCGCAAAATGCGATGCCGTCCCTCCAAACATCTTCCTGGAGCGGCTCTTTAAGCCATCCGTATTATGGGAAGAGGAGTCCGAAAATAACAACCCGAAACCAACCGCACCACCCAACATAGAACAATCTGACATAATCGGCGGCTCAGCCAATGAAATAACACCTTCAGCCCACGAAATAATGGCAGTAATTGCCCCGTGGACAGAACCATTCCTAGCCTACTTAATTAGGCAGGAACTTCCCGAAGACCAAAATGAGGCCCGCTGCATAGTTCGGCGATCTAAAGCCTACAAGGTCCATGAGGGAGAACTTTATAAGAAAAGCACAACCGGAGTCCTTCAAAGGTGCATCTCCGAAGAGGAAGGGTGAAATCTCTGGCTGAAATTCACGCCGGACTCGGCGGGCCACGCCGCAGCCCGGGCCCTTGTGGGCAAGGCTTTCCGTACAGGATTTTTTTGGCCGACTGCCCGGGCAGATGCTCAGGACTTAGTCCAACGATGCGTCGGTTGCCAGCTCTTTGCTAATCAAAGCCACATGCCACTCACCGCCCTCAAGACTATACCCATCACCTGGCCGTTTGCAGTCTGGGGGCTTGACATGGTTGGACCCCTTAAAGGGGGAACCCACAAGCAAAAGTACCTATTGGTCATGGTGGACAAATTCACCAAATGGATAAAGGCCAAGCCAGTTAAAATGGCCGAATCCGGACCTGTGATAGACTTCATATCCGGGGTAGTACACCGTTATGGCGTCCCCCACAGCATCATCACTGACAACGGCACGAACTTCATGGTCGACGAGGTTAAACTCTGGTGCAAAAACATGGGCATCAAGCTCGACTACGCCTCAGTCTATCACCCTCAAACTAACGGTCAAGTCGAACAAGCAAATGGTCTAATCATGAGCGGCATCAAACCCAGGTTAGTGTGGTCCCTCACGGAATCTAACATGCACTGGGTGGAGGAGCTCGACTCTGTACTCTGGGGGCTGTGGACCACGCCAAATCGTACTACCGGATTCACGCCATTCTTTATGGTATACGGCGCAGAGGCAGTTTTGCCCTGCGATATAATTCATGACTCACCTCGAGTGCGCATGTACGAAGAAAGAGAAGCCGAGTTGGATCGACAGGACAGCTTGGACGCATTGGAGGAGGAGCGCGACGTGGCAAAGGCTCTTTCCGCATTCTATCAGCAGCAGGCTCGAAGATATCAAAGTAGAGAAGTACGGGCCAAAACTTACAATGTTGGCGAACTAGTTCTACGCCAGCCGAACAAGAAAAAGGACAAACTCAAGCCCAAATGGGAAGGTCTCTTCGTCATTGACCAAGTCCTGACCGGCGGAGCATACCGTCTGCGAAACGCATCGGACAACCGACTCGAGCCAAACCCATGGAACGCAGCCCGCCTCCGAAGATTCTACGCCTAGCGCCGGACTCAGAGTTCGTCTCCTTCCTCCGTCCACATTTTATACTTCAGTTGTCTTTTGTTTCTCTCTTTTCTCCTCCCTTTTTCATAGAGCCTTTGAGGGCTGATCTGCGCATTGTTCACACACACTTGACGTGCTACTCGCCCTCATTATACCTGGGGGCTTCTTTAATAGAAGCTTATTTATACGGGCTTTATGCCCAACACATGTGTCAAACTTCCGCATGTACCTTTTATTCACCATTATATGCATTGATATGACTTAAGTTTTGTCCAAGCTGGGTTGCCTGGCTCCTGTGCTTACCCCTACGTTCCCGATTGTTTGGCTAGGAGGTAAAGGGAGCACCTCTGCGATTGTTACTGTCGGGTCAGCCGGATGTGTACCTCAGACTGGGTGAAGCCGAAAGCTAGCGTTCTTAAGGGAATATTCGGTCGGTGACTTGAAAGATGATTTTTTTACCTATCTATTTGTCTGCCCCCAGACGCTTTTCTGCTCTTTTTGCAGTCCAGACATGCACTTTGGGGCATGCCTCCCAGGGAAAGGAACCCCTAACGGAACTATTCTCCCTGGAAGATGTTTCTTACTAACCATGTAATATAACATAACTAGTTGGGCACTTGTCTGATAAAGCACTAATGACCCCTACGCCTGGTCTCCATGCATGCCCCGGTTTTTTCATAACCGTGAGGGTATTCGGACACACTCCGGATCCTAGGGTCCCGAGGTCGAAGTGAAAAGGTCTGCAAAGACAAACGATCTACAATCCGGCTAGAAGGCATTTTACATGTCATTTTAAAATACATCGTCAAATTGACTGATTGTACTCCTCTTCAATCCCATCTAACAGGCTGTCTAATTTACAGTCCCGTTGGGAATACTTAGCGGCCAACTCTACTTGGCCGTACATTAAGCTCACAGGGATCTCCTTCCCATCGGGCCCCATAGGTCCAACCTCGGCCACGTTGTTCGGATCCGCCTTCGTGTACCGCGTCTTCACCATGGCCCAGGCCTCCCTGGCGCCTTGACGGCAGGCCGATATCTTCCACAGACGGAAGCACTGCCGTGCTCCCTGAAGCTTCTCCGCAAGCCCTCTAAGACCCTCGGGTAGGGAGATGGACGGCCATAAGGCCTGGGCGATGCAACTCATCGCCTGCCGAACACGTTCGTGCAGTTGCACCAGCTCGGGAAGTTGGTCACCCGTTGAACCGGGCATTTCTTCCGCAGGGCGACCTGTGAGCACACCTACAGACACATTTTTGTCAATCGACTTCCTCGCCGAACTCTTCTTTTCAAAAGAGTTTGCTCAAGCACTCTTGTAGATGCCGCGGCGAAGCCGCCGATTCTCCTTTAAGAGTCGGGCAATTTGGACCCGAACATCTTTTAGTTCTTCACCCAGCTGGGTGTTGGCATCTTGGTGTTTGTTTCTCTCCTGCTGCACCCTCATAAGCACCTTTTCGCCGGCCTTCAGCTGGCGTAGCAGATGTTGCTTGTCCGGATCTAGTCCGGCGCCCTCTGCAATATTATTGTTAGACTTATACGCACGCCACACGCCATAACCCGCTTATCTTTTTGAAATATGTGTTACCAGAGGGGGTCTCTGTGTCTCCTCCTACGGCGGCTAGTGCGGCCTCAAGTTGGGCCTTGCACTCTTGAAGCTCTTGGGACAGTTGGGTATTCTTCTCCGTAAGATCCTGCATATCAAATGATCCTTAAATCAGTTATTCCAACTACTTTAAGTCTCGGGGGCTACTGGCATATATAACTATTAAAATTCCTTACTCGTATGTCTTTCACATACTGCTCCGTGGCTCTGGTTAAACCATCTTGAGAGGCACGGAGGTGCGCGTCTCCCGCATTAAAGGCATTTAACGCCTCCGGGGAGAAACACGCATCAGGAAGAACTGTCTGGCGGCGCCTGTGATTCATGGCGCTCTCCACCTCAGACCTAGTGGCGGACAGCCTGTCGGCATCCTCCATTGGAGGAGTATCCGGATCGCGCCTTGCGCTCGCCTCCCCCTCCGGACCAGGCGTTGGAGCCTGGCTGACGGAGCCTTGGTTGGCAACCTCTCCGGACACAGTCCGGCTCGCGCTCTTTTTCCTGGAAAGGTCATGAGCATTAATATGCCTCCCAGGAACCTTTCCCTTAAAAGCGGTGGCGTGCTATACCGTTGCAGTGACGTTTCGATTCGCACCACACTCCTCTTCCGCCTGTTGGGCCAAACTGACCCTTGTCGGTCAGCCGCCACGGGTTCGGCTTCCCGCCTTGAAGGCATCTCCTGCGAGACGCCGTTGGTATGCGGTGGTCAGAAATAAGCACGGACGGAGTAATGGTGTCAGGACTTCGGTCATAGTTACCTGGGAAGCCGGAGATAAACCGGGGTAGTCAGCCGTAATGGTGACTAGAGCATTGTCCATACTGAGTTGGTGGAACACCCCGTCAATCAGCTCCACCTTTATGTCCGAATCCTCTTCGGAGGCCGGATCAAGGGATCTTTCCGGATCCTCGGGTTGTGGAGTCGGACTATGTATTCCCTCCACATCCCGGCGCAATTCCTGCGTCGAAATCATAAAGTAAGACACTTAACTTTGAAGGCACGGATCGAATAGATAAAACATTCGCTTACCCAGCTCCGAGGGTTATTCATGGAGAATCCATTTAATGGACTCGTTTGGAGGAAGTCCTTCTTCTCCCCCTTGTACAAGCCGAACAGGATCTTCACCAGATCGGCGGCCGATCCCGGCCCCTTGCGGCCGTGACGGGTGGCGTCATTCTCCCCGTTGAAATCCCACATGGGGTGGCCCCTATATTGGAGCGGCTGCACTCCTCGCATAATGCATGTGGCCATGACCCCAATCATGGTCAATCCGGAATGGGCCAGCAACCTTATCTGGCCCATCAGATACTGGACGCTCCTATCATCTTCCCGTCGAGGGCTCGCGGGCGCCAACTCAGGCGTTTCTTCAGAGGAGCGTTGCTGAACTCCGGGAGGCCGATCCGAACTGGGTCCGGCAGTGGAGCCTCTTCCACATAAAACCATTCCGAAGGCCAGTCTTTGGACGCCTTCTTCGGGGTTCCGGATAGATATCCGGTCCCGGCGATGTGCCACATTTCGGCTCCGCCCACTTGATATATCGACCCCTCGTGCGAACGGGGTACGAAGCAAAACAATCTCTTACACAGCGCAAAATGGGGCTCGCTGCCCAAGAACAGCTCGCAAAGAGCTACAAAACCCGCAATGTGCAAAATGGAAGCAGGTGTAAGGTGGTGAAGCTGGAGTCCGTAGAACTCCAGAAGCCCCCGGAGAAACGGATGTATAGGAAATCCAAGCACCCTTATTAGATAAGGGACGAAGCACACCCGCTCTCCTTTGGAGGGACTGGGGGTGTTCTCCGCCTGCTTTCCACCTTTGTAGGTGGCCAACCCGGCTCGAACCGGGACCATGAAGGCCGGAGGAAGGTATCCCTCCGCTTGGAGCGTCACCAGCTCGCTGTGCGAGACTGAACATCTCCTCCAATCTCCTGGCTGAGGGCTGGGAGCACGAGAGGAGGAGCCGCGTCGACGGTCCATGATGGAGTGGATTTTTGTCAGAGGCGCTTCGATGAGTACTCGCGGAAGGAGGATGGTGTGATTCGGATCTAGATCCTTGCTCCTCTTATAGGAAGCTTATTCGCGCATCTAGGGGTAAAACGTAAAAATACCCCGGCTTTTTGCATTCATACGACACATGGAAGAGGGCCATTATTGGACGTGAAAGCCAAGGAGCGCAACATTTATAAGGAAGTCGGACACTATTCGGCAAGCACATGGAATTTGGAGGAGAACCCGCCTTGCAACGCCGAAGACAATATACGCGCTGGACTCGTCGTCATTGAAGCCTGGTTCGGGGCTCTTGAGAATCTTGGATTAGGGGTGTCCGGATAGCGAACTATCATCATCGTCCGGACTCCAAGACTATGAAGATACAAGATTGAAGACTTCGTCCGTGTCCGGATGGGACTTTCCTTGGCGTGGAAGGCAAGCTTGGCGTCTGGATATGTAGATCTCCTACCATTGTAACCGACTGTGTAAGCCTAGCCCTCTCTGGTGTCTATATAAACCGGAGGGTTTTAGTCCGTAGGACACAACAACAACAATCATACCATAGGCTAGCTTCTAGGGTTTAGCCTCCTTGATCTCGTGGTAGATCCACTCTTGTACTACCCATATCATCAATATCAATCAAGCAGGAGTAGGGTTTTACCTCCATCGAGAGGGCCCGAACCAGGGTAAAAACATCGTGTCCCTTGTCTCCTGTTACCTTCCGCCTAGACGCACAGTTCGGGACCCCCTACCCGAGATCCGCCGGTTTTGACACCGACAGTCACTTACGAGAGTGAGATCTAATAGAGATAATATTTTTGGTATTTTTGATAGATAGATGCAAAGTAAAAATTAAAGGCAAAGTAAAAACAAAGCAAGTAAATAAAGTGATATAGATTGATATGATGAGAATAGACCCGGGGGCCATAGGTTTCACTAGTGGCTTCTCTCAAGAGCATAAGTATTCTACGGTGGGTGAACAATTACTATTGAGCAACTGACAGAATTGAGCATAGTTATGAGTATATCTAGGAAATGATCATGTATATAGGCATCACGTCCGTGAAAAGTAGATCGAAACGATTCTACATCTACTACTATTACTCCACTCATCGACCACTATCCCGCATGCATCTAGAGTATTAAGTTAAAAACAGAGTAACGCTTTAAGCAAGATGACATGATGTAGAGGGATAAATTCATGCAATATGATAAAAACCCCATCTTGTTATCCTCGATGGCAACAATACAATCGTGCCTTGCAACTCTTTACATCCATCGAGTAAGGACACGCAAGATTGAACCCAAAGCCATGCACTTCTCCCATTGCAAGAACTACCAATCTAGTTGGCCAAACCAAACGGATAATTCGAAGAGACTTGCAAAGATAACTCAATCATACATAAAAGAATTCAGAGAAGAATCAAATATTTTCCATAGATAATACTGAATCATAAACCCACAATTCATCGGTCTCAACAAACACACCGCAAAAAGAAGATTACATCGAATAGATCTCCACGAGAGAGGGGGAGATCGAGGATAACAAGATGGGGCTTTTATCATATTGCATGAATTTATCCCTCTACATCATGTCATCTTGCTTAAAGCGTTAATCTGTTTTTAACTTAATACTCTAGATGCATGCGGGATAGCGGTTGATGAGTGGAGTAATAGTAGTAGATGCAGAATTGGTTTGATCTACTTGTCACAGACATGATGCCTATATACATGATCATTGCCTAGATATACTCATAACTATGCTCAATTCTGTTAATTGCTCAACAGTAATTTGTTCACCCACCGTAGAATACTTATACTCTTGAGAGAAGCCACTAGTGAAACCTATGGCCCCCGGGTCTATTCTCATCATATCAATCTATATCACTTTATTTACTTGCTTTGTTTTTACTTTGCCTTTACTTTTTACTTTGCATCTATCTATCAAAAATACCAAAAATATTATCTCTATTA
Organism: Aegilops speltoides; assembly: GCA_021437245.1. Lineage (NCBI taxonomy): Eukaryota > Viridiplantae > Streptophyta > Magnoliopsida > Poales > Poaceae > Aegilops > Aegilops speltoides. The sequence continues at coordinate 407,704,684 of CM038146.1, read as the reverse complement.
GATCTCACTCTCGTAAGTGACCATGAAGGGATTGACAACCCCTAAGCGTTGGTTGCGAGTTGCTATCGTGTTGTGCGGTACGAGGGACTTCGCGTGACCTCCTCTTGGATTGATACCTTGGTTCTCAAAAAGCGAGGGAAATACTTATGCTACTGTGCTGCATCATCCCTTCCTCTTCAGGGAAAACCAACGCAAGCTCGAGACGTAGCACCTTGCAAGCAATGTAGCTAATGAGTTAGTTACGGAGTGATGCATTACATAACGAGTAAAGAGACTTGCCGGTAACGAGATTGAACTAGGTATTGAGATACCGACAATCAAATCTCGGGCAAGTAACATACCGATGACAAAGGAAACAACGTATGTTGTTATGTGGTTTGACCGATAAAGATCTTCGTAGAATATGTAGGAGCCAATATGAGCATCTAGGTTCCGCTATTGGTTATTGACCGGAGACGTGTCTCGGTCATGTCTACATAGTTCTCAAACCCGTAGGGTCCGCACGCTTAAAGTTTTGATGACGGTTATATTATGAGTTTATGAGTTTTGATGTACCGAAGGTTGTTTGGAGTTTTGGATGTGATCACGGACATGACGAGGAGTCTCGAAATGGTCGAGACATGAGGATTGATATATGTGAAATGTGTGATTTTACTTGTTCCTCTAAGAACCCTAAAAAACACCTTCCCTACCTATGTGAGTTCAATGATAATGAAATCTTATCTTCTTATGCAAAGGGTGTTTATAGTTACTATGATATCGAACAAATTGAAGAATTTGTCGTTTTTAAGGGTGCTCATGAAGTTGCTTCTTTGATTGAAAAGTATGATTTTACTCTCAACAAATCTGAAAATTCCGTCATACTTAAATATTGCAATGAAAACCTTGCTCATAATGTCTATGTCCAAGAGTTTATTAAGAATGACCGTTGCTTTGGAAGAAAATAATGATATGCATGAATCTATAGATAATGATGATTCCGATGATTTGATTGAAATATCCCTTGATGAACATGATGCTTGCTATTCTTGTGGCCATGATGCCAATATTTATGAAGATGAATTTGCTATAGTTCCTTATGTTAAACATGAGATCGTTGCTATTGCACCCATACTTGGTAGTTCCTTCGATGAAAAGCATGATTGCAATGATTTTACTATAAATTCTCTTGATGTCAGTTGTGCTAATAATATGCAAAACCCTAAGCTTGGGGATGCTAGTTTTGCTATGTCTACTACTTGTTGCAATGATCATGATTGGGGTGATTCTTCTTTTGATCTTGAAAATTTATTTAAGTCCCATGATGAATATGAGATTGATAATATTTTTTGCAATAATATTGAAAGTGGGTTTGGAAGAGTGTCAACTTTAGATCCCACATATTTGGAGAATGTTCAATCTTATGGTATTTTTGATAAAAGTGGGTTTGGAGAGGTCATGACTTTAGTTAATGTTAATCCCACTATTTTGGAAGAGTGTCAACTTTACATGCATGTGGATCGTGTTGAGAATATGTTATGTGATAGCTATTTTTTTGAATTTGACTATGATCCTACATGTAATTATTATGAGAGAGGAAAATATGGTTGTAGAAATTTTCATGTTACTAAATTACCTCTCTTCATGTTGAGATTGCTATCATCTCTTTGTCCTTCCTTGCATATGCTAGTTTTTGTTTACCTTGCAAACTTGTTTGCTTATAATATGCCTATGCATAGGAAGTACGTTATACTTAGATGTGTTTGTCATGTGTTTCATGATTCTCTCTTTGCGCTTCAATTCTTGTCTTTCTTGTGAGCATCATTAAAATTCTCAATGCCTAGCTAGGGGCGTTAAATGATAGCGCTTGTTGGGAGGCAACCCAATTTTATTTTGTGTTTTTTGTTTTTGCTTATGTTTAGGAATAAATAATCCATCTACCTTATGTTTGGATGTGGTTTTATGTTTTAATTAGTGTTTGTGCCTAGTAGGACCTATAGGATAACCTACGATGATAGTTGATTTGATTCTGCTGAAAAACAGAAACTTTAGCGCTCACGAAATTAGCTGTCATTTTTTACTGGAGAGTGATTTCGTGTTGATTCTTTTTGCTGCTGATCAATAAACAAATTTTCCAGGACTTCCTATTTTTGTAGAATTTTTAGAGTTCCAGAAGTTTGTGTTAGTTACAGATTACTACAAACTGTTCTGTTTTTGACAGATTCTGTTTTTCCTGTGTTGTTTGCTTATTTTGATGAATCTATGGCTAGTAAATTAGTTTATAAACCATAGAGAAGTTGGAATAAAGTAGGTTTAACACCAATATAAATAAAGAATGAGTTAATTACAGTACTTTGAAGTAGTCTTTTGTTTTCTTTCTCTAACGGATCTCACGAGATTTCTGTTGAGTTTTGTGTTGTGAAGTTTTCAAGTTTTGGGTGAACTCTTTTGATGGATTATGGAACAAGGAGTGGCAAGAGACTAAGCTTGGGGATTCCCATGGCACCCCCAAGATAATCCAAGGACACCAAAAAGTCAAAGCTTGGGGATGCCCCGGAAGGCATCCCCTCTTTCGTCCACTTCCATCGGTAATTTACTTGGAGCTATATTTTTGTTCGCCAACATGATATGTGTTTTGCTTGGAGCGTCTTGTATTATTTGTGTCTTTGCTTGTTAGTCTACCACAATCATCTTTGCTGTACACACCTTTTGAGAGAGCCATACATGAATTGAAATTTGTTAGAATACTCTATATACTTCACTTATATCTTTTGAGCTTGATAGTTTTGCTCATAGTGCTTCACTTATATCTTTTGAGCTTGATAATTTTTGCTCTAGTACTACTTAGATCTTTTAGAGCACGGTGGTGGATTTGTTTTAAAGAAACTTGATCTCTCATGCTTCACTTAGATTATTTTGAGAGTCGTTAATAGCATGGTAATTTGCTTAATGTCAATATACTTGGTGTTCAAGATATGTGAAACTTTCTTTTGAGTGCGTTGAATACTAAGATAAGTTTGATGCTTGATAATTGTTTTGAGATATGAAGGTGATAATATTAGAGTCATGCTAGTTGATTAGTTGTGAATTTAAGGAATACTTGTGTTGAAGTTTGTGATTCCCGTAGCATGCACGTATGGTGAACCGTTATGTGATGAACTCAGAGCATGATTTATTTATTGATTGTCTTCCTTATGAGTGGCGGTCGGGGATGAGCGATGGTCTTTTCCTACCAATCTATCCCCCTAGGAGCATGCGCGTAATACTTTGCTTTGATAACTTCTAGATTTTTGCAATAAGTACATGAGTTCTTTATGACTAATGTTGAGTCCATGGATTATACGCACTTTTCCCCATCCTCTCACCATTGCTAGCCTCTCTAATACCGCGCACCTTTGGTCGGTATCATACACCCACCATAAACCTTCCTCAAAACAGCCACCATACCTACCTATCATGGCATTTCCATAGTCATTCCGAGATATATTGCCATGCAACTTTCCACCGTTCCGTTTATTATGACACGCTCCATCATTGTCATATTGCTAGCATGATCATGTAGTTGACATCGTATTTGTGGCAAAAGCCACCTTTCATAATTCTTCCATACATGTCACTCATGTTTCATTGCATATCCCGGTACACCACCGGAGGCATTCATATAGAGTCATATTTTGTTCCAAGTATCGAGTTGTAATTGTTGAGTTGTAAGGAAAATAAAAGTGTGATGATCATCATTATTAGAGCATTGTCCCAAGTGAGGAAAGGATGATGGAGTCTATGATTCCCCCACAAGTCGGGATGAGACTCCGGACGGAAAAAAGAGGCCATAAAAAAGAGAAAAGGCCCAAATAAAAAAATGAGAGAAAAAGAGAGAAGGGACAATGCTACTATCCTTTTACCACACTTGTGCTTCAAAGTAGCACCATGATCTTCATGATAGAGAGTCTCTCATTTCGTCACTTTCATATACTAGTGGGAATTTTTCATTATACACTTCCAATGATGGGCTTCCTCAAACTGCACTAGGTCTTCGTGAGCAAGCGAGTTGGATGCACAGCCACTTAGTTTCTTTTGTTGAGCTTTCATATACTTATAGCTCTAGTGCATCCGTTGCATGGCAATCCCTACTCACTCACATTGATATCTATTGATAGGCGTCTCCATAGTCCGTTGATACGCCTAGTTGATGTGAGACTATCTTCCCTTTTTTTGTCTTCTCCACAACCACCGTTCTATTCCACATATAGTGCTATATCCATGGCTCATGCTCATGTATTGCGTGAAGATTGAAAAAGTTTTGAAAATGTTAAAGTATGAAACAATTGCTTGGCTTGTCATCGGGGTTGTGCATGATTTAAATACTTTGTGTGGGGAAGATGGAGCATAGCCAGACTTTGTAGGGATAACTTTCTTTGGCCATGTTATTTTGAGAAGACATAATTGCTTTGTTAGTATGCTTGAAGTATTATTATTTTTATGTGGATATGAACTTTTGTCTTGAATCTTTCGGATTTGAATATTCATACCATGATTAAGAAGATTTACATTGAAATTATGTCAAAGTATCACTCCGCATCAAAAATTCTTTTTTTTTATTATTTACCTACTCGAGGACGAGCATGAATTAAGCTTGGGGATGCTTGATACGTCTCCAACGTATCTATAAGTTTTGATTGCTCCATGCTACTTTATCTACTGTTTTGGACTATATTGGGCTTTATTTTCCACTTTTATATTATTTTTGGGACTAACATATTGACCGGAGGCCCAGCCCTGTAATTGCTTGCTTTTGCCTTTTCAATTATTTCAAGAAAGCAGAATATCAAACGGAGTCCAAACGGAATGAAACCTTCGGGATCGTGATTTTTCAACCGAACGTGATCCAGGAGACTTGGACCCTACTCCAAGAAGCTTCTGAGGAGGTCACGAGGGTGGAGTGCGGGCCCCCCTGGGCGCCCCCCTACCTCGTGGGCCCCTCGGAGCTCCACCGACGTACTCCTTCCACCTATATATACCTACGTATCCCCGTATGATCGAGCAGAGCCAAAACCTAATTCCACCGCCGCAACCTTACAGATCCACGAGATCCCATCTTGGGGCCTGTTTCGGAGCTCCGTCGGAGGGGGCATCCACCATGGAGGGCTTCTACATCAACACCATAGCCCCTCCGATGAAGTGTGAGTAGTTTACTTCAGACCTTCGGGTCCATAGCTAGTAGCTAGATGGCTCAAATATTCCATAGATAATACTAGATCATAAACCCACAATTCATCGATCTTAACAAACACACCGCAAAAAGAAGATTACATTGAATAGATCTCCACGAGAGAGGGGGAGAACATTGTATTGAGATCCAAAAAGAGAGAAGAAGCCATCTAGCTACTAGCTATACCCGAAGGTCTGAAGTAAACTACTCACACTTCATCGGAGGGGCTATGGTGTTGATGTAGAAGCCCTCCGTGGTGGATGCCCCCTCGTGAGCTCCTAACAGGGCCCAAGATGTGATCTCGTGGATCTGAAGGTTTGGCGGTGGAATTAGGTTTTGGCTCTGTTCACCATACGGGATACGAGGTATATATAGGAGGAAGGAGTACGTCGGTGGAGCTCGAGGGGCCCACGAGGTGGGGCGTGCCTGGGCGCCTCCACCTCGTGACCTCCTCGGAAGCTTCTTGGAGTAGGGTCCAAGTCTCCGGATCACGATCGGTTGAAAATCACGACCCGAAGGTTTCATTCCGTTTGGACTCCGTTTGATATTCTGCTTTCTTCAAATCTTGAAAAAGGCAAAAAAAACAGCAATTCTGGGCTGGGCCTCCGGTTAATAGGTTAGTCCCAAAAATAATATAAAAGTGGAAAATAAAGCCCAATATTGTCCAAAACAGTAGATAAAGTAGCATGGAGCAATCAAAAATTATAGATACGTTGGAGACGTATCACAAGCCTTATAGTGATGTGCACTACCGAGAGGGCCCAGAGATACCTCCCCGACAATCGGAGTGACAAAACCTAATCTCGAAATACGCCAACTCAACATGTACCTTTGGAGACACCTGTAGAGCTCCTTTATAATCACCCAGTTACATTGTGACGTTTGGTAGCACACAAAGTGTTCCTCGGTATACGGGAGTTGCATAATCTCATAGTTGTAGGAACATGTATAAGTCATGAAGAAAGCAATAGCAACATACTAAACGATCAAGCGCTAAGCTAACGGAATGGGTCAAGTCAATCACATCATTCTCCTAATGATGTGATCCCGTTAATCAAATGACAACTCATGTCTATGGTCAGGAAACACAACCATTTTTGATCAACAAGCTAGTCAAGTAGAGGCATACTAGTGACACTGTTTGTCTATGTATTCACACATGTATTATGTTTCTGGTTAATACAATTCTAGCATGAATAATAAACATTTATCATGATATAAGGAAATAAATAATAACTTTATTATTGCCTCTAGGGCATATTTCCTTCACAAAAATATCAAAATACGGGGTAAAAACCGGAATTCACTCTTTCAACAATAATAATCAAGCAGGACACGTGACAATTTGGGTGTGTTTGCTATTCTTCAGTTGTTTGGATCAGTCGTAGGGCAAATCAACATAGCCTCTGAGTGTGAGAAGGGGATGTTGCAAATGGTCGTAGCATCATCGACAAGCATGAGCCAGGACCTAGCCAGAGATGGGGATGTTGTAGCTCCCTGTTAGGTCACTAGCGGAAGCTAGAAAGGAGATTGCTTGGTTTGGGTGCTGGGGGCAGGGGTGCCTGGCTCCAGAGAAGGGAGGGTGGGCACTAGTAGTGGGGTGAGGGTGTTAAGAGGAAAAGGACGAGACAGCGACGGCTGGCCATGGGAGACAACCAATAATCCTACATCCACGGGCCTTTTAGGATGATTACTAACCATTTCCCTTAACCCTCTCTGCCCCACCCCCCCCCCACCCTCCCACCCGATTTTCAGGTGGGTGGGGCCCTTCCCTTAATCCTAAACCAATCACAATGTTTCAGGTGAAAACTACTCTGTAAAATGCCCGTATTAGCTCATGAATGTAGCATCACTCAGAGACAACTCTGGCCATGCAGGGCGGCGAGATGTGCGTGGTAGCACTGTTGACCGCGGATGACGAAAGCCAGCGGTTTCGGCCTGCGTCAAAGGGTGGGTTGACCAACATGCGCTGAGAGGAGGGAGAAGACTTTGGTAAATTCGTCTGAACTAGATTATTTTTTAGGCAACCATACAAATAATTGGGCCCAAATTTCTTTTTTAACACAATACAATCGTCGATGCTTATACACAAACATACACTCATCCATACAAGTGAGAATGGACAAAACTAGCCCTTCTCTAAAACTTAAACACAAAATGACCCCAGTCTGAAAATATTTCATAAACAGGCCCCTTTTTACATGACACCCGGGGCTGGGGCGTTAGATAGCATGGTGCCCCGGGTTAGGGCGTCATGGTAGCGACGTGTAGCATATGACGCCCCGGGCTAGGGCTAGTTTTTGAAATATTTTCAGATTAGGAACATTTTTGTGTTGAAGTTTCAGAGAAGAGCCAGTTTCGTCCATTTTCACTCCATATAAACACACGCATACATCCTACCCCGATGAACACTATTACTGAACCGGCCCTAAATTTGGACGGACCTGGCAGAGGAAACGGCTGAGCAGTGAAGAGCCGTACTACGTAGAGGGTGCGGATGTACACACCCATGACTGAGGTACGGTACTCCTACGAAGATGCGTACGGTCTGGGCGTACATCTTTCACGTGTAGCAACCCGCTGGCGGGAGCTCGACAAGTGCGGGGCACGCGCAGGTTCCACCGGGTTAAAGTATCGGTTCTGGTGCTGCCGCTGCACGTATCAGTACTCTGTACGAGGGCAGGGCTTGGTTTCGCTTCGTTTCGTTTCCCCTGCTCCAGTGCATGCCCGCCTTGCTGCCGCTTCGGGAACCGCAGGCCGCAGCCCGCCTAGTTCTGTGAGCTCTCTCTGCTCTCGCTACGTCCTTCCCTATGCACCAGCTACGGGCTTAGCCTCGCTGACCAGTGACCATCCCCTCCCTCCCTGTCCCTCTACTGTACACATGGCCGCGTGAGCTCACGTCCTCAGTTATTTTCTTGTTTTTTTGCTGCCGCGCCCTGCGTACGTGACGAAACACCCGGACCTGCAAAAACCCTGTAGCCATGCACCGCACTGTGCGGCGACGGCCCTTGCGTGCGTACTGCGTACCACCTCGCTCCGACGCTTCCATTCACCTGTCTACTCCAGCAGTAGTACCGGTACAAGCTTCCAACGAGCATATGTGATTTTTTTCGAGAGAAAATTTATTGGTTTTTTGAAAGAAAATTTATTGGATTTTTGAGAAAAAAAATTATGGATGATCCTTTGACTTTGATTAAACTGATTGCCTATTGGGTTTCTAGCTGGTCAATTCTACAAACAAAGGAGGAAATCGAAGGTTGCTGACACTAGGGCAAGAGACTGTTGAGCCGATACCGAGTGAAGTTCATCGCAAGGGTGCAGGCACAACGTTTTGCGGATTGGTGGCTAAAATCTTCAGGGCTGACGCTCTGCTAGTTTTGGTTTCTGCGAAAGTTTCTGAAGCGGCTTCATCTACTCCCTCAATTCCCTTATACAGGCCACAAACTCAAATTACAGGTACCAAGACAAAATTTAATGACTGCTTTGCAAGTTCACTTTTCTTTTCGTTAACTGAAATCATTATTACGCCCACATACATGCGAGGAAGGAATTAGCACCGTGTCATTATGACTACATGCATGCAAATATTAAAACAGTTGGTAGTACGAGACAACATTACTCCCTCCATTAATTTTGCCTCGATTATAGTTAGTGGCCTTGTATAGATGCACATTGTATTTTTCATTGTGGCCTTGTATAAGGGAATGGAGGGAGTATCTTTGTTTTTCTTCTCCCTGCTTTACTAGTTATGCTAGTTATTGTTCATCTCTACTCCTAATGGAGCAGTTGGTAGTCTCGCTTCCAGGTTTTTTCTCGTCCCACCACTTTCGTCCGGTTTTTTTTCGTAGGTTAACCGTCGTAGATTTTTTTCGATGATGGTTTCTTATTCATCGGTTTATTTACCCCTCAGCTCTTTCCTTGCAAATCAGCACTTTCCAAACGTGCACGCAATCACGGATCTAAATTTACTAACTTATCCAAATCAACCGATACCTTCCATTATTGCAAATTTCTTTAGGAAACAAATAATAGATTTTAAGGAAACAAATAATAGATTTTAAGGACGCATCATACTTTACTAACAATCACTAAAAATCGAATCTAAATTAATTAACCTTACCTTAAATCACTCAATCACTTTAATTAGAAAACATTTTCTTTCCTAACTGCACCCCGCTTAGTGTGCACATAACAATCCGAAGTAATTAGAGTCACATGATTGAATCCATTTATTTAGAACGACATGATTGCGTTCCGGGATGGAGGCCATGATTTCGTCGAGGTCGTTGCTGCCTCCTACACTCAGGGTGTGTCGCCGAGATCGAGGCGAGCATGAGGAGCTGTGGCCACCGCCATGGTCACCCCATCGCAGGGGATGGAGCACGCCGTCGGCGTACAGCTTGTGGAGATCATTGTTGCTCTTCAGGTCGCGTGGTGACCGGATCTTGCCGATGTGTCCCTCCCCGACGACCTCCTCTTCGCCCGGTTGGCCGGCATGGATCTCGCCACTACTGCCCTCAACTTCTTTGCCTCGAGCTTGACGGTCAGCCACCATGGATCCCCCAGTTGGAGGGTCACGTGAACTAGCCGTCCTCCCATGCTGCAGCGGCGAGAAGGTGACATGGCTCTCCGTACATGAAGAGTGGAGTTCGGTCAAGTACTTATATACTTGGCCTCTCTCACGATCCATGTACATGGAGAAGAACAGACAACCGCTCATTCATGCTTCGCTCCACTCCTTTGTGCTACATTCTACCGAGGTGACATTTTCCTATCTCTCTATGTTGTAACAAGCCCTGCTGCTGCATAGTTAATGGATTTTTATTTAAATTTATTGCTGCTTAGTGCTTTGTTGCAATTGTTCACCCAAGATTCTTATATATAATCTGAGCGTATGTAGGCATACTTAGCTTTGCTATTCCATTTTTTCGGCGCATAGAAATAAGAGTATTGTCCAGTTAGGTATTCAATTGAGTATGGTATTTGGATTGCTATCGAATGTCTTTTCTATGCATGTGATTTCTCACATCTGGTTATAATATTTGTGAAGACGTGCATTGCACGTGCACTTGAAGCGGGCCCATGGGCCGGGCTGGACGGCGCCGACGCTGACCCGAGCCACCTCGTCCGCGTATTCTTGGAGCTGTGGCTGGTCGATTTACATGAAATTAATTTCCTCAGTTCTGGTGGCAAATATAATACACATAATCCATATTGTTATGCACTAGCGTGTATGTGTGAAATAGATGGATTATGGTCACGTACCCAATAAGATGGATATGTGTGTGTTAGAGAGAGAGGGAGAGGGGGATAGAGAGTGAGGAAGAGGGAGGGAGAGTGTGTGTGTGTGTGTGTGTGTGTGTGTGTGTGTGTGTGTGTGTGTGTGATTTGATGGTAAAAAAGGTCGCCAATGTCGTAATATTGAACTCTTAAAGTTAATGTGGCCCCGTTGCAACGCACGGGCGTTCTTCTAGTATTAGTTAGAAGGGAGAGAGGGGATTGGTGGAATAGTCGTTGTATTGCTTGAGCATCGTGGGCCTATATATAGGAGTACATGATCTACTTGGAGTACAAGGAAAGCCAGAATATTTCCTACTCTAACCTACGTTTCCTAATACAATCACGTTACTCAACATCCCCCGCAGTCACAACGGTAGCGACGCAGACGGTGAGACTGGAGAAGAATCCGAAGACAAGCCGACGGACACCCCCCTCCCTCCCACAGTCGTAACGGTCGACGCATCGCGGAGTCGTGGCTTGAGTGGAAACCAACGAGGTTGCTCAAGCAAGGCGGTAGCCCTTTGTGCTGTTTGTCGAGGTAGCCGAGAGCGTGTGTGGTGGAGCCGTGGTCGAGGTAGCCGTGCGAAAAATGTCGTGGTCGATGTCGAGTCGGGTTGGCCGGTGTCGAGGAAGTCACCATGGAGCCGCGGGCGCAAGGGGGCGCCGAGTTAGCACGGGCGCAATGGTGTCGAAGTAGTGGTGCGCCGGAAAGGAGATGTTGTTAAAGACACGTCGCGGCGGGTTTGCCAAGCCCGGGGACACATCGTAGACGAAGGCACGCACCGGTGTTGCCAGCACCTGAAGGAAATATGCCCTAGAGGCAATAATAAAGTTATTATTTATTTCCTCATATCATGATAAATGTTTATTATTCATGCTAGAATTGTATTAACCGGAAACATAATACATGTGTGAATACATAGACAAACATATAGTCACTAGTATGCATCTACTTGACTAGCTCATTAATCAAAGATGGTTATGTTTCCTAACCATAGACATGTGTTGTCATTTGATTAATGGGATCACATCATTAGGAGAATGATGTGATTGACATGACCCATTCCGTTAGCCTAGCACTTGATCGTTTAGTATATTGCTATTGCTTTCTTCATGACTTATACATGTTCCTGTAACTATGAGATTATGCAACTCCCGTTTACCGGAGGAACACTTTGGGTGCTACCAAACGTCACAACGTAACTGGGTGATTATAAAGGAGTACTACAGGTGTCTCCAAAGGTACATGTTGAGTTGGCATATTTCGAGATTAGGTTTTGTCACTCCGATTGTCGGAGAGGTATCTCTGGGCCCTCTCGGTAATGCACATCACTATAAGCCTTGCAAGCATTGTAGCTAATGAGTTAGTTACGGAATGATGCATTACGTAACGAGTAAAGAGACTTGCCGGTAACGAGATTGAGCTAGGTATTGGATACCGACGATCGAATCTCGGGCAAGTAACATACCGATGACAAAGGGAACAACGTATGTTGTTATGCGATTTGACCGATAAAGATCTTCGTAGAATATGTAGGAGCCAATATGGGCATCCAGGTCCCGCTATTGGTTATTGACCGAGAATAGTTCTAGGTCATGTCTACATAGTTCTCGAACCCGTAGGGTTCACACGCTTAACGTTACGATGACAGTTTTATTATGAGTTTATAAGTTTTGATGTACCGAAGTTTGTTCGGAGTCCCGGATGTGATCACGGACATGACGAGGAGTCTCGAAATGGTCGAGACATAAAGATTGATATATTGGACGACTATATTCGGACACCGGAAGTGTTCCGGGTGATTTCGGAGAAAACCGGAGTGCCGGAGGGGTTACCGGAACCCCCCGGGGGAAGTATTGGGCCTTAGTGGGCCTGAGGGGAGAGAGAGGGCAGCAACCCAGGAGGTGGTGCCCCCCCCTTGAGGAGTCCGAATTGGACTAGGGGAGGGGGCGCGGCCCCCCCTTTCCCTCTCCCTCTCCCTCTCTTTCCTTCCCCCTTCCTCCTTCCTAGTTGGACTAGAAAAGGGGAGTCCTACTCCCACTAGGAGGAGGACTCGCCCCTCCTTGGCGCGCCCCCTAGGGCCGGCCGGCCTCCCCCCTTGCTCCTTTATATACGGGGGCAGGGGCACCCCATAGACACACAAGTTGATCTACGGATCGTTCCTTAGCCGTGTGCGGTGCCCCCTCCACCATATTCCACCTCGGTCATATCGTCGCGGAGTTTAGGCGAAGCCCTGCGCCAATAGAACATCATCATCGTCACCACGCCGTCGTGCTGACGGAACTCATCCCCGAAGCTTTGCTGGATCGGAGCCCGGGGATCGTCATCGAGCTGAACGTGTGCTGAACTCGGAGGTGCCGTATGTTCGGTGCTTGGATCGGTCGGATCATGAGGACGTACGAATACATCAACCGCGTTGTCATAACGCTTCCGCTTACGGTCTACAAGGGTATGTGGACAATACTCTTCCCTCTCGTTGCTATGCCATCACCATGATCTTGCGTGTGCGTAGGAAATTTTTTGAAATTATTACGTTCCCCAACAGTGGCATCCGAGCCTGGTTTTATGTGTAGATGTCATATGCACGAGTAGAACACAAGTGAGTTGTGGGCGGTACAAGTCATACTGCTTACCAGCATCTCATACTTTGGTTCGGCGGTATTGTGAGATGAAGCGGCCCGGACCGACATTACGCGTACGCTTACGCGAGACTGGTTTCACCGTTACGAGCACTCGTGCTTAAAGGTGTCTGGCGGGTGTCTGTCTCTCTCACTTTAGCTGAATCGAGTGTGGCTATGCCCGGTCCTTGCGAAGGTTAAAACAACACTAACTTGACGAACTATCGTTCTGGTTTTTGATGCGTAGGTAAGAACGGTTCTTGCTAAGCCCGTAGCAGCCACGTAAAATTTGCAACAACAAAGTAGAGGACGTCTAACTTGTTTTTGCAGGGCATGTTGTGATGTGATATGGTCAAGACGTGATGCTACATTTTATTGTATGAGATGATCATGTTTTGTAACCGAAGTTATCGGCAACTGGTAGGAGCCATATGGTTGTCGCTTTATTGTATGAAATGCAAAAGCCCTGTAATTGCTTTACTTTATCACTAAGCGGTAGCGATAGTCATAGAATCAATAGATGGCGTAACGACGACGATGCTACGATGGAGATCAAGGTGTCGCGCCGGTGACGATGGTGATCACGACGGTGCTTCGAAGATGGAGATCACAAGCACAAGATGATGATGGCCATATCATATCACTTATATTGATTGCATGTGATGTTTATCCTTTATGCATCTTATCTTGCTTTGATTGACGGTAGCATTTTAAGATGATCTCTCACTAAATTATCAAGAAGTGTTCTCCCGAGTATGCACCGCTATGAAAGTTCTTCGTCTTTGAGACACCACGTGATGATCGAGTGTGATAGGCTCTACGTTCAAATACAACGGGTGCAAAACAGTTGCACACGCGGAATACTCAGGTTAAACTTGACGAGCCTAGCATATATAGATATGGCCTCGGAACACGGAGACCAAAAGGTCGAACGTGAATCATATAGTAGATATGATCAACATAGTGATGTTCACCACTGAAACTACTCCATCTCATGTGATGATCGGACATGGTTTAGTTGATTTGGATCACGTGATCACTTAGATGACTAGAGAGATGTCTGTCTAAGTGGGAGTTCTTAAGTAATATGATTAATTGAACTTAAATTTATCATGAACTTAGTAACTGATAGTATTTTGCTTGTCTATGTTTGTTGTAGATAGATGGCTCGTGTTGTTGTTCCGTTGAATTTTAATGCGTTCCTTGAGAAAGCAAAGTTGAAATATGATGGTAGCAATTACACGGACTGGGTCCGTAACCTGAGGATTATACTCATTACTGCACAGAAGAATTACGTCCTGGAAGGACCGCTGGGTGCCGTGCCTGCTGCCGATGCACCGACGACGTTAAGAACGTCTGGCGAGCAAAGCTGATGACTACTCGATAGTTCGATTGTGCCATGCTTTACGGCTTGGAACCGGGTCTTCAACGACGTTTTGAACGTCATGGAGCATATGAGATGTTCCAGAGTTGAAGTTAATATTTCAAGCAAATGCCTGGATTGAGAGATATGAAGTCTCCAATAATTTCTATAGCTGCAAGATGGAGGAGAATAGTTACGTCGGTGAACACATACTCAAAATGTCGGGTATAATAATCACTTGATTCAACCGGGAGTTAATCTTCACGATGATAGTGTCATTGATGTAATTCTTCAATCATCGCCACCAAGCTACAAGAGCTTCGTGATGAACTATAATATGCAAGGGATGAACAAGACTATTCGAGCTCTTCGCAATGCTAAAAGCAGCGGAGGTAGAAATCAAGAAGGAGCATCAAGTATTGATGGTTAACAAGACCACCAGTTTCAAGAAAAGGGCGGCGGGAAGAAGAAGGGAACTTGAAGAAGAATAGCAAACAAGTTGCTGCTCAAGAGAAGAAACCCAAGTCGGACCTAAGCTCTGAAATCGAGTGCTTCTCCGCAAGCGATCGACATTGGAAGCGGAACTGCCCCAAGTATTTGGCGGATAAGAAGGATGGCAAAGTGAACAAAGGTATATGTGATATACATGTTATTGATGTGTACCTTACTAATGCTCACAGAGCACTGGTATTTGATCTGGTTCATTGCTAATATTTGCAACTCAAGCAGGGACTACTGATTAGCTTAAGATTGGCTAAGGACGAGGTGACGATGCGCGTGGGAAATGGTTCCAAAGTCGATGTGATCGCGGTCGGCACGCTACCTCTACATCTACTATCGGGATTAGTTTTAGACCTAAATATTTGTTATTTGGTGCCAGCGTTGAGCATGAACATTATATCTGGATCTTGTTTGATGCGAGACGGTTATTCATTTAAATCAGAGAATAATGGTTGTTCTATTTATATGAGTAATATATTTTATGGTCATGCACCCTTGAAGAGTGGTCTATTTTTATTGAATCTCGATAGTAGTGATACACATATTCATAGTGTTAAAACCAAAAGATGCAGAGTTGATAATGATAGTGCAACTTATTTGTGGCAATCGCCGTTTAGGTCATATCGATTGTAAAGCGCATGAAGAAACTCCATACTGATGGGCTTTTGGAATCACTTGATTATGAATCACTTGGTACTTGCGAACCGTGCCTCATGGGCAAGATGACTAAAACGCCGTTCTCCGGAACTATGGAGCGAGCAACTGATTTGTTGGAAATCATACATACTGATGTTTGTGGTCCAATGAATGTTGAGGCTCGCGGCGGGTATTGTTATTTTCTCACCTTCACAGATGATTTGAGCAGATATGGGTATATCTACTTAATGAAACACAAGTCTGAAACATTTGAGAAGTTCAAAGAATTTCAGAGTGAAGTGGAAAATCATCGCAACAAGAAAATAAAGTTTCTACGATCTGATCATGGAGGAGAATATTTGAGTTACGAGTTTGGTCTACACTTGAAACAATGCGGAATAGTTTCGCAACTCACGCCACCGGAACACCACAACGAAATGGTGTGTCCGGCGTCGAATCGTACTTTACTAGATATGGTGCGATCTATGATGTCTCTTCTTGATTTACCGCTATCACTCTGGGGTTATGCTTTAGAGACGGCGCATTCACGTTAAATAGGGCACCATCAAAATCCGTTGAGACGACGCCTTATGAACTATGGTTTGGCAAGAAACCAAAGTTGTCGTTTCTTAAAGTTTGGGGCTGCGATGCTTATGTGAAGAAACTTCACGGATAAGCTCGAACCTAAATCGAGAAATGTGTCTTCATAGGATACCCAAAAGAGACTATTGGGTACACCTTCTATCACAGATCTGAGGGCAAGATTTTCGTTGCTAAAATCGGATCCTTTCTAGAGAAGGAGTTTCTCTCGAAAGAAGTGAGTTGGAGGAAAGTAGAACTTGATGAGGTAACTGTACCTACTCCCTTATTGGAAAGTAGTTCATCACAAGAACCGGTTCCTGTGACAACTACACCAATTAGTGAGGAAGCTAATGATATTAATCATGAAACTTCAGATCAAGTTTCTACTGAACCTTGTAGGTCTACGAGAGTAAGATCCGCACCAGAGTGGTACGGTAATCCTATTCTGGAAGTCATGTTACTTGACCATGATGAACCTACGAACTATGAGGAAGCGATGATGAGCCCAGATTCATAAAATGGCTAGAGGCCATGAAATCTGAGATGGGATCCATGTATGAGAACAAAGTATGGACTTTGGTTGACTTGCCCGATGATCGGCATGCTATTGAGAATAAATGGATCTTTAAGAAGAAGGCGACGATGGTAATGTAGCTGTCTATAAAGCTCGACTTGTTGCGAAAGGTTTTCGACAAGTTCAAGGGATTGACTACAATGAGACTTTCTCACCCGAGCGATGCTTAAGTCTGTCGAATCATGTTAGCTATTGCTGCATTTTATGATTATGAAATTTGGCAAATGGATGTCAAAACTGCATTCTTGAATGGATTTACGGAAGAAGAGTTGTATATGATGCAGCGGAAGGTTTTGTTGATCCAAAAGGTGCTAACAAAGTGTGCAAGCTCCAATGATCCATTTATGGACTGGTGCAAGTATCTCGGAGTTGGAATAAACGCTTTGATAGTGTGATCAAAGCATATGGTTTTATCTGAGACTTTTGGAGAAGCTCGTATTACAAGAAAGTGAGTGGGAGCTCTGTAGCATTTCTGATATTATATGTAGATGACATATTATTAATTGGAAATGATATAGAATTTCTGGATAGCATAAAGGGATACTTGAATAAAAGTTTTTCAATGAAAGACCTCGGTGAAGCTGCTTACATATTGGGCATCAAGATTTATAGAGATAGATCAAGACGCTTAATAGGACTTTCACAAAGCACATACCTTGATAAAATTTTGAAAAAGTTCAAAATGGATCATGCAAAGAAAGGGTTCTTGCCCGTGCTACAAGGTGTGAAATTGAGTCAGACTCAATGCCCGACCACAGCAGAAGATAGAGGGAAAAATGAAAGATGTTCCCTATGCTTCAGCCATAGGCTCTATCATGTATGCAATCTTGTGTACTGACACTGATGTATGCTTAGCAATATGCTTGGCAGGAAGGTACCAAAGTAATCCAGGAGTGGATCACTGGACAGCGGTCAAGAACATCCTGAAATACCTGAATAGGACTAAGGATATGTTTCTCGTATATGGAGGTGACAAAGAGCTAGTCATAAATGGTTACATCGATGCAAGCTTTGACACTGATCCGGACGATTCTAAATCGCAAACCGGATACGTATTTTTATGAAACGGTGGAGCTGTAAGTTGGTGCAGTTCTAAACAAAGCATCGTGGCGGGATCTACATGTGAAGCGGAGTACATAGCTGCTTCGGAAGCAGCAAATGAAGGAGTCGGATGAAGGAGTTCATTTCGATCTAGGTGTCATACCTAGTGCATCGGGACCAATGAAGATTTTCTCGTGACAATCTGGTGCAATTGCCTTGGCAAAGGAATCCAGATTTCACAAGAGGACCAAGCACATCAAGAGACGCTTCAATTCCATCCGGGACCAAGTCCAAGCGGGAGACATAGAAATTTGCAAGATACATACAGATCTGAATGTTGCAGACCCGTTGACTAAGCCTCTCTCACGAGCAAAACATGATCAGCACCAAGACTCCATGGGTGTTAGAATCATTACTATGTAATCTAGATTATTGACTCTAGTGCAAGTGGGAGACTGAAAGAAATATGCCCTAGAGGCAATAATAAAGTTATTATTTATTTCCTCATATCATGATAAATGTTTATTATTCATGCTATAATTGTATTAACCGGAAACATAATACATGTGTGAATACATAGACAAACATATAGTCACTAGTATGCCTCTACTTGACTAGCTCATTAATCAAAGATGGTTATGTTTCCTAACCATAGACATGTGTTGTCATTTGATTAATGGGATCACATCATTAGGAGAATGATGTGATTGACATGACCCATTCCGTTAGCCTAGCACTTCGATCGTTTAGTATATTGCTATTGCTTTCTTCATGACTTATACATGTTCCCGTAACTATGAGATTATGCAACTCCGTTTACGGAGGAACACTTTGGTGCTACCAAACGTCACAACGAATCGGGTGATTATAAAGGAGTACTACAGGTGTCTCCAAAGGTACATGTTGAGTTGGCATATTTCGAGATTAGGTTTCGTCACTCCTATTGTCGGAGAGGTAGTTCTGGGCCCTCTCGGTAATGCACATCACTATAAGCCTTGCAAGCATTGTAGCTAATGAGTTAGTTACTGAATGATGCATTACGTAACGAGTAAAGAGACTTGCGATGCGAGATTGAGCTAGGTATTGGATACCGATGATCGAATCTCGCAAGTAACATACCGATGACAAAGGAACAACGATGTTGTTATGCGGTTTGACCGATAAAGATCTTCGTAGAATATGTAGGAGCCAATATGGGCATCCAGGTCCTGCTATTGGTTATTGACCGAGAATAGTTCTAGGTCATGTCTACATAGTTCTCGAACCCGTAGGGTCCGCACGCTTAACGTTACGATGACAGTTTTATTATGAGTTTATAAGTTTTGATGTACCAAAGTTTGTTCAGAGTCCCGGATGTGATCACGGACATGACGAGGAGTCTCAAAATGGTCGAGACATAAAGATTGATATATTGGACGACTATATTCGGACACCGGAAGTGTTCCGGGTGATTTCGGAGAAAACCGGAGTGCCGGAGGGTTCTTGGAACCCCGGGGAAGTATTGGGCCTTAGTGGGCCTGAGGGGAGAGAGAGGGCAGCAGCCCAGGAGGTGGCGCCCCCCCCTTGAGCAGTCCGACTGGACTAGGGAGGGCGCCCCCCTTTCCCTCTCCCTCTCCCTCTCTTTCCTTCCCCCTTCCTCCTTCCTAGTTGGACTAGGAAAGGGGAGTCCTACTCCCACTAGGAGGAGGACTCCCCCCTCCTTGCCGCGCCCCCTAGGGCCGGCCAGCCTCCCCCCTTGCTCCTTTATATACTAGGAGGAGGACTCCCCCCTCCTTGCCGCGCCCCCTAGGGCCGGCCAACCTCACCCCATAAACTTTGCTGGATCGGAGCCCGGGGATCGTCATCGAGTTGAACGTGTGCTGAACTCGGAGGTGCCGTACGTTCGGTGCTTGGATCGGTCGAATCGTGAAGACATACGACTACATCAACCGCGTTGTCATAACGCTTCCGCTTACGGTCTACGAGGGTACGTGGACAATACTCTTCCCTCTCGTTGCTATGCCATCACCATGATCTTGCGTGTGCGTAGGAATTTTTTTGAAATTACTACGTTCCCCAACAGCACCGGGCATGCGTAGACGGATGAAGATGAAGTTGACGAAGCGCCGCACAAGGCTTGTCAGGCCCGGGGACACGTCATGGACGAATGCACGCGGCGGTGTTGCCAGCATCGGGCACGCGGAGACTGGGACCTGCACGAGCTGTACGCCATGTCGAAGAAGTCGGAGAGGCCAACAGAGAAGAACTCGATGACGATTCCGGCGTCCATCGGCGCGGGGCCGATGTCACCAATGGTGGTCGAAGTAGACGAAGTGGTCGGGGTAGATGACGGCGACGCTGGCGATGGGCTGGTGCTTGGACGAAGACGAAGGGGGGTGGACGGGCGGCGGCGACGGCTACGAAGGTAGCGGCGGCGGCGGCCAAAGAAGAGCGGTGGCGGCGGCCTGACGGTTGCGGCGGCGGCTTGGTTAGGAGTGCGGCGGTGATGCTCGAAGTAGGCAAAGAACCCTGACAGCTGATTAAGACTGGCACGGATGGTGGCATTCCCACTCCAAGGGAGGCGACGCGACGCATACCACAGGAAGTCGATGCGCGGCGACGGCGGTGGGCCGCGGGCCGCGGTGCTACGGCCCGAAGGGGCGACGCAGCGGCGGCCGGCAGGTCAAGGCGACGGCGGAAGACGTCGGCTAGGCGGCAGGGACCGCGGGCCGCGACGCGATAGCCCAAAGGGGCGGCGCAGTGGAGAAGCACGGGTCGGTGCAACCGCTGGGACGGCCTCGGGACGGCGGCGTGGACTGCGTGCCATGCTCGCTACGGTCCGACGGGGCAACGCAGCAACGGCGCGAGGGTCAGTGCTGCCACGGGGACGACCTGGAGTGGACGACCTCGGGGCGGCGGTGGACCGTGGGCCGCACCACTACGCCCTGAAGGGGCGACGCAGCAGTGACGCGGGTCGGTGCAGTCGGGAGAAGAACCACGCGGCGGCGGCGCTGCGGCTCGACGGGGCGACGCAGCGGCAGCCCGTTGCTCGATCGGTAGAGGGGGCGACTCGGGACGGTCTTCATGGGGCCTCCGGAGGCACGCACCACCGACGGGCCAGGTCGGTCTCACGGCGTAGATGAGGCGGATCGCGGCGGAGGGCGGGTGATCAATCCGATCGCGCACGAGGTTGGGGACGCCGCTCGGTGGAGACGGGGTGGCGACGGAGTCCAAAATGAAGCCGGCGACAGCGGGCGGCAGGGCGGCTATGATTGGCCACCGCATGGCGCGAGGCTGCCGGGTCGGGGTGATGCAGGAGTCCCGGTCGGAGCAGGGCGGTGATAGCCGGCGTAGATCGGCGGGCAGGCGGCACGCGAACGGCGGCCGTGAAGGGCCGCCGCATGATGCGAGGCCGCCTGGTCGGGGCGACTAGCGGGCGGACGCGCGGACGACGGCCATGAGGGGCCGCCTATCGCGCGAGGCCGCCGGGTCGGTGAAGAGGCCGGCCAGTCGCGCCGGTGTCGGAGTAGAGGCGCATGGGGTCGACGACGACGGCGGGTGACACAAACCGGATCACATAGACCGGAAAACCAAAAAGTAGACGCCAATCAAAGCGACCGGCGGGAGAGAGAAAACCCAGATCAAAGGATCGGGAAAAAGACTCTCTAGGGCAGCCGGTCAACACGACCGGCGGACGAACCCTAGGTACGGGCGGCGCGGCCCCCGGCGGCGGTCATGGAGGCCGACCGCCCCGGGGGCGGCGCGGAGAATCTTGAAGCGTCGTGACGGGGTTTAGGATCGACTTGCGATAGATACCAAGTTAGAAGGGAGAGAGGGGATTGGTGGAATAGTCGTTGTATTGTTTGAGCCTCGTGGGCATATATATAGAAGTACATAATCTACTTGGAGTACAAGGCAAGCCAGAATATTTCCTAGTCTAACCTATGTTTCCTAATACAATCACGTTACTGAACAATATTTGATGTAATTCGGGGTTTAAACTTAGTCTGGAGTTTATGGTTGGCTGGTGATGTGGTTATGATCCTGGCCAGCATTCCTTATTGTAGGTTTGCTTTGCTTTTGGCTTTTGTCTGTTGGAGATCCGTCATGAGCTCTTTGTAAGATACATTCTTGCTAACAGTTTGTATTAGGCATGAACCAAATGGTTACCATAATAGAAATTAGAGGGAGTGGCTCCTCTTTCATTCAAAAAAAAGGTGCTACGATCACCTCTGAGAAGTGGGTCATACCAACTAAATGGAAATGGTTGACATTCGTCACCTCCCCAGTCCCCAAGAGGCCTCTTTGAGGCGTTGCCATCTGTTACCTCCTTGGCCTTGGAGAAGTTGCCGGCAACAACATTGCCGAGGACCAACTTCTCGGCAGAGCACTAAAGTGAAGAACTTTTGCATATCGCACATGGAACAGAGGTACAATGGTGACGATCTTCACTGCATGCTATCATATAGAAGGGGACAACTGGTACTAGGATCGGAACTACAATGTGTAGAATCAACCCTCATACCTACCATCACCCGCATACACAAACTGCACAACAATGAAGATGGAACTGATCTATAATGAAATCAAACTGATGCTCCATGAAATGTAACTCATCTAGAATGTTGAACTGTTGTACTACCAGGACCGGTCTACCACGAAATCTAACTAATCTACCATGAAATCTAACTGATCTACCATGAAATCAAATTGATCTAACACGAAATCAAACTGGTCTACCAGGAAATCTAACTGATCTACCATGAAATCAAATTGACATAACGCCGAATCGATCCGATCATCCCTAAATCAAAACCTAAATTAAAGCCTAAATGCACACCCGAATTGATAGCCATATATATCGAGCCCTATCAAACAATAAATCGAATCCTCAAACTCTAAATCGATGCCTATATCGATCCTTGTAAGTGCATCTAGTGCCCCTTAGTGATTTTGGTGTATTGAAGACTTATAGGTTAAGTAACTAATGCGTTTGTGAGTGTACACAGGACTATAAGTCTATGAGGAGTTTGATATTTACAGAGAAAGTCGACCCCTAAAAATGAAGTTCTTCGACTGAAGACTTTGATATTCTGAAGACTTTCTGAAGACTTTGAAAGTGAAGAAATTGGTGTGACCATGAAGACTTGATATTCATTCGAGGAATCTAAAGCGTGAAGACTTTTGTTTTCGTAGTTTCATTTTCTCTTTCTTGAGTCATAGGAAACACCGCACTGTTAAAGGGGGTCGAGGAAATACTAAGGAAAAATTTCCATGTGATGCTCAACTCAAAATCCTACACCTACCAATCCCTTCGAGTGAAGCCATTGGAAATCTCATACACTTGATCAAATTCTTGATGATGAGACGCAGTTCTTACAGTCACCGATGACTTCTTTCGGCGAGGAGTTAGGAATTCGCCGGTCTTGAATTGCCTACACGATGAGGAACATGATAGCCCCGAGGACTTTGAAAGTCAAATTTCCGACCGTTCTTTGCTACTCTGGCGCGGACCAAAATATCTTATCCACCTAACGGTCATATCATTGAAGGGCATTTATGTCTTATCATGTCGGGCTGCTCCCTAGGCTATAAATAGCCGCCCCTACAACCACTAGTTAGTTGGCTGCTCGAGAGAACTTGACACTTGTCATTTGAGAGCAACCCATCCTCCGAGGACTTTGAGCGAAAATCATCAAGTGAGGAAAATCCCAAAACCAAACCCACAAAACCCCAAGTGATTGAGCATCATGAAGAAATTGATCTGTGTGGATCCGACGCTTGTTACCTTTGAAGATCTGTGCTTCTTCCAGACGGTTAGGCGTCAAGGTCTAGAGCATCAAGAGGAATTGTGGATCGCCGAGTGACCAAGTCTGTGAAGGTTTGAAGTCACCAAGACTTACCACGAGTGATTGGGACGAGGCCTGCGTGGTCTTAGTTCAAGGAGAATACGGTGAGGATGGGTGTCTGAGTTGCGGCTCGAGATCGGGTGTCCGGACTGTGTGTCCTCGAGTTTAAATACTCGGCCGCTCCAACCAGATGTACAATCGAGACAAAGAGTTGGAACTGGTTTACCAAATCATTTTCTTCACCAACCGTGGTTCTATTTCCTCAACTCACTCATTTCCTCATTTTGTGTTGCATGTTTTTCATATCTGTGCTTGAAGACTTTGATCAAGACTTTCACAAATTCCTCAGTTCAATTTCTTGATCTGTTTGTCTTCATCTTGTTATCCTGTGTTTACGCTTTCTACTCTGTTCTAGTCTTCATTTCATCATCTTGACTATGTGTGTAATCTGTTATGCTTACATCTGAGTACTTATTCCGCGCAAAGCAGTTCTTCGCTAAGGAATTTCCTCACCGCAAATTCCTCATTGAAGAATTTCATAAAATCGCCTATTCACCCCCTCTAAACGCACTTTCAATTGGTATCGAGCAAGGTACCCTTGTTACGTGTGATTTTTGTTTAACCACCTGGAGTTCTAGTTATGTCGACCGCAGGTATGAAGAAAGTGACATGCCCTATCTTTGACGGTCATGATTATCCCAAGTGGAAGGCCATGATGAAGAAGCGCCTCATGGCAAAGAACAGCGAGCTGTGGACCGTCACTGAGATTGGTCTTACTGATTTATGCAAGATGGCGAATGCTGATGATATTCGCAAGTACACTCGACTTGATCTCATAGCGAAGGATATCATCTGCTCCTGCCTATCCAGAGACCAATTCAGGCGAATTATGCATCTGGGCAATTCAAAGCTCATCTGGGACCGAATCTCTGATGTCTATGAAGGTCATCGAACTTGTCATGATCCCTGGTTCGAGGACTTCAAGGAATCTCTCAAAACGATGACTTTCGAGCCAGAATCATCATTATCTGCATCTTGTCTTATGGCAAACGGTGCCGAGGTAACCGAATGCTCCTCGTCCGAGTCTTGTGATGAATCTGACAATGATGAATCTGATGATGACATTGAATCATGCTATACTAAACTCATTTGCGTTGCCACTAAACAACAAACGGTTTTAGAACAAACACAAGATATGTTAGAAAGAAGTGATAATATGTTGCGCAAAGAAATGGATCAGTCAAAAGCATTGGGTGAATGTCTTTAGAGAATTCACTCCAAGTTTGACGCCCTTCAAGATCAGCATAACACCCTCTTGACTGATCATGAGAAGCTTTCTCTTGAAGCTATTCAAAGAAAGGCGATCTTGAAAAGCTAAGAGTATGTTATGAAGATCTTGAAGGAGCGCGATTCATTACTAGCTCAACAAATCAGCACTTCTCGGGAAGAATTTGTTCCTCCATGCTTAAAGTGCATTGAGCGTGAATCGCTAATTCTTCACCGAATGTTCAAATGCTTCAAATGTTACAAATTCTTCATACGCCTCTGCTATCACTAATTCCTCATCGAGGATTTTGCTAGTATCCCGACAATGCAGGTTGAAGGAATTGTACATGACAGCATGTACAAAAGCCTCAAAGGGCATCGACACTTTGTGATGTGCTCAAAAGAGATCCTCAACAGAAACCCTAGGAAAGAGGGTATTGCCTTTGAGAGGAAACTGAATGCCGATGGAACATATTGGAAACCCGAGCAAGTATCCCAAAACCTCATGGGTTGCTGCAAAGGACCTCCGATTGATCCATCTAACTTATCCGGCTTTACATGTGAATCTCCTCATTCTTCCGATGAGTCATTTGACTCAACTATAAACTGTTCAAAAATCGAATGGTGAAGTATTTGCTAGATATGTTGGCACTAATCGCAGAACGGTTCCCCTATGAAGAAAATCTGGGTTCCCAAAAGTTGTGTTGAAAGTCTTCAGGTGAATGTCCTCATGACACCACCAGTGAAGAACAGGAACCCCAGATCAAATTCTTCATATGGACCAAACTCTTCATATGGATCCAAATCCTCATATGGACCAAATTCTTCACGAGGATCAATTTCCTCAACTGGATCAAAGTCCTCATATGATTACTATCATGCTAACAAATCTGTCTCGCAGGGTAAAGCTAAGGGCTATGAATATGTGCATTATTCTTCAAACCATTATGTTCATAAGTCCTCGAAGAATTACTCTGCTTATTCATATGCTTACCCTAACCCCTCCTATGCTAAGCGAAATGGTTTGGCATCTTTGCCACCTTTCTCACATGGTGCTCGCAGGATGATAAACTCTTTGCCACCCCTCCAGATGTGGGTGGTGAAGAAAAGAACTAATCTCTTACGCAAGGTCAGGTCTCGGGCGTGCTCGAACGTCTGAAGAATTTGCTGGGGACCTGACAAAAATGCCTGAAAGGACGCAGGCGAATCATGATGAAATGAACTTTCATTTCACACGTCCTCATATTGCTATATCTGTTATTGCTTGATGAAATTCACCAGATGAACTTGATATCATATTCTTCACTGATGAAGCATATGAGATTGTAAGTTACACTAATTCATCTGCAGGATGATCAACCCAAAACCACTGAGTGGGTCCTCGATAGTGGATGTACAAATCACATGACTGGTGACAAGAATCTATTGATGGATGCTCCTTTATCACCGTCACCTCTGAAGCATATCATATTTTTTGACAAAGGCAAAAGTCGTATTGGGTCTTGGTAAGGTTGCTATCTCTAAGGATAAGCACATGGACAAAGTCATGCTTGTTGAATCCTTAGGATACAATCTCATGTCAGTCTCAATGTTGTGTGATCTTGATATGGTTGTTGTCTTTGGCAAATATCGCTGTGTTGTGATTATGGAAGTCGACAATTCCAAAGTCTTCGAAGGCTTTAGGAGAGGAGATCTGTATATTGTTGATTTCTCTACAGGACCACAACCAGCCATGTGTCTACTTGCAAAAGCCTCAGAAGGCTGGCTATGGCATCGTCGACTTGTTCATGCAGGCATGAGGAATTTGAACACACTTGCGAAGAAGAAGCATGTCATTGGCATTGAGAATGTAAAATTCCTCACGGATCACTTATGCGGAGCATGTGAAGCCGGAAAAATGACCAAGGCCAAGCATCCAGCGAAGACTATCATGACCACTACTCGTCCATTCGAATTGCTTCACATGGACCTCTTCGGACCTAATCATTATTCAGCAATCACTAATGATGCATCTCTATATGGTTTTGTCATTGTTGATGATTATTCTCGATATACATTGGTACACATTGTTACCTACAAACATGAAGTGCAGGAAGTCTTCAAACAATTTTCCTCGAGGGCTTCAACCAACTTTGGTGTGAAGATCAAGCATATCAGAAGTGACAATGGAACTGAGTTCAAGAATTCTGGTCTCGATGTCTATCTTGATGAACTTGGTATTACTCATGAATTATCTGCTCCTTATACTCCTCAGCAAAATGGCGTCGTGGAGCGCAAGAACAGAACTCTTGTTGAGATGGCTCGCACTATGCTTGATGAATACAAAACGCCTTAGCGTTTTTGGATTGATGCAATTGATACTGCCTGCCACATCATCAACAGAGTATATCTTCACAAATTCTTCAAGAGACTGCATATGAACTTCTCACTGACAAGAAACCCAATGTGAGTTATTTCAAAGTCTTGATTGCTAAATGTTGGATTAGAGATCCTCACCACAACTCTAAATTTGCACCGAAAGCACATGAAGGTTTTATGCTTGGTTACGGAAAGGACTCGCACACCTACAGAGTCTTCAACATTGTTCTTCACAAGATTGTTGACACTGTAGATGTGCGGTTCGATGAAACTAATGGCTCGCAAAGAGAGCACCTACCTTCGTGTTAGATGAACCAGCACCGAGGATGCTATCAAGCACAAGGCAACCGAGGATGTCATTCCTCTTGAAGAATCTGTTGAAGAATTCATTCTGTTCGTGAAGAACGTCGGTGATGCACTGAAGAACATGATGAGGAAATTGGTGTCAAGAAAATCTGATCAAAATCCTCGGCGACAACCAACTCATCCACGTGTTGCAAAAGAAGTGCAAGTGGAGAAGATCATCGATGACATCAGCGCATCAGGTCCTCTCACCCGCTCAAAAGCCTCACACTTATCTAACTTTTGTGGGCACTACGCTTTTGTCTCTATCTCAGAGCCCACTAAGGTAGATGAAGCATTTCGGGCGAGAGTGGATTCAGGCTATGCAAGAAGAACTACATCGATTCGAATTTGAACAATGTCAGGAATTGGTCAATCGCCCGGATCCTCGCAAGCATAATATCATTGGCACAAAATGGATCTACCGCAACAAGCAAGATGAAAATGGCCTTGTTGTGAGGAATAAAACGACTAGTAGCTCAAGGCTACACACAGGTTGAAGGAATTGATTTCGATGAAACTTTTGCACCTGTTGCTAGACTTGAAGCTATTCGCATTTTACTTGCCTATGCTAACCATCATAATATCATCTTATATCAAATGGATGTGAAAAGTGCATTCCTCAATGGTAAGCTTGAGAAAGAAGTATATGTTGCTCAACCCCCAGGTTTTGAAGATCCCAAGAATCCTGACAAAGTCTTCAGACTAAATAAGGCTCTCTATGGCCTCAAGCAAGCCCCTCGGGCTTGGTATGATACACTGAAGGAATTCTTCGTGAAGAATGGCTTCACACCCGGTTCACTCGATCCTACTCTATTTACCAAATCATATGATGGTGAACTGTTTGTGTGCCAAATATATGTTGATGATATTATCTTTGGCTGTACTAACCAACGATATAGTGATGAATTTGCCTATATGATGAGTGAAGAATATCAAATGTCTATGATGGGAGAGTTGAAATTCTTCTTAGGTCTTCAAATTAAATCGAAAGCACAATGGCATATTCATATCTCGGAGAAATACCTCAAAGATGTCTTGAGGAAATTCGCATGCAAGATTGCAAAGGCGTCAAAATTCCTATGCCCACAAATGGTCATCAATGCATCGATGAAAATGGTAATCGACTTGATCACAAGGTATACCGCTCCATGATTGGTTCTTTATTGTACCTATGTGGATCTAGGCGGATATAATGCTTAGTGTTTGCATGTGTGCTCGATTTCAAGCTGCACCGAAGCAATCACACCATAAGGTGTGAAGCATATTCTTGATATCTAGCTCACACACCAACACTAGGATTATGGTACCCCAAGGGCTCTGCTTTTGATCTCATTGGATATTACGACTCGACTATGCTGGTGATCGTGTGGACCGCAAGTCAACATCGGCACTTGTCATTTCCTCGGACGATCTTTGGTCATTGGTCCTCAAGAAATGTAATCGTATCACCGTCTCATCTTTGAAGCTGAATATATTGCTTCTTTGGGTCATCTTTGTGCTCAGCTGCTTTGGATGAAGCAAACCCTCAAGGACTATGGCGTCAACGTGAAGAATGTGCCTCTCTCTGCGACAACGAGAGTGCCATCAAGATTGCTCACAACCCAGTTCAGCACTCGAAGACTAAGCACATCCAGATTCGTCATCATTTTCTTCGTGATCATGTGTTGAAGGCGATATCTCCATCGAGCATGTGAAGATCAAGAACAGCTAGCTGATATCTTCACCAAGCCCTTGGATGAGAAGAGATTTAGCAAGTTGCGGTGTGAGCTAAATATCTTAGAATCTTGAATGTTCTTTGAAAAGGACACACATCCTAACCCTTATGCATAATTGATGACTTAGATGTGCAACACATGAAGAAACGTTGTTCCTCAATCAATGAAGAATAACACTCTAAGTGTGAAGAAATCAATGAAGAATTTGATACTCGAACCCTCGACAATTGTACGCTGTGTCTGAAATCATCATTCTTATCTGATGGTGGCTACGCCACCACAAAAGTTGAAAATCTTCAATCTGAGTTTTTCCTCGTTTTGACATTCCTCAGTTTTTCAAATTCTTCAACTTTGCAAAATCTTGATAGTTCGTAGATGTTCTTCATTGGCTATATATATATATATATATATATATATATATATATATATATATATATATATATATATGAGTTTATGTCCTCTCTGACATTCACTTATTGCTAATTCTTCAAGTTGCGATTTCCGCTAAGTGAATGTGATCGGACCCTTCCCTCTATGCTATACTCAATCCAATCTATTCACAAATTCTTCATATGCGTTACGATTGAAACTCGTTCAAAGTCTTCTTTGGTCCTTGACATTTGAAGAAATTGCGAAACGAAACTTTTAACAAATCTTATCCAAATTTTCGGTTTTACCGCTCAAACCGTTCCGCATCCCACGATGTATTAGTTTAATCACCCACGATCTTACGATCTTATCTCGCACGATGCGTGGGTGACACACGTCGCGTGAAGGAGAAAGGGCGGGGGCAAGTTCGTCCAAAATCTTCAGGCGAACAGTTTTTCACCGTGGCTATAAATACCCCTTTACCCTCCTCACTTCATTTACTCCGCTCGATCGCTGTCTCTCGCTCGAGCTCTCCTCAAACCCTAGCGCCGCCGCTACTCCATCGCCGCCGGTGAGGAAAAGCTTCACTGCCTTGACCTCATCGCCGTCGTACTCACGCCGGTCGCGGAAATCTTCACTCCGCCACCGCCGTAGTCGTCTTCCTCCGCCAAGTTAGGGCGTGGAAGATCTAACGTGTGAACTTCTCTGAGTTCATCTCTGTTCGTCGTGTTCTTGATTCGGGTAATTAAAAGTCACTTTTATTACTCGTTGATTCTCAAATCTTTCGAAAATCTTCAAAGGTGTTTTACTCTTCAAAATCTTCACATATGAACACCTCACACACTATATGTTCTTGATTTATCTCTCTAAGCATTCATTTCTTCAAGATTCCTCAATTGTGCGGATTTTCGATCTGTACAACTCTGGAACCTAAGATGAAACGCTTAGTGAAATTCCTCAAGGCTCAAACTGGTCAAATTCCTCAACACTTGCTTCTTTTGAAAAATCCTCTGAGAACGCATATGACCTCTCCAAATTCCTCGCACCTACACTCTGTTCACGGTACTCATGTCATTCTTTGAATCACTAGGTTCTCATCAACTTAACTCATTTGCAGCGTTCCTCGAAGAAAAACTGCATACTTCTTGAGTGCTCTATTGTTCAAATTCCTCACCAAGAAAATGGCGAAGGCAAGAGACCGCAGAAGGGAGGAAAGAAACCGGAAGTCATGGCGCTTTTGAAATTCTGAGGAAATATACAAAGACTATTGCACACTGATGAATCCAAATTTGGCAAGGAGACTAAGAACCGGTATAAAGTGCATACAAAGGATAGAAAGGAGATGGGCACGAGAATGGCGAGAATACCGCTATGTCACTCCTAAGTATATGAGGAAATTCGACTGAATTCTCCATGCCCAAGAGCTCCTCTCCTTTGGCCAAGTTGCTGATCCCACCAGCGTCAAGCGTGGTGAAGACTTTCTGAAGAATGGTCCAGCGCCAAGCCAAATTGGCAAGACAGGCCAAGGAAGCGGTGAGGAAATTCAATGAGGATCTGCTGCTGCTGCTCTTGAGCCCTCGGTCAAACCGAGGAAATCAATGCCAAAGAAGCCTGCGCGCAAGCCAAGTGCTTCACTGTCAGCGCCCTCACGGCCCAGTTCCTCAGCCGCACCCTCTCAGCAAATTCCTCGGATCTCTGCTGCTCTTTCAAAATCCTCGGCAGCTCCTCCAAGTCCTCAACACTGTGCATCTTGCAACTTGTCAAAGGACTCAAGGATTCTCCATTGCTTGGTGTTTCAGCAAGTTCTCGGTTGCACCAATGTCCTCAACAGGTCCCTCTGCTGAAGACAAAAGCAACTGCTGGACGCGGTCCTCGGCCAAGTCCGAAAAAGAAACAGGTTGCATTCAACGTTCCTCTGATGATGAGGCCTCTGATGAAGAACTTGAAGAAATCATCAGAGACAGACTGACCAAGGCCGCTAGAGCCAAAGGAACAAGTGTACCTCTGCTTTTGGATCTGAAGAAGATCCTAGACTTCATTGACCTGTGGCATCGGGATCCACACTCCTCTTCCGGATCGCCATCGACTCTGGTCAAAGTCACATCTTGAACCATTTCATCGCTGAAGAGAAATGGAAATTTGAAAAGGCTCGTGAATTGAAGAGGGCAAAAGCAAGAAAAGAGAAGCTTCGAGGAAAAACATCATCAACTTGTCTCTGAAGAACTTCTTAAAGGTCAATCGAAATCAAGCACTCAGCAAGGATTTTGATGCTTACAATCTTGTTGGCAAGGAGCCAAGGTGAGATTCGTCACTCGGCGAATAGAATGTCAACTATTGCAGCTTCATCGCAACAAGAAAATCCTCAGTGAAGAATCTGCTCACCTGCTGAAGAACATACCAAGATCGCTGATGACTTTCAGCGTCGACGAGAACACAAGTTCGTGGCTGATGACTCCATTCCAGCTCTTGAAGAAATTCCTGGGGCATCCACTAGTGGTGCGCTGAAGAATCTGAGGAAGCAGGCAATTGCACGGTTGTGCTGAAGAAACTGTACCACAATCCTCGGCTTCTCCTGCACCAACACCAACTCCAATTCTTCCATACGCCTATGAAGTGAAGAAGACAAAGGCTGCAGAGAGAGCTGCAGTGAAGAAAAGGAAGGCATCAGCTACGTCAAATTCTTCGGCTGCGAAGAAATTGAAGCCAATGACCAGCTCTATTGAAAATCCAATTGATGCCATTCCCATTTCCTCCATGTCATCTAAGGAAATTGTTCCTTTTGGAGAAGAATACACGATCCCAAGCGGATCCGATGAAGAAAATCAATCTGTTGCTACCTCAGAACAGCTTGATGAAGATATTGAAGTGGAAGCTTTCCCTTCAACTCATGTTGCTTCCTCACCCGTGCCTCAGTTCACAGCTGAAGAGGCAGGTGTTGAGGAAATTGAAAAAGAACATGAAGATGTGGATATTGGGTGCACTACACCTGTAATGAACGATGACTTTTGGGAAAGTCAAGCACCCCAATACTCCTCTCTTCACTCCGCTTCAACAAGTTCCTCGGTCACCAACAACTCTTTGTTCAAATGGGCTCAAGAAACTCATCCCACATCATCATCAACGAAGAGATTCCAGCCACTAGCGCTGAAGAACAAGCTGCGATCCTCAAAGCGCACAAGGAGAGGAACCAGAAATTCCTCGACTGAAGAACCGAGCTCGCGATTCAGAGGTTGTCTTTGCAAATCACTGATATTCCTCTGCCCAAGCCAAAGAATCCGTTCTCAAGCAAGCAGAAATTCAAGGCTGAAGATTTCTTCTCTGAGCATGTGTTCTTCACTGCCTACAATCCTTATGACTCTGCTCGAATGAGGAAAAGACGCTTCTGGACTCCAACACAAGCAAACTTCTATTCCTCAGTGCTATTCGACAAGGACAAGATCTTCGACCATGAGCATATTCCTCATGTAGATATGGAATCACTGCCGTGCTTCGAGCCAGTACTCCGTGTTCTTCACGATGCGAGGCTGCTAAATTTCTGCACCGATATATGTATTGGAATGAAGAACTCATTCTTGATTCTATGCCACCCGCACATCACGGAGATTTGAAGACATCAACTCATGGGTTCTGGATTGGATGATGAAAATACTCACTACAAGGCACCAAAGAATTGAATTGCTTCGTGTCCTTCCTCTTGATCCTCCCCATGAATCTGCTCGTTGCCTCTACAATGAACATGAACTGTGCGATCATTTCATGCAAGTCTTGATAAAGCCATGAAGCCAGGCCAAGCCCTCGAACCAAATTCCTCGTCAAGGATTTGCTATATGTGCCTCGGATGCGTACAGGATCTTGGCGAAGACTATGAGTCCGATCAAAGGCCACGACTCAAATGATGAAGACGTCGTTGGCATCATGAAGAACATGCTTTTCAATATCATTCATGGCGTTCCAGTACACTTCCATGATTTCTTCATGAGGACTCTGGCCAATATTGCAATGTCACCTTTTGAGCTGAAGCCATATGCGCCTTGGATCATGAGATTCATCAAGGCAAGATCTTCTTTGAACTACAAGGTCGACACTCGAATCATGGCAGCTTCTGCCGCCATTGAAGTCCTCAGCGACCAATTTCATCATCGATGACAAGGGCAAGGCAGCAGCTGTAATTGATGAAGGCACTCGTCCATTGGATGGTCGGTTTCACAAAGCTGCATCTTATTCCACCAATGACGACTACACGCATGATCTTGCCGCAAATACCTCAACCAAGAAACAGCCTCAAGCTACAAAGACCTGTGGTGATGGTGATCGTGAGTTACTCCTCGGTCTTCATCGGAAGGTTGATCGCAATCAGAAATGGGTCAGCGCCAATTTGCTGCAATTCTTCACAATATGACCTCAACGCATAATGCGGTGAAGAAAAACCGTACTATTTACATGAAACCCTCAACCTTTTGGGCTGTTACGAATCATGTCTACTCCGCGGAAGAATTGAAGACTATGGGTCTTGAGGAAGCTTATGACTGGTCGCACCACCTCGAAGAAATTCAAGAGAGTCAAAGTTCCGATTTGGTGGCTAGCTCTTATTCTTCATCGCTAAACCGATGAATATGAAGACTTGGGCGACAACGCGGCAGGCCCTACTTCAACAACCAACCCCGACAACGCCGGGCTCCTCCATCGACTTGAATATCTTGAGCGCTAGTCCTCGCCGATCCTTTTGGTCATTTGATGACAAAGGGGAGAAATCTGAGTTAGTCTTCAAGCGGGTTTATACTATGGGCGTTTTATTAAGTTACAACTCTCGTTCTTCCGAAACTTTTATTGGATCGAGTTGTAATCTTAAATCCGATGGTGCCCTGATACTTTTGATCGTGCATTGTGCTGACTTTGCACTGTGCTCTAATACTTTTGACCGTGCTTCTGATGCTCTGATTTTGATACGCGTCATGCTCTGATGCTTTTGAAGCACTAAGCTCTGAATGTGATATTTGAGCTCTGATACTATTGCATGTTAACACTATGCTCTGATATTTTGATACGTGTTAATACTGTCGCATGCATGCTGAATTTCATCAGGCACCATATTTCATCATGCATTTCAAATTCTTCATAGTATATTTATCAAATGCGTGTATGAATTACAAGATATAGGGGGAGATCTCCATGATTAAAATCTTCAAATGTGCATTGCCTCAAAAGCAAATTCCTCATTATGCACATATTCAGGGGGAGTTCTTCTATATCTTGCAATCAAATTCCTCAATATCAGTATTTACACTTCATATGTTTATCCCGTTGAAAACTTAACCTATGTTGTCATCAATCACCAAAAGGGGAGATTGTAAGTGCATCTAGTGCCCTTAGTGATTTTGGTGTATTGAAGACTTATAGGTTAAATGTAATCTGATGCGTTGTGAGTGTACACAGGACTATAAGTCTATGAGGAGTTTGATATTTACAGAGAAAGTCGACCCTAAAATGAAGTTCTTCGATGAAGACTTTGATATTCGAAGACTTTTCGAAGACTTTGAAAGTGAAGAAATTGGTGTGACCATGAAGACTTGATATTCATTCGAGGAATCAAGCGTGAAGACTTTTGTTTTCGTAGTTTCATTTTCTCTTTCTTGAGTCATAGGAAACACCACCTTTGTTAAAGGGGTCGAGGAAATACTAAGGAAAAATTTCCATGTGATGCTCAACTCAAAATCCTACACCTACCAATCCCTTTGAGTGAAGCCATTGAAATCTCATACTGATTCAGTCAAATTCTTGATGTGAGAGACGCAGTTCTTACAGTCATCGATGACTTTCTTTCGATCGAGGAGTTAGGAATTCGCCATCTGAATTGCCTACACGATGAGAACATGATAGCCCCGAGGACTTTGAAAGTCAAATTTCCGACCGTTCTTTGTCTTTGCATGACGGCGGACCAAAATATCTTATCCACCTAACGGTCATATCATTGAAGGGCATTTATGTCTTATCATGTCGGGCTGCTCCCTAGGCTATAAATAGCCGCCCCTACAACCACTAGTTGGTTGGCTGCTCGAGAGAACTTGACACTTGTCATTTGAGAGCAACCCATCCTCAGGGACTTTGGCGAAAATCATCAAGTGAGGAAAATCCCAAAACCAAACCCACAAAACCCCAAGTGATTGAGCATCATGAAGAAATTGATCTGTGTGGATCCGACGCTTATTACCTTTGAAGACTGTGCTTCTTCCAGACGGTTAGGCGTCAAGGTCTAGAACATCAAGAGGAATTGTGGATCGCCGAGTGACCAAGTCTGTGAAGGTTTGGAAGTCACCAAGACTTACCACGAGTGATTGGGACGAGGCACTGTGGTCTTAGTTCAAGGAGAATACGGTGAGGACTGGGTGTCTGAGTTGTGGCTCGAGAGATGGGTGTCCGGACTGTGTGTCCTCGAGTTTAAATACTCAGCCGCTCCAACCAAG
Source organism: Aegilops speltoides (assembly GCA_021437245.1). Taxonomy (NCBI): domain Eukaryota; kingdom Viridiplantae; phylum Streptophyta; class Magnoliopsida; order Poales; family Poaceae; genus Aegilops; species Aegilops speltoides. The sequence goes on along the minus strand of CM038146.1, from coordinate 407,668,558 downwards.
CATAACCGAGACAGCAGTTGGAATTGGTTTACCAAATCATTGTCTTCACCAACTGATTGGTTCTATTTCCTCAACTCACTCATTTCCTCATTTTGTGTTGCATGTTGTTCATATCTGTGTTGAAGACTTTGGTGAAGACTTTCACAAATTCCTCGGTTCAATTTCTTGATCTGTTTGTCTTCATCTTGTTATCTTGTGTTTACGCTTCACGTACTTTGTTCTAGTCTTCATTTCATCATCTTGACTATGTGTGTAATCTGTTATGCTTACATCTCGAGTACTTATTCGCGCAAACAGTTCTTCGCTAAGGAATTTCCTCACTGGCAAATTCCTCAGTGAAGAATTTCATAAAAATCGCCTATTCACCCCCCCTCTAGTCGATATAACGCACTTTCAATCCTTAAATTGACCAGAGAAGGGCTTACCGCCATTGACGAAGGGCTGGCGAAGGGGTGATGAAGCCAGTGATCGCTGTCTATATTTACCGCCGTCGGTGTTCGTCGCCTAGATCCTTTTGCCACTAACGCTTGCCGCGCTGCCAGTTAGAGAGGGTGACAACGCGAACGAGGGAGAGTAAGGAGTGAGAGAAGGGTGTGGATTTATGGTGTCGCTTCGCAAAACAACACGATGTCTCCTGTGAGTCTTCATGTGTGCATCCGCGTGCCCGCTTGGGCCTGATTCGTTGGAAATGATCAATTCGGCCATTCCTCCGCGTCAGTCTTAGAGTTGCTTTGAGTATCCTGATGTACACGCCCAGTCGCACCCTCAGCTAACCAGACGGCCTAAAGTTGCATCCCCAAGAGCTCACTGCATGTTATGGAGGATAACAGACACACCCAATCACCGATAGTCTGGAGAAGCTCCTATAGGACGCCTCCGGTTGTCCAATGGATGAGCGTTTGCACATGTGCAAACAAATTGGATCGGCCCAATGCTGTTGCGCTTGTACGTACTGTAGCAACCCAACACCGTAGAATCTCGTTTACTATAGCGAACCCAAATTTTGGTCGGTTTTTATTTCAAACATTTTTTGAAATATGACTTTTTGTAAAACATGAACAATTTTCGGAATTTCTGATTTTTTAATACAATTAACTTTTTGTAATATACGTTGAAGAATTTTTAAATACACATTAAACATTTTTGTAATATGCGTTGAACATTTTTATAATGCATGGTGGACTTTTTGTAATACATGATGAATATTTTAAAAATATAGTGAACATTTTCATAAAAATACCCTGAAACAATTTTCAAATATACATTGAACTCTTTCTTAACATATGATGAACACTTTTATAATGCATGGTGAATTTTTTAATATACGATGAGCAATTTCTTAATATGTGATGAATGTTTTTTTGATACACAATGAACTTTTTTGTATAATAGAAAAGAAATAAAAGAAAGAATGGAAGAAAACCCATACCTTGAAAAATAGAAAAAAAATCTGAAACAATAAAAAACCAGAAATAAAATCCCCAAAAAGTAACAGAAAAAATGACCTTAAGAAAAAAACATAATGCTAGCGAATGAAACAACCATATGAGAAAATGAGGAACTGGGTCGGCCCATGGCGCCTTGCTCCGGCGTCGCCCCATCCATTTACCACCGCAGAATTCAATGGGGGTGGGTGGAGATCCCGAAATCACTAACTGAGGAGTACTCCTTCCAAAGATCACTTCCACCTTCCCAGGTTGCGACAAGTGGCGTGCTATATGTGCGTCACTTGTAGCAACCTGTGAGTTTTCCCTTTTTTCATAGATTCGTTTATTCAAAATGATTTATCTCTTAAACCGTGCGTCCAAATCTCGAGCCATTTTCACCGTTGGATTCCTCGCGTCGAGATCTTCAAAACTAGATCACATGTTGATAGGTTTTGATGAACTTTTTTCATTAAAAAACCAGACAAAAAGCTGGACAAGAAACCAGACCGAGAGCATGTTTTTTCTCTTTTCGAAAGCCGCGCATCTCGCGAAAGCAAAATTGTGCCCCTCGTGGAAGAAGAAAAAAAATTATGTTTTCTTTTCCTAGATGCGTGGCCATGCCTCTCGTGAAAGTAAAACTATGCCTCTCACGTAAGAAAAAGTACATTTTTTTTTAATTTTCGAGAGGCACGGCCGTGCGTCTCGTGGAAGCAATACCATGCCTCTCGTGGAAGTAAAACCGTGCCTCTCGTGAAAAAAAAACATGTTTTTTTTTCCAAGAGGCGTGCCTCTCGCAAAAGTAAAACCATGCCTCTTGCGGAAGCAAAACCTTGCCTCTCGTGGAAGAGAAAAAAAAAAGAAAATATTTTTTTGTTTCCGAGAGGCACGACCGTGTCTCCCGCAGAAGTAAAACCATGCCTCTCGCGGAAGTAAAATCGTGCCTCTCGTGAAAATAAAAATAAAACATGTTTTTTGCGTAAAAAAATAATTTCAAAAAAAAAAAGTTGTCCAAAAGCTAAGGAAGACCGGTGAAAAACCAAAAAGCTGGAAAAACCCCGAAAAAAACCCATCTACAAAGCCAAAAACGCGGGTGAAAAAAAAACAAAATCTGGAGAAAGCACCCATAAGAGACACGTGGCAGAGGCTGAGAGCGCGCCAAGTGGCACGCTATCAACCCATCCCCAAGTGACCCAAGGCCGGGAACGAGCGCTCTTTAGTTAGTTGCTCCCTGGAGATCTTATCTGACGCATTTCACGTAAAATTGTCAAGATTTCGCATAGGCTGGCGATCAAAGCGGTGAGTTGGGCCATCCCGTTAACGTGTTCATCGAATTGTCGAGCCTTCAATTGAATTTGAAAACAGTTCCATAATTTGATTTTTTTTTTTGCAAATACGATAATAGTTTATGAATTTGAAAAAAAAAACACAAAATTGAAAAAAAAATCGGGGGTTTAAGGAAAAGTTCATCAAATTTGAAAAAAAAATCATCGGATTTTTAAAAACTTCATTGAATTTGAAAGAAATTAATCGATTTTTAAAAAATCCATTCTTGAAAAAATGTTTGTCGAATTTGAAAAAATAGCATGATATTCGAAGAAATTTCGTGAATTTGAATAAAAATTCATCATTTTTTGTAAAAATCACGAATTTAAATAAAATTTCATTGAATCAGGGAGAAGAAATAAAAGGAAAAAAAGAGGAGAAGAAAAAAGGAAAAAGAAAGAATGGAAAAAAGAAAAAGAAAACAAGGAAGAATGAGAAAACGCAATAAGTACTCCGCGCGGGCTGGGTGGCGCGGGGTGGTTGTTTCAACAAACTTGATGCATGGAGTCACTGGTTCGCACTTTTTGCGTTGTAAAAACAGAAGAAGGTGCGCCCGTTTGCAAATTGCACAGTAACGAGCGCCTGAAGCCCAAATAGAAAATGCCATGGGGGTGGGGGAGACTCTTCCTTAGGTTAACACCAATGGGCTGATCCAAACGGACATAAAATGTGTCTTTTTTTGTCTATTTGGTGTTGGGAAACGTAGTAATTTCAAAAAATTTCCTACGCACACGCAAGATCATGGTGATGAATAGCAACGAGAGGGGAGAGTGTTGTCTACGTACCCTCGTAGACCCGAAGCGGAAGCGATCACTGGCGTAGAGGAAGTAGTCGACGTTCTCCTCGCGATCCGACCGATCCGGCGCCGTTACTCGGCCCCGAGTTCTTGACACACGACAGCTCGATGGCGTCCCTCGTACTCGATCCAGCCGAGTGTCGAGGAGAGTTTCGTCGACGACGGCGTGGTGACGATCTTGATGTTTCACCGGCGCGAGGCTTCGCCTAAGCTTTGACGGTATAACCGAGGTGGAATATGGTGGAGGGGGCACCCGCACGGCTAAGGAAGCGATCTAAAGATCAACTTGTGTGTTCCAAGGTGCCCCCTGCCCCGTATATAAAGGAGCAAGGGGGGGGCGGCCAAGGGAAGGCGCCAGGAGTCCTACTCCTCTAGGAGTAGGATTCCCCCAATCCTAGTTGGACTAGGATTCCGGAGGGAAGAGAGAGAGGGGCGGCCCTTCTCCTAGTCCTAGTAGGACTAGGGAAGGGGAGGCGCGCCCACCTAGGGCTGGCCCTTCTCCTTTCCACTAAGGCCCATCGAGGCCCATTTACCTCCGGGAGGTTCGGTAACCTCCGGTACTCGATAAATTCCGTTTTACCGGAACCATTCGAACTCCAAACATAGGCTTCCAATATATCAATCTTTATGTCTCAACCATTTGAGACTCCTCGTCATGTCCGTGATCACATCCGGGACTCGAACTCCTTGGTACATCAAAATACATAAACTCATAATAAGCATCATCGAAACCTTAAGCGTGCGGACCCTACGGTTCGAGAACAATGTAGACATGACCTAGAACTATTCACGGTCAATAACCAACAGCGGGACCTGGATGCCCATATTGGTTCCTACATATTCTCGAAGATCTTTATCGGTCGGACCGCATAACAACATCGTTGTTCCCTTTGTCATCGGTATGTTACTTGCGAGATTCGATCGTCGGTATCCAATACCTAGTTCAATCTCGTTACGGCAAGTCTCTTTACTCGTTCCGTAATACATCATCTCACAACTAACTCATTAGTTGTAGTGCTTGCAAGGCTTCATGATGTGCATTACCGAGAGGGCCCAGAGATACCTCTCCGACAATCGGAGTGACAAAACCTAATCTCGAAATCGCCAACCCAACATACGCCTTTGGAGACACTGTAGTACTCCTTTATAATCACCCGATTCGTTGTGACGTTTGGTAGCACCAAAGTGTTCCTCCAGCAAGCGGAGTTGCATAATCTCATAGTTACAGGAACATGTATATGTCATGGATAAAAGCGGTAGCAACATACTAAGCGATCGTGTGCTAAGCTAATGGAATGGGTCATGTCAATCGATCATTCTACTAATGATGTGACCTTGTTAATCAAATAACAACTCTTTGTTCATGGTCAGGAAACATAACCATCTTTGATTAACAAGCCAGTCTAGTAGAGGCATACTAGTGACATCTTGTTTTGTCTATGCATTCACACATGTATCATGTTTCCGGTTAATACAATTCTAGCATGAATGATAAACATTTATCATGAAATAAGGAAATAAATAATAACTTTATTATTGCCTCTAGGGCATATTTCCTTGATCTCCCACTTGCACTAGAGTCAATAATCTAGATTACATAGTAATGATTCTCACACCCATGGAGTCTTGGTGCTGATCATGTTTTGCTCGTGGAAGAGGCTTAGTCAGCGGGTCTGCGACATTCAGATCCGTATGTATCTTGCAAATCTCTATGTCTCCCACGGACTAAGTCCGGATGGAATTGAAGCGTCTCTTGATGTGCTTGGTCCTCTTGTGAAATCTGGATTCCTTCGCTAAGGCAATTGCTCGAGATTGTCACGAAGATTTTCATTGGACCCGATGCACTAGGTATGACACCTAGATCGGATATGAACTCCTTCATCCAGACTCCTTCATTAGCTGCTTCGGCTGCTATGTATTCCGCTTCACATGTAGATCCCCTTCGACGCTTTGTTTAGAACTGCACCAACCGACAGCTCCTCCGTTTAGTGTAAATACGTATCCGGTCTGCGATTTAGAATCGTCCGGATCGAGTGTCAAAGCTTGCATCAACATAACCGTTCGATGAGCTCTTTGTCACCTCCATATACGAGAAACATATCCTTAGTCCTTTTCGGGTATTCGGGATGTTCTTGACGCTGTCCGATGATCCACTCTGGATTACTTTGGTACCTCCCTGCTAAACTTATAGCAAGGCACACATCAGTCCAGTACACAGCATTGCATACATGATAGAGCCTATGGTGAAGCATAGGAACATCTCTCATTTCTCTCTATCTTCTGCAGTGGTCGGGCATTGAGTCTTACTCAACTTCACACCTTGTAACACAGGCAAGAACCCTTTCTTTGCTTGATCCATTTGAACTTCTTCAAAATTTTGTCAAGGTATGTGCTTTGTGAAAGTCCAATTAGGCGTCTTGATCTATCTCTATAGATCTTAATGCCCAATATGTAAGCAGCTTCACCGAGGTCTTTTATTGAAAACTCTTATTCAAGTATCCCTTTATGCTATCCAGAAATTCTATATCATTTCCGATCAGCAATATGTCATCTACATATAATATCGAAATGCTCTGAGCTCCACTCACTTTCTTGTAAATATAGGCTTCTCCAAAAGTCTGTACAAACCCAAATGCTTTGATCACACTATCAAAGCGTTTATTCCAACTCGAGATGCTTGCACCAGTCCATAGATGGATCATTGGAGCTTGCACACTTTGTTAGCTCCTTTGGATCGATAAAACCTTCGGTTGCATCATATACAACTCTTCTTCCGTAAATCCATTCAGAATGCGGTCTTTACATCCATTTGCCAAATTTCATAATCATAAAATGCGCAATTGCTAACATGATTCGGACGGACTTAAGCATCGCTACGGGTGAGAAGGTCTCATCGTAGTCAATCCCTTAAACTTGCGAAAACCCTTTGCGACAAGTCGAGCTTTATAAACGATAACATTACCGTCGGCGTCGGTCTTCTTCTTGAAGATCCACTTGTTTTCTATTGCTTGCCGACCTTGAACAAGTCAACCAAAGTCCATACTTTGTTTTCATACATGGATCCCATCTCAGATTTCATGGCCTCAAGCCATTTTGCGGAATCTGGGCTCACCATCGCTTCTTCATAGTTCGTAGGTTCATCATGATCTAGTAGCATGACTTCCAGAACAGGATTACCGTACCACTCGGGTGCGGATCTTACTCTGGTTGATCTACGAGGTTCTGCAGTAACTTGATCTGAAGTTTCATGATCAATATCATCAACTTCCTCACTACTTGGTGTAGGTGTCTCAGAAACCGTTTTCTGCGACGAACTACTTTCAAGTAAGGGAGAAGGTACTATTACCTCATCAAGTTCCACTTTCCTCCCACTCACTTCTTTCGAGAGAAACTCCTTCTCTAGAAAGGATCCATTCTTAGCAACGAATGTCTTGCCTTCGATCTGTGATAGAAGGTGTACCCAAGCTGTCTCCTTTGGGTATCCTATGAAGACACATTTCTCGATTTGGGTTCGAGCTTATCGGGTTGAAGCTTTTTCACATAAGCATCGCATCCCCAAACTTTAAGAAAGCGACAACTTTGGTTTCTTGCCAAACCATAGTTCATAAGGTGTCGTCTCAACGGATTTCGACGGTGTTCTATTCGATTGTGAATGCGGCCGTCTCTAGAGCATAACCCCAAAGCGATAGCGGTAAATCTGTAAGAGACATCATAGATCGCACCATATCTAGTAAAGTACGATTCTGACGTTCGGACACACCATTACGTTGTGGTGTTCGGGTGGCGTGAGTTCTAAACTATTCGCATTGTTTCAAATGTAGACCAAACTCGTAACTCAAATATTCACCTCCACGATCGGATCGTAGAAACTTAATTTTCTTGTTACGATGATTTTCAACTTCACTCTGAAATTCTTTGAACTTTTCAAGCGTTTGGACTTATGTTTCATTAAGTAGATATACCCATATCGCTTAAGTCATCTGTGAAGGTGAGAAAATAACGATATCCGCCACGAGCCTCAACATTCATTGGACCACATACATACGTATGTATGATTTCCAACAAATCTGTTGCTCTCTCCATAGTACCGAGAAGCGGTGTTCTAGTCATCTTGCCCATGAGGCACGGTTCTTAAGTGCCAAGTGATTCATAATCAAGTGACTCCAAAAGTCCATCAAGTATGGAGTTTCTTCATGCGCTTTACACCGATATGACCTAAGCGGCGATTGCCACAAATAAGTTGCACTATCATTATCAACTCTGCATCTTTTGGTTTCAACATTATGAATATGTGTATCACTACTATCGAGATTCATCAAAATAGACCATTCCTCAAGGGTGCATGACCATAAAAGATATTACTCATATAAATAGAACAACCATTATTCTCGATTTAAATGAATAACCGTCTCGCATCAAACAAGATCCAGATATAATGTTCATGCTCAACGCGAGCACCAAATAACAATTATTTAGGTCTAAAACTAATCCCGAAGGTAGATGTAGAGGTAGCGTGCCGACCGCGATCACATCGACTTTGGAACCATTTCCCACGCGCGATCGTCACCTCGTCGTTTGCGAGTTAAGCAATCGTAGTCCTGTTTGGCGTTGCAAATATTAGCAATGAACCAGATATCAAATACCAGTGCTACTACGAGCTCTAGTAAGGTACACATCAATAACATGTATATCACATATACCTTTGTTCACCTTGCCATCCTTCTTATCCGCCAAATACTTGGGGCAGTTCCGCTTCGATGACGATCGCTTGCGGTAGAAGCACTCGATTTCAGGTTTAGGGCGGACTTGGGTTTCTTCTCTGAGCAGCAACTTGCTTGCTGTTCTTCTTGAAGTTCCTTCTTCTTCCCTTTGCCTTTCTTCTTGAAACTAGTGGTCTTATTGACCATCAACACTTGATGCTCCTTCTTGATTTCTACCTCCAGCCTTTAGCATTGCGAAGAGCTCGGTATAGTCTTTACTAACCCTTGCATATTATAGTTCATCACGAAGCCTTTGTAGCTTGGTGGCGGTGATTGAAGAATTTCATCAATGACACAATCATCCGGAAGATTAACTCCCAATTGTGTCAAGTGATTGTAGTACCCGGACATCTTGAGTATATGCTCACTAATGTAATCTGTTCTCCTCCATCTTGCAGCTATAGAACTTATTGGAGACTTCATATCTCTCAATCCGGGCATTACATTTGAATATCAACTTCAACTCTGGAACATCTCATATGCTCCATGACGTTCAAAACGTCGTTGAAGTCCCGGTTCTAAGCCGTAAAGCATGGCACCTTGAACTATAGAGTAGTCATCACTTTGCTCGCCAGACGTTCACAACATCTAGCGTTGCTCAAAGAACGAGTTCTGTCACCTAGCGGTGCATCCGGGCGTAGCTCTTCTATGCAGACAATGAGGATGATCCTCAAATTCGGACCCGATCGTGTAATTGCTACCATCATCTTTCAACTTTGCTTTCTCAAGGAACGCATTAAAATTCAACGGAACAACAAAGACGAGCCATCTATCTACAATCAAACATAAACAAGCAAGATACTATCGGTACTAAGTTCATGATAAATTTAAGTTCAATTAATCATATTACTTAAGAACTCCCACTTAGAAGAACATCTCTCTAGTCATCTAAGTGATCACGTGATCCAAATCAACTAAACCATAACCGATCATCACGTGAAATGGAGTAGTTTTCAATGGTGAACATCTTATGTTGATCATATCTACTATATGACTCACGCTCGACCTTTCGGTCTCCGTGTTCGAGGCCATATCTGCATATGCTAGGCTCGTCAAGTATAACCCGAGTATTCTGCGTGTGCAAAACTGGCTTGCACCGTTGTAGATGGACGTAGAGCTTATCACACCCGATCATCACGTGGTGTGCGGGCACGACGAACTTTGGCAGCGGTGCATACTCGGGAGAACACTTCTTGATAATTTAGTGAGAGATCATCTTATAATGCTACCGTCGATCAAAGCAAGATAAGATGCATAAAAGGATAAACATCACATGCAAATCAATATAAGTGATATGATATGGTCATCATCATCTTGTGCTTCATGATCTCCATCTTGCGGCACCACCATGATCACCATCGTCACCGGCGCGACACCTTGATCTCCATCGTAGCATCGTTGTCGTCTCGCCAAACTTATGCTACTCGACTATCTCTACCGCTTAGTGATAAAGTAAAGCATTACAGGCGATTGCATTGCATACAATAAGCGACAACCATATGGCTCCTGCCGATTGCCGATAACCGGTTACAAAACATGATCATCTCATACAATAAAATATAGCATCACGTCTTGACCATATCACATCACAACATGCCCTGCAAAAACAAGTTAGGCGTCCTCTACTTTGTTGTTGCAAATTTTACGTGGCTGCTACGGGCTTAAGCAAGATCCGGTCTCACCTACGCATCAAAACCACAGCGATACTTCGTCAAATAGACTCCGTTTTAACCTTCTTCAAGGACGGGCGTAGTCACACTCGGTTCAACTAAAGTGAGAGAGGCAGCACCCACCGGTCACCTTTAAGCAACGAGTGCTCGTGGCGGTGAAACCAGTCTCGGCGTAAGCGTCACGCGTAATGTCGATGCAGGCGCTTCATCTCACAATACCGCTGAACCAAAGTATGACATGCTGGTAGGTAGTATGACTTGTATCGCCCACAACTCACTTGTGTTCTACTCGTGCAAAACATCAAACCATAGAAAAACCTAGGCTCGATACCCTTTGTTGGGAAGCGTAGTAATTTCAAAAATTTCCTACGCACACGCAAGATCATGGTGATGAATAGCAACGAGGGGAGAGTGTTGTCTCGTACCCTCGTAGACCCAAGCGAAGCGATCTGGCGTAGAGGAAGTAGTCGACGTTCTCCTCGCGATCCGACCGATCCGGCGCCGTTACTCGGCGCCCCGAGTTCTTGACACGTGCAGCTCGATGGCGTCCCTCGTACTCGATCCAGCCGAGTGTCGAGGGAGAGTTTCGTCGACGACGGCGTGGTGGCGATCTTGATGTTTCACCGGCGCAAGGCTTCGCCTAAGCAGCGACAGTATAACCGAGGTGGAATATGGTGGAGGGGCACGCGACACGGCTAAGGAGCGATCTAAAGATCAACTTGTGTGTTCCAAGGTGCCCCCTGCCCCGTATATAAAGGAGCAAGGGGGGGGGGCGGCCAAGGGAAGCGCGCCAGGAGTCCTACTCCCTCGGGAGTAGGATTCCCCCAATCCTAGTTGGACTAGGATTCCCGGAGGGAAAGAGAGAGAGGGGCGGCCCTTCTCCTAGTCCTAGTAGGACTAGGGAAGGGGGGCGCAGCCCACCTAGGGCTGGCCCTTCTCCTTTCCACTAAGGCCCATCGAGGCCCATTTACCTCCGGGGTTCGGTAACCTCCGGTACTCAGTAAATTCCGTTTCGCCGGAACCATTCGAACTCCAAACATAGGCTTCCAATATATCAATCTTTATGTCTCGACCATTTCGAGACTCCTCGTCATGTCCGTGATCACATCCGGGACTCGAACTCCTTGGTACATCAAAATACATAAACTCATAATAACTATCATCGAAACCTTAAGCGTGCGGACCCTACGGTTCGAGAACAATGTAGACATGACCTAGAACTATTCACGGTCAATAACCAACAGCGGGACACTGGATGCCCATATTGGTTCCTACATATTCTCGAAGATCTTTATTGGTCGGACCGCATAACAACATACGTTGTTCCTTTGTCATCGGTATGTTACTTGCCGAGATTCGATCGTCGGTATCCAATACCTAGTTCAATCTCGTTACCGGCAAATCTCTTTACTCGTTCCGTAATACATCATCTCACAACTAACTCATTAGTTGTAGTGCTTGCAAGGCTTCGATGATGTGCATTACCGAGAGGGCCCAGAGATACCTCTCCAGGCAATCGGAGTGACAAAACCTAATCTCGAAATCGCCAACCCAACATACGCCTTTGGAGACACTGTAGTACTCCTTTATAATCACCCGATTCACGTTGTGACGTTTGGTAGCACCAAAGTGTTCCTCCGACAAGCGGGAGTTGCATAATCTCATAATTACGAGGAACATGTATATGTCATGGATAAAAGCAGTAGCAACATACTAAACGATCGTGTGCTAAGCTAATGGAATGGGTCATGTCAATCAGATCATTCTACTAATGATGTGACCTTGTTAATCAAATAACAACTCTTTGTTCATAGTCAGGAAACATAACCATCTTTGATTAACAAGCCAGTCTAGTAGAGGCATACTAGTGACATCTTGTTTTGTCTATGCATTCACACATGTATCATGTTTCCGGTTAATACAATTCTAGCATGAATGATAAACATTTATCATGAAATAAGGAAATAAATAATAACTTTATTATTGCCTCTAGGGCATATTTCCTTCATTTGGGTGGTCACGTGGACAACAAAAATCCATTTGTGTCCGCCGACTTGCCAGTGCGACTTATGCGTCGACCAACATCGTTTTTCAAAATAAAAAATATAAATTGCCACCAAAAGTCAGTTCATTAAATTAATTGAACTAAAAAACATAACTTAAAAAACCTAGATCTAATGCTCGTCGTCCTTGTACTCATCCTCGTCGCTGACGAGGTCGATGAAGATTGAGGCAATTATGGGTATGGCCACGCCGGTGCAGTGGCCATGACCGCCGATGAGTGGAGCAACAGTGGCAGGTTAGACGAGTGTGCGAGCTCGGCCAGCTCGGAGGCCTTGAAGGCATGGTCGTCCTCGGCCCCCTCCTCCTTCACCACGAGCGGCTCATGCGGTGGCGCTGGAGCACATGCGCGCGCACGAGCGGCGAAGCGATGGTCGTGCTCGTCGTCGAACCACGTATCCTAGTGGGGAGAGTCGTCGGCAAACGTCGAGTCATGGCGGAGATCATCGGGCAGTAGATCATGATGGCGGTGGATCTCCACCGCGCCCGTGACTGGAGGCCAGAACGACCGGCACTGAAACCATTTTTGGGCTCAAATGCCAGCTGTTGGGTGGTTGTACATCCGGCTAGGGGCACTGAGATGACCGCCTCCTAGTACCTCTGACACGTCGCGATTGGAACGTATGCGTACATATGGTCGCGCACAGGCGGCGCAGCCCCCGTCAACGTCACGATGAATGGTGCCGCACGGCGCCGCCCCGAGGAGGAGTCAGCCTCATCATTGTGCTGCCACTTCCATAACATTGCGCCGGCGGTGGACGGTGGACTAGGGTTTTGCATGTCACCGACCCCCCCCCCCCCAAAAAAACACATACTTGCGGCATTTAGAAGGACCCGAATGTCACGTGGGCCCGAGCGGACGAACGGCATGTCCGTCTCCTGTAAGTGTGACCCCCACACCACACACACACTTGTGGCATTTAGAAGGACCCGGATGTCGTGTGGGCCCGAGCGGACGAACGGCGTGTCCGTCTCCTGTCAGTGTGACGCAAAACCATGGTTGTGGACCCAAACGAACGCAAACAGTGTGTCTGTAGGCACGCTTGAGTTTGGGTGATATCTGTGTTTCTAAAGCAGATATATATGCCTGTGTTGTCTATAAAAATACAAGTGTTTTCTGAATTCCAAGAGAAAACCATCAAAGATGAGAACAGAAGCACTCTATTTATCTGTGCTGTTACATAGCGCGGTACTTCCTCCCGCCGTACGAAAGTACAGGGTGTAGTTCAGATATAACAAAACCAAAAATACTACGACACCTCAGAGTACTCCAAACAAGTAAACCTAGGTAAACAAAGCAATTCCGCAAAGTTAATGGTAATGATACACTTGGAGATGACTCATATTTCAGTCGGCACAGTAGATTGCTCTTTCCCTCTGCTCTTCCCCGGAGATAATAACCTATCCAGGAGTCGATTCCACCACTGCACCAAAAGAGTGATTCTAAGATTTCCCATTTTCACTTCTAACACAATGTCTTTTGTTAGCAACATCGGCTTCTTCATCCCCATCACCATCATCGTCATCATCATCAACCTCCTCTTCTAAACACTTGTCAAGATCTCCGTTTGCAGCCCCTTCAGGTGCATCATCATCATTTGCTGCTCCAGCTTCTCCTCGTTTCCTTGGTGGGATCACATGAAAGAATGCCGTCTTCCAGTCCTTTGTTTCCACAAACTTTTGCATTATCTCAAACACTTGGTTGACTGTAAGAACCTACATGATCAATACACATGGAGAGTCAATAATTTTAGATTCTTAGTATAGCTCTCCAAAGTCCTCCAAAGCCAAGACTAAAACATTCTCAAACACTTAATTGACTGTAAGAACGATCAACAGTTGACAACTTGTTTTGTACTCCCTCCGTTCCATAGTTCTTGTTTGAACAAAAACCACAACAAGAATTATGGAACGGACGGAGTAGTAGTTTAAAATAAGCAGCAACATAATTATAAAGGCTCTCCGGTTTCTGCATTAAAATGTGAAAACAGTACTCTCTAGAAAATCAGCAAAAACATGTGTGGTATACTTCTCCTTCATAAAATGCTCTTCAGGTTCTTCTAACATGTTAGAAATGATGATATGATCCCAAAGCTGTCCATATTATTTGAAAAAAGACATCATAACAACATCTAGGCATCTTAGCCACAGAGACATACCCGATGTATATTTTGAAATACAAACACAATAACAAATTTGATGCCACAGAGGCAACAAAATATATATAATATTAACCGCGCAAGCTAACTTGTAATGCAAAACAAAAAAAACAAAAAAAAACAGAGGAGCATGCATATGCGCACCTGAGAACTTGACATCTTTAAATAACTTCCAATGGGGAGCTTGGCAGATTGAATGCCCTGATCAACTGCCTTTTTCTGTGTTATGCCTTTCCATCTGTTCCGATCCACTAGACCACCAATGATATATATTTTTGACATGTCTAGTTCATCAAGGACAGTCTCAGCATCCGCTGTAAGATACACAAGATTTTCTTTACAGTCTGCAAATGCTTCAAGGTAAGACTTGGCCTCTTTTTCTATGATCCACTTATCAAAGCCAGGTATCCTTTGAACCTGGGTCCCCATTTCTCCGCTGCAACCTGTCAACCATAGATGAGCCGGAGTTGCTGATCTTCCGTTCACTGCATAGCAGTACATAATCTGTAACTTGCATTAGTTCACAGTTCGGATGTTTACTCAGATAAACATTCATGAAGGTGTAAAGTATCTTGGTAGACATAGGCATTTAGATATTACCTAAGTACACAGTATCGGAAATGGTACTCTCATTTTTATTAGCTTTGCAGATGCTAATACTAGTGCATTTTACATTGCTCTGGATGTTTCAGATAGACGAGAAAGAATTGGGTATATCACACCCATGATTAACAATATAGATAGCAACACTACACAAACTGGTAAGTTCTTGAGATGCAAACCGAGAAATAGGCCATGTCACAAATAATATTTCACATGCATTCACAATTAAGCCAATTATTAATTATAATGAAAGGGACTACTCAAGCTTTCACTACAACAACGAAGGAGCTTATCTGAATATTGAACAAATACTCCCTTCGTCCCAAAATACTTGTCGCAGAAATGCATAAAAATGGATGTATCTAGAACTAAAATACGTCTAGATACATCCATTCCTCCGACAAGTATTTCCGGACGGAGGGAGTACAACATTAGCGTCTAATGTTAATCTAACTAGCACTTCCAGTTCGCCAATTACAGCAACAAGGCCAGAGACTCTCCCCGTGCATACGAGCTAGTTTAAAACGTCAAGAATCGCACAATCCCCTTTCATTACCTTACTATGAGTCTCTGATCATCAATGTTACTACTTACTGTGAGCACAAAACATAGCGAGGAAGGCAACAAGAAGGACAGGGGGAATTCACCTGCTGCGTGAGGCTGTGAATCTCGTTGGGCCGCATGAGGTCGGCGAACTCGAGGTCGAGCACCACCTTCTGCCCACCCTCGGCGGCGCGCCGGAGCCTCTCGGCGCGCGCTCCCCGCTCCTCCACGCGCTTTCCCACCCGCTCGAGCCGCGTCTCCCTGCGCGCCGCCAGCATCGCCTCGCGCGCCTCCTGCGACGGTGCCGCGGCCAGAGACTCCTCCCACTCGCGCCTCCGCCGCTCTATGTCAGCGCGCCGGCGCTCCTTCTCCCCCGCCTTCCGCTCGGCCTTCCGCGCCGCCTGCCGCTCCTGCTTCAGCAGCTTCTTCTTCGCGCTCTTAGACAGCTGCGGAGGGTTGCCGTCTCCCACGACCGCGGCCTGCTCGCTCTCCGTGCCGTCAGCCATCTCAACGCGCCGCCGCCGCCGAGGGAGTAGTCCTGGGTTCGGAGAGGGGTTTGGGTTTCTCCGTGGAATCTGGTGGAGAGTAGGCACAAATGAGTATTTACCGTAAACAGACGCTCGTTGACGTACTTTCCGGAAAATACGTCTCCTGACGAGGCTAACGTATTCAACCCGCGACTCGTCGCGGAAGCTAACGCCTCCTATCGCCATGCAGCGGAGACCGGACAGCCCAACGGCTCCTCCCGTTGTGCAGCAACGACCCCCGCTCTCTCCTCCTGCACGTTAGGCAACTGACCTCCGTTTCGCCGGCGCCACTCGCTGCCGGATCCTCCGTATAAAAGGCCACTGCCACCATCGGTAGATCTCACACCAACACCACTACACTACACACCAGTGCCCTTACTGATCCTTCTCCGGTGCACGCCAATGGCCAGCGTCGTCGTCCTCGCTGCTGCTGCTTGCTGCTGCATTCTCCTAGCGGCCTCGGTGTCCCCGGCGTCGTCGGAGCCCGCGGTGTACAGCGTCGGCGACGGGAGGGGGTGGACGGTGCCGGCCGGCAACGGCACCGAGACGTACAACCACTGGGCCAAGAAGAACCGCTTCCAAGTAGGCGACGTCCTGGGTAAGCAGTTACCGTCGCATCCAGATCGAACCCCATAGCGCTCTTCTTGATTATCGCAAAGCATTCTTGCTTGATTAGTTTGGTGCGCGTCTCACTTTGAGTTCTTGATTCATGGCGGCCGGCCGATCGACGTGCAGATTTCAAGTACGCGGCCAAGGACTCGGTGCTGCTGGTGAACCACGACGACTACAAGATGTGCAGCACGGTGACCCCCCTGACCCGGTTCGCGGACGGCGACACCAAGTTCAAGTTCGACCGGGCGGGCTTCTTCTTCTTCGTCAGCGGCGTGCCGGGGCACTGCGAGGCGGGCCAGCGGATGATCGCCAGCGTCGTGGGGCACTCCACGCTGGCCGCCGCTCCGGCCAAACCGCCCTCCGTCGGCGTCGGCGGCCGCGCGCCCAGCCACAGCCCCAGCCCCAGTCCCAGCAGGGCGATCTCGGCCCCGGAGTCCCCGTCGTACGGGTCCAGTTCTGGCGGATCCACCCCGACGACCGGTTTCGGACCTAGCCCGTCGACCGAGCCCAGTGGCGCGTCCAGGCGGGCGTTCTCCATTATCACAGGGCTTGTCGCCGGTGTCGTCGCCATGATCGCGTTGGCGTGATCTTACTTAAAAGAGGTTAATGTAGGCTATCGATCGTTAGGTCTGTGTCATCGGTGTAGGGATTAATGTTAGTCTTGAGATCTATAGGTAATGGCAGGGAGGAACATCGGTTATGGAGTCTTAGGTGAATTACTCAACTCAGGCGAGACCTTGGTGTCATGTAATCCATTCGATCCAGTCAAATAAAATGGAAATAAACTTCGCCTTGTGATGTTCATTTACCGTCCCTGTGTTCCTGTCGATCAGCAGCAATCGGTAGGAGGTCTTCTCACGGTGCATTTTGCCAATCGAAATGGTCTGTCGAGCTAGTCGCCCACAAATTTGGTGTGGTTGACTGCTTCCAAGAAGTCAGAGTATTCCAGCATTTCCACTATTATCGCGATGATTCAGCCACCATCTTGTAGGGGTGGTAGTTGCTCTTAGAATGATTTGTGTTAGTTATTTTGCTCCATGTGTAGACTTACCGACATGAACTTGTTCATTCAGAAGCTATAGCAAATGCCCTGTCCCTCCCGAAACGACATAACTAAGAACCAACATACCAACGTAGAGCCAACATACCAGTTACCAAACTACTCCCTCTGTAAATTTTAGAATTTATGTGAACTTTTGGCCGAATGACTCATTGTCTTCTTCCTCCGGCACGAAGGAAGATAGACTACTCACCTTTTTTAGGAGCCCATTCGAAGAAAAAAAAAACATCAAAATTAAGTGTGTTTGACTTCGAGCAATTTAAGAACGGGTGGTCGACCAAGAAGTTGATTCCCGATACGCACGAGTGAGGATGAAAGTTTGCAGCAAAAACTAGTGTTGATCTAGATCCCAGACGCAACGGGCAGTAACCAGTGGGTTTGATGGGGGTGTTACACCCCTCCCTTGTACTACTGCCTTTCCCCCGACATTGACTTTGCAGCATTCCTTGAAAATATATTCTCATCTATTTGGTCTTTTTAAGCACATTCATTACCTAAATTTATACAATATTATTTTTACATGATTCTATAAAAAACCCTTGCTCTGTTACTATAAACTTTAGTTGACACAAAGCCATGTCTTGTCCAGTGCCATCTCTCTCGCACTCCGTGGAATGAAACTAGAAGGACCTTTTGCATATCGCTCCGCTACTCGCATACGAGTCCTCCTATTCAGTGCTCAATGCGCGGAATAGAGGAGGTAACGTGCACCTCGCAAGTTTATGGGATGTCATATCTTCCCGTCACCTTCTTCCTTTCTTGTCATGGCGTTCTCCCTTTTCATCGACATATCCGCGCGTCACCTCAACGACCCGCTGGTCGGCATCAGATGAACCGCTGGCTCCCACCCCATGGTCGGTGTCGATGTTGCACCACCTCGGTGTCTCTCCCTACCCTTGCCGCCCTGGTCTTCCCTCTAATCCCCCCTCTCTGGCGCTGGTGATCCACACCCAACCCCTTCAAGTTTCGTCCTTGCCTTCATCTGTGTCAGGCGTTGTCAGCGGCTCGGGTTTAGTGTTTCGCCCTCCATCCAACACCACCTACGCTCACAACGACCGCTCCACCGCTGCGTCATCATCGGCTCAGGCTCAGTGCTTTGTCATACGTCCACCACCTCCTACATCTCGCAGCCGTTGCTCCATCTTCTTGGCCTGAGCCTAGGAAAAGGCACGGTGTGCACGGAAGGTGCGCGTTTGCTCGCTATTCCACGCACTACTCCGAGGATGCCAAAAAAAGGCATGTGATCCAGCGACTCCACCACCTAGCCCCAAACTGGGCGTAGCTACCAGGCGGGCCCGGCGGAAGCAATGACGGAGACAGGGAGTGTGAGCAAGGAAAGCTCCCTCAAGGATTGCTGCTAATTTTACTTTTACTTATGAACAGGGAGAAAATAGTCACTATTTGTTGCTAAAAATCTTTTTCCTATAGTTTGGTCCTCCCAGCCTCTTTTGACAGCACTTGGCCCCCCTAATCCAGTTTTTCTGGCTCCGCCCCCCTCCCCGCGGGGGTTTCCAGTATATTTATCCGTAGTTAGTCTTGACTTCTCTGAAATAGTAATAGTAATATAGTGTTTCTGTGAAAAATAATTGTACTTCTAGATGAAGCACATGGTGTGAATCCACCAGAAATTCTCTCGTGGGACGGCGGTTTGGAATCTTCTATTCATTTTACTACAATATGCACAAGGAACTGCCCAGAGAATAATGTTGCAAATGATTAATTTGCTTTCTGCACTTAAATTCTTACTCCCTCTGTCCGGGTATATTTTACGAGCAAGCTCACATGCACAACTGCATGGTTTCTCCATTGTAAAAACGGGCTTACTACTCCGCTGGCCGCCCATTAGAAACATTAAAACTGTGCAACTTTCCTCCCCTCTCAGGCCATCAGCGTTCCTGGCCGTTGGATAGTCACTTGTAAGCATTTTAGGCCATCGGATCAGGTGTGAATCCCGCGTAAGCTGGCTTCGTTATTTATTAACGACCGCGAAAGGTGTTGGGCCGCTGCTCCGGACACTTTTTTCGTAGTCACATATTAAATTGGGCCTAATGGGCCAAGAGCAGCCAAGGGTAAATGCAGCCAGAAGAGGACTATCTCAACCGTCGTTTCGTTCGCTAGGTCAGATCTTTTCGACCTACCTAGGGTGGTGGCGTGGTGCGCCGCCGCTGTCTTCGTCACCGGAGAGGGAGAGAGATCGGGTCGCCACGCACAACACCGTGGAGTTGAGCTGCCCAGATCACTGATGTTCGGTGCCTCCCATGCATGGAAGACCGACCCTGGTACCGACTGATCCGAGAACCAGGACTCCCATGCCGACCGCGACAGCGCCTCGCCAGACGACGGCACGGAGTCGGCTTGATTGCCTCGGTCTGTTCGGTTGCACGGCACGGCGGGATGATGTGTGGCAGCGAACAGCCGTGCGTCCATTTAACTTCTATCACCAACGAAGATTGCTTGAGAGGTTAATCGGCCTCAGTTACCTACATATATGCACTGTCCCGTTACCCAGGTTCGCCCTCCTTCCTCCAGCAGTACGCAGTAGCATCAAGCAGCTATGCTTCTCCAATAGGTCGCCCATTCATCTTCAACTTGCTGCAGATTTCTCATTCCCACTACAATCCCTTCGCACTCTTATCGGGCTCCTACTCCAAGTGCTCGGGACTGGTTTTGGCTTAATAGTTCAACAAATTTCTGTAGGTTGTTTCTGGGGTTTTTTTTTGTTCCTGAATTTTGTAACCAAGGATCCCAGTGGCTGCTGGCAGGTTAGTTAAGTGGAATGTCATATTTTATTCCATATATCCAATGTGTTCATATGATTGCTTAGTTACTTTACATGCTTATCTGTTCTTAATTATTCATGAGAAGCTACTCCCGGCTATATAAGCATCAGATTGTTTAGGACAATAGACACATATGCGCAAATATCAGTTTTTCTTACGCACTCTTAATTTTTTCATATATCTGATAAAATGACATATCTAATGTTTGTACAGTTCATGCAAAGAAGAAAGAATTATGGAATGTTTGGTGCTTCCAGTGTGTGAACGTTTTTTTTTTTGAAGCGTGGTGTATGCCTAATTGCAGGCCCTTTTGACCAAGTTCAATAATTTGTAGCAAATGTAAATTAAATATGAGGATGTGAACTTTATTCGCACATCAGTGTTGACATATATGAGGTACAGAAACTAAATTTCGGCGACGCTCGCAGGTGAGTGGTGAGCGTATCATTTCTTCTGTATTGGATAATATCCTATATTTATGCAAAACCTTATCCATTGTTGAAAATTATCTTGAGCCATTGTATATAAATTTTTACTTGACACTCAAATGCAAAAGTGGTCACATTGTATAGATGATAAGGGTGTTTTGTTCCAAGTTAATATCTGTCGAGAAATTCAACTCTTGGACGTTTTTCTTGGGTCTTCTTCTTTTACTGCAGAGCTTTCATCCAAATCAGTACTCATGGGGGTGAGGCAGAGTTGTCTTTCTCCATATTAATTTTATCCTACTTCGGTTCCATTGAGTTATGGGGAAGAGCAAGCCATGCGAAGTCAGCGCAAAAGGTGGTACAACTAATTAGTTAATTACACTAGGTGACAGGAGGTTATAGAATACATCTGATAAAATAATGTTTATTTTTTCTAATTTCTCACTGCTATGAGGCTCCTTGGGTTAGAGATAACTTTAGATGATAGCATTGCTTGATAATGTGAGGTTTGAGTCGAAGTTAATCAATTATTTCATTTATGTGCTAGAAAGGACTTCAACATTCGTTTCGTCTAATAACAGATTTTATCACCGAAGGTTTCCTTTTATGCTTTTCCAATGGGTGACTGTCCATATTTGAAGTAGCTTTTCTAATGAGATTTGAAGTAGCGAATGTTTTTGATAGATTCTTTCCAATGTGGAAAGCTTAAAAACAAAAAACTTGTTTTATTTACTTAGCCGAAGCAATGACAGAGATTATGTAACTAATGCATTCTATTTATTATGCATCCATGATCAGATCTTATAGTATCATGATCAGATCTTATATTCTATTTATTTTGTAACTAATGTATTCTATTTATTATGCATCCATGATCAGATCTTATAGCATCATGAAAGATTATATTTTGTGTTGGATAGATATTTGTTTGCACAAAAGATAAATGTATTACCCATGGTAGATTTAAAGGAGGTGGCAGTGGGTTGTTGTTTGTTTTCTTAATGCTCTTGCTGTGTTGCTTCGGTTCAGGACTTCAGGTTACTTCGCTTCAGACTTGTGCTATAAGAGAGTTAATTAATGTTGAAAAGTCAAGTGCACATTCTTCTTGCATGTGTATTTGTGTAGTTGTTTTTGTCTCTTGGGTATATAAGTTAATTCCACTGATCGTAGTGCTGTAATATACTCTCGATCATGATGTCCATTCAACAAATCATCTAATGGGGCCTAGCACAAGAGGGTGTCCTCGTACGAGCATCATATTTCTGGTCCTATAGATCTCAGAATGTTGTCCATTTTACAAACCCCCTCATGGGTCTAGCACAAGAGAGTCCTCATACGAGCGTAATATTTCTGCTCCTATAGATGTCCCTAGAATTTCTTTTTGTATTTGTTTTTAGGTTGTGGGACAATGTAAGTCTCCTTAGAATTAGCTAGAGTGGCAATAAAATCTTTCTCCATTGGCATGTCGGTCTACTTTTGGTCTGACATCTTATACTCTACCAATCTTTAAAAAAACATTTCCTATCTTTGGTTCTAATTTTAAATATTTGTTTGCATGCCAATTATTGTTATGTGAGCAACAATGATGTTGTTTTGTCCAGAATAATGGCGTCTGCTGTGATCTTATATGAAACACAAAAATCTTTTATTGGTCGCAACTTCTGAATACTAAAACCTTTCTTACACATCGCAAAATATCCATATTCTAAAATTGCAAGGAAGACATACATTATTCATTATACGATAGAGAGACCTAACCATCTATTAAAAGAACTCCCAAGTTACTACTGTGGGACGGAGGGAGTAGCACCATTCTGAAGGATAATATTCGACTTCCATGTGTGCTAGCAGTATAAATGTCCTTTATTGTAATTAGTATTTTGTAATTATGATTTTTCTTCTTTTACTTCAACACTTTTTGAGAATGTCCAAAGATGTAAAACAAATTCACTCAGTTATTTTTATCAAGGCATTATAATTCGATTTGTTTTAAAATTTTCTTTTACTCTTAACCTACCATATTTTTCTCAATATGAGCGGGTGCCATTCCAAGGCTGAGAATGGCCAAATGCTCCTTCTATATGTTTTCACCTCATTTTATTTCCAATGCAACGTGAGCCGTCATATCTGCTTTTCATGCAAATTTAACTTCCATAGTTTGTTGTATATATATATATATATATAGATGAAAACTTAGATCATTCCATTGTAATAATGGACGGGCGCGGCAACGCGCGCCAATCATGCTCTAGTATGTTAATTGTTGCGTGCTACAATGCCCTCACCGCAGTCAATCTTCGACATGATCAGTTAATCTTCATCATCTCTGGCCCCGGGGTACGTGGGGATGTATCAATCAACACCTTTTAGTTAGTTATTAACAAACGACATGAATCACTGGCTTCATCTGGACATGATCTTAGCCAAGGACTGGTGTGCCTTCTGTAGATTTGCAAAAACAGAAGAGTTAGTTTCCTGTTCCGCTGCATCCTTAATGATACTCTGCCCTCCCTCTCAGGATAGGTGATCAACATACATGATTTATAATATAAACAATCTGTATCACTAGTTCAGTACACAAGTGGTGGATATATGATGCCATCAATTTTTTGGATCTCATTTTGCTGGCAATTTCTGGTGGTTGCACTAACAACCTGTGTAGAATGCACAGGTTAGTAGACCGCTAATTAATTGTATGATCAGATGACTCTGCTCGGTGCCAAAGCTACTGTCCTTTGAGAATGTACTGCTTCTCTCCATGTCAGTAATACGCAGCTCATTGTTCTTTTGCATTTCTAAAGAACTATGTTTGCTGTGGCAAGCTTATTTATAGAAGCTGCTACCATAGAGCATTTTTGTTGAACAAAAATTTCCACTCATCATATTAAGGATGTGCTTTTTTAATCTTTTCTTTGTACCAGTTGAGATTTTTTTTCTTTTCTTATCAACATGATCTGGTCAGTTCTCCTACATTATCTGACCATTTCTTTAAATTCTGTAGATCAAGCACCACCAAAGTTTCTTTGAATTACCGAAACCAGACTTACTCCTGAAAACTTTTAGCCCATCTAACTGATCAGGTGCTAATTTAAAACTTCATGCAAGTTGTTTGAAACTGATTTGTAAATAACTCAAATTCAGTATGTGCTATGTCAGTAGAACTACCGCGTCAGGAACGTGCATTTTTCTTATGCTGAATACTGTGATCTGGTCACAAATCTGTTTTTCTAAGTGATCTCATGCTTACGGTTTCTCTATCTAATAGTAGTACTACAATAAGATATGATGGTACATTGAATTTGACTGCTTACGTGTTGAGCTACTACAGAACCTGAAGGAATCATACTAACAGAAATTTCTGAGATGGATCCGTGTCACATCATTTTCGAGCCAACTTGTGGACTCGAGAAGCCATAGCGCATTCAACTATGGGCTGGAAGCCAAACTACATTCTTGTTTGGCACTAATTATAACAACTGTTGACAACAATTTGCTAGGTCACCAATACTATTTTTATGCCATATTTTTTTACATCTAAGGTGATTACATGCATATATTTTTAGGGCCTTAAACGTAAGATGTAAAAACATCATGCTAGCGCCTTCAGTGTCTGTACCGACCAACAAGTATTATGGCTGCCTGATTTGAACGGCATTGTTCTTTTGCTACCAACAGTAGCACCAAGAATCGAAGAGATCCATCTGTTTATTTTTGAGTTAAAAAACGGGCACTATGTTAATTCCTCCTTGGCTAAAGAAGTGTGGTCAGTAAAAGAATTTGTCCAAACTTCAGCTTCTGGGGTTTTTTGTCACATCTTTGTGCCTTTGAACGTGTGATTACTTTTTTTAGCATTTGAACGTGTGATTACTCGGCGTTTCCTATTTGGCGCTGCAGGCGCCAGTTATAGCTCATTTTGCAAACTGGCGCCTGCAGCGCTGCGAGCTGGGCCGGCCCATCTACTTTTTTCTGTTTTTCAAAAAAAAAAAAAAAGAAGTGCAAACTGCTACTCGAACCAGCATTGTTCTTTTGCTACCAACAGTAGCACCAAGAATCGAAGAGATCCATTTGTTTATTTTTGAGTTAAAAAACGGGCACTATGTTAATTCCTCCTTGGCTAAAGAAGTGTGGTCAGTAAAAGAATTTGTCCAAACTTCAGTTTCTGGGGGTTTTTGTCACATCTTTGTGCCTTTGAACGTGTGATTACTTTTTTTAGCATTTGAACGTGTGATTACTCGGCGTTTCCTATTTGGCGCTGCAGACGCCAGTTATAGCTCATTTTGCAAACTGGCGCCTGCAGCGCTGCAAGCTGGGCCGGCCCATCTACTTTTTTCTGTTTTTCAAAAAAAAAAGAAGAAGTGCAAACTGCTAGGTGCAGCAATGCAACAACCACACCGCCACCCAACCTCACGTGTATACATTCATCTTTCCGGTCTTTTCATCTTTCCGCGTTTCTTTTTCTTCCTTTCTTCTTTTTTATTGTTCCTGGTTCACGTACTTTTTTTATTAAAATGAACAAAATTTTTAAAGCTTTGTGAACTTATTTTCAAATTCGATGAACTTTTTTCGGAATCGATGAACTTTTTTCATTTTGGATTAACTTTTTTTTTTCATTTTTGATGAACTTTTTTCTAAATCTATGAACTTTCTTCAAAATCGATGAAGTTTTTTCAAATAAGTGAACTATTTTTCAGATTTGATGAACTTTTTTTCAAGATCGATGAACATTTTTGTTCAAAACCAGTGAACTTTTTGCATAATCGGTGAACTTTTTTCAAACGGAATGGATTTTTTTTTCAAAATCTATGAACTTTTTTTGAAAAATGATGAACTTTTTATCAAAATTGATGAACTTTAAAAAAATTGTGAACTTTTCACAAATTTGATGAACGTTTTTTAAAATTCGTGAATCTTTCTATAATTGATGAATTTTTTTTCACTTTGTATGAGCCTTTTCAAATGCATGAACTTTCTTCAAGTTCACTTTTATTCGATTGTGAATTACTTTTTATTTATATCATAAAAAATACGCATAACAAACTGGGTATATATTACTCCTACATGCTAATGGTTTATTAAAAGAAGGTTCAAATAGAATATTTTCCTCACACCGGACAACAGGAAGGCGTTGCCCTAGTGGTTATTGCCTAAATTGTTTGTAGTGAGCGGGCAGGGATTAAATCATGTTTCTCCCTATGTCTGCTAAAGGTAGATTCCTTTTTCTGCGCTATACCCTTTTGTCCTGGGCCGGCCCGCTATGCTGTCTTTGCGGCGCCCGATTCGCGATAAATGGCGCTCAAGCTTTCTGCAGTCGATCGCGATGGCAGGCAGGGGGAAGGCGTCGGCGGCAGATCGCAAGGGAAAGAGCAATCTGGAAGAGATGATGCAAGATCTGGCCCTCAAGGAAGATGATCTTGATGATGTGATTTTCGAGGATGACGATGCCCTAGCGGAGGAGGCGCTCCGATGGATGATCTTAGCTCGAGTCCATATGGACAAGGACTTCAGCACCTATTGGTTCTTCCGCAATATGAAAACAGCATGGGATCTTGCAAGGCCAGTCAAGATCAAGACTTTGGAGGAGAATCTTTTTCAGATGCAGTCTAATTGTTTGGGGGATTGGGAGAGAGTAACCCAGGGTGGCATGTGGCACTTCAGGGGGAACCCAGTCCTCATCGCCCCGTATGATGGATTTTCAAAACCTTCTTCGATTGAGCTATGGACTTTCGAGATATGGGCAAGGATCATTGAGCTTCCAATGGCTTACCACGGGAAGATCCAGGCGCTTGCATCAAAGATTGGGGAGTTCGTCGACTCAGAGCCTTCCTCGTTTGATTTTGAGGGGAATTTTTTACAGAGTGAGAGTCCGGTTGGATGTTCGTCAACCGCTGAACAAGGCCATATCCTTGATCCGGGGAGGACAGAGGGAGATCTTTGCGGTGAAGTACGAGCGATTGCCAGACTGGTGCCAGGTATGCGGCATGATGGGGCACGAGTTCAAAGAACATGGCGACGGGGTGCATCCCCCTTCTGCTCTGGTGTTCAAAATCGAGGGCCCCGCAACCTTGCTGCTGGGGAACCGTGGCAAGAACAGAACAGCAAAACAACTTTCAGAACCAGCAAAAGGAGGAGCATATGGTGCATAACCCCGAGACAAGCCAGGAAGGAGAGGTATCTGAGGGCATGGAGTTGGACAGCACAAGGAAGCGGGCGTCTGACCAGGTTGTTGTCTCCCCAAACGCCAAACTGACGGGGATGGAACTGGTACCGGTGTCGAAGCCTAGTGGGAATGAGAATGGGGTCCCAGTCAGTCCACCACCGAAGCAAGATACAAAACGTTCAAAACTCATGGGCCAGACGGGGAAGTCAGCAAGTTCAAGTGACAAAGAAGGGATAGCTAGTACGGTGAAGAAGAACCCCAATGGGGTAAAGAGCTCGGACGCGAGAGCGGCGACCTCCGTGACGGAGGACCACCGAACGCAATGAATCTTCTATGCTGGAACTGCCGGGGGATTGGCAACGCCCCGACGGTTCAAGAACTTCGCGAACTCGCGAATAAGTTTGCCCCTAAAGTGCTTTGTATAGTTGAAACCCAAATCAGTGGGGAGAGAGCTGAAAACTTAAAAAGTTCTTTAGGTTATGATTGTTCTTTTGCTGTTGATACCTCCGGTAGGAGTGGAGGCTTAGCTATGTTTTGGAATAATGAAATAAACATCGAGATTTTGGGTTACTCCAAGTACCACATAGATGGCAAGGTTATAGGTCTAGGAGATCAACCGTGGAGGCTTTCCTGTTTCTATGGAGAAGCCCAGACCCATCTTCGCTATCACACATGGAATACGATGAAAAATCTGTCCAGTCTCCAAGACATGCCGTGGGTGTGTATTGGGGACTTCAATGAAGTTCTGAAGCATGATGAACATGATGGTATTGGGTCGAGGAGTCAGTCACAGATCCAGGGATTCAGAGATGCGGTAGATGTTTGCGGTCTACTCGACCTAGGTTACAAAGGCATAAAGTGGACTTATGAGAAAAAAGTAACGGGCGGTTCGTACATGCGAGTCAGGCTAGACAGAGCTTTGGGATCGGTGGATTGGTGTGGTTTGTATCCACTGGCGGTTGTACAACATGTCATATCAGCGACATCTGACCATTCGGCCATCTTATTGCAACTAACCCAACCAAGCGGAGGACCGAAGCAAACGAAGCAGTTTAGGTACGAGGTGATGTGGGACACTCCCCATATTTGAAACCCACGGTGGCTGCAGCCTGGGAGCTCAACGGTCATAATCCAACGGTGGGTGAAGTTCGCGCAAATCTCGATGCCCTAGCAAGTAACCTTGGCGTATGGTCAAGATCAACTTTTGGTAGCGTGCGAGGAGAGATATAAAGCCTCAAGAAAGAGCTAGATCGCCTTCGGAGTGACATCACGAGGGCCGGACCTTCCCATGCGGAGATCAAAATTAACGATCGTCTAATTGAGCTCTATTTGCGTGAAGAATTGATGTGGAGACAGAGGTCTTGAGTCCAGTGGCTATCTGAGGGGACCGTAACTCTCGCTTCTTCCACATGCGAGCTTCTATGCGGAGAAGGAAGAATCTGATAAAGGCCTTGCAGAAACCAGATGGAGAAGTGACCACGAAACTAACGGAGATGCAGCAGATGGCTCTGGACTTTTATAAACAATTGTACACTTCAGAGGGAGTTGAGGGGGTGCAGGACGTTCTTCAGCATGTGCCTACCAAGGTTACTGCGGAAATGAATGCAGCACTATTGGCTCCGTATGAAGCGAAGGAGGTTAAGAGCGCTCTTTTCCAAATGTTTCCCACGAAAGCTCCCGGTCCAGACGGGTTTCCAGCACACTTTTTCCAGAAACATTGGGATGTATGTGGAGAAGCAGTTACGAGAGCAGTGTTGGCCATTGTTAGGGGCGAGGAGAGCCCTGCATGTCTGAATGATACCCTTCTGGTCCTTATTCCTAAGGTATCTAATCCAAACTTGCTATCTCAGTTCCGGCCCATAAGCTTATGTAACGTGTTTTACAAGATCGCCTCAAAAGTTCTAGCAAATCGCCTCAAGCTAATCCTTCCGGAGATAATATCGGAGGAGCAGTCGGCCTTTGTGCCGGGAAGGCTCATTACTGATAACATAATCTCGGCTTATGAATGCTTGCATTTTATGAAGAGAAACAGGTCAAAGAACAACAGTTTTGCAGCACTAAAACTTGACATGATGAAGGCATACGACCGAGTGGAGTGGTCCTACCTGCGATCGATTATGGAGAAGTTGGGTTTTGCGGCACCATGGGTTTCCGTTGTGATGAACATGGTGAGCTCAGTTTCTTTTTCAGTCATGTTCAATGGTGTGAAGTCAGAGGTTTTTCATCCTACGAGGGGGATTCGACATGGAGATCCAATCTCTCCATACCTCTTCTTGTTAGCAGCAGAGGGCCTTTCGTGCCTCTTAAAATCCCAAAACCAATCATCCCAGCTCAGCGGCATTAAGGTGGCACCGTTGGCTCCGGTGGTGAACCACCTTTTATTCGCGGATGATAGCCTGCTGTTTTTCAGGGCGAGTGTTGATGGAGTGGAAGCAGTATCAAACCTGTTGGATACATATTGTTTGGCATCAGGTCAACGGATCAAAAAAGATAAATCTTCAATATTTTTCAGCAAGGGTAGCCCAGAGATAGTACGTGCTGCGGTAAAAGGCCATTTGCAGGTCCCTAATGAATCTTTAAGCGACAGATATTTGGGTTTGCCAACGGACGTGGGCCACTCAAAAAAGGGTACTTCAAATATCTGAGTGACAGAGTTTGGGACAAGGTAAAAGGTTGGATGAGCAAATACCTATCAGTGGGTGGAAAAGATGTGCTAATTAAATCAGTGGCCCAAGCTATCCCGGTGTTCTCGATGTCATGTTTTAAACTCCCAAGAGGCTTATGTGACCATATCAAATCCATAATCAGGAAGTTTTGGTGGGGTTGCAAACAGGGACAACGTAAGTCGGCTTGGGTTTCCTGGGATGTGATGACACGTCCTAAACATCTAGGCGGGCTAGGATTCAGGGATCTAGAGATTTTCAATCTAGCCCTATTGGCTCGCCAAGCTTGGAGACTATTACAAGAACCAATGAGCTTGAGCGCAAGAATTTTGAAGGCCGCATATTATCCAATTCGGTTCTTACTGCGGAGTTGGGACCAAGGCCGTCTCAGATTTGGCGGGCTATACTTGAAGGACGGGATTTGTTGAAGCAGGGGCTCATTCGCCGGATTGGTAATGGACAATCAACGGAGATTTGGATCGATAACTGGATTCCGAAGGAAATGACGCCACGGCCTATCGTGTCTCTAGTTGCTCATCCTCCCAGGCACGTTTCGGAGCTGCTCTCCCCGGCGACAACCTCATGGAATGAGGATTTGGTCCGGACCGTGTTCTTGCCCATAGATGCTGAGGCTATATTGAAGATCCCAGTATGCACCCGCAACATTGAGGACTTCTGGACGTGGTATCCGGACAAGAAAGGCAAGTTTAGTGTCAGTTCGGCTTACAAGTTTTTGCTTAAGACAAAATTACAGATGGAGGAGTGGTTGAATGGAAGTAGCGGAACATCTCACACCGAGAAGGACGAAAAAGCTTGGCCTTCCTTGTGGAAATTCAAAATCCCGTCGAAGGTGAGGATCTTTCTGTGGAGGCTAGCTCATCACTCACTCCCAACAACGGATGTCCTGAAGATAAGAAACATGTCAGAAAGAGAAGCTTGCCCGTTGTGTGGTTGTGAGGATTCTTGGAGACATGCGTTGGTAGCATGCATGATGTCTAAGTGCATGTGGGCCCTGTCGGAGGAAAACTTGGTGTCAATCATGGCTGAGAACGATGAATCCAACGCAAGAATTTGGCTGTTTGATCTATATGAAAAACTAGACCATGCTAGCTTCACAAGGATGGTCATCACACTATGGTCTATATGGTTTGCGAGGAGGAAGGCTATCTATGAATCTATATTTCAGAACCCCCAGCAAACGGCTTCTTTTATAAATAATTACATCGATGAGTTGGGTCACCTAGTTGTTGGACGAGTGCACGGACATTCTGTACCTGCACCACCACAATCGAAACGGTGGCTTCCTCCTCCTACAGGCACTGCAAAAATTAATGTTGACGGGGCTGTGGTTCGCTCACGGAGAGGAGGAGCGGTTGCTGCCTTTTGCGCGACAAGGATGGGCATTATCTGGGCTCCTCGGCGATGGTTTACTATGGTATCACGGACCCCCTAACCCTGGAGACATATGCATGCCGGGAAGCTCTTGCTCTGGCGGATGACCTGGGACAGCAGAAGATTTACGTGGCATCGGACTGCCAGGAAGCGGTAAATGACATCAACAGGAGGACAGGAGGCCCCAATGCTTCGTTGGTGCATGAAATAATGAACCATTGTAATAGTTTTATTACTTGCTCCTTTGTTTTCGAGCGTAGGAACTTCAACTTTGAAGCTCACAATCTCGCCAAGTTTGCTTGTAATCTAGATATAGGTAGACATGTTTGGTTGGGCAATCCTCATGACCCCGATCTTGTACCTATGACAATTGCTTCTGAATAAATAAAGCAGGCGAGATTTTTCAAAAAAAAAAGCTGGCGCCTGAAGCGCCGAGCAGGAGCTCCCTGATTACTCGTACGGTTTCTTCCACGTTGATGTCGATCTGACGGGCCAGCTTGAGACTCCATACATCTGGCGCATGGGCTTCCAGTCCAATCCATAAAAAAAACAGCCCGGTTGGTGACAACAGGCCCATATACACGCTGTCCTTCCGATTCGAATTCCTCGTCCCGGGAAGCTGCAGCAACCACCAGGCGAGGCATACTTTTGTTTTGTTTAGTACCACATCGCCCGGCCAAGGAGGGAGGAGAGGCAGCGGAACCTATAAAAACAGGGCATAGGGCAACCTTGAAACATATTTACCTGGACGGGGTCTATGGCTGATCAAGAAGAGCCATGGCCTAGGCTAGTGGCCCACATTGCACTTTGTGGGTGCGCTGGCTTACTGGCTTACCATCTCCCCTTTTAGGGAGAGTGGATGTCATAATTTGTGATAGAGGGGGTACGCGTTCGCGCGGCCCCTGCCAAACATCAAGTTTAAGTTTTGGTCTTCGTGATTTGGTCTTTTTATGTGTTGGCCACCTTGGCAGATTTGCAGAATGATTCGTACTCTGAAACTGTGAGTGGCTTTGGGCTTGTTTCTATTTACAGTGTGTTTTAGGTTTGCACATTCTGTTTGGGAGTTTGATCCTTCGGTTTGTTTCTATCCTTGAGTATGACCAGTATGGACTGAAATCTGAACTTGCTGAACTGCACTAAGAGCGAGCATACTGGTAATGATATGGTAGAGGTGAAAGATCATACTGGTAATGAGATGGGAGAGGTGAAATTGCTGATAGCCTAACCTTTTTCTTTTCTTAAAATAGCCAGTCCAACTGTCCAATGCTTCTTTTAGTAGCACGTGTTCCCTTTCATACAGAATTCGGTTTTTCCCTTTGTGAAAGAGACAGGTTTAGATCGACACGATTCGTCAAACTACGAGCAGAAAAAATTGAACTAGTTTGACTGTAAATGTGCTTTCTGTACTTCTCCTGTTTTCTTATCTGAAAAGGATTATGATTATCCCGTGCAAGCTGCAAAATCTGAATAATAACAACAGCATGCATTTCACAAAGTTCTGTAAATAGACCAGACCAAAATCCGCCGACGCGGTGCAGTAGCAGTGAGCGAGGCGGCAACGGCACCTCTTATCCGGGCCTCGTCCTCGTCCACACCGAGGCAATCACCTCCGATCTGGGAAGGTGATAGCATAAAGAGGGAGCTTCTTCCAGTACTTAACTGTAGCATTAGGCATGTGCAAATTGTTTACTTACTGAACATTTTAGGCTTTGTGCAATGGTCTGATGGAAGTATGGATATCCGGGTGTCATACTCCACAGAAAGATATTCAAGCATAAGTAGGTGACTGATTGAACTTTTGTGGTGCATGACTTCTGTCAGTTCAAGTTATTGTTGAACACTGTGTCATACTTCTGGATACCAGGAATCCAGGATAATGTCAATTCATCCTCCTTTGAATCTAGATACCAGGATATGGTCAATTTATCCAGAATAAATCAGACAACAAATCTGAGATGCACCCGTTTTCTTATTGTCCTGATATTCTTCCATGCATGTTTATGGCTAGTAATCCCTTTGATCAACTTACCCACCAACTTTTCCAATGATGGTATCTTGGGTCAAAATCAACACAGCTCAGATAATATGGGTGTGGTTGGGTTTTAGTAAGATAAACATACAGGAATTAGTTGTACCTGCCCGTTCGCGGAAACAAGACTTAGTAGTTGCATAATGTATACCAAAAAAGACTCGGTAAAATTCATATCTGTCTGCAAATCAATTGTATGATTGGCTCCGATCGCGTCAAGCAAGTTACAGACTCAGAAGAAAATTTGCTTGGAACTGAGATGCTGATGACTGAGCAGAACAGAAGCTGAATTGTGAAGGAATGGAGAGACTAGAAACTGTCAATAAACCTGGTTTAGTTCACATCAGAATTGCGTTCCTCTTGTAGATCAAATATAGCTCAGTTTTGGGATCTCTCAACAACCATAAAACGGGAACGATCCTGTGATCAGAATTCCAAGTTCCTCGTAAACATGCAAGCGTTGAGCCTACTCATTAGATTTAGAAGAGGAGACCGGGAATTAATCATGCGTTGACAGGAAGCATTTTTCACCATTCTACACATTCATTCATTACATGTCTCTCGTGGCACGTGTTCTTTGTTTTCATACAGATGATTATGAAGTACTATGGACACAAGAATTGTAGTGGTAAACATGAGGTGTCCAAGCTTTGCAACTTTTCCATCTCACGTCCGAGTTTGTCGAGCGGTCCATCGCTGATTTGCTGTAGGAAACCAGTAGAGCATACCTAGGTACATGGACTATTGACTTTCGTGTTCTTACCTACTTTTGTGATCGTCCTCACGATTAACTTGATGCCAACGGGGACATGGTTGAAACAGCTGGATGCATTACATATTCCGTAGACATCTTCAGAAATAACGCGCTACGTTTAGTACGTAATCCTAGCCACACATGCTAACAAGAAATGACAGTGCTTCTTTAGTTTAAAAGAATGGGAGATGAGGGGGTCAATATCACAAAGAAGGTGAGAAGAACAAACAGTGACCTAGGTGGAGTGAAGTCTAAAATAAACCCTAAGATTGTAGAGCTCGACGGAAATAAACCCTCACGTCTAAATCCCTGAAATATGTACCCTGACCTTTCAGATCCCGGTCATTTTGAACCTTTTGAAGTTGGAGAGGATTTGGTGACGTGGCACTGGGAGGCTGGGATTGCTGACTCTGACTGACTTAATGATTGCCACGTGGGCGTGCTCACATGCGAGCCGCCGCTATGCCCATTTGACCAATGCTGGCTATCCGTGTTGCGCTCCGGCGCTACCAGCACGAGCTCCACTGCCTCCTGTCGATGCTCTAGATCGCTGCCCCGTCCGCGAACGATATCTGCACGGACCGCGTCCCGTGCTTCGTCCTGTACATGTTCGTCGCCGGCGTCTCATACTGCCTCGCTTGTGTCGTGTTTCTTGCTGGGAACATATCAGTAGCAGTTTGTACATGCGTATTTTTACGCGTCTAGCCGGTGTAATCAGAAGCACGCCTGTAGCTTGCTTGCTTGTACGTGCATGTAACCCGCGAACATTGGTCAAGTTCTACACCGAGCCAGTGCATGGCACCAAGCGCCCGAGCCACGGCAACCCCGGCGCGCAGCACACCACGATGGCTAGCAGCGACGTGCTCAGGAATCTTAGGGAGATGCGGGTGTGCTCCGCCATGTGTGGCTTCAGAGTTCCTGGTGCCATGTAGCCGACTTGCCAAAATATTACCACGGTGTGCATGCCTCGCTAGATGCATGGCCATGGTCTCAGCAAGTCACGCGGCATGGCGGCAGCGCCTGTGGCAAGGGAGCCGCTGAGGCGCTCGGCCCTGGCTTCGATGAGACGCGCAGCCACCCGAGTGACGAAGAAACCGGCGATACAAGGCAGCGCCGGCGACGCGGTGGCCTGGCCGGCAAGACGCCCGATAACCCAAGTGATGCAAGATCTGGCGAGATGGCGGGCAACTCGACAATGCAGGAAGCTCGATGTGTCGCCATGGCTAGCACCGAAAACGAGCAGGTCCTGGTACCCCCGCTGGCGATCCTGGCACGACCATGAGTGGTTGTGAGTCACGCAACTCCAGTGGCCGGTCGCACGAGGTGCAGTCGACGGCGATGCTGCTGAGTGCTGAGTGCTGACTGAAGGAGTCTGATTTCGTGGGACCCATCTGTAGGTGTTGGCTTACTAATCAATCCCGGTCTTTCAGGGTGGTACTTAGGAATCCTCTGTTTGGATACAACCTCAAGGTTCAAAACGACCGGGACCAGTGAAGTCAGGGTACAGATTTCAGGGATTTAGATGTGAGGGTTTGATTTCACCGAGCTCTACAACCTCAGGGTTTATTTCAGACTTCACTCACCTAGGTGAAACTCACTGAGCTGCTGTAGGTGCTGAGCCCGACGGCAAGTGCTAGGTGAAACTCAGGTGCGTATTATTGGCAAATTCTAGCCTATCTCTCTCACCTCACCTCGATCTCTCTCTCTGAAACTCAGGTAGCAGGAAGAACAGGGAGGTTTTGCGCCGCGTGAACTTGCGACTTTTCTGTTTTTCATTCCTCTCTACTTATTGAGTACAAGAATGTAAGCGGGCTCGTGGCCCCTAACTACGCGCCACCACAGATCGTGATGCTCGTGCCATCCCACGAGCGATCGGTGAGGCGCCGTAAACGCCCACGCTAGCGACTCGAGCTAAACTCGCTAATGAAACCTGAAGCTCTTGCGAACCTGAAGAAAAACTGAAACTGACGAAACTGAAAACCAAAACACTAGCTACTGCAGACTTGGGTTTATTCAACAATCACCCCCTAAATCCTAGTCTGCTTACTTTATTTTCTTCATTCCAATCTTCTCTCTCAGCTGGATGAACCTGACCCGTCCCAGGGGCTTCGTCAGAATGTCAGCCAACTGATCTTCAGTTCGGATGTAATCAACTGTCATCCTTCCATCCTCCACACATTCCCTGATGAAATGATACCGCACATCTATGTGCTTACTTCTGTCGTGGAGAACTGGATTCTTGCAGAGAGCTATGGCAGATTTGTTGTCCACCAGAAGCAGTGGCACCTGAAGTTCTTCACCTGTGATCTCTGCAAGCAGACGCGCCACCCACACGCCCTGACATGCGGCCGTTGTGGCTGCAATGAACTCAGCTTCACATGATGAAAGAGCCACCACTTTCTGTTTCTGCGACAGCCAGCTGACAGGGCTATCACCGAGGAAAAAGACTCCCCCGGACGTGCTCTTGCGATCGTCGATGTCGCCCGCCATGTCGCTGTCGCTGTACCCGACGAGCCTGGCTCCGTTGGCTCGCCGGCGAGAAAAATGACACCCCAGATCACGAGTGCCGGCCACGTACCTGACGATATGCTGAACAGCAGTCAAGTGCTCGACCGTGGGCGCTTCCATGAAACGGCTCACGTAGCTCACCGCGAAGGTGATATCTGGCCGGGAGTGGGTGAGGTAGCGCAACGTCCCCACCATGCTCCTGTACTCCGTAGCGTCCGTCGGAGCCGCTGTGCTTGCCTTGCTCAGCTTCAGACGCGCTTCCATGGGTGTCTGACGTGCATTACACCCCATCAGCCCCGCCTTCTCAATGATCTTGTCAGCGTACGCGCTCTGTGCAATGGTCACACCATCCACATCCTGGCGTACTTCAATGCCCAGGTAGTAGGAGAGCAACCCGAGATCGCTCATCCTAAACTTGCCCTTCATCGCCGTCTTGAAATTGTCGATCTCCGTGGCGTCGGCCCCGGTGATCACCAGGTCATCCACGTACACCCCCAGAAGAAGGAGCTCGCGGCCTGACCCGCGTGCGTAGACGGCGTGCTCGGAGTTGCAGCGACGAAAACCCATGTCAACGAGCGTGGCGTCAAGCTTGGCGTTCCAAGCGCGAGGTGCCTGGTGGAGACCATACAGCGCCTTGTGCAGCTTCAGTACCTTGCGCCTGTGGTTGTCGACGACGAAGCCCGGCGGCTGCTCGACGTAGACCTCCTCCTTCAGCTCGCCATTGAGGAAAGCCGATTTGACATCCATGTGATGGATCGGCCATCCCTCGTGCGCTGCGAGTGCTAGCAGAAGGCGCACGGACTCCAATCGAGCTACTGGGGCAAAAACCTCGTCAAAGTCGATCCCAGGCTTCTGCACAAATCCCTTGGCGACGAGGCGAGCTTTGTACTTGACGATTTCTCCGGCCGAGTCCTTCTTGACGCGGAACACCCACTTTACCCCGATGGCCTGGTGTCCAGCGGGCAGATCAGTGAGCTCCCACGTGTTGTTTTCCTCGATCGAGTTTACCTCCTCGATCATCGCTCTGCGCCAGCTTGGATCGAGTTCCGCTTCTCTGAATGTGCTTGGTTCTTCAGCAGAGGCGATCAGCAGTTTTTCGTCTGACTGGACGGCGCCATAGTGGAGCCCGAGAACGTCAGACACACGGCGAAAGCGATGAGCTACGCGCGCGTCGTCATCGGCGTCCAGCACTGGGCTCCCGGAGGGCGGTGTCACGAACTCCAAACCCCCTGGAGTGGCGGCTGCATCAGGGGTTTGTGGTGCCTCAGTCGCCGATTCCGGGCTGCTGACAGACACGGCCGTGTCCGAACTGCTGACAGGTGCGGGCGTGTTCACTTCAGAGCGTGATTTCGCCGCTGCAAGTTTCCGCGGAGCCCGCGGTGTCTGAGGTTCTGCTTCTTCTTCGCCATTCTGAGCCATCTGCACCTTGTAAGCTGGATAAGTACAGTGAACGACTCACCCACTGTTGCCGGAGCGCCATGAGAGGTGTCCTCCCAGTTCCATCGTGCTGACTCATCGAAGACAGCATCCCGCGTGATCTGGACACGCTTGGTCGCCGGGTTGTAGGCGCGGTACGCCTTGCCGCCCTCTTCATACCCGACGAAAACCATCGGAGTGGAGCGGTCCTCGAGCTTGCTCTGGTGCAGTTTAACCGTCTTGACATGAACCACGCACCCAAAGGTGCGCAGGAAGTGCACCGGAGGTCGATCACCGTGCCACGCCTCGTACGGGGTCATGCCGACCACGGAGCGCGTCGGCGACCTGTTCAGGATGAACACGGCAGTGGTGACTGCCTCCCCCCAGAACTCTCCTGGCATGGACGCGGCCTTCATCATGCTCCTGGCCATGGCCACCACCGTCTGGTTACGGCGCTCCACAACGCCGTTTTGCTGAGGAGAGTACGGCGCCGTGAGCTGCCGCTGCACCCCTCGGTCTGCACAGTAGTCGCTGAAGTCGACGGAGGTGAACTCGCCACCGCGGTCCGTCCGCAGTGCGCGCAGCTTGCGCCCTGTCTCTGTCTCCACGCGTGCCTGGAACCGCGCGATCGCCCCCGCGGCCTCGTCCTTGGACCGAAGCACTGACAGCCACATGTACCTGGACATGTCGTCGACGAGGAGGAGGAAGTAGCGCCGCCCACCAGCCGTGGCGGGCGTGATCGGCCCGCAAAGGTCGCCGTGCACCAGCTCCAGGATCTGCTCCGCTCTGTAGTTCGCCTCTGCGGGAAACGAGGCACGCCTCTGCTTGCCGGCGAGGCACCCGTCACACACCTGGTCGACGTGGTCAATGGAGGGCAGCCCGCGCACCAGTCCTTGCTGGGCGAGCTTGCGGAGCGCCTGGAAGTTGAGGTGGCCGAATCTTGCATGCCACTTCCACGCCTCGTCCGTCGCGCACCGTGCGGCCAGACAGACAGGGCGTGCGAGCTGGAGCGCGTATGGGTACAGCCGGTTGCCGGCGCGCTGCACCTTTGCCACGATTTGACGCTGCTGGTCGTAGAGGGTGAAGACGCCGTGCTCTATCTCCGACCGGCACCCGGTCTGGTCGAGTTGCCCGATGCTGATGATGTTGCTCTTCAGCCGCGGGATGAAGTAGACACCGCTCAGGACGCGGTGGCCGCCGGCGTGGTCGGTGAAGAGCACACTGCCGCGCCCTCGAATGTCGACGACCGATCCGTCCCCGAACTTGACGGTGCCGGTGACGTGACGGTCGAGCTCACTGAACGAGGCTTCCTCGCCGGACATATGGTTGCTGGCCCCTGTGTCCAGGTACCAGACGCCGGAGTGAGCGTCCGTGGCCAGCCCCAGATGGGCTTCCACGCGCTCTTCGACCAGATCGACGTGTCCGTCGCGATCGCTTGGAACCGCGGACAGATCACACACCTGCGCCATGAGGAGGTGCATGGGATCGGCGTCGTCCCCGCCGTGCCCTTGGGCGAGAAGGGCCTTCGCCTCCTCGTCGCGCTTCTTCTTCCTGCAGTCACGGGCCCAGTGGCCGCTGATGCCGCAGTAGCGACACTTGTCGCGATCGTCGTCGTTGCCGGTGCCACCGGCGTTTCCTCTGCCAGCACCCCCGTTCTGGCCGCGTCCGCCGCCACCGCCGCGGCGCCCACGGCCTCTTCCACGCCGGCCTCGAGACGAGCCAGAGCCCGAGCCACCAGCGTGAGAATCGCCGTTCTTGAGACGGGCGTGCCACTCCTCTTCAGTGAGAAGCAGGCGCCCCACGCCATCAGTGGTCTGCTGCAGCTCATGGCGTTCCTCCGCCGCTTTCAGTCTCCCAGTCAGCTCCTCGACAGAGAGCTGATCGAGATCGACCAGAGTTTCGATCGAGAGAGCGATCTGCGAAAACTGTTTGGGGACTACTGACAGAAATTTTCTCACAACTCGTTTTTCAGGGATGTTCTCACCGAGCTGTGCCATCTGCCCCACCATCGCGGTGAGACGCATTGCGAAGTCGTCCACCGACTCGCCGTCGGCGAACTTGATGTCGCCGTACTGCCTGGTGAGCGTCGCGAGTTTTGCCTCCCGCACCCACGCCACACCAAGCCGCATCGTCTTCAGAGAGTCCCACGCCTCCTTCGCCGTCGCCTTGGCGGCGAGCGTGGGTCCCATCTCCGGCGGCACGCCGCGCAGGATTGCCTCGAGCGCCAAACGATCCTCGCTGCGCTCGGCGGTGCCCGTCTGGACGGCGTCCCAGAGATGCCGTCCCTCCATCATGACCTGCATCAGGACGGCCCAGTCGGTGTAGTTGGATCGGGTCAGCTGCGGCCACGCCGCACCGCCGATGTCGCGCGCCATCCGCGCTGTGGATCTCTCGGCCACGGCAAGCTCGTTGCCGTCGGAGACCCGTGCCGCGGAGTGGCCGGCGACTTGCTGCCACCGGAGTCGTCTGGGCCTGCCATTTCCAAGACCAGAACAGGGCTCTGATGCCAATTGTTGGCAAATTCTAGCCTATCTCTCTCACCTCACCTCGATCTCTCTCTCTGAAACTCAGGTGGCAGGAAGAACAGGGAGGTTTTGCGCCGCGTGAACTTGCGACTTTTCTGTTTTTCATTCCTCTCTACTTATTCAGAGTACAGCAATAGAAACGGGCTCGTGGCCCCCTAACTACGCGCCACCACAGATCGTGATGCTCGTGCCATCCCACGAGCGATCGGTGAGGGCGCCAGAAACGCTCCACGCGCTAACTGACTCGAGCTAAACTCGCTAACAGAAACCTGAAGCTACTGACGAACCTGAAGAAAAACTGAAACTGACGAAACTGAAAACCAAAACACTAGCTACTGCAGACTTGGGTTTATTCAACACGTATGACTTCAGAGAAGAGGACTGTGCACGGACAACCCGTTCAAATACACTGGCGCAGTCTTCAGCACACATTGATTGACCGACATTTGGTCGTTAGCACAGAAAAACCTATCGATTTGCATCATCCTCCTGATCAAGGAAGGAACAGTTCTGAAGCTCACCTGGAAACTGAATGAATGAAAAAGGGGGAATAAACTATAGAGGATCACGCAGCCGTGGCGGTATTCGGCGACAAGTTTGACCTGTCGTCGTTCTCCGTTTGACACTTTGACAGAATCTACACATCTCCTATCCGATCTCAGTTCTCAGCCTCTGCTCCTCTTGCGACTTGGCACCTACCGTTCCACAGGATGATGACATCGACCCGGTACTTTTCATTCTAAATTGTGCCTTTTCTCTCCAAGTTTCATTTCGACCGGGCCAAGTTTCAGTTTGAATTTTGCACCTAGTTTGATCCTTAGTACTCACCCAAGTCTGAACTTGCTCAACTGCACTAAGAGCAAATTTGATTGCATGTCGTCAATATCTGGAGCCTGAAAGCAACCACAGTTCACAACACAAAACACATCGCTCACTAGAAAGAAAAACCAGGCACCGTATGTTGACAGCAAAGAATTCTTCTGTTCAATATACTGCTTAACAGAAGAAAGAGTCACGGCCCAAAGGTTCAAGAGGATGATAGCCTGCAGCTGCAGCTGCAGGTACCGCTCCTGAAGCACAAGAAGCGCGGCGGCAGCAAGGCGCCGGCAGTAATTCTATGTAAGCAAAGCTACATGTTCATATAATTGTTTTTCCAGGATTAAATGGAGAGGAGCTAGTGGTTTAACTGAAGTTTCGCCTTGTTGGTGCAGTGTTCGAATGCCTGGAGAGCACGGCGTTTAACGGCATCTCCACCAACCTGGTGGTGTACCTGGAGACTGTCCTCCATGGCACCAACCTCGCCAGCGCCTCCAACGTCGCCACCTGGTTCGGCACCAGCTACCTCACCCCCGTCTTCGGCGCCATCATCGCCGACTCCTTCTGGGGCAACTACAACACCATCCTCGTCTCCCTCGTCGTCTACCTTCTTGGCATGATGCTCGTCACCTTCTCCGCGTTCGTGCCCACCACCACGGCAGCGCTGTGCGCGGCGGACGCGTCGTGCGTCACGTGGGGGCTGAGCTCGCAGACCGTGGCTTTCGTGGGGCTGTACCTCGTGGCGATCGGGTGCGGCGGGGTGCGGTCGTCGCTGCTGCCGTTCGGAGCGGAGCAGTTCGACGACGACAGCGCGGCGGACCGGGAGGGCAAGGCGTCCTTCTTCAGCTGGTTCTACCTCTGCGTGAGCTTCGGCCCCATCATCTCCGGCGTGTTCCTCGTCTGGATCCAGCAGAACGTCAGCTGGGGCCTCGGCTTCGGCATCGCCAGTGCCTGCATTGCACTCGCCTTCGCCGCCTTCGTGCTAGCCACGCCCACGTACAAGCGCCGCATGCCCGCCGGCAGGCCGCTCAAGAGCCTCTGCCAAGTCGTCGCTGCCGCGTGCAAGAAGATCAGCGTCAAGGTGCCCGCCGAAGGCGGACACCTCTACGAGGTCAGCGACAAGATCGACTCGCCCCAGCCAAGATCGCGCACACCAGCGACTTCAAGTTCCTCTACAAGGCGGCCATCATCACTGAGTCGGACATGGAGGAGAGGCCGAGTTAATTGCAGGGAACTACCACACTTCGGCACGTCATAATGAATCAGTATCATTAGTTATTTTTTTTGCCATGCAGTACCAACTCTAAGCCTAAGTGTTACAGGACCGCTGGGACCCGTGTGTCGGGGGCTGACGTGGCTTGCTCTTTTACAAAAACAACCCTTACTTTTTATTTAATCACGCATATATCCTTTATTTATCAAAAAAAGGTCTTGCCACACGATTTTTTTTTTCAAAAATAACCCGACGCCCGTGTCCCGGCCGGGATTCGAACCCGCACCACGCCGTTCTACGAAGGGAAATGGATCCTCTAACATACTGAAGGAATGTCACGAAGCTACAGTGACATATGTATGTAAAACGAAGAAGGGATATCACGAGCTACAGTGAAATACTGTAGCAATCACTGTGCGGATTTACTATAGCATGTACAAAAAAATCAAAAAATAATTTTATTGCACCATAATTTTGTTTGTATGTAATTTTTGTAAATGTATATAATAGATTTGTAATTTGCAAATTAATTATAATCATTATAGGCTTAACTATATGGATATGAAGAAGGGATGTCACAGTTACTATAGCTTACGTGACATCCCTTTAGGATGTTAGAGGATCCGCTTCCTCTACGAGGATGATTGCTACCGCTGCGCTGCTGCTCATTTTACGTCATGTAGCACACACAAATTTATTTATACTTTGTTGCATTTGTTTTTTTACAAAGTAGAAAATCGTGCGACCGTCCGCCGGAAATCGATCCCGCCTAGTCCTTCGCCGCATCGAGCCGTTCCAATTTTTAATCACGCATATATACTCCGAGCCGTTCCAATTTTTACACGATACTAAATGATATTATATGTTCATCGTGTCGTACAATTTAAAAAATGTTCGCCGCATCGTTTAATATGTATATTGAACATTTTTTAATATATAATGATCTTATTTAAATATATGATATCATATTTTAAAAAGTTTATCGTATATATATTTAACATTTTATAATATACGATGTCTATATATATGTGTGTATGAGTTTTTTCGATATATATTACGCACACTACGTTCAGTCTGAAGAATAGACATGCTGGTCTCTGCATTGTTTATGGGTTGACGTTCAAATTTTTAAAAATTGTAAAATTATTTTATAAAATGTGGAACATGTATTTAAAAATGTAAATGTATTTTATAAAATGTTCGTCATGCATTATAAAATTATTACTGTTACAAAATAATTTTTAGTCCATGTTGTCAAAATTTTGAGTAATTGTGCATTAAAAATACAACAAATACATGCAGTAACTGTGAGTTGGCCATATAATTTGTTTAGTTTTGTATTTGAAAAATATAATGAGGATGCATAATAATTATGCATGTGTGTGGTCCTGAGTGAAGACACTAAAATTTTCTGAACATTCGTTTTTTTACCCACATATTTTTTAAATGTGCTGGCCTCACTTGGCCATGGTTGGGCCATGCTGCAGCCCATGCAACCCTGGCTTGTCTAGCTCAAGTGGATCGGGGGCATTCATGTAACACCCCGGATGTAACTTTCCATATTTGTAACTCCAACTCTTGCCATTTTCGTGTATGTGCTATGATATTCCCTCCGTGGTTGGGTTTTGTTTTCGTTTTGCATTTTGTCCATGTCATGCATCTCATATCATGTCATCATGTGCATCTCATTTGCATACGTGTTCGTCTCATGATTCCGAGCATTTTCCCCGTTGTCCGTTTTGCAATCCGGCACTCCTATGTTCCCCGGCGCACCCCTCTTGTTCTTTTTCCGTGTGCGGGTGTTGAACATTCTCGGCATGGACCGAGCCTTGCCAAGTGGCCCTGGTATATCACCGGTAGACCACCTGTAAAGTTTCGGGTCATTTGGAGTTCGTTTGGTACTCAACGGTTAACGCACTCTCAGAAGGCCTCTTTTGAGTTGCAGCCCAACACCCCTCCAAAACAGCCCAATAACCCATCTAACTCCCTTCCATGCTCTCGGTCGTTCGATCACGATCGTGTGGGCGAAAACCGCACCCCATTTGAAGTCTCCTAGCTCCCTCTACCTCTATATATAGGTCCCTCCCCCGAATTCACGGGCAAACCCTAGCGAAATTTCCCTCGCGCCACGGACACGTCCGGATCGGACCGACGCGTCCGCCGCAAGGCCGGACCAACCGCGGCTTGCCACGTGTCCGCCACGCCATCCCGCACCGCCCGGCCGTGGGGCCATTTGGCGCGCTTACGCCCGGCCTCGGCCGCCATATTCCGCCGTCTCCGCCGGACCGCGCGCCGCCGCCGCCGCGGACCGCCGCCGCCTCCGCTGCTTCGCCCCGTCTGCGCTCGCCGCCCGCCCAGCGCCGCGCCACTGCTGTCGTCCGCCCAGCGCGCCATGCCGCCGTCGTCGTCGTCGCGCCTCGCTCGGCACGCCATGCGCGCCGTCGTCCGCTCCACCGGCCGACCCGACACCGGCCGTCCCGCTCCACCGGCCGACCCGACCCCGCCGGCGACCTCAACTCCGGCCGACCCGACCCCGCCGGCGACCTCAACTCCGGCCAGATCTGGATCCAGGAAACCCTAGGTTGACTTTTCCCCGACCCCAAATTTTCACCAAGTCATTTTCTGTGTTAAATTTCTTGCATTTTCATTGCATCACATCTCTGCACCCGTGGCTCCGTTTCGGGCGTATAATATATCAAA
Organism: Aegilops speltoides; assembly: GCA_021437245.1. Lineage (NCBI taxonomy): Eukaryota > Viridiplantae > Streptophyta > Magnoliopsida > Poales > Poaceae > Aegilops > Aegilops speltoides. The sequence continues at coordinate 407,623,636 of CM038146.1, read as the reverse complement.
TTGTTCGCCTCGAAGAGTACATCATTTCATTCCATTGCATCATTTGCATTTGAACTCATCTTGATGCCCGAAATGCTGTTGGAAGAGGGCTTCAGATCGTTAGTTCCAGAATCTTATCAGCACGAGCTCTTTTGTCATTTTTGCCATGATTTATGTGTGCACCTTATGAACTTGAGTCCTACATGTGAGTTGAACTATGCCATGCCATCTTTCCAGGGGTGTATGCCATGTATTTTTTTGAGTTATGTGGTGACTAGAACAAGCATGCAAACTAGGGATGATGATGTTGCTGATTTCAGGAACTTAGTGTTTTCACTAAGTCTTGTCCTGCTGTTATTTTTATGCCATATGTTCATGTTGTTACAGCGGGATCTATGCCCTTTTTGAGCATGATCAGTAAGGGTGTTTTGAACAGATGGATGTGCTCTATCCATCCATGCCTTTGTTGGCATTTATGGAGTAGTCTAGCATGCCATTTTCGTGCTCTACTTTTGCTTGAAAATGTTTCCTGGCAGATTGTTTGCATGAGATTCAATTTTCACGAGGTCGTTGTAGTTGATCCGTGTATGCTATGATGTTGTTCTTGCCATGTATAGCTTCTATGCCATGTCTTCTTGATGGGTGTATGCTTAGTTAATCATGAGATGCTCTGTAGTGAGTGCATCAAGCTCACGAACATGCCTACTTGATATCTGTTTTTGCCATGCCCAGTTTTTCTGCTAAGTCTGAAATCTGTAATAAAACTTGCTATGTTTACATGAGTGCCATCATATCCTCTAGTCCTTTTTGGCTTATGGTCAGTAAGGGACTATTGATATATGCTTTGAGTAGAATCATTTCATGCCTTGTTTTGCTATTATAAGTTCCTGTAGGATGTTGTTTGCTTGCTCTAAACATGCCTTCCTGATGTTAATTCCTGGCATGTTAGTATTTTCACTAAGTCTGTGAACCTGATATTTTTTGCACTTTCACCATGCTTGTTTGAACATGTTATGATGTGATTTAGCCGTACCTCAGTGTTCCTCTTTTGTTAAGCATCTCCTGTAGATCACTTCCATATGCTTTGTTTGTATGTTGGGGTGCTGTAGCATAGTTTCTTGTTGCATGCTAAGTAGCATCGTGCTGTTAAACGCAGATTTGTGCCATTATTGTTTTGCTTGCCTTTTGCAAACCGTGCATCCGATTCCGGTGATCTTTATATCGATTTCAACCGAAATCATCCCATCTTTCCAGCGGCATACTTGGTTTGCCAATTTGATGCCAGTTCATCATTTTCCTTCCGAGCACACATATGCATTGCATATCACATCTCGCATAGCATGTCATGTATTGCATCATATTGCTTGTGCATTGCTCCTTGTTTGATTGTGGTTCCGTTGCTTGTGTTCTTGCTTTGGGTAGAGCCGGGAGATGAGTACGTGTACGAGGAACCTGTTGAGAACGCCTACGAGGATCAAGCCTTCGACAACTCTGAGAACCTTGCAGGCAAGATGACCATACCTTCGATATCACTTCTATCTTTGCTTGCTAGATGCTCGCTCTTTTGCTATGCCTATGCTGCGATACCTACCACTTGCTATATCATGCCACCCATATTGCCATGTCAAATCTCTAACCACCCATGTCCTAGCAAATCGTTGATTGACTATGTTACCGCCTTGCTCAGCCTTTCTTATAGCGTTGCTAGTTGCAGGTGAAGATGAAGTTTGTTCCTTGTTGGAACACGGATATTTTGGGATATCACAATATCTATTGTCTTAATTAATGCATCTATATACTTGGTAAAGGGTGGAAGGCTCGGCCTTATGCCCGGTGTTTTGTTCCACTCTTGCCACCCTAGTTTCCGTCATACCGGTGTTATGTTCCTTGATTTTGCGTTCCTTACGCGGTCGGGTGATTTATGGGACCCCTTGACGGTTCGCTTTGAATAAAACTCTTCCAAAGAAGGCCCAACCTTGGTTTTACCATTTGCCACCTACACCCCTTTTTTCCCTTGGGTTTCGCGAGCGAGGGTCATCTTTATTTTAGCCCCCGGGCGGTGCTCCTTCGAGTGTTGGTCCGAATCGAGCAACTTCTTGGGGCCACCACGGGAAACTCGAGGCCTGGTTTTACTCGTAGCTTGACTTATCCGGATGTGCCCCGAGAACGAGATATGTGAAGCTCCTATCGGGATTTGTCGGCACATTCGGCGGCTTTGCTGGTCTAGTTTTACCATTGTCGAAATGTCTTGATGTACCGGATTCCGAGACGATCGGGTCTTCCCGGAGAAGGTCTATTCTTCGTTGATCGTGAGAGCTTGTTATGGGCTAAGTTGGGACACCCTGCAGGTATTATCTTTCAAAGCCGTGCCCTGCGGTTATGAGGCAGATGGGAATTTGTTAATGTCCGGTTGTAGAAAACCCGAAGTTGACCTTAATTAAAATACATCAACCGTGTATGTAACCGTGATGGTCTCTTCTCGTGAGTCCGGAAGTGAACACGGTGTTGGAGTTATGTTTGGCGTAAGTAGTTTGGGATCACTTCTTGATCGCTACTAGCTTCACGACCGTGCCTTGCTTCTCTTCTCGCTCTCTTTTTGCGATCATAGCCACCATATATGCTAGTAAACTGTCTGCAGCTCCTCCTTTTACACCAGCCTTCTCTTAAGCTTAAATAGTCTTGATCTCATGGTGTGAGATTGCTGAGTCCCGTGGCTCCTGATTCTACCAAAACAGATCAGGTACCGGTGATACCGGTAGCGAGATGGCGAAGCCCGAGCTGAAGTGGGAATTTGATGAGGCCCTTGGTCGTTACTATGTTTCATTTCAGACGATCGATAGTGGAGCCAGTTAGCGATCGGGGATCTGTGTTGCATTTGAGATAGTCTTCTTTTATTTTGGTTCCGTAGTCGGACCTTGATTGTAAACTGAATGATGGATGTTTATTTATGTATTGTGTGAAATGGCGACTGTAAGCCAACTATGTATCTCTTTTCCCTTATGTATTACATGGATTGTGCGAAGATTACCTCACTTGTGACATTGCTTTCAATGCGGTTATGCCTCTAAGTCATGCTTCGACACGTGGGAGATATAGCCGCATCGAGGGCGTTACAATTCAGGAAGGAGTGGATCGGGGATTCAAGAACGAGAGCCACGGGCGGCGGCGTTTGAATCCAGCGACGGTTCCGGCCACCGCACCGCCGCAGCGCCCGACCGCGCCGCCGCGCCGCCCTTAGCCCTCGTCGCCTAATTCGAGCCGCTGCTCCGCTGGACCGGCGAGCCAGACGCCGCTCTGCTGCTCCGACGAGCCAGCGACGGGGCTCCGACGAGGGGAGGCCGGCGAGGTCGAGGCGGCGGGGCTTTGAGCGATTAAATTTACAACAAAGGTGTTTTCTTCAAAAAAAAATATGCCATGTTGGCTCCTGACACATGGGTCCCAACGGTCAGATATGTCGTCAATACGTGTTTATACGTGGCTTAGACTTAGGCTTAGAGTTGGTCTTGCATGGCAAAAAATGACTAGTGGTACCGACCATTACGGCGTGCGAAGTGTCGTAGTTCCCGCAATTAACTCGAGAGGCGGACCGGAGGCGGTGACCTCGTGGAAGCGTGCACCGTGACTCGGTGGAGGAGCTCAAGATCCTCCTCCGCTTTGCTGCCGTGTGGATCACTAGCGTCATCGTGTCATCAGCCTTCTCGCAGATGAACACCACGTTCGTGCAGCAGGGCTGCGCCATGGAGATGACCATCCTGTCGGTGCCGGTGCACGCGGCGTCGCTGGCCTCCTTCGAGGTGATCTGTGTCATGACATGGGTGCTCCTCTACAACAAGGTGATCTGCCGGCGTTGAGGAGCTTCTACTCGAGCGGCGACGGCGAGCCGTCGCAGCTGCAGCGGATGGGTGCCGGGCGCCTCCTCATGGCGCTCACCATGGCGGTGGTAGCGATCGTGGAAATGAAGCGGCTCGACAGCGCGGCGCATGGGGAAGAGATCAGCATCTCGTGGCAGCTGCCTCAGTACTTCTTCCTTACCGGCGGGGAGGTCTTCTGCTACATCGCGCAGCTAGAGTTCTTCTTTGTGGAGGTGTCGGACACCATGAAGAGCATGTGCACGTCGCTGGCTCTGCTCACCATCGCGCTGGGGAGCTACATGAGAGCATCTCCAACAGCCGCGCTCCATGCCGCACGCTAAAAACTAGTATGCCGCACACGCTTCGGCTGGTTTAACGCGACCTCCAGCGCTGGCTCCAACAGCCGCGCTATAATGCAGCGCGCAAAAATACAGCGCGCGCGGCACGCACAAACCACATATACGTTTCAAATAAAATTCAAATAAAAGCAAAAATGATCAATCAAACAAAATAAATCAACAATAAATAGTTCAATTTCGTTATCATTACAACCCAAACAAATATTTTATCGTTCAGTACAACAAATACTGCAATAAACACAACAAGTAGTTCATGAACAATACAATGTCGAATGCAGAAATCATGCTCTTTGTCGTCCATGCCATGCCCACCACTCTTCAATCAGATCCTTTTGAAGTTCATTGTGCGTTGCGGGACGCCGAATGGCATGATAGGAGGCAACAAAACGGGCTACCCTTTCAGCCCTCCATCGCACTCGCATGGGATGTCCCAAGAGCTCATACTATGAGTAGTCTAAATCTTGGCCACGCTCATTCTCGATGATCATGTTGTGCATGATCACAAAAGCGTGCATGATGTACCAAAGAATTTTTTGATCCCAAAATCTAGACGGTCCTCTCACAATAGCAAAATCTAGCTAGGACTAGGAGGGGGGAGGCGGAAGGCGTGCTTGCTGGGATAGGCGGGGAAGCGCCGAGAATGGTCACCGAGGCGGCGGGCGGCGGCAGCCTTGGCCGGATGGGGGTGGAAGTGGGAGAGCAAGCGCGCGAGAGTCCAGCGCGCGGGAGTGGGCGCAGCAAATAAGCGGTGCGTGATTGCGTTTGCCAACAAGGCTGACTGCTGATATATGCATGCAAGGCTGTTTTTCTTGGCTACCTGAAAGTGCAACTATCCCTAGGTGGTTTTGGTAATTCCTAACGACATATAGCTCATTGAGCTAACATCATTCCAAGATGAATATTTCAGGAAAAGCTCAATGAATGACATGGCATGGATGAGAAAAGTGGATCCCTCAAAATGCTAAGGAGAAAAGGATTGGCTCAAGCTCAAAAGCTCAAGACTCTACATTTTATATTTTAGTGATCCAAGATCACATTGAGTCTATAGGAAAAGCCAATACTATCAAGGAGGGATGAGGTGTTGCTTAATGAGTTTCTTGTTCCACAGTGCTTAGTGATATGCTCCAAAACCCTCAACTACTTTCTCATATCCACATATGACCTAAACCAAAAGTCAAACTTGGCCCCACCGATTCTTTCTGCCCGGCGCCACCGAGTTCAGATGTCATAGCCACTGCCACAAACTCTAGGCAAATCGGTCTCACCGATAGGGATCTCGGTCTCACCGAGATGGGGTTGTAATCTCTATGTTTCCCTTCGTAACGTTTCGGTATCACCGAGATGAGCGATCGGTCCCATCGAGATTGCAATGTAAACTTCCTGTTTCCTTTTCGTAACATTTCGGTCCCACCGAAATGAGCGAACCGGTCCCACCGAGTTTACCTGACCAACTCTCTGGTTAGCTTATTACCAAAATCGGTCTCACCGAGTTTGTGTAATCAGTCTCACCGAGATTACGTTATGCCCTAACCCTAACCATATCGGTCCCACCAAGTTGCATGTCAGTCCCACCGAAAATCCTAACGGTCACTAGATTTGCTGAATCGGTCTGACCGAGTTTACCAATTCGGTCCCACCGAGTTTGGCAAGTTGTGTGTAGCGGTTAGATTTTGTGTGGAGGCTATATATACCCCTCCACCTCCTCTTCATTCATGGAGAGAGCCATCAGAACAAACCTACACTTCCAACTTGCTGTTTCTGAGAAGGAACCACCTACTCATGTCTTGAGGCCAAGATATTCAATTCCTACCATATGAATCTTGATCTCTAGCCTTCCCCAAGTTGCTTTCCACTCAAATCTTCTTTCCACCAAATCCAAATCCTGTGAGAGAGAGTTGAGTGTTGGGGAGACTATCATTTGAAGCACAAGAGCAAGGAGTTCATCATCAACACACCATTTGTTACTTCTTGGAGAGTGGTGTCTCCTAGATTGGCTAGGTGTCACTTGGGAGCCTCTGACAAGATTGTGGAGTTGAACCAAGGAGTTTGTAAGGGCAAGGGGATCGCTTACTTAGTGAAGATCTACCGCTAGTGAGGCAAGTCCTTAGTGGGCGACGGCCATGGTGGGATAGACAAGGTTGCTTCTTCGTGGACCCTTCGTGGGTGGAGCCCTCCGTGGACTCGTGCAACCGTTACCCTTCGTGGGTTGAAGTCTCCATCAACGTGGATGTACGATAGCACCACCTATCGGAACCACGGCTCAAAAATCACCGTGTCTCCAAATTGCGTTTGAATTCTCCAAACCCTTCCCTTTACATTCTTGCAAGTTGCATGCTTTACTTTCCGCTGCTCATATACTCTTTGCATGCTTGCTTGAATTGTGTTAAGATTGCTTGACTTGTACTAAGATAGCTAAAATCTGCCAAAGACTAAAATTGGGAGAAGGATAAGTTTTTATTTGGTCAAGTAGTCTAATCACCCCCCCCCCCAATCTAGACATATTTTCGATCCTACAAGTGGTATCAAAGCTTTGGTCTCCATTTGCTTTGATTTCCATAGCTTTTGGTGGTCATAGCCTTGGTTTCACAACCTAGGAGAGTATGGCGTCTAGCGAGGGAAATTATCACCGTAGAGGTCCTTACTTTTATGGTACTTATTTTGCTAGTTGGAAGCATAAGATGAAAATGCATATTCTTGGACATAACCCCGCCGTTTGGGCTATTGTGTGTATTGGCTTGCAAGGTGAATTCTTTGATGGGAGAGAACCGAACCGTGAAGCTAGTGCGGAAGAGTTGAAGATGTTGCAATATAACACTCAAGCTTGTGATATCCTCTTCAACGGATTGTGCCCCGAAGAATTCAACAAAATCAGCCATCTTGAGAATGCAAAGGAAATTTGGGACACTTTGATTGATATGCATGAAGGTACCGACTCCGTCAAGGAATCCAAGTTGGATGTGCTCCAAAGTCAACTTGACAAGTTCAAAATGAAGGATGGTGAAGGTGTCGCTGAAATGTACTCTAGGCTTGCTCTTATCACAAATGAGATTGCCGGCTTAGGAAGTGAAGAGATGACCGACAGGTTCATCATCAAGAAGATCCTAAGAGCATTGGATGGAAAATACGATACCGTGTGCACATTGATCCAAATGATGCCAAATTACAAAGATCTCAAGCCAACGGAAGTCATTGGAAGAATTGTTGCTCATGAGATGTCACTCAAGGATAAGGAGGAACTTCACAACAAGTCAAGTGGTGCTTACAAAGCCTCATGTGAAGCCCCCACATCATCAAGTGAGAAACAAACCTTCAATGAAGATTTGAGCTTAATGGTGAAGAACTTCAACAAATTCTACAAGAGTAGAAGCAAAGAAAGAAGCTCTAAGTCAAGGTCCTACAATGACAAAAGATCTTCTAGTCGAGAGCGCAATTGCTACAATTGTGGGAGACCCGGACACTATTCCAATGAGTGTACGGCACCCTACAAAAGAAGAGAAGATTCTCCAAAAAGAAGAAGTAGAAGAGAAGAATCACCACCAAGGGAGAGAAGGAGTAGAGATGATCGTTATGAATGAAGACCCTCACGGAGAAGCAAGGATTCGGAAAGGAAGGACAAGTCATCAAGGAGCTACACAAAACAAAGACATCAAGCTCATGTTGGTGAATGGGTATCTGGCTCCGACTCCGACAATCACTTCGAGAGAAGCTATCACTCCGACTCCGAATATACTCAAGATGAAGGTGTTGCCGGTCTAGTACTTGTGTCAACCAACTCCTACGACATATTTGATTCACCAAATGAAGTACGTGGAAGCTGCTTCATGGCTAAAGGCCCAAAGGTAACACACCCCGAGTATGTTGATTTCAATAGTGATGAAGATGACTTGCAAGGTGATGATGATTTACTTGTTGACAACTCTAGTGATGAATACTATGATGAAACGTCAATTAATCATGCTAATCAACATAAAATGAATGACAATGATAAGGAGAAGATCGAGCTTCTAACTAAAGAACTAAACACTCTTAAGTTAGCTCATGAAACTATCTTAGAAGATCATCGAGAACTTTTAAGGACTCATGAGAAGTTACGCTTTGAAAAGCTCAACCTTGAGCAAAAGTACGAGTTCTTAAAGGCAATCAATGATGATCTCCGCAAGAAAAGTTCTTCTTACATTGCCAAGCGTTTACTCTTGTCTACTTACATGCCTCAAGTCAAGTCCATTAACAAGAACAAGAAGGATTCTTCCTCTAGTAGTAACAATAATCATGCTAAATCCAATGTTGTTGCTTCTAGTAGTTCTCTTGATTCCACTAATGATTCTCTTATCCAAGTTACACTTGAGCAAGAAAATAGCTTATTGAAGGGAATTATAGAAAAAGGTGTTTATAATAGCCTTGCCCGGAGTAAGCAATTTGAGGAAGTTGTACACAAGCAAGGAAGGCACCGGAAGAACCAAGGTGTTGGTTTTGAACGAAAGTTCAATGCCAATGGAGTTGAGTGGGAAGAAGATCAATACCCCAAGACGAAATTTGTTCCTCAACAAGAGAAGTATGATCCTACTTCCTTCAAGGGGACACAAGCTCAAGATGATCTTCCACCACAAGACCACAAGCAAAAAAGGCAAGGACAAGCTTCAAGAGGAGATTGATGCATTTGAAGAAGCTCCTAAGGCTTTGGTCAAGTGGGTTCCCAAGACTACGTCAAGTTCTACTTCATCAAGTACGACTACAACTCCAAGGATTCCCATCAAGATGATGTGGATCCCGAAGAAGAAGAACTAGAGAGTTCTTGAGGGTGAATCCGCCAACATATTTCACTCATATCATTTTGGCAACAACTAGTGCAATCAACTTCCACATCTTGCACTAGTTCAAGGAGTCACAAACCCTCTTCTTGGTAATACAAGGGACAAGGTAACCTAATGCTTTCATAGACATCATCTTGTGTGTGAATCACTCTATGTCTATGGATATCCTTGTTTGATCTTTGTGGGACTAACTCGTGTAGGTATTGAAAGTGCAACTCACTCCAAGGGATTGCTCCAAATGATCTACATCAACATTGAGCATCCACATCTTCAACACCTACATGAAGTCATCATCGACAAAACCCAAGGTTAGTTAATCCCTCTAAGGGGGATCTCACATCTAGGGGGAGCTTAACTCTAAGAATTGAGTCAAAGCAACTCTAATGGTGTGAACACATCAATGCATTATGTAAAAGTGGTAACCCCACTTGAGCTTAAACGATGAGTATGACCTATGATCAAATGTTCTCATTTGACTCCTAAGTCAATATACTCATATATAGATGACCTAGTCATCGCCAATTGTTTGGTAGATGCTAGAATTTGTTGTGCATGCTTTGCCACATATTTCATTTGCCATTTTATTGTGTGAGCATGTTGGTTGCATATTTTACTCATTCGAGGACATCCACTTGTTGCTTTGATTGGTTGGTTTCTTTTTCTTTTGCCAAGTGGATGGACAAGAATGCCTAAGAACCTTCTCTAGCTATCTATGCTTTTCTCGTCTCAAACTCTATTCATGCTACATCACAAAATTTGATCAAGTCAGATTCAAACCACTCTGTGTGAGGAGCACTCGGAGTCCCCGATTCGTCATAGACTTAAACTTCCAAAACTTCTTTGTGTGTTTCGGTCTGACCGATTCCTCCATTTCGGTCATACAGAGATCACTAAGTCAATCTAGGTTTTCAATCTTGGTGCAACCGATTTGAACTTTTCGGTCACACCGAGTTCTTTCAGAATCTGATTATGCATCTCGGTGCCACCGAGCTGTTCCACTCGGTCACACCGACAGGGTCGGGCTATATATACTCACGGGCAAAAATTTGGAAACTTTCTCCAAACCCCTTCGCCCGCGCATAGCTCGCTCTGCCTCCAGGGTCTCCGGATCGTCCTCCTTGTCGCCAGCCGCCTCCAGTCGCTGGTCTCCGCCGCCGTGAACGGATTTCACCCCCGCCGTTGCCTCCGTAGCGAGTTCATCGCCAAGCTAGGGTATGGACTCGATCACAGTGCTATCCCCGTCTAATTCCTAGCACATTGTGTTCATCATGATTCTTGCCACGTTTGAAACTACTCTATCCAGTCAAAACAATCCATAGATTAGTAATGAATTGAAAATTTATGGTTAGGTTTCCGCCGAAACCATCTCGGACCCACCGAGTTGCAGAACTCGGTTCCACCGATTCGGCTAAGGCCATTGCACAAGTGATTGTCGGTCTAACCGAGAATTGCAAATCGGTGTGACCGAGTTCAGGACTTTGTGAAACCCTAGCAGTCTTGGTGCCACCGAACTGTGACTCGGTCTGACCGAGTTCCTAGTTTAGGTTCCAAAAGCTGCTTCGGTATCACCGAGTTTGCAAATCGGTTGATCCGAAATGCTTTCTGTGGAAAACTAAAACTAAGTTTTTGAATCATTCTTTTGCAAAAACCTCTGTATTTTGTGATGCTCATCCACTCTATCTCATCTACATCTATTCACTGTGGTCAAGAATCGGTGTTTGCAACATGTCTGATCAAAGTGACAGCCAGAACAGGGAAGAGGAGCAGGTTCAGATGAGTGAGGGCACTAGTCCCTCTAGTACCTCTGATGAGGGCAGCAGGAGCACCCCAAGCAATTTGCCTAAAGCTGCCACCAGGGCCAGAAAGAAGAAAACTTCAGAATCTGAGGATGAAGATTATGTGGAAGTTGACGATGAGGCCACTTCCAAGAAGAAAGTGCTCAAAAAGGAGTATGGCACAGCTGCTGCCATTAAGCCTGGTATGAAGACCAAAGTACTTGCAAAGAGAACTCCCATCTCTAAAGCCAGAGCCTCTACTCAAGTACCTTTGGAATCACAATCCAAAGAGGCTACTGCAGAAGGGAAGAAAAGGAAGGAAAGGTTCAAGAAGACCATGGCCAGAGTTGTTGGAAAGCCTTCCATGATGGAAGAGGAAGAGGAAGAAGAGGTTGCTGCACCAGCACCCAAGGCTCAGAAGCTTATGGGTGATGCTATTAGGTCAGGGGTTGCATCATCAAAGCCCAAAGAAGCACCCAAAGCTGCCTCCAAGCCCAAGATTGCACCAAAGAGGAATACCAGAAACATATCTGCTGCTGAGAAGAACAAGGCCCCAGTGCCTGAGACTATTGCCGAAGAAGAAGAAGATGAAGAGCATGTTCTGAGAAAGTTGAAGCCAAAGATTCCAGACCACAATGATGCTCATCCTGTGGCTGAGAACATGAAGCTGAGGAAGGATGCAGGACTCAGATAGTGGAGGTTGTCTGATCCCTATTGAAAGTGCTAGTTATCGACTAGAGGGGGGTGAATAGGCGATTTTTACGAAAGTCTTCAAAACTTGGAAGTTTCGAAGACAGACAATAGAAATGACCTAATTGATATGCAGTGGAAGATAAACTACAATAAGCAAACCATAGTCAAGTATGCAATGATATGAAAGTACAGGACTAATGGCAGCTAAGTAGTAAGGATCAGGATGGAAGATAGTATGAAGCCAATCAACGATAGTAGTCAACCAATGAAGTCAAACAGGTATGACAGATAAGCAATGACTTCACGAAGACAAACTCTAAGTAAAGAATGGGAAGGGATAGGACCAGTTACTTGTTGAAGACATGAGATTTGTTGGACCAGTTCCAGTTGCTGTGACAACTGTACGTCTGGTTAGGGAGGCTGAGATTCAACTCAGAAGACCGCGTCTTCACCTTATTCCCCTTGAGCTAAGGACACCCAGTCCTTGTCCAATCACTCTGGTAAGTCTTCAAGGTAGACTTCTGAACCTTCACAGACTTCATTCACCGGCAATCCACAATGACTCTTGGATGCTCAGAACGCGACGCCTAACCGGCTGGAGGATTCACAATCCTCAAGTGTAATAAGTCTTCAGTCACATGACATGTAAAGACTTGATGATGCCTAACACTCTTTGGCTCGGGTGTTTGGGCTTTGTCCTCGCAAGGATTTCTCTCTCTCAAAGGCTTCGAGGTGGGTTGCTCTCAAACGACAAAAGCCGTGCACTAACTCTGAGCAGCCACCAATTTATGGTGTAGGGGGTGGGATATTTATAGCCACTGGGCAACCCGACCTGATATGTCCGAAATGACCCTGGGTCACTAAGGAGCTAACACGTGTTCCAACGGTCAGATTTCAAACACACACGACAACTTTACTTGGGCTACAAGCAAAGCTGACTCATCCAGCTCTGGATAAGATTTGCTCTCATTGTCTTCGCTCGAAGACATAGGATTTGGGTTGAGCATCACTTCAGTCATTCTAACTTAGTTCACTTGGACCCCACTTAACAGTACGGTGGTTCCTATGACTCAACAAAGAAGAGAAAGGAAACAGCGAAACACACAGTCTTCGCGCTCCATAGTCTTCACTCAATGTCTTCTCATGTCATAGTCTTCAATATGAATATCTTCACATTTCACCATTGTCTTCAATGTCTTCATACATTTTTAGGGGTCATCTCCGGTAGGTAAACCGAATCAATGAGGGACACTACCTGCATTATCCTGCAATTCTCACAAATGCATTAGTCCCTCAACCAACTTTGTCGTCAATACTCCAAAACCAACTAGGGGTGGCACTAGATGCACTTACAATCTCCCCTTTTGGTGATTGATGACAAACCGGTTGAAGATTTCAACGGGATAAAGTATGTGAAATTGTAAAGGATAGGTATTGTCTTCATAAGTAGCAAGGGCTCCCCCTGAAGATGTGCATATAAGTAATTTGCTTTTGGAATGCAAATGCACATGGCAGGTTGTACTTGTGGAGATCCTCTTCAACTTATGAAGATAATTCATCATGCATGAAGTGATATAGCAGATAGAATGACATGCATAATGAAAAATGGACGTCTGCAGAATGATCTAAGTGCGGAAGTTATCATCGCACATGCGGAATTTATCATCGCATCTCAGTAAAGCAAATAAGTAGCAGACGACCATCGAGTTTAAGTGTTACAACTCAAAGAACCAAATGTTTCAAAAGCGAGAGTTGTAAACACGAGGCAAAATATAAAGCAACCGCCCATATGAACCCGCTTGAAGACTATCAAACTCATATGCTTCTCCCCTTTTTGTCAGTAAGGACCAAAAAGGTTTGAAGATATAGAGCATCTACTCGTCCTCATGAGTAGGTGAAGCAGCAGGGTTGTCATTGTTGTTTGGCAGTGCAGACGTACTTGGTGCAGTGTCGATGCGTGTAGAAGTAGGGGGCGGTGAAGTAGCATCATCTTCATCATCGATCACTCTGGCATTCACAGTTGTCGCGGAGGAAGAATAGTCAGAGTCTTCAAGGGATGGAGTTCGACGTAGGACAGCAGTCTGTGGAGGAGTGGAGTCAAACTTGAATCTTTCAGTGAAGCCATCGTCTTGAAGATCTGCTTCAGCACTAAGCAGCGTCAAACTCTTCCATGATCGCCGACAAGTTTCGTGTGCGACAACTGCATTCTTGGTGGCAAGATTTCGAATGCGATTGACGTCCACCAAGAGGCTTTGCATCTGTCTCTTGAGCCAATAGTGATGCTTATCTTGTTTCTGATGAAGTGCCACAAGAAGTTCTCGGTCATTGAGAATGCGAGAGCGCTTCTGAGGCCTTTGGGCAATGGTGCTTTCAGTAGCTTCAGTTTGCGCGATGAGGCGCATTTAGTGTTCCCAGCCATTGGATAGATACATGTTACTGCTTGGACGCCTTCAATGGGTTGAGTGAGGCTTTGGTGCTCGACATTTTGAAGACAAAGAGGCTTCTTGGCAGGCTCAGAGTATATGGCTTCAACTGACATATCAACCTCTGGTAGAAAGATCAGATGATTGCGAGCAGAGGGCTGATAGTTGACAGAGGAGTGTCGCTTGATGAGGCGCATGACCCATGGATCATAGAATTTCAGGCCAAAAAGGTCAGATCCAAACGTAGCAAGTTGTCGGATGAAGAATTCCTGGGAATTGAAGCTGATGCCATTGAGGATGTAAAAGACCAATGTCTTCATGGCCCCTTCAAGTTTGGCCGCTGACGAATGTCCTTTGATAGGCCATAGAGTTCGCCTGATGATGTGATATATTATGCGAGGTAGATACTCAAGGTCATCAACAAAGAACTCTGTTGGGTATTCAGCGTCTGATGGCAAAGGCTTCATCATGCTCAACATCTGGCTCATGTTGGGTTCTGGCTTATGGAAGATGCTCTCCAGTCCATTGCGGTGTAGTTGACAATCAGGTTCATATAGCTCTCCGGGAGTGGGTAGGCCTGTAAGCTCAATGAGGTCAAGAGCTTTGGCTTCATGATGAACATTTCCTGTCATCCACTCGAGAACCCATGTCTTGATATCTCTGTTGTAGCCGCGAATGTGAAGGGTAGCATAGAATTGAAGCAAGAGTTCCTCATTCCAATGTTCTTTGTGTGTCACAAAGCTGAGCAGACCGGCATCACGAAAATAGTCAAGTGCTTCTTCTAAGCATGGCAGTCCAGCAATGGCTTTAGTGTCGAGGCGCATATGAGGGAAAATGCGCCTTTGATCATACAGAACGCAGGAGTAATAGCTTCTCTGCTGATAGCTCCAGAACCGATCAGATGATATTCTTGGCTTTGTGTAGGGGTTCTTTGCGCTGTCAAAGAAAATGTTGTGGCTTTTGAAGCCATTTGCATTGAATGACCCAGTAGAGTTGGCAGTACCTGGGAACCTTGGCAGTCTTGGCTTTGGTTTCTGGACCTGAGGCCTATGCTCAACATGATAATCAAACTGAGGACCAGAGGCAGGAGGCGAAGGGACCAGAATGGGCCATCGGACAGTGGTTAGATGACCATGATTGTATGCTTGCTCAATTGTATAGGGCCTTGGTGGCGGAACAGGAGCAGTGGCAACAGCTGAGGCTTCAGGCTGCACAACAGGTGCTTCGGGAGCAGTTGCCTCATTGGCTTCTGGCACGCTGGTTGGTGCAAGCTCCCCATTAGCTTTAGCCATGACTACGTCATTGGCTTCATTTGCGTTGGTGGTGGCAGCTTCAAGATTTTCAACCTCCACTTGATGAGCTGGAGGGTCGGGCACTGGCACGTTCACATCAGGAACAACTTCTTCATTATTGGGGGGAGTAGGAACATGTACGTCTTCTTGATTGTCATCGGCTGATGCAGCCAGATTGTCTTCAGCAGCTTGGGCTTCAGACACGGAGACGTTCACAGTTGGAGTGGCTTCAGGAAACACTTGACGTGCAACAGGTTGGTGATGCACTTCTCCTTCTGGAACGCTCGAAAGAGGGACTTGAGGCCTTTGTCCTTTGTGAAGCCTGCGGAATGCTGGCAACGCCTTTGGAGATGGAGTTGGCTGGGCCTTGAAGTCTTCTTGTTCTTCTTGCACAGGTGGTGTAACTTGTGGTTGTTGTTGGGGAGTGCTTGGGAAGTCTTGTTGTTGTGGGTGATCAGCCCATTATGCATCCTGAGCAATTGGCGTTAGAGGACGACCAATGCTGATGAGTTTGCTATTCGTAAGAATAGGCGATGATACCAGGTTGTGTTCGATCTGAGGAAGAACTTCATCATCTTCAACATTGTCATGGTGACCAATGTCTTCAGCAGCGGTGGGTTTGACTGCTGGAATGTCTTAAGCTTCATGAGCCTCTATGGAAGCAGGCTCATGAACTATCATCCGTCGTTCTTGGTGTTCAGATGCAGGGCGAACCACTGAGATAGGTTCAACAACTAAGGGCTCTGTGGGAGCAGCCCGATTCTTCTTGGTTTTGCGCTTCTTCTTGGAGGGAGCAGCATCAGAGGCTTCAGTATTCTTCCTTTTTCTGGCTTTAGCCTCAGCAGCCCTCGTCTTCTTCTGTTCAGAAGTGGTTGACATGACCTTTGGCTTCGAGCCGGTCATGCTGCTTGGGAAGATAATGCGAGGTGCTTCCTACCCTGAAGGTGCAGATTGAGCAGTTGATAGCTTCTTCTTCGTTGCAGCCATTCTGGGGTCAATGCCAGGACGGCCAAGAGATTTGCGCTTCTCAGCCTCATTGTAGGATAGCACACATTTGTCAGCCAAATTCTTCATACGCTCACGAGAGCCTTGAGCTTCTTCACGCTTCTTGAGAAAGGCTTCTTTAAGATCGTGCAGCATGACCTTGAAGTTTCTGACATCTTGCACACTGAGCTTTGCCACATGCTTCTTGAACTGAGCTTTCTCATAATCAATCTTGTTCTTTAGCTCAACGATGCGCTGAGCGAGAGCTAGCTCAGAAGCAATGGCGCCATTGAAGGAGACGCTGAGGCCAATGGGAAGGTGCAAATCTTCAAAGCTGAGATTTGGGGTGTCAAACCACTCATCAATGAAGTTATGGATGATTGCCACATCGAAGAGAGGCAAATTATTGAAGATCTCTACTTCTTCTTTGCTCTTGATCAGTTGCTCAAGGGCATCATCTGCAAGAACTTCATCGCTGGACAGATCAGTGGGTTCTTCTCGCAGAATGGCAGCAGGAGTCAAGGTTTGATCAGTATGCTTGACGATTTGCTTTTTCTTCTCCGTCCTCTTGGAGATACGTGATAGATCTTCAGACTGCACACTGTCTTCAGGAGGTGCAGTGGCTAGTGGCTTCGCCTTAGCCTTCTTTAGCTTTTGGAGGTGCAGCTGATCTTGAAGCCTTAGCCTTCTTTAGCTTCTGCGGCTTTGGAGGAGGAGTTGGGGCTTCATCGGTGTCAACATCATTATCATAGTGATCTACTTTGGCACCTTGGACCAAGATGTAAGTAATGAGGCCAAGGTTGGAGAAAGGGGCCGATGACATTAGGATCAGCATCACGTGAGCCGTCAGCACGGGGAGCAGAGGGACCAGGGTTGAAGTCTAATCCCAATGACTTCTTGTTTTCCTTGGCCGATGCCTTTGCGTGCTGGAAGTTGTGCTTGAAGAGAGTATCGTCACGACACCAGAGCAATGATGATGGGTCGGCATTTTCAGGCTGAGGTCCACGGACCATACAGGGATAGAAACCCTATGCAATAGCTTCAGCTCTGTTCTTGGGTTGAAGGCCTCGATAGAGAATATCACCCCAAGGACTCTTGATAGCATTCTTCTCTGCATATTCCTGGGTCACGAACTTGTACTTGAACCATTCTTCAGCCCAATAGCGTTGAATCCATTGCATTCGTGTCTTGCGCTGATGATAATTCTCTTCAGGATCTGTCTTGTAGAGCTCTGCTAGGTCATCAGGCAGATCTTTTGATGTTCCCCCACGACGTTGTCTGCCACCCTTCCTTACAGATTTCTCTGCAGCCATGAACTTCAAACTGAATGGCTTCAATACGTTCAAAGGCTTCAAAGACTTTTGCTTGCTGGTCAAACAGGAACTGGCTTTGGGAGAGTTAATGTGATGCTGTAAGAATTCTGCAAACGAAGGCAGACTATGAGAACCAAGGGATTGTCCCACGGACATGTACCTGTGACAGCATTAGAGATGCGAGGGAAGGGGAAGAGGTCATATGCATTTTTAGAAGATTTTGAAGATAAATCAGTTTGAAGACATTGACCTCATGATGCGAAGACATTCACTTATATGTTGAGAGTTGGTTCCAGATTTGTACGAATCCGTGAATAAGTACAAGTGAGGAATCAAACTAGATATGAAGTTTAAGTGAATAGACTAGGCGAGAGGAGATGCGCATGAATAGATCTAACATTGTGTGGCGAAACCACTTTTGGTAGATAGGATGAATCTTTGAAGATCAAAAAGGCAGTAAAAATAGAGTTATATTTACCACACGAAGAACTGCTAGATGGGATGAACAGGAGACCGGGCAGTTCAATCCACCGTGCCCTAACTTGGCGACGGAGGACACCTACGGCGATGGCGGAGAGGACGATGTCCGCGGCCGGCGTGAGGACGGCGTCGGAGAAGTCGCGGCAGCTAAGCGCTTCGTCGCCGGCGTCGTCGAGAGCTAGCGGTGGCGCTAGGGTTTTGACGAGGCGGAGAGGTGAAAGAAGGTTTTCTTTACCGCAGGGGACATGTATTTATAAGGAAGTGTGCGGCACAGCGCAATTCTGCAGAGTGCCTGGCGGTTCACATCGAGGGCACGTGGCAAGCATGCAACATACTCGAGTTGTCCCATCGTTCCCACGCCCGCCGGGCATGTCGGATGGTTGTTCCGGCTTCTCCGGATATAGAAAATAAAAATGAGTCATTTAACACAGACTTAATGTTTGTCTCTATGTCTTCTGCTGACTAGGACGCAGAGAAGACATTCGACAGTTTCAATAGAATGCATATGATTTGGACAGATAGAGTTTGAGATAGGAAGCATAGAGAGATTAGGGTCCGATCACATTCACTTAGTTCAAAAGATTCAAATAAGAAGACATAGCTATAAGTGAATGATGTAGAGGACAGAACACTAATATACTACCATGTGGTAGTATATAATCTATTTTATTATTTTTAGTATGTTTATATACAATATCTAAGATACTCCAAAGTGAATTATATGGAAAAATTGCAAGTGACCCCATAGTTTTATTGTATTTGTGAAATACGTACATATTTGTACGCAAAATGGAGTATGCACAAAATATGGTACATACTACCAAAAGAGTACTATGTATACTATCTAAATATTCTTATATACTACATACTACACGTACATACTCTTGATGTGATAGATACTACCTAGAATGTACGAAACAAAAGTGGGTGTAACTACACCCGTAGTAGGAAAGATTTGTCCTATATATATATATATATATATATATATATATATATATATATATATATATATATAAATAAGAAATCAAATCATCATAGTGAAGAAAATTATGAAGATAAACTGAAACTGAAGACAAACCAAATGCGAAGTCATTGTAAAAATAACGCCATGAGTGAAACACTTCAAACAGAGAAATTTGGTGGTGGCGTTACCCACCGTATAGGAAGTATTAGACCCAGACACGGCGCACAATTATCGTGGCGCTCTGAAGTCAAATTCCATGTTAATGTATTCACACTCAGAGTGTAAGTCTTCATTGATTGAAGATATACATTACTTCGTGTGTTGCACATCTAAGTCATCAACATGCATAAGTGTTAGGATGTGTGCCTGATCACAGAACATTTGAGGATTCCAAGATATTTAGCTCACACCATAACTTGCAAAACATTTTCTCATCCAAGGGCTTTGTGAATATATCTGTCAGTTGCTCTTCAGTGTTGACGTGAATGATGTCAATATATTTCTTCATGACATGATCTCTGAGAAAGTGATGGCGAATTTCAATGTGCTTTGTCTTCGAATGCTGGACTGGATTGTTGGCTATCTTGATGGCACTTTCGTTGTCGCAGAAGAGAGGTACTTGTTTCAGATTGATGCCATAGTCCTTGAGAGTTTGCTTCATCCATAGAAGCTGAGCACAACAGATCCAAAGACAATGTATTCAGATTCAGCATTGAGAATGATACAAAGTTACGCTTCTTTGAAGACCAATGACAAGTGATCGACCTAGAAAGTGACATGTGCCTGATGTAGACTTGCGATCCACCTTGTCACCAGCATAATCAGCATCCGAGAATCCAACCAAATCAAATTTTGAGCCCTTTGGATACCATAATCCGAGTGTTGGGGTGTAAGCCAAATATCGAAGAATTCGCTTCACAGCTAAGTGATGCGATTCCTTTGGTGCCGCTTGGAATCGAGCACACATGCAAACACTAAGCATAATATCTGGCCTAGATGCACATAGATAAAGTAAGGAACCAATCATGGAGCGGTATACCTTTTGATCGAACTCTTTACCATTGTCGTCGGGACCAAGATGGTGTTTGGCTGGCATTGGCGTCGTGTAACCTTTGCAATCTTCCATTCCAAACTTCTTCAAACAATCTTTGAGGTATATTTCTTGAGATATAAAGATGCCATTCCTTTGCTGACGAATTTGAAGACCAAGGAAGAATTTCAGCTCACCCATCATGGACATCTGATATTGCTCTTGCATCATGTATCCAAACTCATCACTATACTTCTGGTTGGTGCCGCCGAAGATAATGTCATCCACATATATTTGGCACACAAACAGTTCACCATCATATGTCTTCGTGAAGAGTGTAGGATCGAGGGATCCAGGTTTGAAGACTTTGCTCTTCAAGAAGTCTTTGATCGTATCATACCGAGCGCGGGGTGCTTGTTTGAGGCCATAGAGTGCTTTGTTTAGCTTGTACACCATATCAGGATGTTTTGGATCTTCAAAGCCAGGTGGTTGAGCAACATATACTTCTTCTTCAATCTTGCCGTTGAGAAATGCACTCTTCACATCCATTTGATATAGCAAGATGTTGTGGTTGTTCGCATAGGCTAGCAGTATGCGAATAGCTTCAAGCCTAGCAACAGGAGCAAATATTTCATCGAAGTCAATTCCTTCAACTTGAGTATATCCTTGAGCCACAAGACGTGCATTGTTTCTGACGACTTGACCATGCTCATCTTGCTTGTTTCGATATATCCATTTTGTACCAATAATGTTATGCTTGCGAGGGTCAGGTCGCTTGACAAGTTCCCAAACATTGTTCGGCTTGAACTGTTGAAGTTCTTCTTGCATAGCTTGAATCCATTCAGGTTCCATAAAGGCTTCAGCAACTTTCTTGGGTTCTGATATTGACACGAATGAAAAATGCCCACAGAAATTTGCTAACTGTGTTGCTCTTGAGCGAGTGAGTGGACCAGGTGCATTGATGCTGTCAATTATCTTCTCAATTTGTACTTCATTTGAAACACGATGATGAACTGGACGAAGACTTTGCTCTTGCGGATCATTGTCATCATTGGAAGGATTGTCTTCGGTCTAAGCATTGTCTTCAGGTTGGTTAGGTGCAGAAATGATAAGTTCCTCTTCAGGCTGTGCTTCAGAAGGCATGATTTCACCAGTTCCCATCAGCTTGATAGATTCGCTGGGCGGAGCTTCATCTAGTGTACTTGGCAGGAGTTCTCTTTGTGAACCATTTGTTTCATTAAATCGCACGTCCACAGTTTCGACGATTTTGTAGAGATAGAGGTTGATGACTCTGTAGGAGTGCGAGTCCTTTCCATAGCCAAGCATGAAGCCTTCGTGAGCTTTAGGTGCAAATTTTGACTTGTGATGGGGATCCTTGATCCAGCACCTAGCTCCAAATACTCTGAAGTAACTGACATTTGGCTTCTTGCCAGTAAGGAGCTCATAGGATGTTTTGTTCAGAAGCTTATGGATGTAGACACGATTGATGATGTGACATGCTGTATCAATAGCTTCAGGCTAGAACTTTCTTGGTGTCTTGTATTCATCGAGCATTGTTACTTCTGATATGCTTGATCTTCATGCCATAATTGTTCATTGCTCGATTGGCGAAGCGTCTGAAGACATCTTGCACTTCAGTCTTGTAGAGAATTATGTGCACCCATGTGTATCTTGAGTAGTCATCAACAATGATGAAGGTATAGAGAAAAGCAGTTGTTGTGAGGGTGGAGTAGTGAGTAGGTCCAAATAAGTCCATGTGTAACAGCTCGAAGGGTTGAGATGTTGTCATGATTTTCTTTGAGGGGTGCTTTGCCCTAGTCATCTTTCCAGCTTCGCAGGCACCACACAAATGATCCTTCTTGAACTTGACACCCTCGATGCCTACGACATGCTTCTTCTTGACGAGTGAGTGTAAGTTCCTCATGCCAGCATGCCCTAGCCTCCGATGCCAGAGACAACATTCTAAAGCATTTGCGAGAAGACATACGGCAAGTTGTGGACCTGCTGAGAAATCTACCATGTATAGATCATCTTTTCGATATCCTTCAAAGACTAGAGACTTGTCAGATTCCATTAGTACAAGGCAATGATATTTTCCGAATAGAACAATCATGTTCAAGTCACAAAGCATTGAGACAGACATTAAGTTGAAACCAAGGGATTCAGCAAGCATCACTTTGTACATGTGTTGATCCTTTGAGATTGCAACTCTACCTAGACCCAATACCTTGCTTTTACCAGTGTCAGCAAATGTGATGTGACTCTTGTCGGATGGACGTAAGGTTGAGTCCATGAGAAGACTTCGATCACCGGTCATATGATTTGTGCATCTGCTATCCACAATCCATTCTGAAGCTTTTGGTGACAAACCCTACAGTGCAGTTAGAAGGATAGGCTTCACAAGGAGTGTTGTGAAGCATAAGCATTTGACACACACAAGGATTGTCACAGCTTAGATCAAGGTTAGGACTCATAGTATGACTGGTAAGCGATTCAGATGTGAAATATATAATAAAACATTTTATCATGTGTCCTTAATGTGTTTTAGGTCCCCGGCAATAGCATCGGACACCTTTAATTGCAGGTTGGAGACCTTTCTCTGCAAAAGAAAGTTAATTCTTCTTCACCACCCACATCTTCAGGGGTGGCTTAGAAGCAATGAGTCTAAGTGCAGCATCTGAGAATTTTGGCTTTGAAGCCCTAGCAAATAGCCTTGCAGGATGTAAGTGCATCTAGTGCCACCCCTAGTTGGTTTTGGAGTATTGACGACAAAGTTGGTTGAGGGACTAATGCGTTTGTGAGAATTGCAGGATAACGCAGGTAGTGTCCCTCATTGACTCGGTTTACCTACCGGAGATGACCCCTAAAAATGTATGAAGACATTGAAGACAATGGTGGTATGAGAAGATATTCATATTGAAGACTATGACATGAGAAGACATTACGTGAAGACTATGAAGCGCGAAGACTGTGTGGTTTCGTTGTTTCCTTTTCTTCTTTGTTGAGTCATAGGAACCACCGTACTGTTAAGTGGGGTCCAAGTGAACTAAGTCAGAGTGACTGAAGTGATGCTCAACCCAAATTCTATGTCTTCGAGCGAAGACAATGAGAGCAAATCTTATCCAGAGATGGATGAGTCAGCTTTGCTTGTAGCCCAAGTAAAGTTGCCGCGTGTGTTTGAAATCTGACCGTTGGAACACAGTTCCTTAGTTACCCAGGGTCATTTCGGACAAATCAGGTCGGGTTGCCTTGTGGCTATAAATAGCCCACCCCTACACCATAAATTGGTGGCTGCTCAGAGTTTGTGCACGGCTTTTGTCGTTTGAGAGCAACCCACCTCGAAGCATTTGAGAGAGAGACATCCTTGCGAGGACAAAGCCCAAACACCGAGAGCCAAAGAGTGTTAGTCATCACTGAAGTCTTTCTATCTGTGTGACCTGAAGACTTATTACACTTGAGGACTGTGAATCCTCCAGTCGGTTAGGCGTCGCATTCTGAGCATCCAAGAGTCATTGTGGATTGCCGGTGAACGAAGTCTCTGAAGGTTTGGAAGTCTACCTTGAAGACTTACCAGAGTGATTGGGCGAGGACTGGGTGTCCTTAGATCAAGAGGAATAAGGTGAAGACACGGTCTTCTGAGTTAAATCTCAGCCTCCCTAACCAGACGTATAGTTGTCACAAAGAATCGAACTGGTCCAACAAATCCTATGTCTTCAACAAGTTTAATGGTTCTATCCCTTTCCATCCTTTACTTAAGTTTGTCTTCGTGAAGTCATTCTCTATCTGTGTATCTGTTTGACTTCATTGCTTGACTACAACTGTTGATTGGCTTCATACTATCTTCCATCCTGATCCTTACTACTTAGCTGCTATTAGTCATGTACTTTCACATCATTGCATACTTGACTATGGCTTGCTTATGGTAGTTTATCTTCCGCTGCATTTCAACTAGGTCATTTCTGTTGTTGTCTTTGAAACTTCCAAGTTTTGAAGACTTTCATAAAAATCGCCTATTCACCCCCCCTCTAGTCGATACTAGCACTTTCAATTGGTATCAGAGCAAGGTACTCCCTTGTTTTGTGTGATTCGGTTTAACCACCTGGAGTTTCAGCTATGTCGATTGCAGGGATAATCAAAGTCTCCGCTGCTTGCCCCGTTTTCGATGGAACTGAATATCCCTACTGGAAGAATAATATGCGTATGCATCTTGAAGCCATTGATGTCGATCTCTGGTATGTAGTCAAGAACAGCGTTCCCAAAACTGGTGAAGGTGTCACCCCTGCTGATGTCAAGAAGTTCATTCAACTAGACTCTACTGCCAAGAACATTATCTGTGGTCATCTGACCAAAGGACAGTATGGTCGTGTGAGTGCTCTGGAAACGTCAAAGCTAGTTTGGGACTGGCTATCCAAGGTCAAAGAAGGCGTATCAACCCAGAGAGATCAAAGAATCAGTGTTCTTCGCAACCTCTTCAATCGCTTCAAGAGAAACGACAATGAAAATGTCCAGCTCACGTTCGATCGCCTCACTGATATCACAAATGAACTTCAAGCTCTTGGCGCGACTGAGATTACCAAGCATGAAATCGTCAAGACACTAGTGAGATCACTCGACAGCTCCTTTGACACCCTTGCCCTCATGATACAAGAACGTCCTGACTTCAAGTCACTTGATCCGTCTGATATACTTGAGAGGCTCAACACACATGAGTTCCAGCTTTCTGAGAAAAGAGATATCTATGGCCCAAACTATGGCCGAACTCGCACTTTGAAGGCAAAAGTTGTTTCCTCATCTGAAGAAGAATCTGACTGTAGTTATGAAGATCCTGAAGACATTGGAAAAGAGCTTGCTATGCTTGTGAAGAAGTTTCAGAAATTCACCAAGAAGAAAGGCTTCAGAAAGTCTTCACGATCTAGCTCAAGGAATGATGAAGCTTCCACCCATGACCACAAGAAGAGAACCTGCCACAAGTGCAAGAAACCTGGTCACTACATATATGAGTGTCCACAGTGGGATAATGAGAAGAAGAAGAAGAAGAGCAAGGAATATGATTCTGATGACAAGAAGAAGAAGAAATCCTCTAAGTCTTCTTCTAAGTCTTCTTCCAAGTCTTCAACATACAAGAAGAGCTCATCTGGCAAGGCTCGTGCTTTATTTGGCAAGGAAATAGATTCAGAGGAGGAGTCTGCTTCTGAGGAGGCGGAGGTGGAGTCTAGAGAGGAGTCTGACCCTGGCGTAGCAAGTCTGGCTCTAGCCACAGCCTATGTTGCCAAGTCCATCTTCAACACTGAAGATAATGACTTCCACACCAACGCTGAAGCTGATGTCGAAGACGATCCTACTCCCACCTACTGCTTCATGGCACGTGGTGCCAAGGTAAAATCACGCGATGCTTACTTTCAAACATCAAGTGAAGATGACTCTGATTGTGAATCCAAACCAAGCTACAAAACACTTGCTAAAATTGCAACTAAACAACAAAAGGCTATGGAACATACTCAAAAACTGTTAGACAAAAGCGATGACCTGTTGGACACAGAAATGACACGTTCACAGTCCTTAGTTGAAGACATAAAAAATCTTCATGCTAAGTACCAAGAACTTGAAGGTCGTCATGAAACGCTCTCAACTACTTATGAAAGGCTCTCCTATGATTATCTTCAAAGGAAACAAGAGCTTGAGAAATTGAGAGCGGCTCATGAAGATCTTCAAAAAGTGAATGAGTCACTTGCTCAACAGATCGATCCCTTCAGATGGATTTGAACCACCATGTCTAAAATGCATTGAGCGTGATAACGCTACATTCTTTGAATGTTCCACTGCCGCCATTGTTTCATTGTCTTCACCTACTGATGTGGTTACTAACCCCTCTGCGGAGGATACCACTTGCTATTCTTGATGAAAATGCTATGTTGAGGACATTGCTTGAAACAGGGATGTACAAAAGTTTGAAGGGACATCAGACACTCTGCGATGTCCTCAAAAAGCATATTCTGAACCGAAACCCTAGGAAAGAGGGTGTTGGGTTCGAGAGGAAAATGAATGTTGATGGATCATACTGGAAGCCTGAGCATTACCCCAAAACCACATGGTTTGCTGCAAAGGAACCTTCAGTAGATCCATCCACTTTATCTGGCTTTACCTGTGCTAATCCTATTATCATTGATGAATCCTTTGATGCAAACTATAAGCTGTTCAAGAATCAAAATGGTGAAGTGTTTGCCAGGTACATTGGTACTAACTGCAGGAATGGACCACCTATGAAGAAGATCTGGGTACCTAAGCAGTACATTGAGAATCTTCCTGTGAATGTCGTCATGACACCACCAAGGAAGAAGACAAACCCTGCACCTATAGCTTCATATGGTCCAAAGGTTTCATACTGATCTACAGACTCACCGAGTCACCCTAACGCCAATGTTTTGCGGGAAATCATGCTCGACTTATGAATATGGCGTGTATCTTCAAACCGCTATGTTCATAGGACTAAGAACTTTTCGCTTATTCATATGAGTATCATTCATCTCCTGCAAGGCTATTTGCTAGGGCTCCAAGGCCAAAATTCTCAGATGCTGCACTTAGACTCATTGCTTCTAAGCCACCCTCGAAGATGTGGGTGGCAAAGAAGAACTAACTCTCTTTTGCGTAAAACGGTCTCCACCAAAGAATCAATGGCGTCGATACTATTGCTGGGGACCTAAAACACATTTAGGACGCATGATAAAATGTCATTCTATATACTTCACATCTGAATCGCTTATCAGTCATACTATATGTCCTAACTTTGATATATGCTTGTTGAATCCCTATATGTGTCAAATGCTTATGCTTCACAACACTCTTGTGAAGCCTATCCTCCTAACTGCACTGTAGGTTACATCACCAAAAGCTTCAGAATGGATTATGGACAGTGGATGCACTAATCATATGACTGGTGATCGAAGTCTTCTCATGGACTCAACCTTACGTCCATTCGACAAGAGTCACATCACATTTCTCGACTTTGGTAAAAGCAAGGTATTGGGTCTAGGTAGAGTTGCAATCTCAAAGGATCAACACATGGATAAAGTGATGCTTGTTGAATCCCTTGGTTTCAACTTAATGTCTGTCTCAATGCTTTGTGACTTGAACATGATTGTGCTATTTGGAAAATATCGCTGCCTTGTACTAATGGAATCTGACAAATCTCTAGTCTTTGAAGGGTATCGAAAAGATGATCTATACATGGTAGATTTCTCTAGCAGGTCCACACTTGCCGATGTCTTCTCACAAAAGCTTTGAATCTTTGGCTCGCATCGAAGGTGGGGCATGCCGCATGAGGAACTTACACTCACTTGTCAAGAAGAAGCATGTCATTGGCATCGAGGATGTCAAGTTCAAGAAGGATCATCTGTGTGGTGCCTATGAAGCTGGAAAGATGACAAGGGCAAAGCACCCCTCGAAGACAATCATGACAACATCTCAACCCTTCGAGCTGCTACACATGGACTTATTTGGACCTACTCACTCCTCCACCCTCACAACAACTGCCTGTCTCTATGGCTTCGTCATTGTTGATGACTACTCAAGATACACATGGGTTCATATAATTCTTTACAAGACTAAAGTGCAAGATGTCTTCAGACGCTTCGCCAATCGAGCAGTGACCAATTATGGCGTGAAGATCAAGCATATCAGAAGTGACAATGGCACTGAATTCAAGAACACAGGGCTTGATCTCTATCTGGATACAATGGGAATCACTCATGAGTTCTCTGCTCCATGCACACCTCAGCAAAATGGCATCGTTGAGCGCAAAAACAGAACCCTCATTGAGATGGCTCGAACAATGCTAGATGAATACAAGACACCAAGAAAGTTCTGGCCTGAAGCTATTGATACTGACTGTCACATCATCAACCGTGTGTACATCCATAAGCTTCGAACAAAACATCCTATGAGCTCCTTATCGCAAGAAGCCAAACGCCGCCATTACAGAGTATTTGGAGCTAGATGTTGGATCAAGGATCCCCATCACAAGTCAAAATTTGCACCTAAGGCTCACGAAGGCTTCATGCTTGGCTATGGAAAGGACTCACACTCCTACAGAGTCTTTAACCTGTATCTCTACAAAATCGTCGAAACTGTTGATGTGAGATCTGATGAAACAAATGGTTCACAGAGAGAGATTCTGCTACACTAGACGAAGCTCCGCCCAGCGAATCTATCAAACTGATGGGAACTGGTGAAATCATGCCCTCTGAAGGATAGCCTGAAGAGGAACTTATCATCTCAGCTCCAAATCAACCTGAAGACAATGCTCAGACCGAAGAAAATCCTCCCAATAATGATAATGATCAGCGAGAGCAAAGTCTTCGTCCTATTCATCCTCGTGTTGCAAATGAAGTTCAAATAGAGAAGATAATTGACATCATCAATGCACCTGGTCCACTCACTCGGTCAAGAGCAACACAGCTAGCAAACTTTTGTGGGCACTTTTCATTTGTGTCAATATCAGAACCCAAGAAAGTTGCTGAAGCTTTTATGGAACCTGAATGGATTCTAGCCATGCAAGAAGAACTTCAACAGTTCAAGCTGAATAATGTTTGGGAACTTGTCAAGCGACCTGACCCTCGCAAGCATAACATTATTGGAACAAAATGGATATATCGAAACAAGCAAGATGAGCATGGTCAAGTCGTCGTAAACAAAGCACGCCTTGTGGCTCAAGGATATACTCAAGTTGAAGAATTGACTTGATGAAACATTTGCTCCTCGTTGCTAGGCTTGAAGCTATTCGCATACTGCTAGCCTACGCTAATCATCACAACATCTTGCTATATCAAATGGATGTGAAGAGTGCATTTATAAATGGCAAGATTGAAGAAGAAGTATATGTCGCTCAACCACCTGGCTTTGAAGATCCAAAACATCTTGATATGGTGTACAAGCTAAACAAAGCACTGTATGGCCTCAAACAAGCTCCTCGTGCATGGTATGATACGATCAAAGACTTTCTGAAGAGCAAAGGCTTCAAACCAGGATCCCTCGATCCCACACTCTTCACGAAGACATATGATGGTGAACTGTTTGTGTGCCAAATATATGTGGATGACATAATCTTCGGATGCACCAACCAAGTATAGTGATGAGTTTGGGTACATGATGCAAGAGCAATATCGATGTCCATGATGGGTGAGCTGAAGTTCTTCCTTGGTCTTCAAATTCACAAGAAAGAAATGGCATCTTCATGTCTCAAGAAAAATACCTCAAAGATTGTCTCAAGAAGTTTGGAATGGAAGGCGCAAAGGCTACACTACGCCAATGCCACCAAACACCATCTTGGTCCCGGACGACAATGGTAAAGAGTTCGATCAAAAGGTATACCGCCCATGATTGGTTCTTTACTTTATCTATGTGCATCTAGGCCGGATATTATGCTTAGTGTTTGCATGTGTGCTCGATTCCAAGCGGCACTAAAGGAATCGCATCACTTAGCGTGAAGTTTAATTCTTCGATATTTGGCTTACACCCCAACACTCGGATTATGGTATCCCAAGGGCTCAAAATTTGATTTGGTTGGATTCTCGGATGCTGATTATCTTTGGTGACAAAGTGGATCGCAAGTCTACATCGGGCACATGTCATTTTCTTGGTCGATCACTTGTCCGTTGGTCTTCAAAGAAGCGTAATTGTGTATCACTCTCAACCGCTGAATCTGAATACATTGCTGCTTTGGATCTGTTGTGCTCGGCTTCTATGGATGAAGCAAACTCTCAAGGACTATGGCATCAACTGAAACAAGTACCTCTCTTCTGCGACAACAAGAGCGCCATCAAGATAGCCAACAATCCGATCCAAAGACTCAAGACAAAGCACATTGAAATTCGTCATCACTTTCTCAGAGATCATGTCATGAAGAAAGATATGGATATCATTCATGTCAACACGGAAGAGCAACTTGCAGATATCTTCACAAAGCCCTTGGATGAGAAAAGGTTTTGCAAGTTACGGTGTGAGCTAAATATCTTGGAATCCTCTAATGTCCTGTGATCAGGCACACATCCTAACACTTATGCAAGTTAATGACTTAGATGTGCAACACACAAAGTAATGTATATCTTCAATCAATGAAGATTTACACTCTGAGTGTGAATACATTAACATGGAATTTGACTTCGATATAACGATAATTGTGCGCCATGTCTGGGTCTAATACATCCTATGCGGTGGGTAACGCCACCACCAAATTTCTCTGTTTGAAGTGTTTCACTCATGGCGTTATATTGCAATAACTTCGCATTTGGTTTGTCTTCAGTTTCAATTTATCTTCATGATTTTCTGCACTATGATGATTTGATTGCTTTTCATATATATATATATATATATATATATATATATATATATATATATATATATATATATATACTAGTGTTCTGTCCTCTACAACATTCACTTATAGCTATCTCTTCAAGTTGGATCTTTTGAACTAAGTGAATGTGACCGACCCTAACCTCTCTATGCTTTCTATCTCAAACTCTATCTGTCCAAATCATATGCATTCTATTGAGACTGCTAAATGTCTTATCTGGCCCTAGTCGCCAGAAGGCAAAGAGACAAACAATTAAATCTGTTTTAAATGACTTATCTTTATTGTTGAAATCCGAGAAGCCGGAACAACTCTCCGACATGCCCGGAGGCGTGGGAACGTGGGACAACTCGAGTATGTTGCATGCTTGCCACGCGCCCTCTCGATGTGAACCGCCAGGCACCAGCAGAATTATGCTGTGTCGCCACCTACTTATAAATACTTGTCCCCTGCGGTAAAGAAATCCTTCTTCCACCTCTCCACCTCCGTCAAAACCCTAGCGCCACCGCTAGCTTTCGACGATGCCGGCGACGAAGCGCTTAGCTGCCGCGACTTCTCCGACGCCGTCCTCACGCCGGCCGTAGATATCGTCCTCTCCGCCATCGCCGTAGGTGTCCTCCGTCGCCAAGTTAGGGCACGGTGGGCTGAACTGCTCGATCTCCTATTCATCCCATCTAGCAGTTCGTCGTGCGGTAATTATAACTCTATTTTTATCACCTTTTTGATCTTCAAGATTCATCTTGTTTAACCGAAAGTGGTTTCTGCCTACTCAATGTTAGATCTATTCTGTCTGCATCTCATACTGCCTAGTCAATTCACTTAGATTTCCTGTCTAGTTTGATTCCTCACTTGTACTTATTCACGGATTGGTACAAATCTGGAACCAACTCACCTATATAAGTGAATGTCTTCGCATCATGAGGTCCATTTCTTCAAACTAATTTATATTCAAAATCTTCTGAGAATGCATATGACCTATTCCCCTTCCCTCGCATCTCTAATGATGTCACAGGTACATGTCCGTGGGAGAATTCCTTGGTTCTCATAGTCTGCATTCATTTGCAGAACACTTACAGCATCATATCAATTCTCCTGAAGCGGTTCTCGACCAAGAAGCGTAAGTCTCAAGCCTTTGAACGTATTGAAGCCATTCAGTTTGAAGTTCATGGCTGCGAAAAATCAGCAAGGAAGGGTGGCGATAAAGGTGCGAGAAGGAACATCCAAAGATCGCTCGATGACCTAGCGTAACTCTACAAGACAGACCCCGAAGAGAATTATCATCAGCGAAAGACACGAATCCAATGGATCCGACGCTATTGGGCTGAAGAATGGTTCAAGTACAAGTTTGTGACCAAGGAATATGCAGAGAAGAATGCTATCGAGAGACCTTGGGGTGATATTCTCTATCGAGGACTTCAACCCAAGAACAGAGCCGAAGCTATTGCGCAAGGCTTCTATCCTTGCATGGTCCATGGACCTCAGCCTGAAAACGCCGATCCCACTTCATTACTCTGGTGTCGTGACGATGCTCTCTTCAAGCGCAACCTTCAATTCGCCCAGGCTTTGGCCAAGAAAAACAAGAAGTCTTTGGGATTGGACTTCAACCCTGGTCCCTCTGCTCCTCGTACTGACGGCTCCCGTGATGCAGAACCCAATGTCATTGGCCCCTTCTCCAACCTTGATGGCCTCGTCACCTACATCTTGGTCCAGGGTGCCAGAATAGACCATTCTGATAATGATGCTGACTCTGATGAAGCTCAAGCTCCTCCTTCGAAGCCGCAGAAGCAAAAGAAGCCAAAGGCTTCTAGATCAGCTGCACCTCCAAAAACTTCTCGTGCGAAGACACTGGCCACTGCACCTCCTGAAGCCAGTGTGCAGTCTGAAGATCAATCCCGTGTCTCCAAGAAGAAGGAGAAGAAAAAGCAACTTGTCAGGCATACTGATCAAGCCTTGACTCCTGCCGCCATTCTGCGTGAAGAACCCATTGATCTGTCCAGTGATGAAGATCTTGCTGATGATGCCCTTGAGCAACTGATAAAGAGCAAGGAAGAAGCAGAAATCTTCAACAACTTGCCTCTCTTTGATGTGGCAATCATCCACAACTTCATTGATGAGTGGTTCGACACCCCCAATCTCAGCTTTGAAGATTTGCAGCTTCCCATTGGCCTCAGTGTCGCCTTCAATGGCGCCATTGCTTCTCAGCTAGCTCTCGCTCAGCGCATAGTTGAGCTGAAGAACAAGATTGATTATGAAAAGGCTCAATTCAAGAAGCATGTGGCCAAGCTAAGTGTTCAAGACGTCAAAAATTTCAAGGTCATGCTGCATGAGCTTAAAGAAGCTTTTCTTAAGAAGCATGAAGAAGCTCAGGGCTCTCGTGAACGCATGAAGAGTTTGGCTGATAAGTGTGTGCTTGCCTACAATGAGGCTGAGAAGCGCAAGTCCTCGGGCCGTCTGGCATTGACCCTGTGACGGTACGCAAAGAAAAAGAAGAAGCTTCCTGCTGACCAGCCTGCACCTTCAAGCCAAGAAGCCCCTCACATTATCTTCCCAAGCAACATGACTGGCTCGAAGCCAAAGGTCACCACAACCTCTTTAGAACAGAAGAAGACGAGGGCTACCGAGGCTGAAGCCAGAAAGAGGAAGAATACTGAAGCCTCTGATGCCGCTCCCTCCAAGAAGAAGCGCAAGACCAAGAAGACTAGGGCTGCTCCCACAGAGCCCTTAGTTGTTGAACCCATTTCAGTGGTTCGCCCTGCGTTAGAACATCAAGAAAGAAGGATGATAGTCCATGAGCCTGCTTCCACAGAGGCTCATGAAGTCAAGATATTCCAAAGAATGAACCTACCGCTCATCAAGACATTGGTCATGATGACAATGTTGAAGATGATGAAGTTCTTCCACGATCGAACATGACGTAGATCATCGCTGTTCTTCTTAACAGCGAACTCATCAACATTGGTCGCCCCTCGACGCCAATTGCTCAGATGCATCGTGGGCTGATCACCCACAGCAACAAGACTCCCCTAGTACTCCCCAACAACAACAACAAGCTACACCTCCCGTGCAAGAAGAAGATGAAAACTTTGAGGCCCAGCCAACTCCATCTCCTAAGGCGTTGCCAGCATTTCGCAGGCTGCGCAAAGGACAACGGCCTCAAGTCCCTCTGTCGAGCGTTCCAGAAGGAGAAGTGCAACACCAGCCTGTTGCACGTCAAGTATTTTCTGAACCCACTCCAACTCTGAATGTCTCCGAGTCTGAAGCCCCAGCTGCTGAAGACATTCCGGCTGCATAAGCCATGGACAATCAAGAAGTCGTACGTGTCCCTACTCCCCCCGTTAATGAAGAAGTTGTTCCTGATGTGAACGTGCCAGTGCCCGACCCTCCTGTTCATCAAGAGGAGGTTGACAATGTTGAAGCTGCCTCCACCAACGCCAACGAAGCCAATGACGTAGTCATGGCTGACGCTAATGTGGAGCCTGCACCTACCAGTGTGCCTGAAGCCAATGAGGCAACTGCACCTGAAGCTAATGAGACAACTGCTCCTGAAGCACCTCTTGTGCAGCCTGAAGCCTCAGCTGTTGCCCCTGCTCCTGTTCCGCCACCAAGGCCCCATACAATTGAGCAAGCATATAGTCATGGTCAGCTAACCACTGTCCGATGGCCCATTCTGGTACCTCCACCTACTGCCTCTGGACCTCAATTTGATTATCATGTTGAGCATAGGCCTCAGGTCCAGAAGTCAAAGCCAAGACTGCCAAGGTTTTTCAGTCGCAAACTCACAGGGTCCTTCAATGCAAATGGCTTCAAGAGCCACAATACCTTCTTTGACAGCGCCAAGAACCCCTACTCAAAGCCAAAGATATCATCAGATCGTTTCTGGAGCTATCAACAGCGAACCTATTACTCCTGCGTTTTGTATGATCAAGGGCGCATTTTCCCTCATATCGCCTTTGACACTTTGGGCCATTCTTTGTCTTGTCGTGCTTAGAAGAAGCACTTGATTGCTTTCGTGATCTCGGTGTCCGCTCAACTTTGTGACAGACAAAGAACACTGGAATGAAGAGCTATTGCTTCAATTATATGCTACTCTACACATTCGCGGCTACAACAGAGATACCAAGACATGGGTCCTCGAGTGGATGACCGGAAATGTTCATCATGAAGCAAAAGCTCTTGACATCATCGAGCTTACAGGGCTAGCCACTCCTGGAGAGCTATATGAACCTGATTATCAGCTACACCACAATGCATTGGAGAGCATCTTCCATAAGCCAGAACCCAACATGAGCCAGATGTTGAGCATGATGAAGCCCTTTCCATCTGACGCTGAATATCCACAGAGTTCTTTGTTGAAGACCTTGAGTATCTGCCACGCATAATATATCATATTATCCAGCAAACTCTATGGCCTATCAAAGGACATTCATCAGCGGCCAAGCTTGAAGGAGCTATGAAGACTTTGGTCTTTTACATTCTCAATGGCATCATCTTCAATACTCAAGAATTCTTCATTAGGCAACTTGCTACTTCTGGATCTGACCTTTTTGGTCTGAAGTTTTATGCTCCATGGGTCATGCGCCTCATCAAGCGACACTCATCTGTCAACTATCAGCCCTCTACTCGCAATCATCTGATCTTTTTGCCAGAGGTTGATATGTCAGTTGAAGCCATATACTCTGACCCTGCCAAGAAGCCTCTTTGTCTTCAGAATGTCGAGCACCAAAGCTTCACTCAACCCATTGAAGGTGTTTAAGCAGCAACATGAATCTATCCATTGGCTGGAAATACTCGTCTGCCTCATCGAGCACCTACTGAAGCCACTGAAAGCACCATTGCCCAAAGGCCTCGGAAGCGTTCTCGCGTTCTCAATGACCGAGAACTTCTTGTGGCCCTTTATCAGAAACAGGATAAGCATCACTATTGGCTCAAGAGACAGATGCAAAGCCTCTTGGTGGATGTCAATCACATTCATAACCTTGCCACCAAGAATGCCTTTGTTGCTCATGAGACTTGCCGACGATCATGGAAGAGTTTGACCCTGCTTAGTGCAGAAGCAGATCTTCAAGACGATGGCTTCAATGAAAGATTCCAGTTTGACTCCACTCCTCCACGGACTGCTATCCTACGTCGCACTCCATCTCTTGAAGACTCTGAATATTCTTCCTCCGGCAATCTGTCAATGCCAGAGTGATCGATGATGAAGATGATGCTACTTCACCACCTCCTACTATCGCGCGCGATCGACATCGCACTAAGTTCGCTCGCACCGCCAACCAACGCATTTACAACCTCGCTGCTTCACCTACTCATGAGAATGAGTAGATGCTCTATGTCTTCAAACCTTTTTGGTCCTTACTGACAACAGGGGGAGAAGCGTATGAGTTGATAGTCTTCAAGCGGGTTCATATGGGCGGTTGCATTATATTTTGCCTCGTGCTTACAACTCTTGCGTTTGAAACATTTGTTTCTTTGAGTTGTAACACTTAAACTTGATGGTCGTCTGCTACTTATTTGCTTTACTCTGATGCGATGATAAATTCCGCATGTGCGATGATAACTTCCGCACTTAGATCATTCTGCAGACGTCAATTTTTCATTATGCATGTCATCCTACTTGTTATATCATTACATGCATGATGAATTATCTTCATAAGTTGAAGAGGATCTCCACAAGTACAACCTGCCATGTGCATTTGCATTCCAAAAGCAAATTACTTATATGCACATCTTCAGGGGGAGCCCTTGCTACTTATGAAGACAATTCCCTATCCTTACAATTTCACATACTTTATCCCCATTGAAAACTTCAACCAGTTTGTCATCAATCACCAAAAAGGGGGGAGATTGTAAGTGCATCTAGTGCCACCCCTAGTTGGTTTTGGAGTATTGACGACAAAGTTGGTTGAGGGACTAATGCGTTTGTGAGAATTGCAGGATGACGCGGTAGTGTCCCTCATTGATTCGGTTTACCCTCTGGAGATAGCCCTAAAATGTATGAAGACATTGAAGACAATGGTGGTATGAGAAGATATTCATATTGAAGACTATGACATGAGAAGACATTACGTGAAGACTATGAGCCGCCAAGATGTGTGGTTTCGTTGTTTCCTCTTCTTCTTTGTTGAGTCATAGGAACCACCGTCTTTGTTAAGTGGGGTCCAAGTGAACTAAGTCGAGTGGTCAAGTGATGCTCAACCCAAATCCTATGTCTTGAGCGAAGACAATGAGAGCAAATCTTATCTAGAGCTGGATGAGTCGGCTTTGCTTGTAGCCCAAGTAAAGTTGCAGCGTGTGTTTGAAATCGATCGTTGGAACACGTGTCGGTTCCTTAGTGACCCAGGTCATTTCGGACAAATCAGGTCGGGTTGCCTTGTGGCTATAAATAGCCCACCCCTACACCATAAATTGGTGGCTGCTCGGAGTTTGTGCATGGCTTTTGTCGTTTGAGAGCAACCCACGTCAAGTATTTGAGAGAGAAATCCTTGCGAGGACAAAGCCCAAACACCGAGCCAAAGAGTGTTAGGCATCATCAAGTCTTTCATCGTGTGACTGAAGACTTATTACACTTGAGGACTGTGAATCCTCCGGCCGGTTAGGCGTCGCGTTCTGAGCATCCAAGAGTCATTGTGGATTGCCGGTGAGCGAAGTCTGTGAAGGTTTGGAAGTCTACCTTGAAGACTTACGAGTGATTGGGCGAGGACTGGGTGTCCTTAGCTCAAGGGAATAAGGTGAAGACACGGTCTTCTGAGTTAAATCTCGGCCTCCCTAACCAGACGTACAGTTGTCACAGCAACTGGAACTGGTCCAACAAATCCTATGTCTTCAACAAGCGACTGGTTCTATCGCTTTCCATCCTTTACTTAAGTTTGTCTTCGTGAAGTCATTCTCTATCTGTGTATCTGTTTGACTTCATTGCTTGACTACAACTGTTGATTGGCTTCATACTATCTTCCATCCTGATCCTTACTACTTAGCTGCTATTAGTCCTGTACTTTCACATCATTGCATACTTGACTATGGCTTACTTATGGTAGTTTATCTTCCGCTGCATTTCAACTAGGTCATTTCTATTGTTTGTCTTCGAAACTTCCAAGTTTTGAATACTTTCATAAAAAACGCCTATTCACCCCCCCTCTAGTCGACACTAGCACTTTTCACAGGAGATGAATGATACTCATATGAATAAGCAGAAAAGTTCTTAGTTCTATGAACATAGCGGTTCGAAGACACACGCTCATATTCATAAGTCTGAGTATGATTTCCCTGCAAAACATTGGCGTTAGGGTGACTCAGGTGAGTCATGTATCTGTATGAAGCCTTTGGGCCATATGAAGCCATAGGTCTAGGATTTGTCTTCTTCCTTGGTGGTGTCATGACGACATTCACAGGAAGATTCTCAATGCACTGCTTAGGTACCAGATCTTCTTCATAGGTGGTCCATTCCTCTGATTAGTACCAATATACCTAGCAAACACTTCACCATTCTGATTCTTGAACAACTTATAGTTTGCATCAAAGGATTCATCAACGATAATAGGATTAGCACAGGTAAAGCCAGATAAGGTGGATGGATCCACTGAAGGTTCCTTTGCAGCAACCCATGTGGTTTTGGGATCTGCTCGGGCTTCCAAGAGAGAGCCATCAACATTCATTTTCCTCTCGAACCCAACACCCTCTTTCCTAGGGTTTCGGTTCAGAATCTGCTTTTTGAGGACATCACAGAGTGTCTGATGTCCTTTCAGACTTTTATACATCCCTATTTCAAGCAATGTCTTCAACCTAGCATTTTCATCAGCAATAGTAGTGGTATCCTCCGCAGAGGGGTTAGTAACCACATCAGTAGTTGAAGACAATACAACAGTAGCAGCAGTGGAACATTCAGCGACTGATGTAGCGTTATCACGCTCAATGCACTTTAGACATGGTGATTCAAATTCTTTCTGTGTAACGCTGATTTGTTGAGCAAGTAATGAATCGCGCTCCTTCTGAAGATCTTCATAATCCACTCTTATCTTTTCAAGGTCTTTCTTTCTTTGAAGAAATTCAGAAGAAAGCTTCTCATGATCAGACAAGAGAGCATTATGTTGATCTTGAAGGGCGTCAAACTTGGAATGAAGTCTCTGAAGACTCTCAGCCAATGCTTTTGACTGATCCATTTCTTCACCCAACATATCATCGCTCTTACTAAGCATGTCTTGAACCCTTTCCAAGACTCTTTGTTGTTTAGTGGCAAGGGAAGCAAGGTTGACATAACTGGGGCCAAATTCATCACCTGATTCATCATCACTAGTTTCAGAGAGATAGCATTCAGTTACCTTATCACCCCTTGCCATAAGGCATGGTGAAGATGATGGCGATTCAGGTGCAAAAGTCATCTCTTTAAGAGATTCCTTGTAGTCCTCAAACCAAGGATCATGACGAGTATGATGACCTTCATAGACCTCAGAAAGCCGGTCCTAGATTAGCTTCGCATGATTGAGGTGCATGACGTTCCTGAACTGATTTCGGGACAGACATGAGAAGATAACATCCTTTGCCGTGAGGTTCAGTAGAGTATACTTGCGAATGTCATCAGCCTCAACCATCTTGCATAGATCGGTAAGACCAATCTCAGTGACGGTCCACAGTTCACTGTCCATAGCCATGAGTCGCTTCTTCATCATGGCCTTCCACCGAGGATACTCATGACCGTCAAAGGCGGGGCAAGATATGTTCCTTAATCCTGCAGTCGACATAGCTAAAACTCCAGGTGGTTAAACCGAATCACACAGAACAAGGGAGTACCTTGCTCTGATACCAATTGAAAGTGCTAGTTATCGACTAGAGGGGGGTGAATAGGCGATTTTTATGAAAGTCTTCAAAACTTGGAAGTTTCGAAGACAGACAATAGAAATGACCTAATTGATATGCAGCGGAAGATAACTACAATAAGCAAACCATAGTCAAGTATGCAATGATATGAAAGTACATGACTAATGGCAGCTAAGTAGTAAGGATCAGGATGGAAGATAGTATGAAGCCAATCAACGATAGTAGTCAAACAATGAAGTCAAACAGGTATGACAGATAAGCAATGACTTCACGAACACAAACTCTAAGTAAAGAATGGGAAGGGATAGAACCAGTCACTTGTTGAAGACATGAGATTTGTTGGACCAGTTCCAGTTGCTATGACAACTGTACGTCTGGTTAGGGAGGCTGAGATTCAACTCAGAAGACCGCGTCTTCACCTTATTCCCCTTGAGCTAAGGACACCGGTCCTCGCCCAATCACTCTGGTAAGTCTTCAAGGTAGACTTCGAACCTTCACCGACTTCGTTCACCGGCAATCCACAATGACTCTTGGATGCTCGAACGTGACGCCTAACAATTTGGAGGATTCACAGTCCTCAAGTGTAATAAGTCTCCAGTGTCACATGCATGTAAAGACTTGATGATGCCTAACACTCTTTGGCTCTGGGTGTTTGGGATTTGTCCTCGCAAGGATTTCTCTCTCTCTCAAAGGCTTCAAGGTGGGTTGCTCTCAAACGACAAAAGCCGTGCACTAACTCTGAGTAGCCACCAATTTATGGTGTAGGGGGTGGGCTATTTATAGCCACTGGGCAACCCGACCTGATATGTCCGAAATGACCCTGGATCACTAAGGAGCTGACACGTGTTCCAACAGTCAGATTTCAAACACACATGACAACTTTACTTGGGCTACAAGCAAAGCTGACTCATCCAGCTCTGGATAAGATTTGCTCTCATTGTCTTCGCTCGAAGACATAGGATTTGGGTTGAGCATCACTTCAGTCATTCTGACTTAGTTCACTTGGACCCCACTTAACAGTACGGTGGTTCCTATGACTCAACAAAGAAGAGAAAGGAAACAGCGAAACACACAGTCTTCGCGCTTCATAGTCTTCACTCAATGTCTTCTCATGTCATAGTCTTCAATATGAATATCTTCACATTCCACCATTGTCTTCAATGTCTCCATACATT
Organism: Aegilops speltoides; assembly: GCA_021437245.1. Taxonomy (NCBI): domain Eukaryota; kingdom Viridiplantae; phylum Streptophyta; class Magnoliopsida; order Poales; family Poaceae; genus Aegilops; species Aegilops speltoides. The sequence goes on along the minus strand of CM038146.1, from coordinate 407,583,348 downwards.
TTTAGGGGTCATCTCCGGTAGGTAAACCGAATCAATGAGGGACACTACCTGCGTTATCCTGCAATTCTCACAAACGCATTAGTCCCTCAACCAACTTTGTCGTCAATACTCCAAAACCAACTAGGGGTGGCACTAGATGCACTTACACCTATGCTATCAGGAGAAGGACTGCTGTTGACTACAGGTTCCATACTAAGGAACAATAGGACTTCTATGAGACAGTGCTGCTGGACAAGAAGCCTATAGTGCGTGACATGAGATGGGTCGACTGGACCTACATGAAGGAAAATGAGGAACACTATCCTGGAGTGTATGACAGTTTTAGTGCTTGTGGAGTTGCAGACTTTGTTGGGCAGAAGCTCACAAAGTGGAATGATGAGCTCATTATGCAATTCTACTCCACAGCACATTTCTATCCAGATGGCAGGATAGTGTGGATGTCTGAAGGTACAAGGTACCAATCAACTATTGAGGAATGGGAAAATCTGATAGCCTAAGGAGAAGGAAGATGACTTGGATGTCTATGCCAAGAAGAAGATGGATCACAACTCCATGGCTCATATGTACAAGGAGATCCCAGATGCTGTAGTTGAGACACATAAGTTTGGATCTGTACATTATCTTCTGTCAGGACTCCTGTCGGTGTCAAAACCAGCGGATCTCGGGTAGGGGGTCCCGAACTGTGCGTCTAGGCGGATGGTAACAAGAGACAAGGGACACAGTGTTTTTACCCAGGTTCGGGCCCTCTCGATGGAGGTAAAACCCTACGTCCTGCTTGATTAATATTGATGATGTGGGTAGTACAAGAGTAGATCTACCACGAGATCAAGGAGGCTAAACCCTAGAAGCTAGCCTATGATATGATTGTTCTAATGTATCTTTGTCCTACGGACTAAAGCCCTCCGGTTTATATAGACACCGGAGAGGCTAGGGTTACACAGAGTCGGTTACAATGGTAGGAGATCTACATATCTGTATCGCCAAGCTTGCCTTCCACACCAAGGAAAGTACCTTCCGGACACGAGCCGGAGTCTTCAATCTTCTATCTTCGTAATCTTGGAGTCCGACGGATAATGATAGTCCGGCTGTCCGGACACCCCCTAGTCCAGGACTCCCTCAGTAGCCCCTGAACCAGTCTTCAATGACGATAAGTCCGGCGTGCATAATATTCGGCGTTGCAAGGCGGGTTCCCCCCTTAAATAATCTAGAGGAGATGATGAACACTAGGATAGTGTCCGGCTCTGCAAAAATAATTTCCACATTCCACCGTAGAGAGAATTAAACACTGACTCAATCTGCTGACGTATTATGTGGCATGACGTCACACCGCCACCAAGCCCTCGTTCGAATCGTTTTTTTACTATTCCACCTCAGCACGTTTAGCGAAGCGGTTTCCTTGGCACGTCTTGTTGAAGCAGAGATCGTGTCCCCTCTATTCCGGGATCCTCATCAATACGTGTGTGGGTAACCCAACCGTTCCCGTCGCCACGCCTCCTCTATCTAAGGGGAATCCCAAACGGTCACGGAGACGGCCCTTGGTATTTCTTCCCCTTTATAAGGGGACCAAGGCCTGTCCTTGTTCTTCAATCTCGCATTGAATCTTTCCTCCGCTCCCAGTTCCAACACCCAGAGCTTCAGATTCGAGCGCTTCGGATCCTCAACCATGTCAGGCTCCGACCTCCAGGGCTGGTGGATGCCCTCCTCCGTCACGGAGGAGGACATAATGAAGATGCGTGAGGCCAAGCACAGCCCACGAGGTTTCAGACAGTTGCTGCCCGGGGCAAGCCGTGCCAGCCCCCGAGCCCGCGAATCGTCGCTGCCAGTATCTCACCTCCGTCGGGGATTAGGCTTCCCTACGGATCCCTTTGTGAGAGGGCTCCTGTTCTACTACGGGCTGGACTTCCACGACTTGGCTCCGAAGTCCATCCTCCACATCTCTGCATTCATTATCGTCTGCGAAGCCTTCCTCCGCGTCATCCCCCACTTCGGCCTATGGCTGAAAACCTTTAAGGTGGAGCCGAACATGATCGGGGGGCGTCAAGCGGAGTGCGGCGGGGCGACCATAAGCAAAAAGGTCGATGCCCCGTGGCCCGAGGGTTCCTTCCAAGAGGAACTCGGACTGTGGCAGCAGGAGTGGTTCTACATCACCGCTCCGAGGGGCAGCAGGCAAAAGCCGCCGCCTTTATTTTGCCCGGGACCTCCACGCCAACTGATGTCGTGGGTCAACCAAGGGCTCAACTGGGGGCCGTCCGAGGACGTGCCTTCACTGCAGGGCCGGATTCAAGACCTCCAAACGAGGGAGATTGACCTGATCAAGGTGATGCAGGTTATGCTAATCAGGCATCTTCCGCCCTGCAAACGTCGTCCTCTCCGTCTATGGGAGTACAATTCGGAGGGACCTCGTATTCTCCAACATTTTATGGGTGCGTCACCCATGGAGATGTACAAGCTGTTCTTCGGACCGCAGGTGGCGCGTCCGGATTCGGCCGAGGACGCAGGCCTAAGCCGCGATCGCCCGGATACTCAGGTAAATAGCTCAGAGTCCGGACATTCTATTTATATGCCTTTCAAAAGTTCGTCTTCTGACCCTCTGTACTTTACAGGAATGGATGGCGCGATCAAGGCTGATAAGGTGTCCGGCCCCCCTCCCAGAGACCGCACTGGAGCCCGTGCTGGTCAGAATGTTGGAGGTTGCGCCCACAGAGGGGGGCGACGGGGGAAATAAAGGAGCTAATGCTTCGCCCAAAGGGGCGACTGAAGAGGAGGGAACCAAGGACCCCTCCCTTCAGAGGGAGAAGAGGACCGCCTCCGAAGATCCGGAGGTCAAAGCCCCTAAGCGTGGGAAGAAATCCTCACTGGGGGGTCCGCGTCCGGAGAGAATCGGACGCGCAATCATCGCCAAGGACCAGCCTCCAACGAGCCGTGAGTATGAAAGGGAAGCTAATTAGTAAGGAAGTACCTTCATTTGTGCTTCTGTAGATAACCGAAATATTTACATCGCAGTTCGGATCTGCAGCCTTCTCAGATGAGTTCATCTTGGGACCTTCTTAGGAGATGATGGAGAGCGACACGCCGTCTCGCAGCGCCGCCAGATGAGGCAGCAAGCTCAAGTGGTGTCACGGAGGGCGCCCCGAGCCGGAGGGGCCCGAGAGTTCGCACCCAGCAGAGTCCGCCGAGAGGCTGAAGAGTCTCGCTGAGAGGGCGCCCATTTGAAGATCACCGTGCATTAATGTGTATGGTGATTGAAGGATTTCGTCCGCTGAAAGCGGATTATGAATGCCGCCATGAGCTTGTTGGCGGGATTTGAGGTATCTTGAAAATGGCGCACCTTTGTCTTTTAACAGTTTTGCATATAAAAATGCGCCTCAGATAGATAGTAGCCCCTGAGACTCGGTAGGTTGTCGGAAACGACAACGTACTGAGGATCGAAATCTAAAGTAATGAATTCCGTCGTTCCTATGCAGGTGGCGGATGGTCCGGGGGCTAGCCGGACTAGTGATTTTGCCGAATTAACCCGGCAACTTGACCTGGCAGATGAGGACATCGCACTTGTCAACAGGCGACTTGACGAGTCGCAAGGTAAAATACTTCTCCACAGTCTCTTTATTAAGGGGGTCAAAGCCCGCCTCTGATAAGTTATATGCTGTTTATACAGATGGTGCTGCTGCTGTGGAGAGCCTTCGGGCCGAACTTGCTCTAGCTAAGGAGCAAGCCCGAAGGAGTGACGCGGCTGCCGCGAGGGCGGCCGAGGAGTTGAAGGCCGAAAAGGCTGCGCACTGCCTAAGCAGGGCGGAGGTGGCCGAATTGGCCATGAAATTAAAGGATGCTACCGACCGCAATGAGGCTCTTGAAAAGGAGAGCTTATCGGAGCGGGAAGACTCAAGAAGGCCACCGCCGGTTAAGGATGCCCGCTCTGCAATGCGGGCTATGAAGGAGGAGCTGCGCCAGGCCGGAGAGATCGCGGCTGGCAAGCCTTTTCTGATGCATCGCCGGTTTATGGATTCAAAGTATGCTCAATTTGAGCGGCTATGGAGTTCGGAAGATCCGTATATGGACTTGGCTGCGAGTGCGGCTGATGCCGTTAAACACTTCCGGAGCCAGGGGGATCACGAGACTAAGAGTTATATTGGTCTCAGTTCCATAGTCCGGATCGCCCTCTTCCACTGACGGACCGGTTGGCCGAATGGGCCGAACTAAATAGATTGTCCGGACTGGCTATGACTGACATCGTGGCCCATGTCTTGCCAGAGAGGTCCAAGGCGACGAGCTACTTCGGCTTACTACAGCAATTCCTTGGGGTGGTGCCGCATATCAAGGAGATGAAGCGGTCGGCCTGCATCGAGGGCGCGCGGATGGCTCTGGCCCGTGTGAAGGCACAGTGTCCGGAGATGGACGCCACCGCTGTTGCTGCCCAGGGTTCGGATGAAAACCGGCTCCCTGCCGAGCACTATTTTGGGGAAGTTATGCGTGGCGCTCGTGTAATAGAGTCGCAGTGCTCAAAAAATGTAACGTTCAATTGAACGCATTAACTTGTATATCAATGATTATGGTATAACCGCTTTTTATACTTGTGCGTCCAAGTAGTAAAACTTCTCCTGTGCGGCCATTTACGTATACTTGTGTATAACCTGAAAGATGCTTGGCTTCAGCCCCACGCACAAGGTGCCGGGTGTTCATAAAATAAGCGTCACACTTAATCCGACGCCTCGGTCTGTTATAAGGAGGTGGTAGCATAGCTTAACGAGGCAATCCGGACTATAATGCTTTATCTCTTTCACTTAGCAGTGGAGCTCGAGGGTGGGGCTACGATATAGCCCTGGTGGCCCCGCCTCTCGAATTTGGGGTGCATAAGTGCTCGACCGAAACGGTCCTTCCTCAAAGCGGGAATTCTAAACATTCCAAATGTCGTCGAGTGGTTGACGGTCTCTCGCTGTATCATGATGATCGGTTTTGGCTTTCATCGAGGTGCTTTCGCCCGGGGCACAATCGCAGAGTTCTCCGGTGCCGCGTTAGCCGATGATACTGAACGTAAGGCAGCAAAACACAGGAGCCGGGCAAACCCAACATTTGACCAAAGACATGATTCGAGCTGATGCATATAATGCCTAACTCGAGACGCCAACACTCCCTAAGGTGTTCGGTCTTTATAATAATGGCGAATGATGCCCTAAGCCCCTAGTGTCCGTGTACGGGCATGGTCTTCGACGCGCCGATGCGAAGCGCCAGCTCGCTTTGGCTATAAGGAGGAGCCAAGGGAAATAATAACAAGAGACAGAAAAAAGGTCTACGCAGGTCTTAATCGAAAAGAATCCTCACAACGGGTCCCTACCGCACGTCTACGCTTTGTGTCTCCGTTCGCCGTTATCCCGGACGGGTATGCACATTGCTCATCTCAGAGAAACAGAGGAACTTTTAGTTTAAAAACAATTTGTGCGGAAAATATGTAAAATAAAGAATGAAAATTATAAGTAATTAAAGCGAGTTCGCATGAACCCGCGGTTGTTTAGCGCGCAGCCTCAGTGGAAGGGTATGCGGCTAGGGAGCCCCTAGCCTGCTGACGCCGGACTCGTCTATCCGAGTCCGGGGTCTTGAAATGACCCTCGCACCGAAATGATGCCACGCGGACCGGGCATCTTGAGTGTAAGAGACGCGTAATGCGGTATAGCGTTGAAGCGGATAAAAGCCTTACGTCCCAAGAGTGCTTGATATTCACTTTCAAATGGGACGAGGTGAAAAATTTATTTTTCACGTCGATAATTGTTCGGTGATCCGAACACGACTTCTAGCAATATGGAGCCTGTGCACCTGGCGTGAGGGCCTGGCGTCACTCCTCTGAAGGGAGTGCGGCTGTGTCGGATTTTGGTAGGGTTTATCCCCATCCTACGGACTGTTCTGGAATACAGCAGGTTTAAGTCACTGCCTCCGTCCATTAGGACACTAGTAAATTGTAATCCGTCTATTATGGGATTCAATATCAGGGGAGTCTGTCCCGCATTTCGAACGCTTCTGGAATAGTCCAAGTGGTCAAAAGTGATTGGTTTCGATGTCCAATCTCTATTGTCTGTTGGGTTGGACCGTGCGAAGCCCTTTTTGGAAAGTGCCGCACTATTTTTCCGTGTTATCACATGAAGTGAGTTTACTGCTTTAACCCTTGTGGGAAAGTCTTTTGTTTTCCGGTGCTCTGCTGGTGGGGTTTGTCCTCTTCGCTTGACGCGTCGAGCCCCTTGTGTTCGGTGTTTAGTCGGCCGGACTGTTTGAAAACCCAACAATCCCTGTGGGTGTGATTTGCAGGCCTTCCGGGGGTACTGTGGATTTGACATATCCGGCCCAAAATCTTCTTTAAGTTGGACAATTCGTCACTGTCATCCTTTAGAGGTGTGTTTTATTATTTGGCATGAGCTTTTAAATCCGCATTCACCGCCGTGCTTTTGGGCTTTTCTCTTTGTTCGGCGCTGCTCTTTTCTGCGCCGTGAATTTCCGTTCCATCTCTTGTCTCGGATGTACTTGGGTCGCTGGTGCTGCATCTTGCTAACTAGTTGTCCTCGCCGCATGTAAGCGGGTCATGAGGCTTGTTAGTGCGGACATTGTCCTCGGCTTTTCTTGACCGAGGTGCTGGCGAGCCATTCGTCTCGGACATTGTGCTTGAAAGCTGCTAAGGCTTGGCGTCGAACGATCGACTATTTGGTTCTTTTGGTAAGGAACCTGTTCCAATTTCGCTACCGACTCTTGGGCTGTTGAGTTATATGACTTAGATCATCTGCATCCGGAGGCCGGACATAAGTCCCTTGAAAATTTGCTCTAAATGCATCCTCGGGCTCTTCCCAACTTCCAACAGTATTTTCTGGGAGGCTTTTAAGCCAGTGACGGGCTGGCCCTTTGAGCTTGAGTGGTAAATATTTTATGGCGTGGAGATCGTCTCCTCTTGCCATATGTATATGTAGTATATAATCTTCTATCCAGACTGCAGGGTCTATTGTTCCATCGTAAGCCTCTATGTTGATGGGTTTAAACCCTGCTGGGAATTCATGGTCCAGCACCTCATCGGTGAAACATAGCGGGTGTGCGGCGCCCCTGTATTTGTGTGTGCCGTTATCATCGGACACTTGACGTGTTACCTTGCTTCTTGGGGCCTTCTCCTTTGGCCATAAATGGACCTGGCTGGGCCATCTACCTTTCCGAGTTCGTTGGTGGATTTATGTGTGGCGCCGCTTTCATAATTTGGCCTGTCCTATGGCCGTCTATCCAACCAGGCAGCCCCTTTATTTTTAGATGGTGGAGGCTCTATGGCCTCCTTGTCAAATTCCGGTAGCAGCTTGCGCTTCGGGTAGCTCTTTGATTGGTGGCCATTGCCGTACTTATCTGCGGTGGTGAGCACTTTGCTCCATCTCATTCTGAGTGTGTCTTCCGCTGTTTTGAGCTTCCGTTTTTCCTTCTTCGGGCTTCTTGCAGTGCTGACGAGTCTTTTCCGAAGGTTCTTACTCTCCGGCGACGTGTCAGACATATGGTCATCCGGACTGTTGTCTTCACCGGGCTTGGATTGGTTGTCTGACTCGTCGTGTTCGGACGGTTGCTTATGTGCGTGTTCGTCGTCCGATTGTGAGCCCTGCCGTACAGCAGGCTCGTTGGGAGCGTTGTTGTCGTCTAGGCGGGACTTAGCGCGGCGTTTGTGCCATCGCTTTGGTCGTTTATCGGCGGGGTTATCTTCTGTCGTGGCCCGTTGGTCCTCGTTATCGCTCCCCTTTGGGGTATCCACCATATATATGTCATGCGACAAGGTGGTCATGTTGTGCTGTATAAGCTCTGTTTTTTGTTCGTCTCCGCATCGTCGTCTATTCGTCGATGTCTTCGGAGTCGTAATCTAGCATGTCGGTTAGATCGTCGACAGTTGCTACAAAGTGGGTGGTGGGTGGGATCTGAATTTCTTCATCGTCCGAACCCCATCCATCCTGGCCGTAGTCCGGCCAGGATTCTCCTGATGACGAGAGGTGTTTTAGTGAACTCAGGATATCGCCCAAAGGCGAGTATTGAAAGATGTCCGCGGCGGTGAATTCCATAACCGGCGCCCAATCCGGACCGATTGTCAGGGGCGCGGGAGGTTCGGAGTCCGGCGAGGAGTCTGGCGCCTCGGAATCACGGGTTTCGCAGGGGACAAGATCAGTGTTCGGCTCCATCGCCGTGTATGTTGAAGCCCCCGGGGCGGCGTCCATCCACCGTCCCTCGATGTGGGCGATCGGCTCCGGGCTAACGGCCGAAGCGGATCCGGGTGCGGCCACCAAGGCACTGTTCGGTGGCAGAGTTAGATCATGCCCGTCGTCACAGTGCGGCGCGCTCGGCTGTGGCTTGGGTCCGTCGAGGATCAAGTCTCCGCGGACGTCGGCCGTGAAGTTTAAGCTTCCGAATCTGACCTGGCGGCCAGGGGCGTAGCTTTCGATCTGCTCCATATGGCCAAGAGAGTTGGCCCGCAGTGCGAAGCCGCTGAATATGAAGATCTGTCCGGGGAGAAAAGTCTCACCCAGGATAGCATTGTTGGTCGAAGATGCCATCAAGCCTATCGGTGACGACACAGAGGAACTCTCAATGAAAGCACCAATGTCGGTGTCAAAACCGGCGGATCTCGGTAGGGGTCCCGAATCGTGCGTCTAGGCGGATGGTAACAGAGACAAGGGACACGATGTTTTTACCTGTGTTCGGGCCCTCTCGATGGAGGTAAAACCCTACGTCCTGCTTGATTAATATTGATGATGTGGGTAGTACAAGAGTAGATCTACCACGAGATCAAGGAGGCTAAACCCTAGAAGCTAGCCTATGGTATGATTGTTGTAATGTATCTTTGTCCTACGGACTAAAGCCCTCCGGTTTATATAGACACCGGAGAGGCTAGGGTTACACAGAGTCGGTTACAATGGTAGGAGATCTACATATCCAGACGCCAAGCTTGCCTTCCACGCCAAGGAAAGTACCTTCCGGACACGAGCCGGAGTCTTCAATCTTCTATCTTCGTAATCTTGGAGTCCGGCGGATAATGATAGTCCGGCTGTCCGGACACCCCCTAGTCCAGGACTCCCTCAACTCCCAACTATCAACTGGATCCTCAGGCATACCTTATTGCCCAAGTCAGGTGACCACAACATTATAAGAGGCCATGCTATAAACTTGCTACACTTATTTGATGTGCCACAGAAATTCAAGGTCATGAGCCTCATAGTTGAGACTATCAAAAGGACAGCAGCTGACCAGAAAAGAAGTTGTGGGTATGCCCCACAGATTCAGGAGCTGATTAACTCCAAGATAGGCACAGGCACATATTTGCTGGACAAGGAACATTTTGCTATCTATCCAGACTTTGAGGATAACCAAGTGGTTATGGATGAAGATGAACCATCTTCTGTGCATGCTCAAGCAAAGAAGGACAAGGCAAGGACAGAGAAGGCTACCAAGATGCCAACAATGGAAGAGGCATCTCAGTAATTTCTGAAGAGCAAACAGGAACAACTAGGCTATTTGATTGCATCCACTCTGAGGATTGAGAAAGGGATGGCCACCTTGACTCAAAACCAGGAGAGCCTAGAGAGGATCATGGAGCAGAAGTTCTATAACTTGGATGTGAAGGTAACTGAGATTCAGTCTATTGTTGAGCAGCTTCAGGATGACATGGAGGAGAGGAAGGGCAAGACAACCACTGATGCATTTGCCAGAGTGCCTAGAGCTCAGAGATCAGCTTCAGTGCCAGTGACAGACACCAGAGCCACCTAATCTGCACCAGCTACAGCTCCTACAGCTCCAGTGCAACCAGCTTCAGCACCCACACCTCCAGCTCCATCTACATCAACTGATGCTTTCATCCTTGGCGTTTTATCTACACCACCACCTAAAGATCAAGCCTGAGAGTCGATCTAGTACTATGCATTTTCTATGAACTTTTTGGTAACTTGTTGCCAAAGGGGGAGAAAAATGTATAGATCATAGGCTTCGAGAGAGAGTGTTGCTTTCTGTTCTCTCTTGCTTTGGTGGTTAAACTCTATTTGCTTGTTTGAGATACTCTATGTCTGTGTGATACTTGATGATCATGTGTTTGATCATATGCTACATTTATGCTTGTTGGATGACATTATCTCGTTTATCTCTATATGATCATTCACTTTGCTTGGTGATGAATGCATGTATTCATTTATTATCATTTTGAGCGCTCCACCAAGATGTATGTGACATGGAAGAGTTACCCATGAGCCTAACTCCTTGTGCATTTGCAGTCCAAAGCAAATCTTAAACTATGCATAAATTTAGGGGGAGCTCTTGCTTATCACATACTTCTCAAAGCGACTATGTTTTTCACTCTTATTATCATTTGTCGAAGCTTTGATCTATATGTTGTCATCAATTACCAAAAAGGGGGAGATTGAAAGTGCAACTATCCCTATGTGGTTTTGGTAATTCCTAACAACATGTAGCTCATTGAGCTAACATCATTCCAAGATGAATATTTCAGGAAAAGCTCAATGAATGGCATGGCATGGATGAGAAAAGTGGATCCCTCAAAATGCTAAGGAGAAAAGGATTAGCTCAAGCTCAAAAGCTCAAGACTCTACATTTTATATTTTAGTGATCCAAGATCACATTGAGTCTATAGGAAAAGCCAATACTATCAAGGAGGGAGGAAGTGTTGCTTAATGAGTTTCTTGCTCCACAGTGCTTAGTGATATGCTCCAAAACCCTCAACTACTTTCTCATATCCACATATGACATAAACCAAAAGTCAAACTCGGCCCCACCGATTCTTTCTACCTGGCGCCACCGAGTTCAAATGTCATAGCCACTGCCACAAATCCTAGGCAAATCGGTCTCACTGATAGGGATCTTGGTCTCACCGATATGGGGTTGTAATCTCTATGTTTCTCTTTGTAATGTTTTGGTACCACCGAGATGAGCGATCAGTCCCACCGAAATTGCAATGTAAACTCCCTGTTTCCTTTTCGTAACATTTCGGTCCCACCGAAATGAGCGAACCAGTCCCACCGAGTTTACCTGACCAACTCTCTGGTTAGCTTATTACCAAAATTGGTCTCACCGAGTTTGTGTAATTGGTCTCACGGAGATTATATTATGCCCTAACCCTAACCATATCGGTCCCATCGAGTTGCATGTCAGTCCCACCGAAAATCCTAACGGTCACTAGATTTGCTGAATCGGTCTGACCGAGTTTACCAATTTGGTCCCACCGAGTTTGGCAAGTTGTGTGTAACGGGTAGATTTTGTGTGGAGGCTATATATACCCCTCCACCTCCTCTTCATTCGTGAAGAGAGCCATCAGAACAAACCTACACTTCCAACTTGTTGTTTCTGAGAAGGAACCACCTACTCATGTGTTGAGGCCAAGATATTCCATTCCTACCATATGAATCTTGATCTCTAGCCTTCCCCAAGTTGCTTTCCACTCAAATCTTATTTCCACCAAATCCAAATCCCGTGAGAGAGAGTTGAGTGTTGGGGAGACTATCAATTGAAGCACAATAGCAAGGAGTTCATTATCAACACACCATTTGTTACTTCTTGGAGAGTGGTGTCTCCTAGATTGGCTAGGTGTCACTTGGGAGCCTCCGACAAGATTGTGGAGTTGAACCAAGGAGTTTGTAAGGGCAAGGAGATCGCCTACTTCGTGAAGATCTACCGCTAATGAGGCAAGTCCTTCGTGGGCGACGGCCATGGTGGGATAGACAAGGTTGCTTCTTCGTGGACCCTTCGTGGGTGGTGCCCTCCGTGGAATTGCGCAACCGTTACCCTTCGTGGGTTGAAGTCTCCATCAACGTGGATGTACGATAGCACCACCTATCGGAACCACGGCTCAAAAATCACCATGTCTCCAAATTGCGTTTGAATTCTCCAAACCCTTCCCTTTACATTCTTGCAAGTTGCATACTTTACTTTCCGCTGCTCATATACTCTTTGCATGCTTGCTTGAATTGTGTTAAGATTGCTTGACTTGTGCTAAGATAGCTAAAATCTGCCAAAGACTAAAATTGGGAAAAGGATAAGTTTTTATTTGGTCAAGTAGTCTAATCACCCCCCCCCTCTAGACATACTTTCGATCCTACAGCGCCCGCTGGAGCAACTACACCGGTTGCGCGCGCGCTAAAACGCCCACTTTTGCGGCGCGGCGCTAGTTTGGCGCGGCTGTTGGAGATGCTCTGAGTTCCTTCATCTACGCCATCGTGGAGGCCTTCACGGCAACGGGAGACAGCCCCGGGTGGATCTCCGACGACCTCAACAAGGGCCACCTCGACTACTTGGGCCATGGCTACAATGTGCACGCTCAACTTCATCGTGTACAGCGGCATCGTCAAGAACTACAGGCTCAAGACGGTCATCTCGTGATCGATCGCTCGCAGAAAGCTTCAAACATATATTAGAGCATCTCCAACAGCCTCCCAACGCCGCAGCAAAAAAACTAGTTTGCAGCGCCCACCATCGATTTGGCGGCGGCGGCAGCGTGACTCCAAAGAAGCAGCGCTAAAATGCAGCGTGCGCGCCGCTCCAGACAAAATGGATTTCAAGCATTCAAAATACAATGAACATGGCATATAAATTTCAGACAAACAAGTTTATGAATAAAAGTGCATGCCCACAAGTTGAAAATCATGCCCACAAGTTCATCCAACCAAGTTCAAAATGCAAACCAAATTCATGACACAAACGAAAGACACATCAAGCCTCGTCCTCATCTTCCGAAGACGATTCTTGCTCCTCCGAAGATGATTCTTCCTCCGCATCATCATTATTGTCGCGCACCGCATCACGTGAAGCTCGGACGGTGTTGGCAAGATCTTCAACAACATCTTCATGAGAAGATGTGTGAGGCACACCGGAAGACATTTCGCCCATGGCGGCCGGAGGAGCACCCATGCCTCCCATGAGGGACGGAAAACGCATGCCTCCCATGGCGGCCATGGCGCCGGGGGTGCTCCAAAGCCACCGATGTGTAACACCCCGGATGTATCTTTCCATATTTGTAACTCCAACTCTTGCCATTTTCGGATATGTGCTATGATATTCCCTCCGTGGTTGGGTTTTGTTTTCATTTTGCATTTTGTTCATGTCATGCATCTCATATCATGTCATCATGTTCATCTCATTTGCATACGTGTTCATCTCATGATTCCGAACATATTCCCGTTATGCATTTTGCAATCCGACACTCCTATGTTCCCGGCGTCCCCTCTTGTTCTTTTTCCGTAATGCGGGTGTTGAACATTCTTGGAATGGACCAAGCCTTGCCAAGTGGCACTGGTATAGCACCGTAGACCACTGTCAAGTTTGGTCATTTGGAGTTCGTTTGGTACTCCAACGGTTAACCGCACTCTCAGAAAGACCTCTTTTGAGTTGCAGCCCAACAACCCTCCAAAACAGCCCAATAACCCATCTAAGTCACTTCCATGTCCTCGGTCGTTCGATCACGATCGTGTGGTAAAACTACACCCCATTTGGACTCTCCTAGCTTCCCTATGCCTATATATAGACCCTCCACGAAAATCCGGTGAAACCCTAAAATTTCCCTCTCGCGCCGCGGACACGTCCGGACGGAGGCGACGCGTCACGTCCGCCCAAGGCCGGACGAACCGCGAGGCGACACGTGGCACGTCGGGCGCCCGCCGCCGCGCCTGCCCGCCAGCCATGAAGGAGAGCCCCCAGGCCGCCCGCCGAGCTGCTTCGCCGCACGCCGCTGCGGCCGGGTACCTCCGCCGCCGGCAGGCCGCCACGCCGCCGCCGCCGCCAGCCAGCTCACACATGGCCATTGCTGCCGCCGCCATTCAGCCACGCCACCCGCCACCGCCACGGCCACCGCCCGGCCCGCCCGCCGGGCAGCCCGCCGCCGGGCAGCCCGCCCGCGGCGTCCTCCCCTCCGGCGAGGAGCTCCAGCTCCGGCGTCCTCGGATCCGGCCCGATCCAGATCTGAAATTTCCCTAAGGTTGACTTCTTCTCCCCCCCGAATCCACTAAGTCCTAAGTCTGCAATAATTTCGTGCATTGTTCATAGCATCACATCTCCGCAACCGTGGCTCCGTTTTGGGCGTATAATATGTCAAATTGTTCGTCTCGAAGAGTACATCATTTAATTCCATTGCATAATTTGCATTTGAGCTCATCTTGACGCCCGAAATGCTGTTGGAAGATAGCTTCAGATCGTTAGTTTCAGAATCTTATCAGTTCGATCTCTTTTGTCATTTTTGCCATGAATTATGTGTGCACCCTATGAACTTGAGTCCTACATGTGAGTTGGACATTGCCATGCCATCTTTCCAGGGGTGTTTTCCATATATTTTTGTGAGCTATGTGTTGACTAGAACAAGCTTGCAAAGTAGGGATGATGATGTTGCTGATTTCAGGAACTTAGTGATTTCACTAAGTCTTGTCCTGCTGATAATTTTATGCCATATGTTCATGTTGTTACAGAGAGTTCTATGCCCTTTTTGAGCATGATCAGTACGGGTGTTTTGGACATATGGATGTGCTCTATCCATCCATGCCTTTGTTGGTATTTATGGAGTTGTCTAGCATGTCATTTTCATGCTCTACTTTTGCTTGAAAATGTTTCCTGGCAGACTGTTTGCGTGAGATTCAATTTTCACGAGGTCGTTGTAGTTGATCCGTGCATGCTATGATGTTGTTCTTGCCATGTATAGCTCCTATGCCATGTCTTCTTGATGGGTGTATGCTTAGTTTATCATGAGATGCTCTGTAGTGAGTGCATCGAGCTCACGAACATGCCATGTTGAATCTGTTTTTGCCATGTCCTGATATTTCACTAAGTCTGAAATCTGTAATAAAACTTGCAATGTTTACATGGGTGCCATCATTTCTTAGAGTCCTTTTTGGCTTATGGTCAGTAAGGGACTATTGAAATATGCTTTGAGTAGAATCATTTCATGCCTTGCTTTGCTATTATAAGTTCCTGTAGCATGTTGTTTGCTTGCTCTAAACATGCCTTCCTGATGTTAATTCCTGGCATGTTAGTATTTTCACTAAGTTTGTGAACCTGATATTTTGAGCACTTTCTCCATGCTTGTTTGAACATGTTATGATGTGATTTAGCCATAGCTCAGTGTTCCTCTTTTGTTAAGCATCTCCTGTAGTTCGTTGTCATATGCTTTGTTTGCATGTTGGGGTGCTGTAGCATAGTTTCGTGTTGCGTGCTAAGTAGCATCGGGCTGTTAAACGCAGATTTGCGTCATTCTTGTTTTGCTTGTCATTTGCAAACCGTGCATCCGTTTCCGGTGATCTTTATATCGATTTCAACGAAATCATCTCATCTTTCAGCGGCATACTTGGTTTGCCAAGTTGATGCCAGTTCATCTTTTTCTCTCCGAGCATACATATGCATTGCATATCACATCTCGCATAGCATGTCATGTATTGCATCATATTGCTTGTGCATTGTTCCTTGTTTGATTGTGGTTCCGTTGCTTGTGTTCTTGCTTTGGGTAGAGCCGGGAGACGAGTACGTGAACGAGGAGCTTGTTGAGAACGCCTACGAAGATCAAGCCTTCGACAACTCTGAGAACCTTACAGGCAAGATGACCATACCTTCGATATCACTTCTATCTTTGCTTGCTAGATGCTCGCTCTTTTGCTATGCCTATGCTGCGATACCTACCACTTGCTATACCATGTCACCCATATTGCCATGTCAACCTCTAACCATCCATGTCCTAGCAAATCGTTGATTGGCTATGTTACCGCTTTGCTCAGCCCCTCTCATAGCGTTGTTAGTTGCAGGTGAAGATGAAGTTTGTTCCTTGTTGGAACACGGATATTTTGGGATATCACAATATCTATTGTTTTAATTAATGCATCTATATACTTGGTAAAGGGTGGAAGGCTCGGCCTTATGCCCGGTGTTTTGTTCCACTCTTGCCACCCTAGTTTCCGTCATACCGGTGTTATGTTCCTTGATTTTGCGTTCTTACGCGGTCGGGTGATTTATGGGACCCCTTGACGGTTCGCTTTGAATAAAACTCCTCCAGCAAGGCCCAACCTTGGTTTTACCATTTGCCACCTATACCCTTTTCCCTTGGGTTTTCGCGAGCCGAGGGTCATCTTTATTACCCCCGGGGCGGTGCTCCTCCGAGTGTTGGTCCAAACTAGAGCACCGTGGGACCATTCCTTGGCAACTTGGATTACGTCGGTACATGACGCTTAGCTTATCCGGTGTGCCACGAGAGCGAGATATGTGCAGCTCCTATCGGGATTTGTCGGCTGGGAGGTCTTGCTGGTTTAGTTTTACCATTGTCGAAACGTCTTGATGTCTGGGATACCGAGTCCGATTGGAGTGTCTTGGGTGAAGGTTTATTCCTTCGTTGACCGTGAGAGCTTGTTATGGGCTAAGTTGGGACACCCTGCAGGTATTATCTTTCAAAGCCGTGCCCATGGTTATGAGGCAGATGGGAATTTGTTAATGTCGGTTGTAGAAAACCCGAAGTTGACCTTAATTAAAATACATCAACCGTGTATGTAACCGTGATGGTCTCTTCTCGTGAGTCAGGAAGTGAAGACGGTGTTGGAGTTATGCTTGGCGTAAGTAGTCGGGATCACTTCTTGATCGCTAATAGCTTCACGACCGCGCCTTGCTTCTCTTCTCGCTCTCTTTTGCGATGTAGCCACCTTATATGCTAGTCGCTTGCAGCAGCTCCTCCTTTTGACACCAGCCTTCCTTAAGCTTAAATAGTCTTGATCTCATGGTGTGAGATTGCTAAGTCCCGTGGCTCATGATTCTACCAAAAGCATGCGGTACCGGTGATGCAGTAGCAGATGGCGAATCGAAATGAAGTGGGAATATGATGAGGCTCTTGGTCGATACTATGTTTCCTTTCAGACGATTAGTAGTGGAGCCCAGTTAGGCGATCGGGGATCTGTCTTTGCATGTGGGGTTTTCTTCTTTTATTTTGGTTCCGTAGTCGGACCTTGATTGTATCTGGATGATGTAATGCTTTATTCATGTAATTGTGTGAAGTGGCGACTGTAAGCCAACTATGTACCTTTTCCCTTATGTATTACATGGATTGTGCGAAGATTACCTCACTTGCGACATTGCTTTCAATGCGGTTATGCCTCTAAGTCGTGCTTCGACACGTGGGAGATATAGTCGCATCGAGGGCGTTACACGATGCCTCCCATGGTCTCCATGGTAGCTCCAAAGCCACCCATGGCACCTAAGCCCCCCATGGTAGCTCCGAAGCCACGCATGCCTCCCATGACGCCAAGGGCACCGCCACCCATGGCGCCAAGGCCACCGCCACCCATTGCTCGAATCATGGCTCTTTTTTGGATCAAGACTTCTTCACGGGAAAGATTGACAAACTCCTTTTGCGCCTCATGGAGGGTAGATGTGTCCAAGAAAAACAAGTGCTTCTCCCATTCCAACAATCTAGTTCGCTCCTCATTGCTCACCTTCCTCTCCTCGGCCGCCAACCTTCTCTCCTCGGCCGCGGCATCTTGGTTCCTTTCCATTTTCCTCACCTCGTTGGCTTCTTTTCTTGCCTTCACAATAGCTTCCATAGCATTTTTGAGCTCATTATCTCCTTTCCTCTTCTTCTTTTCTTTTGAGTCTTTCTTGGTTCCATCCGGTCGTTTTGGCTTCGAGTATGAAACCAAGTTGGGCGTGGGGCTTCTCTTGCCATCATCACTTGATGCATCCTCCTCATCATCATCATCATCATCCAACTCAATTGTTCGCTTGCTTTTGTTGCTCAAATCCAAATCATCACGCTTCTTCCATTTCTCATCATCCTTTAACACCTCATAGCAATGAGGCAAGGTAAATGGCCTTCCTTTCTTGATCTTCCCCTTCTTGTTCCTCTTCTCCTCTCCTTTGAATAATTTTTGTGCAATGTTAAACTACATGAAAACAAAACAAGTTTTAGCACTTCAAACACCAATAACAAGTATGATGAACACGGTAGAACATGAATGAAAATGCCACTTACTCTATCGTCCTCATTGGTGCCACTTGGGTTCAACTTGTCAACCGCCTTTTGTGCGGCCGCCCACTTTTGACAATCCTGGTTGATTGTCGACCACCGGGACCGAAGAGATCGCTCGGAGCGGTCAATTCCACTCACGTTGCGAACATCAAAGTGTTCCTTCATCCGGTTCCAATAAGCATCTCTACTTTGGTCACCTCCAACGGATGGATCCATCAACACTTGCAACCAAGTATTGCATAGTAAGATGTCTTCGGCGTTAGTGTAGTTGCCCGCTCTTCCTTTCGGTGCGTCGACAATGCCCTCACCATCCTCATCCACCTCGAACTCATGGTCCTCAAAGTGCATGTCATTGGTTTGAGACCAATGCGAATTGTTGGAGCCAACACCCATAGTTGACATGTATGCATCATCGTTGAGACTACAAAATATATAGAACAATGCAAATAAGTTATCTATATGTGAATGCATTCAAAAAATAACAAGACAAAAAAGTTGGGAAAACTTTCTACCTTTGGGGCATATTGTCGAACACGTTGTGTGCGTCAGCCGCCGGCTCAACGAGTGAGCTCGCCAGCGCTTCGGTAGACGCCGCGCCCGTCACACGCCCTGCAAGCTTCTTCCTCCTCGCCTTCGAGGTGTCGGAGCCGTTCGCCGCCTTGTTCTTCTTCGCAGATGTCTTGCCCTTCTTTGGTGGCGCCGCATTTGGAAGCTTCGAGGGGGGGGGCACGGGGTGGCCCCGGTGCGGCGCCACCCGCCGTCGAGGTCATCCATGGCGGCATGAAGAGGCCGCGCGCGAGGCCGATGCTCGAAGGAGCTCCGTGAGGCGAGGCTAACGCCCCCAGCTAGGGTTTGCTTGGCGGTGGAGGGTGTGGTTGTAGGATGGAGTGAGCGGGGTGCCGGCGCGTGCGTCCATCGGGTCCAATTCGCGACACCGGCGCGCGCGGGGCTAGGTGGCGGGGAGGAGAGAGTGCGGCGCGAGCGCTCGTGTGTGCCGCGCGCGGAAGCGGGCGTCCCAAATACACAGTGTGAGTTGGGGATTCGAACCGCGTGCCCAACTCCATATGCCGCGCGCGTGGTTATTGCGCGCACGCTGGATCCACTGTACCGGTTACGCGCGCGCTAAAATGGCAAAATTTACAGCGCGGCTGTTGGAGATGCTCTTACATTGCACAATATATGGCCAATTGGTGATGGGTGAACAGTAATTAGGTACATATTAATACACACGAGACACGGTAGAAAGAAAATGTAGGATATCACTTCCGATCTCTTTTCATGGCCGTAGTGTAATCCTATGGCAGGAACATTTTTTTGAATTTTTGTTGGTGCCCTTTCTGGGATTGTAGAAAGATTACAAGATGACAGTATGAATGTATGCTTCTCTTGAACTAAAATCACGACGAGTAAATCGGAACGGAAGGAGTATAGTGACGTTAATCTGCATTTAACATGCGGCGCAAGGCCGGCCACGACGACCCACGTCAGCGGGCGCACAGGTCGCGTGCGCCGGGTCCAGACCCTAGGTTGTTTTGCTGCCTCCGAACCAGAGCCGCCGTGTGCTTAATTTTAGGCAGGCAACGTCCCACGCAGAGCATGCATGAGATTAGCGGGTATAAGTGCCGTTGCGATCTTCTCCTCCTGCTATATTTGACCGCCTTCCCTCTCATCCCGGGGGAAATTTTGCCCCGAAGCGCTTCATATCCATTCAAGGGGGCAAAATTTTCTCTCGCGTCTACCGCTCAAGGGCACCGCGCCACCCCGTCAAGGCAAAACATGTCGGTGAGTTGATAAAGATCCTGCGTGAATTTACGTCTATGGATTCGTCCATCTCTGGTTCATCTTGTTTGCACTGCCTTGATTGATCATGTATGGATCTTCTTTTAATGTCGTCGCAAACAAATAATGTGATGATGCATTTGAAACAAAGAAAATGGATCAGACGGAGGCTGGCCGCACAATCCCCAAGTTCGGCGCCTGGGACGTGAACAACCCGGCCTCCGCCGACGGGTTCACGGTCATCTTCAGCAAGGCCAGGGATGACAAGAAGGCCCCCGTCAACGTGCACAAGGCCAGCAAGTCCGCCGACGGCAAGGACGCCAGGCCCGACTCCAAGATGAACCAACCCTACAGCAACTCCAGGCCCAACACTTCGGTACTTCTTCTTCTTCTTCTTCTTCCTCCTCCTCTCTCTCAAGAGATTCATTCATTCCCATCTGATATTGCAGAAGAAATGGTTCTGCTGCGTGTCGCCGAGCCCCACGCAGCCTTGAGCCAGGAGGAGGATGACGATGAAGAGGCGGGGATCGGGCGGAGTGTCGCGCGAATGCGAATGCGATGGGATGGAGGAGAGGGGAGTGTCAATGCCGCTGCTTCGTTTATAAACAAACGTACTACTATCGCACATACACAAACACTTTGCCACTTCGGGGATGAGATGAGATGAGACGATGTTGATGTTGATGTAACTATGCGACGGTCGTACGTGGCCCTGTCGCCATGCGTGATGTATGGCTTCCGCGTAAGAAAGAAACTTGCTCATACCATGCGGCTACATCTTCTTTCAGATGTTCTCAGCCTCAAGGTGCGTGCGTAAACTGGCTCACCTCATGTTCAGGCTGCTTGCACGACCCCATCCTACCTGCCACCGGCAGCTTCAAGCCGAGATGCCCCGTTCGATGTGGAACCTGCCCTGCGCAACTACCAGATGATAGGGCTAAGCTATATGCAAAAATGATGATGCATCACTAGCTGTTAATCGTATGGGTGTAGAGAATACCGCATCATTGTCGCAGCGGTCCAATAACATTGGAAGTTCAGAGCCGTGTAAATAGATTGTTTCAAAATGTTACTCCATAGCAAGGCTCAAACCCAACATTCCACATTCATGTCTGTCTATCGTTATCACGCCGAATTCATTTCTAGATAGCCTGTAGGCAGAGCGAGGACACAAAGCAAAGGGAAACGAGGGTGACGAAATAAGGCAGGCTTCCGCTGTCCCTGCGGATGAAGAGGGCCTCATAGACCGGGGCATTGATGGCCACTATGGCCACGCAGAGGACAGCCTGCAGAAACAGAGCCCCCAACCCTGCCGCGCCTTCGCGCAACAGAACTCTGCCCAGCCCGAGCACCAAGCACACCAGGTTGAACAGCGCGATCGTGGTGAGGATCACAAACATACCCGAGATGGGCCCGAACTCCATCTTACCCTTCTTGTACCTCTCCAGAGCCTGCG
Organism: Aegilops speltoides; assembly: GCA_021437245.1. NCBI lineage: Eukaryota > Viridiplantae > Streptophyta > Magnoliopsida > Poales > Poaceae > Aegilops > Aegilops speltoides. The sequence continues at coordinate 407,562,142 of CM038146.1, read as the reverse complement.
ACTCGTCCACCTTCACCGTCAGCTCGAATCCGGACTCGGAGACGCCCAGCATTCCACCAATCGTGTCGATGGCCGCCAGGAGGTAGGAGGTGGTCCTTCTCATGAGCCACATCCTTTGTGCGTTCCACCACTCCACTGCAGTGTCACCGCATTGCAGCGACTCCATTAGGCTCCAGGAGTATGAAGCTACCACGACGTATATGAATGGAATGCACCAAGGGCTGGTTATCTGAATGAGTTGCACATGCAAGTATCGTGTCAGAACCAACTGCGGTGTGTAAAAATGAGATTGGCAACATACTGTACAATGTTAATCATTACCTCAGGGAAAACAGCGACGCCACTGAGGAAGCAAAGTGAAGGGATGATGACATAGTAAAAGGTGGGGAAGCTGTTCAGGGCCCAGAAGCCACAGACCGAGTAACCCATTTGAAGACCCAGCTTGATCTTACCATGGCCTAATAAAAAGGGACTGTAATTGGAGAGGGATATTTGGAGGAACCCTTCTGACCATCTCTTGTGCTGAACCAGGATCTGGCCTAGTGAGGTAGGAGCCATGCCTAAGAAGCCCTTTCTAGCCGGGTTGTAGTACACTGATCTCCACCCACGGCATTGGATTTGCAATCCTGTGATGACATCCTCCAGTGGGCACCCATATCTAACTCCTTTCTGCAATTCAAAAACACAAACTCGTCAATATGTGATCTGTATAACTGTACACACATAGAAGGAAGAACATCCTGCAGGCATCGCTGAAGGATTGTCTGTATATATTAATTAAAGAGAAAATGGATCGATGAAAATGTTCATATTCAGGTTTGTAGAAAGGGATAAAGAGACCTCAATGCCCCACGGGGTGTTATGCTCATACGTGCATGTCACAAGTGACTTGGACGTTTCTTCCAGCTCATCTGCATTTTCTGCTATCCCCACTCCTCTAGCCCAATCTTCCTTGTAATCTTTACTATATATTTGTCCAGAGAGGGTCTCCCTGCGATGGAAGCATCCAGTGCCATAGTAACACATTCCACCCCATCCATCCAAGCAAGGGTTATCCAACTGAACATCAAGTCAATGAAACAACAAACCAGATTAGTCTTAATTACAGCTTCGGACATGGGTGTGTCCTTCGTCGAAATTTTAGGAGGTGCTATATTATCTATCGATTGACCTCATTGACAACGTTGATGGGATTGCCATAGATGTCATTGTGCACCACATTGTCAAAGTTCTGAGGGTACTGCACAAAACCGATATCTTGACCTTGCTCTTCATCTAGGAAGAAGCACAATGCATCTCTAATGGACTCAGAGTTGTTGGAGTACATATCACAATCAACATTCAGAATGACTGGGCTGTTGCTTATCACCGAAGATACCCTTATCTGCACAACTGACCTTATTAAGGTATATAAACACAATGAAGGTTGATTCTAAATGGTAATTCTAGAAAATCATTGACTATACCAAGAGAGGACACCTACCAAAGCATTTAATGATCCAGCTTTGAAGTGATGTTGCTCCTGAGGTCTCTTCTCGCGTGCCATATACACAAGTTTTGGCAATGCATTTCCATCTACATCAACTGCCTTCCGTTTGTTTCTATCAATTAGAATCTAGCAATGGAGAACCATTTGATTAGATGGGATCACCAAAATTATGCAGACAAGAAAGATAAATTCTCCTCCCTCCGTCCCATAATGTAGACGTTTTTTGACACTAGTGTACAGTTTTCTGTGAAGGTAGATTCTTCACTGGATGAATATCAACCATGTCAGGCTCGTCTTACATCAGGTTGAATTACATTCAGCCAAACAAGCACCTATGCCTTTATTTTAACTACCTGAATTCACTATCAATTGCATGGTTGCAAAGTAAAAAACTAAACAACAATTGTATTTTTTACACCAACATGATGCTTAAACTTTTATAATTGTAATAACTGCTCTATTGTACACTGATTAATTTGCACCGCTATACTGCGGAGCCACTAAAATAAGCGGTGTATATCTTTTTCTTTTTCCTCCGACTACTGTGGGGTTTCTAGCTTCTCAGAGCGAACATGGAAGCTCCTTTTAGAATAGTTTTAATAGTGAGACAGATTGCCTAGAATTATTCTCCATAGGTACTACTCCCTCCGTCCCAAAGTAAATGTCTCAACTTTGTATTAACTTTAGTACAAAGTTGTACCAGAGTTGAGACACTTATTTTGGAAAGGAGGGAGTACTTGATAAACATAAAAACATACTTATTTTTTCCACAACACTTCAATTTACCAACACTCTTATATGTTAGCTTTTATAACCAATTCACCAGCTTTCTATTAGCTACACGAGTTGGTTTTCACACTTCTCATAGTTATCATATTATTTTAAATTTCAAAATCAATTACCATGCACTTCATCTAGTAGTCAGACTCTGACCAAACTACCATTTTTTACCTGGACTATTGAAGGGTGATCTCCAGAAGTTATCGTCTCATTCCATTCAGAGAAGCCTCTGTGGTTGCATTCTGGAACCTCAGGAATCTTGCCTGAATGTACTACCGAGTTCACACGACCTGTCAGATCCTTGTACAACTCCTGCAATTCACAAAAGAGGGGGAAAACAAATAAGAAAACAATGTGTTGGTTTCACAGCCTTACATGGCAAAAATGGAAGGCCAGCAGGCCCTTACACCAGTAAATATTGTATCAGGCTGCATCAGAACATCATTTCTTTTGAGATAAGCTAAACCGCATCACGATAGATGCAGAACAAGGTTGTGATCTACCTTCATGCCGAGCAATTCTTGAGGGCTACAAGCATCATGAGGGGTAGCTCCTTCGGCAAAGTAGGCCGCTGGTGACCTGGGCTCCACCTTGTAATTTTTGCAAAATGGAATCCAGTGCTTTGCAAACTCAGATGCCTCATGAAGAGCATAGAATGTTACAGCGGAACCAGCATCATCAGACAAATAGACGTTTAGCTTCTCTGGCGGGTAGTCATAAGCCATAACAGACAGAACTGTGGAGATGACAAGCATGGGTGGTTCAAGAGCTGGGTCCGCTGTACACACAAATATGTCCACACCGGGGAGCTGGTCATCATCATATCTGTTTGTGGCCAATACTTTAACAAGTCATTCACCACAGACATAGATAATACAGTCGAACTAATTGTGTTCATATGATGTTATGCAGATATCACACTATCTGAACCAAGTAACTAGCCATGAATGTGCAGCATTACAATATCCATGGAGATGCTGGATGGAGCATTACGGCATCTGATTTGGCAGTAGCCGTGACTCCTAGCTGAAATATATCTATGTAAATGAATCATATTCTAGCATGGGTGCAATGTTTCAATTGTATCCACAACTCTGGAACCATATTCTAGTATGGGTGTGACGTTTCAACTGTATCCATAACTCTGAGTAGGCATAACAAAGCGTATCTACTTCAGGCTTCAGCCCAGCTGAAAAAGAAATTAGTAATTTGGTCTAGTCGTGCAAAATATGTGGAATGCAACAGAAAACGGGGAATGTGCTAACTACACTGCTGCAATCATACAATACAATGCAAGGTTTGTTCTCGAGTCTCGATGTCACATTGTTTCAGCAGTAAGCCTTCACGGATCACAGATGCAAGCTGCTGGACTTGGCGTGATCCAGAACGGAACGGAAGCCGCCTCTACAGGCAAGCCCCTGAACTCATATTCTCGTGGGAGTTCTACTTTTCCAGCTAGCCATTTCGTCGAACACTCTCTGCTCTACGAGAGAGCAGGAAAAAAAGAGCAGCGCAGATCAGGCACTCACCTCTCAGAGAGGCGGTCCTTGAAGGTGGTGCGGCGGACCGGGTTCCAGCGCACGGAGAGGGTGAGGACCCAGTAGAGGCCGAACAAGAGCTCGGCCACGAGCAGCCCGAGCCCCGCCCGCCACCCCAGGCTGCTGTCGCCCCTCTCCGGGATGTGGGTGGCTCTGTAGAACCATATGAGGAGGATCCCCGCGAAGATGGTGCCCGCGTACAGCCGGTACGCCAGCACCCGCTTCGGCTTCTCCGTCGCGAACAGCGGTGGGCGGCCGCCGCCGGAGACGCTGCTCCCGGCCATCCTCCCTGCCTGCTAGTGCGAGCGAGCGAGCGAGAACGCAGGTGTGGAGCGTGACGGGTAGGCCTGGGTCCCTGGGTCAGAGGTGCAGGGGCCGGGTGTGTAGCGGATGGTCAACGAGCCTCCCCGTTGGAGCCGCCTCTGTGTTGGAGAACTTTGACCTCTTGTCAGTCTTCTACTAATGGTAGACACATCGCTGTAGCTTAGCCGCCATCATGCGCATTTCTTTTTTAAAAAAACTTTCAATATATTCATTTTCAATCATGGCAGTACAACGAACGTCAAAAATAAAATTTACATCTAAATTCGTAGACCACCTAGCGACGATTACAGGCACTGAAGCGAGCCAAAGGCGCGCCGCCGTCGTCGCCCTCCATCGCCGGAGTCGGGCACAACTTGCCGTAGTAGACAGTCGAGAAGTCGTCGTGCTAAGGCCCCATAGGACCAGCACCCCAGAACAGCAACTGTCGACGATGAAAAATAACATAGTTCGGAAGGATCCTAACCGAAGACACACGAATGTAGACAAACAACGACGAGATCCGAGCAAATCCACCAAAGATAGATCTACCGGAAACACACCTCCACACGCCCACCAACGATGCTAGACGCACCGCCGGAACGGGGGCTAGGCGGGGAACCTTTATTTCATCTTCAGGGAGCCGTCGTCTCGCGTTCCTAAGCAGGACACAGACCCTAGCAAGATTGAAAAAAACGACTAAAAACAGAGCCTCCCGTCGGCCCTTGCCAGGATCCACCGTGCCTCCATGGCCCTAGGGCCATCGGAGACGAGGCGTACCTGCGCCAGCGCCGGCGAGAGGCCCGAACCCTAACTTTCTTTCTTGCAGGAGGAGGAGGCCACCATGCGCATTTCAAAAGTTAAGTAAACCGTGAATTTTTTTTAGTTTGGCAGTGAGATTTTTTTTATATATCATTTGGCTTTGGAGATTAAAGTCTTGATGGTTGATAAGGAGCTTGTTCCACATATATTACACCGTGACAAAATAGAGTAGCAAATTGTTTGGCAAGGTAGTTGTGGGGTACACAAAGGCTTTCCATGTATCTAAGAAAATATTGTCTCTAGACTATAACTTTATTATTGGAATAAAAGTCCTTGTTTCGTTCGAAAAATAAATAACTATACCTAACGTTTTTGAAAAGCATATCTCCAGCTCAATGAAAATGTCACTTGCACAAAAAAAATGAACATTCATAAACGGATTGATTCCGTAAATGATGAGGTCGACTGATAAAATAGGAAATTATTGGTATTTTGATTCGTAAATAGAAATTTACATATATATTTTTTGCGAAAAAGCCATTGGCTCTATTAACCAGGCATTATAAAGCACACCTTAACAAAGACAGATAATACAACAAAGTCCTCAGGGAGTCAGCCACCGTCTTCCATTCGGGCTAACCTTAGTTGTTGTCGCAAACGGGAAATCATCGAAGCACCAATCCTTCCAAACCATCGCCCTGGAGAACAGATCGCCGATGCCGCATCCGAAATCAAAGATCCATAAAACTCCTACGCCCGTTACGCGGCGCACCTCCTGAACAAGCAACCGCCAAGCCCAACAATGACCATTGGGACACCGCTGCACCAAACCTCACCAACCCCATACCACCGCTGGAGGAGACGACAGTGCAACTATCAGTTTTGCCAAGGGACCAAAGCTTTGAGTATACCGAATGAATAGACTTGGATGAAAGAAAACTATACTATAAATATTATTGCTTGTACGAAATGTAGTGTTGTGTGTGTTGTCTCCTTGTAGCTAAAGAAAGTAGCGGCTATGTGTTGATTCCTTGTAGCGAAAGAATGTAGTGGCTATGTGTTGGATGCGGAGTATCTGCTCCCGAGCTCAAATGCTCCCTCGTGAACATCAAAATAAAAAAAATAGTAAAACAATTAAAAAATTCTGAATTTTTTTTGATAAACTTTGACAAATATTTTGTATGCTTGCAAAATTTCAACACGAAATCACATTCATGGAAGTCATGGTAAAAAAACAAAATTGATGTTCCAAAAATGCTAGTTTTGAAAACATTTCAGAGTGCCGTTTTTTTTCTCTTTCGCACCTTCCACAAATGATTTCGTGCTGAAATTTTGCAAGCATAAAAACATTTGTCAAAGATTACCACAAAAAATATTCAGATTTTTTTTTGAATTTTTTTGCTAGTTTTTTCGATTTTACTGTTCATCAAGAAGCATTTGAGCTCGGGATCAGAATAGATCTTCTGCTATGTGTTCTGATATTCTCAACTTCTCTTTCTGTTAATTTTCTCGATTTTTCGATGACGTTGAGTGATTCCATGTTTCGATAGCGTGTCCGAGCAAATGGCACAAAATCAGTCACACAATACCGCCACCGAGGTCCACCGGTAAAACTGGACAGGAAGCGCGAATGCTCTGGCGTCTTGGGCATGATAGACAGGCAGAGTACAGGCGACCCGAAAAAAGAGCTGTGGTTGGGGGGGAAAAGTGCTACTCGTAGAAGAATTTTACATGGATAATAAATTCTAGATGCCCAAAAGAAAAGATAAACAGATGCGCTGCAGCACCCTAGATCACATATACACGTATGCCAAGCTCATGGCTGTTCAATAACAACTCGCAGCTATTTTTGGTTTCACATCAATCTTTTGCGAGTTTTTCCCACTATTCAGTTGCAACTCCGGAGAAGATCTTAGCCTGATACTGCAATATGCCTTTGGCAGGCAAACAGCCGAGCTCACCGGCAACAGGAAGGTGGAACTGGAACTGCATCACGTGGTGTTCAGTGCAAAAATACGGCATTGGACAGACGAAGGTGGTAAAAAACGAGGACAGATTGAGAATTTACCAAGTCGTCGGAGACACACGAGCATTGCTCCCCGAAATCTTCAGGGGGGAGAACATATAGTCCATCTGTTTATTTGAAGAGATTTCTGAGACCATTGAATAGTGACAGAGCTTTAAGCTCACCGCCTGCCCTCATGTCCCTCAATCTCCTACGTAATATCTGCGCCAGATCAACGGGAGAAAATGTGAGACGCCACAGAATAACCGCATGATGCGCGGAGGGAAGCAGCCAGCTAGGCTGCAAGAGCTCAGCTGTCTTACGTATTGTGAACGATATAAGATCCTCCGTTCGCTGATGCACAGATCTCTTGCTAGCTGTTTTAGTAGCAAGGTCCTGTTGGCCTGCTTTGTATTGATGGAGACTTCCGCAGAACCCTTGGCGCCCTGAAACATTATTGGTTGACTTAAACTGATTTCAACGAAATAATATTGGTGCCAAATGATTATGATTTGTGTATCCTGATAACAGGAATCGCCCAGTCTTTAAATCACATGGGGGATTGTGAAATCTGCAACATAGCCGCAGACAATATCTCACCTCTAGGTACTTGGTATATTTTTTTATACTAGATTCACAGCAGTCCAAGATAAACTGAAGAGCCTGCTCGTCCAGCTCGGGATAATTGAGTGCAGGCTTGGATGAACCTTTATTGGATGCAGCAACAGCCATCTGCACAAATAAGTTATATAGGCATGTTGTGTTGACCACCCTTGTTATAGCTGTATGGTCACAGTTCTGAAAATAATTGGTGCCAAATAACAGCACTAACCTCCTCAAAGCGTTCAATCATCTCAGGAGGACTGACTACGAGGAAGGCATAAGCCATCAGCTCAACTGGCCACCCTGTGACTCTCAAGGGGAAACTTTCAGACCTGATAATGGTGACCAGATCCACTCTTGTCAATACCAACTATATAACTTTGATAGTATCAGAAATGTACAAAACAAGGCAATAAAAATGAAAACAATGTTGCACATACTACTGAACTGGTGGCATTTTCCCCAGAGAACATGCAACCTAAAGGTCCTCTCGAAAATAAGGTGACACTGACAAGAAACAAGAGCCTATGGTGGATGGTGCCAAGAAGTTGGAGTTGATTGCCACGATCTTTATGTCCCGGTTTAGGTGGTGTTGAGCATTTCTCCAGTTTTTATGTGGCTAGCCATTTTCGTTGCCCTTTCGGACAAATTTGTAATAAATACTATGACTATATGCATCTCAAGATTCCAGACGCTGGGAGAGTTTTCTCTTCCATTACCCAAAACAATGAACCAAGTCAAAATCTATGACTAGATGCACAACTGCAAATTCATTTTTTTCCAAAACGTGAGCAGGGACTTTACCATTTTATTGGGAGAGAGAACATCGAACCAACGAGGATGTAAGCACCAAGACACTCATGCAAATGGATCAACACCATCGACACAAGATATAGCATCTTAAATTTACTTCTTGAGGGCAAAATGTGATTAAAAATTCTCTTCTAAATGAAATGTGTTACAAACTCATTGCACAAACAAAATGTTATTTTGTATTTTATTCTTGATACTATCATGAAGTAAAAACAAGAATATGCCAACAAATACCCCAGTCTAATGAACTTCTCTAACCTAAACCAAGTAACAGAAGCATATGAAGTTCCGCATGGAAAAAGGATGAGAGCACTTACTCTGACAAACCGTGTTTCTTTAGTGCTTGTAATTTCTCTTTGTAGCACTCATCAGACTTGTTAAGAGACACCATGAATTCAACTGAATCATTTGGATTGGTTCCCTCTTTTGGTACAAAACCATAGGAAAGCAATAGCTCACCACTGGATTTCTTCCCGTAGGATATAAACACCTGAGGAGGTCAAACAAGAAATAGACAAATTAGCTAGTAATAATTCTCATAAGAAACACATTTAAAATAATATATGCATGGAATAAGACTAATTGGCCCCAAGCGTAAAACATGCAGAAAATGATAAAGGCCACAATAAAATAAGTACAGTGGCCCATCTGAAATCAAGTATACCCTATCTGTAAAATATAAAACGGATAGATGCAGAGACACGGCCTGTACAAGACTCAAGATGATTTCGTACTTTAAGTGCCAGTCTATTGCTACAGAAAAGGGTGCACAATATACTAGATAAAATTATATTAGATTTCAATTAAATCCCAGTTCTGTAAAACCAAAAGAAGATGCCAAATGGCCTTCCGAAAACAAGCAATAGTGAAGATTTTGATCATCACTAATGTCATGGACATGACAATTACCAATGGATGAGGACTGATGGACTTTTTGATAACTAACTTGGTATGGAGAAAATATATAGTAGAGTCAAAGCACAAATAAAAAAAGTTACCTGCTCACCTGGTTGATACGACCGATCAGTGGTGAAGACTATTCCTTGCGATGACTTGTCATAATCCAGGAATGCATCTACCTGGAAAGTTGATTTTGCTAAGAAAAAATGCGTGACATTGTGCAATTTAGGAAGACTTGGGAAATGATGGGAAAAGGTTGAAAATTGTCCGATATGTGGTGCTTAAGGAATTCAGCACAATATTGCTAAAAATTCTTTGTAAACAGGAGAAATGTGGGACTTGCTGTGCTTCATAAGTCCATACAACAATTTCTTAGAACTGAATTGATTCTTTGTAAAGTAGAAAATGTAATACCTCAGGGCTATGGTTAAGCATATCTGCCCAAGGAACTAGTGCAACCTTTCCGTCCATTGATTCTAAACGAACCTGCAAAATAGTCCGATGCAGTGTGCATGTTCTTACAGCAGAAAAGGAGAGCAAAAGCATATGTATATGTAATGGAAAGGGCTATCAGATAAGCAAAATGAAGTAAAACAAGGTTTGCATCATATTTAGTAGCTTCATAACACTTTTTCTTACCAGACGTGAGAAGAGAATGCCAAAGGACCATCTAAAGTTCTCCATGTTGTATACCTAAAATAAGAAAGTAGCGGCACCAAACTCAAAAATCAATTGATGATAATAATTGGTACATTTGGTGTCATCAGACCATATTATTTGTTACAGTAGCGACTTCCTCTCCTTTGTTTTCATAGTGATAGTCAAACAGTTAAATATCATCAGCATTGTTTAGTCATGCTGTATTCGGAACATTTAATTAATCGAATTTATGCTTCTGTGTACAGAAATTGGGTGGCACCGGCTGCGACGAATTCCGGACATAATCGATTGATGGCAGTGTTTTTTGTGTTTAACTTGAAATAAAATGGAATCCCCTTGAATGCCCCATGTCACAAGAATAGTTCTCCAAACCCCCCTCTTATGTTCATCAGTTTAAACTACTCTCTCCGTTCCAAAATACTTGTCGTGGTTTTAGTTCAAATTTGAACTAAAACCACGATAAGTATTAATTTGAACTAAAACCACGACAAGTATTTTGGAACGGAGGGAGTAATATAGCAGCGGTTGCGAAGCATACCTTCTCGGGGAACAAATCTGGATATTTAGAAAATATTCGATCTCGAAGGTCATTGTATCTGCCAAAACCATAAGGCGTCATTCCAGTGAGGGCACCAAACAGAGGAGAAAACTTAGTATGGTCAATGACTAGGACAAAAACAGATAGACACTTACGTCCCAATCACATCACTGATCCTTGAAATTGCCCGTTCCCTGATGGGAGAAGCCACCAAGTATGCATCTATCTCAGTGCGAGTCCTACAATGACAAAGAAAGGCTGTACAAGATTGAGAATGTTATCTCAAAAACCACTCGTCTTATCACTTGGGCGTCATGGCAACAGCAACCATGGGGCTATACCAGTACAAAAGCGAGTAAGGCTGCCTAGGCAATGCGTCGATGTAGCTGCTCCACCTCGACGAAACCTCCAAGCTGGCTTCGCTTATGAGGTAGGTGGCGAGAAGCGGCCAGTCCGGCACAGAGTACCTCTTCATCACATCCCCAACCTCGCGGTTGCTCCATTCCTACACACGACACGAGCACAAGAAAGACCGTAATTGTGAAAACTGAATGCCGCTAATGGGGTAGTGACTGATGAGACAGATTCCATGATCATTTCTACCGAATCGGCGGTGATGACGAGGGTCGGGGGCACGAAGAGCAGCTTCTCTCCGTTCCGGACGTTCTTGAGCGCGACGAGGCCGCGCTCGCCGATGTCCACCTTCTCTAGGGCCAGCCGCTGCTCGGGGAGCCCCGACGCGGTGAGCCACCGCTCCAGCGACGCCGCGCTCTCCAGGGACTCGATCTCGCAGCCCCATGGGACGCCCGCGACGGCCTCGCGCTGCGCCGGAGCGGACGCGGACGCCGACGCCGCTGCGGCGCGGACGGAGAATCGGGGGCGGGCGATGGAGGAGGAGGAGGAAGGGCAGGGGCGGAGCCGACGGGGTGCGCGCGGGTGCGACGGCGGCCGGAACTGGGGGTGGAGAGCGGTGGTGGTGGTGGTGGTGGTAGAGGTGGCCATTGCGAAGCCGCGAAAGTGGAGGGGCGGTTGTGTGCGGGTGCGGGGCTTATCCGCTCGTTCGTGGCGGGCCTGGGGTTTTATCCGTTTCTCTTACGGGCAGGCCTTGAAATCTCTCATTTCAAAACAAAAGGGCTTGAAATCTCCGTTTTCGTGGGCTTGACAAGGCTTGTTGTGACGATGGGGCGTGACTCTCTCGACTGGGTCCGGCCCAGCTAACACGTACACGAACGGTTTTGCAAAGATTGAAATATTTCATCGGTTTCGGCCGGTTTTGAAAAGGTTTCACGCGTTTTTTCTGTGTTTTTATTTATGATGTTCATAGGTTTTGATTTTCTTATTAATTTTTATTATTATTTCAAATACATGTCAACTTTTTTAATACACATTGAATTTTTTTTGTACTCTTTGAACATTTTTTAAATACATGATGAATATTTTTCTAAATACATGTTTGAGCATTTTTTTTGTTGAATATATGTTAAAAATCTAAATATACAATGAGAGTTTTTTTAATACAAATGAAACATTTTTAGGTACACCTTGAGCATTTAAAAAAATGCATGGTGGAATTTTTTTTAAAATACACAATGATTATTTTTTCAAAAGCACATTGTACATTTTTTATATACATGTGGACATTTTTTTAGACATGCTGGACATTTTAAATACATGATAAACGTTGATGTTTTTTTAAGATGTCATGGACATAACCGTATAATCGATCACTTAACCTCAGTGACGCCTTGGGCGGCCTCTACCTCGAGTACATGTAGGATCTCCAATCCTCAACTCGTTTCCCATGCCAAACACAAACACAAAGCTGTACCGGAGCACTAACCTGATGTTTTGCACGTGCACAAAGTTTAGCTGTAACTTTTTCGAAATAAGAGTATTGCTATTCGCGATAGAGTTGTTGGATTTTTCTGAAGAGAAAGGGTGAAGTAATATAGTAGCAGATATTATTTCTCTCATTTAAGAACCAAGGTTTATCGAACCAGTAGGAGCCATCACACTAGCAGTGTGAATAATGCATGCACACACACAACAACAATTGCTTGCACCCAACAAAGGCAAGGGGGTCGTCATTCCCCTTGTTCTTGCCGGTTACAAGATTAAAACGGATGTGATAGGCAAAGCAATACTAGTATTGATGGAGCATGGACCCGGGGGGGCATAGCTTCACTTATGGCATCTCTCTCGAAAGCATAGCAACGGTGGATAAACAAATTACTGTTGGGCAATTGTTAAACTTGAGCATATTTTTGAATTTTGATGATTAGCCATGGCATAATCATTACATGGAGATTACGTTCGTGACAAGTAGACCATTAATCCAACTAAATCTACTACTATTACTCCACCCCAAGACCGATATCCACATGCGTCTAAAAGTATTAAGTTCATGACAAAGAGGGTATTGCTTTAAGTAAGATGACATAACGTAGAAAAAATAAGATCAATCAATATGAACAAAACCTGTCGTTTTATCCTTAGTAGAAACAATACAATACATGCCTTTGCCCTCCCGTCACAGGGCAAGATCAACGCAAGATTTAACCTACCACAAAGAACCTCACTCGCTGAAGATAAATCAATATAACTTTTGGCCAAATACAAAGCTATAAAATTACGCAACAAAGAGCTCTCAAAGACTCAAATAAATTCAATGAATAATCTGGTCATAAAGCCACTATTTATCGGATCCCAACAATCACACCGCAGAAAAATTACATCAGAAAGATCTTAGAGAAGATCATTGTATCGAAGATCGAGAGAGAGAGAGAGAGAGAGAGAGAGAGATGGGAGACGGGTAGGTCGAGTAATGGGCCCGGGACCCGGGACCTTCAAGACATCAGGCAGGCCGCCCTCTGGCCGAGTCCCAGTGGCGACCTTCGGAGAGGCCGAGTCAGAGGCGATCCCGAAGCCGAGTCCCAGACGGCGACATTAAAGCAAGCCGACTCGACTTGCGACCTCGAGTCTGCCGACTATGGGAGTGCGCGCGACATTTCACGAAGACCGATCGCAGGTACGGCCCGGCGTGGCCGTCCCTTCTGCCTCGAGGGGTTGGCATGGCTCTGATGGCCGTGTCGGGAGATCTCCGTGCGCGCTGCTGATGCCATGCCTCCCTGACCTCGACCATAGTCGTGATGCCTTGTGCCTGACGCCGACTGTAAGGCCCAGAGATCGCAGGGCCACCCGTCGGTGGGTGAATCGAGAGGCAGAGCGCCGGAAGAGCGGCCCGAGGAGTCGGCCTCAAGTCGGCCGCCTCCCCACCAGGGCCCCACAAGCCATAAACCAGATTGGATGGGGAGTGGCGACAGTGATCGCCTGACGGACGGCGGCACTGTTGCCATGACCCCATGACCAAGCCTGCGTCATCGAGAGTGATGCACAGTGTTCGGCCTGTCCGCGGGACCCACCAGTCGGCGGGTGATGGATTCATGTACCTAGGGTAGGGTCATAGTCCTGACCTAAGTGTCCTACCCAAGGGTACCCTTAGAAGAGATCACCTTCCAGTCGACCAACGAGGAACCCACTCGACTGGCTAGAAGGACTCGACCATGGAGATTCACTCGACCATGAAGATTCACTCGACCACCGGAAGGTCGAAGACACTCTGTCTTGCAGCGATGCGTAATTGAATAGACTTAATGATAGTTAAGGCACTTCATGAGGCGTTACGATGCCTGCAGACTTAATGTACTTTAACCCCTTCATTATGTGGGCTGGCAGGGGCCCTGGCGCACTCTATATAAGCCACCCCCCTCCACAGGCAGAGAGGGTTCGCACTCTTGTAACACCTATACACATAATCCACTCGACCGCCCAGGGCTCCGAGGCGTGGGGCTTTACTTCCTCGAGAAGGGCTGAACTCGTACATCGCTTGTGTTTACAACCTCTCCATAGCTAGGACCTTGCCTCTCCATACCTACCCCCACTCTCTTGTCGGACTTAGAACCACGATAGTTGGCGCCCACCTTGGGGCGGTGTTTTAGCGATTTGTGGAGAAGTTGCGGTATTTCAGTACTTTCATCATGATGATCGCTGGAGTTTTGGTCGAGGCGCGAGATCTGTCTCGGCGCTCTCACCTTTGTCGCCGACGACTCGGCGTGGCTCGTGGAGGCTCCACTCGACATCGATCGCTCCCGTCCGCGGTGCGGCGCATTTTCGTGCATGTGTCCATGGCGTTCTGCTGCGGCAACCGTCGACCCCATATCGGTCGACTCCTTTATCGACCGCCCGGTCTCCCACCAGTATAAGCGCTCTGGTGGTCGAGACTCCGTGATGGGTGAAACACGTGGTGGCTCGCCCGACAGCCATCGCCAGTCGCGTAATTGAGCTGACGAGTCCCTCTACGGCTGTTCGATCTGTCGGCGGCTCCAGAGAGCGCATCGAATCGATAGCGATGATCCAATGGCGGAAATCCTCATGGTCGACGGTCCCCGCAGTCCTCCCGGCTTCGCCCATGGGGGCGGAGCAGGCGGTGGAGGTGACCCCGCGCAAGACCACGAAGAGTACCAGCCCGAGACACTCGACTCTCTGCAGAGAGAAGAGCTACGCCGCAGGAACATGGATGCTCTGCATACTCCCATCGCGGGAGAAACCCCCGAGGCCCGCGCCTTGGAGGAAGCACGTTTGGCCAATGTGGCTGAACGCGCTCGTCTGGAGAACCTTCAGCGAGCACTCGGCATGCTGCAACGTTCGAAGCGGTCGGCGTCGACTCTTCCCGCCGACTCGGGTATACCGCACGCCAATTCGAATTTAGTACCGCAACCCGTATAGCGAGTCCATCCAGCCTTCTCGATCGGAAGCGGGAGAGGCTTGATGGTCGAGATTTACTCCGGCGGCAGGAGACGAACTCAGCGTGTCGCGATCAGCAGCAAATTCACGGTCGATCCGTCGGCTGCGAATACGGTTCGATCGGCTCATAGCCCTAGATCGCCTCTGCGGCGGGAAGGCGCGACGGCCGGCGAGATCGATATGGAGACCGACACGGCCGAGATGACAGCGTCGAGTGCCGTTCCCTCCATGGGAAGGGTCTTACGCTCCTCGGCTGACAGGATGACAGCGTCGATTCGACGGGCGAAGAGTTCGGTCGACCCCAGAGAACCGAGCTTCGACGCGTGATCCATTATCATGCAGGCTTGGTCGACCGAGCGAGCCCATCGAGGCGGACCAGAGAGATGCACCCACGAGCGATCGAGTGCATGTTTACGGTCGAGTGTTTTAGCGAGGCTATCGAGCGCGATGATTCCCCAATTTCAAGGTTGGCAACAGAGTCGACAAATTCTTTGGGGAGTCCAAGCACGAAACTTGGCTTGAAGATTACCGAGTATTTGTTGATTGGTGGCGGGAATGACGAGGTGGCCATGAAGCATTGCCCCTCATGTTGGAAGGTTACGCGGGCGTGGTTGAATCGGTTACCTCCTAGCAAGATTTACACTTGGGAAGATTTGTCCCAGTGTTCGCCGTAACTTTGAAGGAACTTGCAAGCGACCAGCTGGTTTGACAGAGTTGCAAGTCTGTGTGCAGACCAATGAAACTCTCCGAGAGTACATTCAGAGGTGGATCACTTTGCACCATATAGTGGAAAATGTATCTGATCATCAGGCAGTTTGCGCCTTCAAAGATGGCGTCAAGAACAGAGAATTGAGTCTGAAGTTTGGTCGAACCGGGGACATGACCTTGAGTCGAATGATGGAGATTGCTACCAAATGCGCCTAACGGCGAGGAAGAGACCGACTCGAAGTGGCAAGTACAAGCCAAGTCGATCGGAGAAAGGAAATTCAGTCGGAAGCGAAAAGCCGAGCCGGCAGCTCTGGAGAGGCCACGGCGTGACTCGTGGGAAATTCAAGGGAAGCCAAAAGGATCACGGAATCCTAAGAAAGTAAAGGATAAAGAAGGAAGCGGCGTGATGGATATGCCATGCCATATTCACACAAAGAAAGATGAAGAGGGCAACATCATTTACCCAAAGCACACCACTGCCCGATGTCGACTCTCGATCCAGCGAGTTTAGGAAAAGCAGTCTAAGGACAAGGAGAAGGAGCGAGACAAGGCGGAGACAAAGAGGACGGTGAGGAAGAATATCCATACGTCAACTCCACTCGATGATCTTCGCAGATGTGGAAAGCAAGAATCGGCGAAAGTCATTAACCGTGAGGTAAACATGGTTGCCCAGCAAAACCAAGTTATCGAGATGGTCCCAAACACCCATCACATTCGACCAATCGATCATCCGACTCATATTGCCACCCACAGGAGGCAAGCTTTGGTGGTCGATCCGGTTGTCGAGGGCACTCGACCGACGAAAGTCTTGATGGATGGTGGTAGTGGGCTGAACTTGTTATATCTGAACCTGCTGAAAGGAATGGGCATCCGATGTCCCGACTAAGCACCAAACAACATGAGTTTCCACGAGTCATACCGGGGAAGAAAGCCGAGTCACTCGGCCAAATAGCTCGGGCGTGGTTTTGGCGATTCCAAGCATTTTCGCAAGGAAAAGTTAACCTTTGAGGTTGTGGATTTTGAGTCGTACCACGCCATTTTGGGAGGCCAGCTCACGCACGATTCATGGCTCGACCATGTTACGTGTACCTCAAACTGAAAATGCCGGTCCCAAAGGGTGATCACATCACCGGTGATAGGAAAAAGGCAGAAGAGTGCTTTCAGAAGGGCTCGAAGATTGCCGACTCCCAAGTGACAGCGGTCGAATTCGAAGAGTACAAGCAAAATGCAGATCCGAGTGATTTGTTGAGATCCAAGAAACCCGCCACGAATCGCATTTCGACCGTCGGTGAGGCGAAACCGATTCACATTCACCGACCGACCCCAATGCAGCCCGACCCACATCTCCACGACACTCGACCGAAATAGGAAGAAGCGCTCATCCGGTTCCTCCGTGAGCTGGGACATTTTGCATGGAAGCCGGCTAACATGCGTGTGTTCAGGGGATGGTGAGCATCGCCTCGAAGTCGACAAGTCAGCAAAACCAGTCAAAGAGCATCTTGGTGGTCCGCCGTGCGTAAGAGAAAGGCTATTGGTGAAGAAGTGGCTCATTGTTGGCGGCAGGGTTTATCGAGAGATATACCACTCGAGTGGCTCGCTAATGTCGTCATGGTTCCCAAGAAGGACAAATCCTCCGCATGTGCATTGACTTCAAGCATATCAATCGGGCCTGCCGAAAGATCATTTCCTCTCCTCGCATAGATCAAATTGTTGACTCGACCGCGGGATGTGAGAGATTGTCTTTTCTAGACGCATATTCCGGGTATCATCAGATCCGTCTGTATGGACCCGACGAAATAAAAACAGCTTTCATCACTCCATTCGGGTGCTTCTGCTATATCACCATGCCATTCGGCCTCAAGAATGCCGGAGCCACATTTATGCGAATGATTCAGAAGTGTCTTCTCACTCAAATCAGTCGGAATGTGGAAGCGTATATGGATGATATCGTCGTCAAGTCGCGAAAAGGTTCCGACCTGCTTGCTGACCTCGCCGAAACATTTGCCAACCTCAGAAGGTACGATATCAAGCTCAATCCGTTAAAGTGCACATTCGGAGTTCCTGGTGGAAAATTACTCGGTTTTCTCATTTCCGAGCGAGGGATCGATGCTAATCCAGAGAAGATCAGAACTATTCTCCGAATGAAACGCCCTATGCGAGTGCATGATGTCCAGAAGCTTACTGGATGCTTGGCCGCATTAAGTCGATTCATCTCACGACTCGGTGAAAATGCATTACCTCTTTACCGGTGATGAAGAAGGCCGACAAGTTCGAGTGGACTCCGAAGCCGATGCGGTGTTTGCCGAGCTAAAGCTCGCTCTCCACCCCGGTGCTTGCTGCTCCAATCAGCAAAGAGCCTCTGTTGCTCTATCGCAGCCACGAGGACAAGTCGTCGATAAAGTGCTTACGGTCGGCGGGAAGAGGAAGGAAAAGCCTTCAAAGTTCAGCGCCGGTGTATTATTTGTGCAAGTCTTGACTCCATCCAAGTAGAGATATCCTCATTATCGAAGCTTGTGTATGGAATATACATGACCACGAAGAAGGTTGCTCATTATTTCTCGATCATTCTATCACGATCGTCGTGACGCTCCTCTATCGAAGATTACACTGTGAGAGATGCAACGGTCGAGTGGCGAAATGGGCGATTGAACTTCTTCCCTTGATATCAAATTTGAGGCAAAGAAAGCCATTAAGTCCCGAGCAATAGCGGATTTCCTTGCCGAGTGGATTGAACAACAAGCAGCCGATGAAGTTCACTCGGAGCATTGGACCATGTTCTTTGACGGCTCTAAAATCTTTGAATGGTTCCGGTCTTTGGGGTTGTTCGGTTTCCCCGGAGGACACTTTGATTCCTCAAACAATGAGGCGAGTATGAGGCCCTTTTATATGGATTAGCATGGCCATCTCACTCGGTGTCCGTCGCTTTGATGGTCTATGGCGATTCAGATTTAGTGGTCAACGGTGATGAAGGAGTGGGGCGTGAGAAGCCCGGCAATGACTGGATCTTGCAATGTAGTGAGGAAGCTGGAAAAGAAGTTCGAGGGTTAGAGCTCCATCACATCCTCATTGAAAAATCAGCAAAGAGATGATCGGCAAAGATAGGTTCCAAACGAGAAGCCATCCCGAGTGGTGTGTTTTTGGAGCATATACACACTCCGTCAGTCAAAGAAGATCCTTTCATAGAAGAAGCTCCATAGCCCAAGAGTGCCTCGGATCCGACTGAGGTTGATGTCCCAGCAGTGGTCGACTTGGTCATGGAGGTTTTGGTGGTCACTCCCGACTGGACAATTCCCTACATCGCTTATATCTTGAGAAAAGAGCTCCCAGAGGACGAGGAAGAGGCTCGGCAGATCGTCCGTCGATCCAAAGCCTTTACCGTTATCAAGGGTCAGTTGTATAGAGAAAGCCCGACTGGAGTTGGTCAAAAATGCATAACGCCAGAAGAAGGTCGAGTCATACTCAATGACATCCACTCGGGGACCTGTGGTCACCATGCGTCCTCTCGGACCATTGTAGCCAAAGCATACCGAGCCGGATTTTCTTGCCGAGGCGAATGAGATGGCGAAGGAAATAGTGGACAAGTCGAAGGATGTCGGTTCTACTCCAATATGTCACACAAGCTGCGTCGACTCAAGACCATCCCACTCGTCGGCCTTTTGCGGTATGGGGTTGGACATGGTCGGTCCCTTGCGAACAGGTCGGGCGGTTTCACGCATGTCTTTGGTAGCGATCGACAAGTTCACCAAGTGGATCGAGGCTAAACCAATCAAGAATCTTGACGCCGGTACTGCTGTTTCCTTCATTAGGGAGCTGACGTTCAGATATGGAGTCCCGCACAACATTATCACAGATAATGGGTCGAATTTTGACTTGGAAGAATTCAAGGATTGCTGCAACGCTCAAGGCACACGAGTCGACTACGCCTCAGTCGCCCATCCACAGTCGAATGGACAGGCAGAGCAAGCCAATGGATTAATCCTTAAGGGTTTGAAGCCCCGTGATCGCGATCTCAAGCATGCGGGTGGAGCATGGGTCGGCGAACTCCCTTGATGCTTTGGGGGTTGCGGACCACGCCTAATCGGTCGGCCGGAAGAACTCCATTCTTCTTGGTCTATGGAGTCAAGCAGTCCTGCCGAGTGATCTTCTTCACAACTCCCGAATTGAACTTTACAACGGGAAGCTGAGCAAGCGCGTCAGGACACATTCGACCTTCTAGAGGAGGAAAGGGAGATGGCTCTGATCCGCTCGACCATCTACCAGCAAGACTTGCGTCGCCTTTACGCCAGAAATGTGAGAGGTCGAACTTTCCAGGAAGGAGATCTAGTTCTCGAGTGGATCGTGAGAAACAACATAAGCTCGCTCCTTCTTAGGAAGGACCCTTCATCGTCACCAAGGTTCTCCACAGCGGGCATATCGTCTCTACAACGTCGAACACAATATCGAAGAGCCCGAGCTTGGAATGCGGATCTGCTCCGCCCGTTTTACACTTAAAGTTTTCACTCGGATGAGTTGTAATAAAATATACATAGTTCATGGATTTGAAATAATAGTGTCATAATTCCTTCATAATTTTTGTCACTTTTTATTTTGTCGATAAAATTTCCCCGATCGGTGACTTAGCCGCGAATCCGTTTCACCTAAGTTTGTACAAATCCTACCGAGTGGTAAGCCGGACTTCCACTCGGAGGCTTAGCCGAATCCGTTTAGCCTAAGTTATAAAAACCCTCTTGAGTGGTAAGCGGACTTCCACTCGGGGCTTAGCTGCAGCTCGGTGCTGCGCCTAAGTTATGAAAATCCTCTTGAGTGGTAAGCCGGACTTCCACTCGGGGGCTTAGCCCAGCCAGTGCTCGCCTAAGTTACTAAAAATCCTACCGAGTGGTAAGCCAGACTTCCACTCGGGGGCTTAGCTGCAGCCCAGTGCTCGCCTAAGTTACTAAAAATCCTGCCGAGTGGTAAGCCAGACTTCCACTCGGAGGCTTAGCTGCAGTCCGAGTACTCGCCTAAGTACAACGTGACGCTTTCGCAAGGAGGACGAGGCGCAGTCGATCGCGACCCTCTCCTCGAAGCGCCACAAATACAACGTGAAAATCCCACCGAGTGAAGAGCAAATCTCTCACTGGGGCTTAGCTGCAGACCAGTGCTGCTCGCCTAAGGTATAAAAAATCCTACCGAGTGAAGAGCAAACCTCTCACTCGGGGCTTAGCTGCAGCCAGTGCTCGCCTAAGGTATAAAAATCCTCACCGAGTGAAGAGCAAACCTCTCACTCGGGGCTTAGCTGCAAACAGCGCTTCGCCTAAGTTATTAAAATCCTCTTGAGTGAAGAGCAAACCTCTCACTCGGAGGCTTAGCTGCAGCCAGTGCTCGCCTAAGTTATAAAAATCCTACTAGAATGAAGAGCAAACCTCTCACTCGGAGGCTTGGCTGCAGCCCAGTGCTCGCCTAAGGAATAAGTCATTGCAGAAAGCACCTTCTTGTGAACACGCAAGGACAATTCGAGCCAAAAGCGATCATATCCAAGCATCAAATCCAAGTTTAGGTCGATACCTAAAGGGCCGAGAGTGCCCAGCGCTAAGCACTGTTAAGGTTTATCGGTTACAATTCCACTCGGCATACCGAGGCAAATTTAAAATGTCGGGCTTAACGAAGTTTTTACCCCTCCCGTGGAGGGCTGGAAGAACAACGAACTCATCGAGGTCGATCCGTCTGCGATCCGGGTAGCAGCAGTAATGAAAGTTTCCATGAAGGACACGAAGTCGTGTTTCTTGGTGTTGGCCACTCGGAGAGCTTGACTTCTCTTCTCGCGCATCCTTGTAGTGGACTCGGGCCAGGCATAGGGCAACATCTGCGCCACACCGAGCCGAGGACTTCTTCCACTCTTGCACACGGTCGGGGACCGCGTTTAGTCGATCCATCAACGACTCGAGGTCATTACGAAGTGTCATACAGGCCAAAGCGTCAAGTCGATCGAGAAGTGGCGGCCTTCACCTTGCAAGATAGTCCACGACATACCGCAACGGACTCGATCGGAAGACATTCATGGCAACTTCATCATTCACCGGAGAATTGACGGGGTCATGGTTCGGCTCCAACTGGCTAGTCTCTTCTTCAAAGTTTCGACAGAATTCTGCAAGTACAAAACGCCAAGTCAAGACAGTGGTCGAATGGAAGCATCATAGTTGAAGGTGTTGGTCGAGTGTACAAGATTACCTTCGAGCATAAGGAACAATTTCTTGGCAAGACCACCCAGGAAGCCTTCCAGGTCATTCTTCTTCCCAGTCAACTGGTTGATCTTCTCGGTCGAGTAGTCTTGTCGGGTTTTCGATCGGTCGGCGTCCTTGGTGGCAATCGCCGAGCAGCTTTCGATTGGTATTTTCTGTTCAAGCTTGGTGGTGAAGCTAACTTCTCGTCCGCAAGCTTGGTCTTCTCAACTAGCTCAAGGTCCTTCTTCTTACGGGCCTCCTTCACCTTGCACGCAAGATTCTGACAAAAGTCAGATTTTGAAACAAATGGAAGGGAAAAGGAGTCGTTGAGGTCTCACCGAACATACCTTTGGTCTCCTCCTTCGCCTTCATCGATTCTCTGCACCAGCTTCAGATCCAGCTCGAGCTGAATGTGCTTCTGCTCCAGCTCGGTATAGCGAGCCGCAAGGTCACAGGATTTCTACGAAGAACCAATCGACAAAATATCAAAGATAATTCACTTCCGAGTGGATAAGAGAAAATCGTACGTTTCTAAGACTACAGTCGAATGCAAGCATTCGACCGTGGTCTCGGGGACTACACCCAGTGGGTGCACTCAGCGTGCCCCCACTGGTTCTATTCAAGACAGAGTTGACCAGTCGACCCAAAAAAACTTCTTGATCGTAATCAAGCGCCGTGATCGACCACAGTCTCGGGGACTACACCCAGTGGGTGCACTTAGCGTGCCCCCACTGGTTTAGGAAACCCATTCGCCCCAGTCAAATGACAAACAACCTTTACTTATAAAGCCTAAGGTCGATTGCGGCGATGACCTTAGCCTTGGGACTACACCCGGGGTGCACTCAGCGTGCCCCGCTAACACGGAGTTTTTATCGACACACCCGGTGGGTGATTGCTATGGATTCGAGAAAGAAAAGTTTTGATAGCATATCCTAATGAGCAGGCGGTGGTCGATCGACCGAACATTGCTTTGAAGGCGGAGCTGGCGTCATAAGCTGCTTGGCTTGCATCTGGATGATCTTCACTTGCTCCATCATGACCCCGCTTGGCGAATCGCCTCCTTAGCAGCGCTGGCTTGGTCCTCTGGAACGTGATGTGTTGTGAAGAGCGAAGGTTGTGCAGCACTCGACGAAGTGGGATGAGCACTCGTCAACGGCACCGCGAAAGACACGGTGTGTCGAGTGGTGTTCTCCTCCTCCGTGACCACGGTCTCGGGCGCCGTCGCATCCTGGGTTGCCTTACCAGCAGACGCCTTCCTGCTCCTCCTATGCCTCAGCGGTTCTTCATCCTCCTCATCATCATCATCATCAGGAAGGGTGATAATGTCACTGGGTGGAGCTTCAGAAAAGAATCAAAGTTAGAAATCACGAGTCAGTCGACTAAGGACAGAATTAAGAGTATAGTACCAGGATTTGAAGTTTGCGTCCTCCATCTCATGGTCTTGACCTTGCTCGAAGTCTCGGTTGCGTGTTGAAGTTCCAAAGGATCGGTCGAACTAGCTCAAGTATTAACCGGAGATAAAACTTGTACAAAACAAGGAGACTTAAGCAACATGTTTACCACGATATGGTGGGGATGGACACCTTCATCTTGGCAGGAGCTTGGTTGGCTTTGAAGGAGCCACCTTTTGATCGCTTGGCGCCTTTTCGATCGGTTGGAGAAGCGGTCCGAGGGCGCTGGTCGATCGCAGAAGCAGTTTAACCCCTTACTGCGTTCGATCGGCATTGGGTCATGGACGAGTTTCGACCGCCTTTCCGAGCGCGGTGGTGCAACCTCATCATCATCATCATCATCGTCCTCATCATCGTCATCGTCATTGTCATCATCTTCGGCAGCGTCGGAATCCCACTCATCTCGCTCGCCGCGCCGCTTCTCCCTCTCGGTGAACTGAGCTCCATTGGGCATCGAGTACAGCTCGGTAAGGGCATGGAAGACGTCAAGACAGAGATCAATCGACCAAGTTGCAGAACATACGGAAACAAATTCGACAAATATACAATGGAAGGCAGAGCAAATGTACCTTATCTGGAGTACTGTCATGGTCGAGTGGAGGAATCCTCCTGGATCCACGGGGATTATCCTTGTTCCCTATGACCGCGGCCATCCACCTTTCCACCGTGGCGCGTCGATCGCTTCAAGGGTGGACTCGAGTCTCGCTCTTGATTCCATGAAGACAACCACATGCAATGGCTCCAAACTGGAGAGGCTGGATACGCCGCCGAAGGAAAACCTCCAGAAGGTCCATGCCAGTCATGCCGTCCCGAACCAATTGCACCACGCGATCCATCAACATCTTCACATCGGCTCTCTCCCCCGGAACCACCTTCAAAGAGGAGGGCTTGTTCACCCGGCTCATGGTGAATGGAGGGAGTCCACTCGATTGCCCCGGTGTCGTCTCGTTCGGCGGTAGAACCGGTGTCGATCGCCCCACCGACCGACTTCGGGAAACGCTATAGCTGGGAAGGTGCTCTTGTTCCTCACTTGAGTCCCCAGTGCCCCTTTTGTCTGGACAACTTGGGTTTCTCGTCGCTTTGGACTCGCCTTCTTCACGGTCCGAGAACGACACGTGAAGATGTGCTTGAACAAGCCCCAAGGCGTCGACAACCCAAGAAGTTCTCACACATGGATACAAATGCAGCAAGATCGCTGATGGAGTTTGGGGTAAAGTGGTGGAGCTGGGCTCCAAAAAGTTCAAAAACCCGAAAGAAAATGCTCGGTGGCGAGAAAATCCTCGATCGACATGAGTGGCGAGAGCACGCTCTCACCCTCCTCCTGGGGTTGCCACTCCTTTCTGGAAGCCTTGCGACGCTGTAGGGATCAGCCCACATCGGCCATGTCGAGGAGATCCTTCTCCTTGATGGTCGATGGATCCAATCTCCTGGACCCAGCCCTTGGCAAAGGGATCTCGACGAAGACCCGCTGCGGTGGTGGATCTCCCTTCGCCTTCTCCTTGCCGACGCCTTCTCCACCGCCGACGCCTTCTTTGCGCTCAGCGCGCGTCTTCTCCTTGACCATGGCTGCTGGCGAGATGCGCGAAGAAGAGCTTTGCGGAGGCGAAAGCAAGTGCGTTAGGTGGAGGCGAGGAGAGCAGAGGAGAAAGGGTGGAGCATTGTTCAGAAACCCCCACCGGTTGAATTTATAACATCCCTTCCGAGTGGATGACAGGTGGACCCGGTCAACCTAATCATATCCCGAAACAGTTGCATTGACACGATACGTGGCGGAAAAGGTGGCGCGGAGATCGAGGCGTCTATGTCCTGTCCCGTCCGAGCACCGCGGTCCGTTCCGCTTCGCGCGCTTCCCCAAATTTCGTATCCCGTGGAATCCGCGAACGGCAGATCAGTCTGTCAGACGCGAGATTTCCTGCGAACCGTCGCTCGGGAACCGGCAAAGCCTAAAAAGGTCACTCGACGAAAGACAAGAATGGATCGAGTCAACTGAAGAAAAGTTGCTCATTGTTAACCAAGAAGATCTTGATCCAGAACAACGCATAGCCAGGATGCAAAAGTCAATCTAAACAAAGATCAACTCCTTCCTCATTCAAGCCTCAATCCATTCGGGGCTAATGATGGATTCATGTACCTAGGGTAGGGTCATAGTCCTGACCTAAGTGTCCTACCCAAGGGTACCCTTAGAAGAGATCACCTTCCAGTCGACCAACGAGGAACCCACTCGGTGGCTAGAAGGACTCGACCATGGAGATTCACTCGACCATGAAGATTCACTCGACCACCGAAGGTCGAGAAGGCACTCAGACCGCAGAACGGCCCGTAATTGAATAGACTTAATGATAGTTAAGGCACTTCATGAGGCGTTACAAGAACGCCTGCACTTAATGTACTTTAACCCCTTCATTATGTAGGTGGCGTGGGTCCCTCAAGACTCTATATAAGCCACTCTATACAAAGTGAGGGGTTCGCACTCTTGTAACACCTATACACATAATCCACTCGACCGCCCTGTGGCCCGAGACGTAGGGCTTTTACTTCCTCCGAGAAGGGCTGAACTCAGACATCGCTTGTGTTTACAACCTCTCCATAGCTAGGACCTTGCCTCTCCATACCTACCCCCACTCTCTCGTTAGACTTAGAACCACACAGTGGGCCCTCTGAAGCCGGCAGGAAGGACTGCGGCATGAGTGACAGACGGCTGGGGGCCACGCCCATCAGATTACTATTGTACCCCGGGTAGGCCTATAAACCCCTGGGCACCCATGCAAAGGGTTCAGCCTTTGATAGAGTTAGACATAGGCAGGGGAGAGAGAGCCAGCCTAGCTCCCTCCCGCCTCCCCGATACAGCTCTAGGAGCACCCTTGTAACCATTTCGCCATAGTGACCATGCGGAGACCCCGCAGAGCAGCAGAGGGTGTTATCTCCCGGAGAGCCCCAAGTTGGGTAAGATTCGCCGGCGTGCATGTTCCGCGCTCATCCTGCTTCCAAGCACCGCGACGCTCTACTCGCCCCCACCATGATAAGCCATCCTTGGCATATGTCACACCTAACCCCGACATTTGGCGCCCACCGTGGGGCGAGGTGCACCGTCGTCCGGAGATCTATTCTCGACGGAACCCTTTTCCTCCTGGCGAAGCGCAGCCACCAGCTCGCCAGATGGAGTTCAGATCAACACTGCTGGCCGCCAAGCCGCCAAGGCGAAGCGACCTCGCCGAACTTATCGGCGAGTGCGCCTCTCGACGAGCTCTGATCCGGCAGCGAGCACGGTGGCCCCGAGAACCTTCTCGCGGGCCTCCTCGACCAACTCCACGCCGCCGGCGAAGCTCGCCAGAGACTTGAGTCCGAGGCTCCTCCGACCGATCTCGGGTCGACTCGACGCCAGATCGCTGACATCTTCCCCACCAACGTGGTGGTTCACGGCGAGCCGCTCGACGAGGAGAGTGGCGAAGCACCGCCACGGAGGTGCTC
Organism: Aegilops speltoides; assembly: GCA_021437245.1. NCBI lineage: Eukaryota > Viridiplantae > Streptophyta > Magnoliopsida > Poales > Poaceae > Aegilops > Aegilops speltoides. The sequence continues at coordinate 407,535,124 of CM038146.1, read as the reverse complement.
GCCATCGCCATGGCGAGCACTCCGCGAAGAAGCCCAGACCCGCCGCCAGCCGGTCCTGCAAGACCTAACTGCGCCAATTCTAGAGGACGCGGACGCCAAGACGCTGGAAACGCGCCGCCTTCAGATCATCGAAGGCGCCAAGAAGTTGGCAAGCATGAGGCGCTTGTCGAAGCATACAATATGCGAGATGGACCGCGCCAGAAGTGCTCGCCGGCCCGACCGGGTCGAGCCGTCTGGTACGGTCCGACAGCGCGGGCGCAGCCTATCGCCGATTTGCTTTCGGGCGAACGCCTGCACGCCACCCCAGCCGAGAATATCCGCGCGCCTAAGCGTGATCGACGAAATAAGAACTTTGAGGGCTTAAGAGCACCGTGTGATGACGGAGCGAGTCCAAAGAGCTTTCGACGCTGTTGTTGCAAGAAACGCGTGGCGGCGTCCGAGATGATGCGCCGCAAAGAGCTAAACGACGACTTACCTCCACGCCGAGATCAAGGCGCGACCTCCGGACGCCGATCGCGGATTCCGCGAAGGAAAGAGAAGGAGCCGCTGTCCCACAGCCGGACTCATATCACCATCAGCGCGACCAAGACGGGCCACCCAAGAGCATGGAACGACGGACGATTATCGCCTCCCCGCCCAAGAGAGCGGCGAAGTTTCTCCGCCACTGTTGAGCATCCGACTCTCGAGTCGCCTTGGCCGCCGAGAGGAGTCGGAGAGAATGATGCCCGCCATCGGATCGACCGACTCCATCGATCTCGGCGCCGAAGAAGAAGATGAGTTGGGCCCGCTTTGCTTCGCCCCGCGATCGTAGACGAGCCCTTCCCAAAGGGTTCACGCCCCCGAGACACGCCAAGTACACCGCTCAGAAAGTTTAAGATCTGGCCGATAGACTACTCCACATCCGTCAAGATAGCAAACGGCAACAAGCGAGTTGCCGTGAAGTATGTTCCTCTCATGCTCTGTGGCACGGCCCGACATGGCTGAACAACCCAAGCCCCGCAAAGATCAATAGTTGGGTCGACTTCACCAAGCCTTCATTCGCAACTCACCAAAGACGCATAAGCGACCTCCCAAGCGCCGCCTCTCCTTGCGCGCAAGGCCTCAAGAATCAACACGCGACTACCTCACACGCTGGGCTTAACTTCAAACTCCTCGCGAGGGCGTGCACGAGTGCGAGCCATTGAGTATTTCACCGCCGGTGCCGAGAGGGCACCTCCTCAAGCACAAGCTCCTCTGCGACGAGCCGTAAACCCTTGACGAACTGCTAGTCATAGCGGATAAGCACGCCATGGCCGACTCTTCTATGAAGACGGAGATTCAAGTCAACGCCTTGGCCGCAAGGTGACTCCTGTGCTCCCTGAACTCTGGTGGAGACGCCAATCGGCGACAAAGAACAAAACAACAACAAGCGCAGCGCCACACCGACTTCCAACAATCGGCAGTGTCGCAAAAGAGAAGATCGAATCGGAGGCAGCTCCGCCAAGTGCGTAAAGGCGGCAAGTCCAATTGGTCGCCGGCTTTCTCCTATGAGCAAACTTTGATGGTCCTTGCAAGTTCCACAACAAGCGCCGGGCCGCCGAACCACACCACCAGAAAGTGCCATCGCTCGCCAGATCGCTAAGGAGACGGCCTCGCTCCTCCGCTGCTGCAGGGCAAGCCGCCTCCGCCGCCGCCCAAAGCCCGGCGGCTCGGCTGATCGGCGCGGTACAAGACGAGTTCCCGAAGAGCACGGAGCCTACGAGTGTTCACCAGCGTGGCAGATGACCAGTAGCAGCAGCGCCAACAAGAGTAAGAAGTAAACGCAGTAGCAACGGATGCTCCAGAGTTCATGCATTGGTCCGAGAGGCCTATCAGTTGGAGTCGGGCGGATCACCCAGAGGTGATGCCGAGTCCAGGCTCTTATGCCCTTGTCTTAGGCGCGACCTTGGCCACTGATAGGTGGGCCGCCCGGTTCTCGCGGGTCCTGATAGACGGAGGCAGCAGCATAAACATCCTATACAAAGACACCATGGAGAAGCGGAATCAGCAAAGGCAGTGCAGAGAGCAGCCGCACCGTGTTCCATGGAATTGTGCTGGCCTCTCCGCCACCAATCGGCAAGATCGATAGAGCGTCCTCTTCGGGACAAAGATCACTTCCACGAGAGGCGGTCCGGTTCGAGGTGGTGGACTGGTGAGCCTGTACCACGCTCTGCTTGGCCGGCCTGCCTTGGCCAAGTTCATGGCAGTTCCACACTACGCCTACCTCAAGATGAAGATGCCGAGTTCCAAGGGGATCCTGACCATTGCCGGCGACTACAAGAAATCATCTTCTTGCTTGGCCGAGAGCGGTCGGTGGCGAGTCCTTGGTGATCGCAGCCGAGAAAGCGGCTCCTTGACAGGTCGTGGCGATGGCGGAAAGCAGCCGGAGATGTCGCCCGACCCCAAGGAGTCGGAGGTAGAAGGATCATTCAAGCCGCTAAAGAAACCAAGAAGATACCCTGGACCCGAGCACCGGAGATCTGTTGTCGTGAGGCACGAGCCTTGACAAAGAATAGGAAAGCGAGCTCGTCGATTTCCTCCGTGAGAATCGGAACATCTTCGCATGGTCCCCCAAGGACATGCCGGGTGTACCGACGGAATTCGCCGAGCACAAGCTACACGTCAGACCAGATATGAAGCCCGTTAGGCAGCCCTTGCGCCGCTTGTCAGAAGAGAAAAGAAGAGTTGTTGGAGAAGAGATAGCCCGGCTCCTGGCAGCCGGTTTCATCATGGAAGTGTTTTTTCCAGAGTGGCTAGCGAACCCGGTGTTGGTACTGAAGAAAAACAAGCAGTGGCGGATGTGCATCGACTACACAAGCCTCAATAAAGCCTGCCCGAAGGACCCGTTTGCTCTGCCAAGGATTGATCAGGTGATAGATTCCACAGCCGGATGCGAGCTGTTGAGTTTCCTAGACGCATACTCAGGATATCACCGAGATCAAAATTTGAATCCAGAGAGGCATCAAGACCGCATTCATCTCGCCATTTGGAGCCTTCTGTTACCTGACAATGACGTTCGGCTTAAGAAATGCCGGCGCCACCTTTCAGCGTTGCATGCAGAAGTGCCTCCTCAAGCAACTCGGCAGGAACGCCCATGTCTATGTGGACGATGTGGTAGTGAAGACAGAAAAGCGTGGGACGCTGCTGGAAGACCTCAAAGAGACCTTTGAAAATCTGCACCGATTCCGGATCAAGCTCAACCCCGAGAAGTGCGTTTTCGGAGTCCCAACCGGCCAGCTCCTTGGCTTCCTGGTCTCCGAACGCGGCATAGAGTGCAACCCCGTCAAGATCAAGGCCATTGAGAGAATGGAAGTACCCAGCCGACTGTTGGATGTGTAGAAGTTCACCGGCTGCTTGGCGTCCATCACCGATTGTCAATCGGTGGCAGAAAGCTCGCCTTGTATCAGCGATGAAGAAGACCACCTTTTGAGTGGAACCACAAAGGCGATGAGGCATTTCTCCAAGCGAAGAAGATGTTGACTACTCTCGTGTTGGCGGCTCCGACTCCCAAAGAGCCCATGCTCTTGTACATCGCCGCCACCAGTCGAGTAGTCGGCCTGACCATCGTAGTCGGCGCAAGGAGGAAGGCAAGGCGCCCAAGTCCGAGAGACCGGTATATTACACGAGCGAGGTAATCGTCGACCTCCAAGCAAAACTACCCTCACTATCGAAGATGTGTTACGGCGTGCATTTTGCCGCCAAGAAGTCAAGCCCTACTTTCAAGAGCATCCAATCATTGTGGTTTGCACCGCCCACTCGCCGAGATCATTGAAGCCGAGACGCCCCGCCGAGTGGCCAAATGGGCTATAGATCTAGCCCCTTACACCATCTACTACCAGCCCCAAGACCGCCATCAAGTCGTGATGGCCGACTTCCTCGTCGACCGGGCCAAGACCGAAGACCTTGTTGCCTTGACTCCACTCATTGGCGGATGCATTTCGACGGCTCCAAGATGCGACCGGCCTTGGAGCGGCGTCGCCTCACCTCACCCCTAAGGGCGACAAGCTCAAATACGTCTTTGCAAATCCCACCGCCGCCTCCAACAACGTCGCCGAATATGAAGCGCTCATCCATGGGCTCCGGCTTGCCAAAGAACTCGGCATTCGCCGGATCCTATGCTATGGCGACTCCAACTTGGTGGTTCAGCAATCATCCGGTGACTGGGACGCCAAAGACGCAAACATGGCGAGCTACCGCTTCCTGGTGCAGCAACTCAGCGGATATTTTGAGGGGTGCGAATTCCTTCACGTGCCAAGAAATGACAACGATCAAGCAGATGCCTTGGCACGAGTCGGCTCCACTCGCCAAGCGATACCTTCTAGCGTCGCCCTTCAGCGCCTCCTCAAGCCGTCTATCAAGCCTTCACCAGAGTCAGACTCCATCTTCGTGCCGGCTCTGCCAAAAATAGTCGGATCCGACTCCAAGGCCCCAAAGAAGACCTCAAAAAGCCACGCTTGAAACCAGCCGGGATCTGCGCTAGTTGGCCCGGGGACTTCAGAGCCCAGCCCGAGGATGCGCGGTCGGCCGGGGACTTCGAGCTCGCCCGGGGCTGCACCGGTCGGCCGGAGCTGCCCCAATCATCACCGAGATTCCCTCAATCCAAGCGGCGGCAGACTCCAACCCGCCTCCCAGCCCACCACCCTTGTCCAAGTCATTGTGGTAGCGGTTGAAGAGATAGCAGCACCTTCATGGGCACAACCCATCCTCAAGTTTCTAGTGAGCAAAGAATTACCAATGTGACGAGCGGCATACACCATAGTCAACAGAGAGCTAGTCGGTAGCAGTGTCACTTTGGTGTCTACCGGTGCTCGATAGAATCGAGAGCAAGGCCAAGCGATTCTCGAGACATCCACTGGGCGAGTGTGGCCACCATGCGGCCGAGGGCACTTTCGTGGCCAAAGCCTTCGGCACGAGTTTCTTTTGGCCGACTGCCTACGGAAGATGCTAAAGAGCTAGTCCAAAAATGCAGCGGGTGCCGATGTTCCGCTCTAAGCCCTTGACCGGCTTCGTGTGAAGACAATCCCCATTGCTGGCCCTTCGCGGTTTGGGGCACGACATGGTAGGACCATTCAAGACGGCCCGGCGGCCTAACTCATTTGCTTGTCGCGGTGGACAAGTTCACCAAGTGGGTGGAAGCAAAGCCCATCAAGAAATTGAGCAGGCCTACAAAGAAGTAACCTTCATTGCCGACATCACGGTGCGATGCGACATACCGCACAAAGCATCATCACCGGCAACGACACCAACCGCCAAAGGCGCCTTGGCTCGTTTACGCGACGCGAGGGCATCCCATTGGACTTAGCGTCCGTTGCCCATCCGATCAAGCGGCAGTGGAGCGAGCCAATGGCCTCATCTGTCGGCATCAAGCCTCGATTGGTCGAACCACTCGAGCGCTCGGCATTGTTGGGTCAAGAGCTGCTGCCGTCCTCCGAGTCTGCGCACAACCCCAAACAAGTCAACCGGCTTCACGCCTTTCTTCCTCGTCACGGTGCGAAGCTGTCATCCCAGCGGATATAGAGTTCGACTCTCCGCGAGTCTCCATGTACACAGAAGAGGAAGCGAAGAAGCACGCCAAGGCGGCGTCGATCTCATTGGAAGAGGGCCATTGTTGGCACTCAGTCGGTCCGGCATCTACCAGCAGAGTCTGCTGCCGATACTACAACCGCAAGGTCAAGCCAAGATAAAGGCGACCTTGTGCTCCGGTGATTCGAGAGAACAGCCGGCGGCCTAAGTTATCGGCGCCTTGGGAAGGTCCTTCATCATCGACAAGGTGCTGAGGGCAGCGCCTACTATCGATCGGCCGCCGAAGCCTCGGCGTAAGAGGGCGACTCGGCAAAAGCAGGCGCCCGTGAACGCGAATCTTCTTTGAAGATTTTACGATTGATGCATTATGTATCGCACTACCCTCTTTGTATTAAAGTACTAAGACCTTAGGCCCCGGGACGAGCTCGGGGCGCTTTTTGATTATCGTATGATAAAATTACGCTTCGAGTATGCTGCTCTTTTTATCATCTTTATGCGCACCGGGTCCGACTAAGTCGCCCGAGGACTTACAAATCTTGCACTATGGAATGCTTCTGCGGTCGGACAAGTAATGTGTTGCGCTCAAGCCGTCTCTGTCGAAAGCCGCAGCTCATGAGCGGCGCCCGATGGCGAGGAACAAGCAGAATGGCGTACACGTGAAAAATGGCTAAGGACCTAAAGCTTACGATAGCCCAAGCCGGTTACCGGCCTCCCCACCAAGCCGACTCATGAGCGTCATTTCGCCGTCTCGACTTTTATCAAGGACAGCCGACTCTCGAATAGTCGGCCTGTCGCTTTTCTAGCCGATTTGCTGGAGAAACTCTAAATGGCTAAGTACTTGCCTTCCTGAAGTAGCCGAGCACTTGACCTAGCAGATCCATGAAGCAGCTGCCCGACCAACAAGGCGGCGACTAAAGGAAGGCGGCAAAGGAAAAAGTCTAAGGAGCAATAAGCAAGGAAAGGCGGAAATTAGATAAATATTTACATAGGCCCTCGGCCGAATCTCCGAATAAGAATTCAGAATACACCCAGTGGGTGGAATTGTTCGAATCTAACAAGTCTTGCAAAAGATTAATGAAGACAGATAAACTGAAGCAATCTGGGAGGCGGCCTCGGGCCGGAGGATCGGACGTGGCGCGGTGTCGGATCTTGGGGCGGTCGGTGGCGGTCTCGGCTGTGCGCCTCCCGGCCGCAGCCTTATCCCACGGCTCGTTCTCGGAGGCGCTTGATCAGGCTGAGGCTGGCGCGCTGCCGTCTTCTGGCGCCTCCTCCTCGCCTCCGTCCTCCGACTCGTCCTCCTCCTCGCACTTTGGAGTCAATCACCTCCTTGAGTCTTCCTCATCTCCGGTTCATCCCGAACCAGTCTGGCGGTGCCTCCTCGTCGCCTTCAGTCCGCTTCGGGCATGAAGACGCTGGTGTCCGTGTACTGGCGATGGCTGCCGCAGCGCTTCGACAAAGGCGCTTTCTCGACCTCGGCTCGGCTGGGCTTCGGCCGGAATGCGGCGACGGTCCAGTCCAGCCCAGATACCACGCCTTGAGCGAACTCCAAGGCCGGCGTGCTCCGTCCGGGCGAGCCCTTCAAGCCTCAGGCGGCGGTGGCGACTTCCGGCCGGTCGGCGGTCCGTGGCGGTCGAAGAGCCGGCATGTCCGGCCATGTAGGCGGCAACCACTTGGGGCACCGGCACGCTGAAGACGGTGCAGCAGACGGTGAGTAGGACGAAGACGGGCCCCGATGCTCAGAAGCTGCTCGTCGATGGTTGAGGCGTTAGCGGCAATCACCTCACCCTTCGCCGCCAGCGCCTCCGAGCCGCCTCGATGGCGGAAGGGGCGGCTTGTGAATGGCGGGAAAGAAGTCTACCAAGGCGAAAAAGAAGATAGTCGGAAATCAGAAATCAGCCCGACCACGAGTCGGAAGACCAAAGAAGCGAAAAAGACTTACCATCGGCGATGTCCTCGAGCTCATGGTAGCCGGAGGTCGCGATCGCCTCCCGGTCGGTCGAGCGGGCGTTCGACCTCGAACTTCGGCCATGGCGACCTCCCGTGACTTGGCGTCGTCCTGCGCCTTCCGGAGCAACTCATACGCTCGGCCGGTGCCCAGCGGAGATCACGCTCTTTGGCGGCTGTCGCCTCCTCTTCCTTAGCACGACGAGCGGTGTTGGCCTCGCCAGCTGCTCTGGAGGCGGCGTTGGCGCTCAAGAGCGAAGAGGAAGACAAGAAAGTCATCGATAAGGTAGATCGCCGGGAGATCCGCCCAAGCTCGTGATCGGCCCGAATCTCGGGGACTACAGCCAGCGAAGCCTTGCGCCCATGGAGAAGAAGAAGGATTAATCGCGGAGAGATCCAGCCCGACAGCCCGCGAGTGCGCCCCCGCGAAGAAGGAAGAAATAATTCACCTCGGCTCTCCGTCAGGTCGGCGGTCCGCTTATTCAGCTCCTCGACGTTGCGGTTGAAGGCAGTGGCGCGGAGATTATGATATTCCTACAAAAAGCCGGCAAAGGCAAAGGTTAGTCCTCGGAGCTCACGGAGGAGTTCGAACCGCTGCTTCAATGACGACCAGAACTCGAGGACTACACCCAGTGGGTGTTGGCGCCTCCAGAAAAACGAAATTTAAAAAAGAAAGGAAACATACGGACGGATGTCCGCGGCGAATCTTTCTGGTGCGAGTTGGGCGTCGCTCTCGCGGCAGCTTTGGCGGGCGTCGGGAGGGCTGATTCAGCGGGCGGTGCCACCTCGCGTAACGGCCCGGTGGCGCGGCGCTGGAGGCCTCGGCGTCGATTCACGAACTTCGGCGCCCGATCTCCCGAGCTCGCGGCGCAAGGCTCGTCCTCTCAAGCGGCGGCGTGCCGCACGCCAACTTGAAGAAGCGGCCGCGCCTCGGCGTCGTCCGTGGTCGGAGGATCCTGCGGGTCCACCTGCTTGCCATCGCGACCTCCTAGAGCGAGGCGGAGGCGGCGGAGGCGGCGCGTGGGTGTCCGAGCACTGAAGCGTCGCCGCCCTCCTCCACGAAGGTTCTCGGTGCCGACCTCTCCGGTCTGCCCGTGAACTCGAGCAGCGGCGCGCCGGCGACAGCGGAGGGACAAGCATCGCCCGATCGGTGACGTCACGACCTCCTCGGTAGCGCCGTTTCGTCGCGGCGGCAGTCTCGGCCTCCTCCAGTTTCCTCTGGGCATTGGCGGCCGCCTTCTCAGCCTCCGCCTTCTCCAGGCGGTCGGCCTCCTCTTCGTCGCGCTTCTCCCGCGCGTTCCGTTCCTTCGCCTCCCGAAGGTCGGCGGCGTGATCGACCCACCGAGTGTTGGTGGATGTCTCTACCGACCCCATGACAGAGGGGACGGCGGCTCTCTCAAGGAAGAGGGGAGCTCTGGAGAAGACCGGAGGGAAAAATCAAAGAAGACTCGGATAAGATCCAACAAAGAAAATGAAAGAGTAAAAAAGACTCACGCGGAAACTAGCGGCGGCCTCCTCACTTTCCTTTGGAAGCGGTTGGCCTTCGCGACCGCCTCCTCCCGCAGTGGCGGCCGCCCTTGAACTATACGCTTGCCACCCGGGCGCTCGGCCGGCGTGCACCTCTTTGCGCCGACTTGGCGGAGGGCCGGCCCTCGGTGGCGGCGTGGGGCGACTTCCACGTCGGCGTCGTCCTCGGGCGATCGGCGAAGGTGGCCGATGGCTGAGCGCCGTCCGCCCCTCTCCGCCGCCTTGGCGTCGGCCTCAGCGCCGCCGCCCCCAAGTCGGGTCGTCGACATCAACATCCTCGCGTTACAGGATGTAGTCGCGGGGCTCTCTCATGGCGCCGGCTGCTGGCGGCCGTGAGGACTCTGCCAGAAGAAACCAGCGATGATTAGAGGCCGAGTCGGTTGCAAAGAGGATCAAGCTCTGAAGACGCGACTTACCATTGGAGGGGTTGTCGCGAGTCGACTCCTTGCCGAGCTGTCGGTTCTCCGTGAACTCGCGGTCTGCGATATGGTTCACCAAGTTCGCCACCTCCCTGGGCATTTCCTTGGTGCCTGACCGGCTCGGATCATGGCGGCGCTCATCGATGAGATGAGGTGAGGCCGACTCGAGTGGGAGGACTCGGCGCGCGCCTGGCGGCGGAAGATCGGATCCGATGAGGCCCTCCATTGCAGCGAGAACTTCGAGTCGCGCCACGGAGCCGACTCCGGAGGGAGGCAGCGACTTGGACGGTGGGACCAAGCGGCAAGGCGCGGTCGAGGCTCGAGGTCGAAGGGCGGCAAATTGACCCGATCGCCGTCGGTGGAGCGTTCTTCACGTAGAAGTAAGATCGTTGCCACATCTTCACCGACTTCACCAGCGATATGGGAGGAAAGGGTTGTCGTCCGTCGGCGCCGCGACCGCGATGTAGGTGCCTTGAGCGAGCCAGCGTCTTGCGGACTGATACCGAAGTTCGAAGAAAAATTCTCCCCATAGCTCGAGGGTGGGGAGAACGCCGAGTAACCTTCGCCTGCAGTGGCGAGGCGGAAGCGGCCACCGCGTTGGGGTGAGGTGGTGCGGTGAAGCTTATGGAACTCGGGAACAAGCGGAAGAACCCGCTCATGGGAAGCCCTAGCCCGCGATTGGGGTGCAAGCGGAAGGCGACCCTTCGCCCTCCTCCGCGCTGGGCGAATCTATCCGCCGCGCGGAGACGGCGTGCACGAGTCTACGCCGGGGAGGCGGCGGGTCGGCGGAGAGCTTCGATGTGCTCGCCACCACGTCCGAAGCCGTCCCACACAGCCGAGCAGGCGAAGCGCGGCGGAGGAAGAGCTCATCGCCGACGAGAGAGGATCGTTGGCTCGCGACGGAGGAAGAAGAGAAAGCGGAGGCGGGGAGAGGGTGTGCGTCGCGATGCCGCCCGCTCCTCCCGCCTATTTATAGCCCTACGGCCGAGGAGCCGAGGCGGGCGTGGGATTAGCTGCGCCCAAGCCCCACGCCGCCCACAATTTACCCACGAAGTTCTGCGCGATAACAGCGTGGGGATATAATCGTCGCATGACCGGCGGATCCTTCGGAAGCCGAGGCGGTAATGGCGGGCCCCACCGGCCCGTCGTCGCAGCGTGGTGGGCGAACTATCCTCCCACGTGGCGCCAGCGATAGGACCGTCTCGATGGCGGAGGAAGCGTGTCCAATACACCGCCTATTTTCCGCCGCGACTTACGAATAATGGCCCTTGTTGAACAAGTCCGACTTCGGCGAGTCATTAAAAAAGCAACAGCCGAGTCTCGAATCGGTCTTTGGGAAGATTGAAGCTGTTGAAGCCCCACAAGGCGGTGCCCATGAGGCCGGCCAGCCGGGGACTCTGCGGAGTAATGGGCCCGCAGGTAGGTCGACCGGGACTCGGGACCTTTCAAGACATCAGGCGGGCGCGCCCTCTGGCGAGTCGGCCGGTGACCTTCGGAGGCCGAGTCGAGGGCGATCCCGAAGCCGAGTCCGAGATGGCGGCGTTAAAGCAAGCCGACTCCTTCTTGCGACCTCCGGAGTGCCGGCCTACGAAGTCGGCCCGCGACATTTCACGAGACCCGATGCGAGTAACGGCCCGGCGTGGCCGCCCTTCCGCCTCGAGGGGTTGGCATGGCTACTGATGAGCCGTATCGCCGGAGATCTCCGGCGTGGCGGCCTTGTTGCCATGCCTCCTGACTCTCGGCCTGTCGTCGTGATGCCTCGTGCCTGGCGACGCCAACTGTCTGGCCCGGAGATCGAGGCCACCCGTCGGTGGGTGAATCGAGAGGCAGCGAGCGCGGAAGAGCGGCCACGAGGGGTCGGCCTCCAGTCGGCCGCTCCCCCACGAGGCCCCACAAGCCATAAACCAGTTGGATGGGGAGTGGCGGCGGTGATCGCTGACGGACGGCGGCTTGTTGCCACGACCCCATGACCAAGCTGCGTCATCGAAGTCTTGCCTGATGTTTGGCACTGTCCGCGGGACCATCGGTCGGCGGGCCCCGGCCGGCGAGGAAGGCTGCGGCATGAGAGAGAGCGGTGGGGCCCGCCCGATCAGATTACTATTGTACCCCGGAAGTAGGCTATCTAAACCCGGGGCACCCATGCAAAAGGTTCGGCCTAGCTCCCTCCGCCTCCGATACAGCTCTAGGAGCACCCTTGTAACCATTTCGCCATAGTGACCATGCGGAGACCCAGAGAGCGGCGATAGGGGTGTTATCTCCCGGAGAGCCCCAAGCTGGGTAAGATTACGGCGTGCATGTCTGCGCCTCATCCCGTTTCCAGGCACCGGCGACGTTCTACTCGCCCCCACCATGATAAGCCATCCTTTGGCATATGTCGCACCTAACCCCCGACAGAGACAGAGAGAGAGAGAGAGAGAGAGAGAGAGAGAGAGAGAGAGAGAGGCATCTAGATACTACTATTGACCCGTAGGTCCTGAAGGAACTACTCACACATTATCACGGAGGCAACAAGGTTGATGAAGATGGCCTCCCCAATGGTTCCCCCTATCACACCCTGATTTCCATAACACAACACTTAGGGTTAATCAAGCATAAGAATTGTATCCAACAAAAACTTTTGTGTTGATCCGCCTTCGATTTGGATTTCTGTTTTTCTTGTTTTAATTGCTCTAGAAAATCAAATAAATCCTCCCACTCTTATACTTCTTCTCCTTGATCTAAAACCTTGCCACAATGATCATGACATGTGTATAGGACACAGAAACATTTTTCTTGCAAAAATAATTTGGCCAAAAAGTATTCTCCAAATTAGGTTTTCCAAAAACCCCTGAATTGAGACTTGAACTACAAGTACTTAATTTAGGGTGTGAAAAATATTTAAAAAGGTATATTTGACTCCTATTATATATAGGACTGCCATAAACCAAAAAAAATATTATTTTAAAAGTTATTTTGCTATTTTAATTAAAGGCTTTTTTCTTAAGGTCGGAAATGGTCTTTAATAGGTTAAAATTATTTGTATGTTTCAAAAATATTTGAGAAAATATAGGGAAACGCAGTGGACATATATTTTCCATACATATGAGTTTCAACACATGGTCATGTTCAAAATATTGGACAAAACCCTCCAAAATCATTTCTGCATGATTCAAGTATTTGAAATATTTCTATAAGAAATATTTTCAAATAAATCCAGGAAAATTCTATAAAGTCACATATGCATAATGTGATGATCTTGCAAATTTTTATCAAAATAAAAATTGTGTTGGTTCACAAAAGTTCCCCAAAACCATTCCTGTCCAGATCCAAATTTGAGCAACTCTACATTGCCAACTGTCTCCTTTTGATCTCAATTTTTGTGTACATGCTATGATCCCTAAATTATGACACTAAAACAAGTGGTTCATCAAGAAGAATAGATTTGCATGACTAAATCTTGGGAAAACCATTTCTGCTGATTTCTAGGGTTTGAAATAATTACAATGTCAAGTTTCTCTAAATGGGATAAAAACTTTCAAGGTATCTCAAACTGATGCCAAGAGTATTCCTGTTAATTTTCAAGTTCATTGGATTCCTCTAGATACCTCAACTCATCATCGAACACCTTCTGGCATATTTTTGTGATCAATGATTGAAGCCCCAAATGGATTCTCCTTTAGCTCAAATTTTTACCACAGCTCACCCTATTCACCTTCTACCTCTAGTAAAAATTTGCAAGCCCACTGCTCAATCATTTGTGGGTGAAACCCCCAATTCTCTCTCTAGACAACATTGTCTTCCCTCTCTCTCAACTCCTCCTTCACTCTATAGGTCTCCTAGAGTATCTAGAGCCACCTCCCCCTAGACCCCCTAGACACAAATGGACATGGTCGGTGCACTTAAACAAACCAGTGCCGTGTAGAGATCGCGCTCTGGAGCACGCTACAGTGCTCCCCGCACTGTAGCACGCCCATTCCAAGGCCTCCCGTCGACCTTGTGCGCCGGGATCGTGTCCCCCGAGGCTGCCTTGACATCCTCTGCACGGAACGCGGTCGGGCCCCTCCTCCCTCGCCTTCCTCTCCTCCCCGTTGAGCATGCCCGAGAGCTCCCGAGCATAGTTGCCGGGAACGCGGAACGGTGCCGCGTCCCTCGACCCGGGATCGTCGACCCGGATCGAGGGTCGGGATCCAGGTGTGGGACGACACGATTCGGTCGTGGGAACGTGAACCAAAACACTAGGGAACGGCAATCTTGATTCGCAGAGAGTTTGAAGGCATACCGGACTTCTGCGGCGTCCGGCCTCCGCCGTGGAGCAAGAAATCGAGAACTCGGACAGCCTTCTCAGGATGGATCACGTGCGCGCATGGATCGACGGAATCCCGTTGTGCGGCAGCGCCACCCCACGGCGGCCTTCACAGTCTGCACCTTGCGGGGCGAGTACATGGTGGCCGGGCCGCGCCGTCCAGCCGCCGCATCGGTTATTTTCGTCGAGCACACACGAATGCGGCGACTGCGTCTCTGTCTTTCAAGCGGTGGCGTAGTCCTTGTGTTTTGGGCTAGGTAGATCTCCTTAATTTCTGGGCCAGCATCAATCAAGCAGTAATACACGGCCTATAATAAAGCCTATATTACCGTCCAAATAAAAGGTTGTACCGTACGTGATCGCTGTCACAAGTTTAGACATGTGTATCGCTCCTCAACCCATTGCATCGTTCCCGTCATCGTTCCCAAATTATTTGGATCGCGTTCCCCTTGTCGATCGGTCGTTCTAGAGATGTATACCCCTACCGTTCCCTACTTTGGTCACTGAGCGATCCTCGACCCTCGTTCCCGTCCCTCGACCCCATCGACCCGGGAACTTGGCAACTATGCTCCCGAGCGAATACGAGCTCCACCTCGTCGCCCTCCTACACCCATCCCCAGGCCTCCCTCTCATCTCCATTCGCTCCCCCTCTCTCTTGGATACCTCATGGACGGCCAAACTCCTCCTCCCATGCCCTCCTTCCACCCCATGGCCGGAGCCATGCCGTCGGCCTCCGCCTAAATTCGCGTTCTGTGGCATCTCCCCTCCCCTTTGGAATCCACTAGAGCACCTCCAACCTCACCGCAGGTCTCTTCCGATCTCCATTCACTCCTCCTGGTGGCCGTAGGACCAAGCCCATCATCGCTGTCGCCAGCTTCCGCCATGGCCGACGCCGCTCTTGACCTCGACCTTCCCCGGACCCAAGACCCAACCGGGGGAGGTCGCGGCCCTCTCCCCCGAGATCGCCGGTGCGCCAGGCACCCGCAGCGGTGCCCCTGGTCGCCGGGACGAGCTTGGCCTCGCCTCCTCTGTTCCTGCGGCACGGGGAGGCCGCGAGAGGAAGAAGAAGGCCGACCGGTGGGACGGTGACCCCACCAGTCAGCCTCCGCCCACGTGTCCAGCCGGACCCGCCCGGGTTAAGTGGAGGCGGGTCCAGTAGAAACCGCCTTAGCTTCGGGATGGCGCTATGGCTAAACACACCATCGACGTCACCTCCCTCCGCGCGCAGGGCCGTTTAGCTATGCCTCGCGCAGCGCAGCGAACTAGTTATGACCCCACTCCTTTTTATTTTCGAGGAGCACTATAAAATGTATAGGAAATCCAAATGAAGTCCTAATTTGATGATCCAAAATCCTAGGTGTTCCTAAAATCATGCTCTATCACTTGGTGTTGTTTGCACATTTTTCTAGGAAAGTTTTCCCAACACTTATTTATAAAAACCCATTTTCCTATTTTTGTGATGGACTTTGTAAAATCACAGAGGGCTCATATCTGATCCAAATGCACTGATTCAAATTCCTAGGTACTTATAATTACATAACTTAGTTTATGAACTTTTTTCTTATGCTTTCTCTACCTCATAATTATTGAACCATTTTATCATATAGGGTCAACTATGCAAATCCCTAGGAAATTCATGTCAACACCAAATCATGTGAAACCAACTACTAGATGCTTAAAAAAATCATGCCTTGTTAAATGCGTGCCCTTGCTCATTTTGCAAAATAATGTTTCTGTAGACTCCTTGTAGATCCATTAAATCCCTTGTTTCCATCATATTGAAATGTTAAAAAAAATATATTGATCCAATTTCAATGAAACCCTTCTGGCTATTTTTATATAACCAGAGAAGTCCTAGAAAAGCCCAATTCCTATTCTTAGAGCACTTACATTCTTTTTGCCTTGTTGTGTTGCTTATTGTGATTGTTTCCGACGATAGTTGACGAAGTAGACGGAATACTCGGAGATGGACCACAAGGATTGAAGACCTTGCAGAGCCAGGCAAGCAACCCTTTGACCATGATGCACCTCTCTTGTTCATCGATAAATTTTTCCATATGCATGATGATTATGAGCTTGATATAATCGTTGCATTGATGCATGCCCGTTGGTACTTGCATGTTCGTAGCTCTACCTTATGCTAGAGATGCGATGAAAAATACTTGATATTGATGCATGATGTTGCATCTATGCCATGATCCTATCTTGGTTACAATCCTTTGAAAACCCCATCGGGTGCCCCTAATGCCCGTCGGTAATTAATGTTGAACAAGGTCACCACTTGATGAAGAAGTGGTGCACCGAAGCAAGTGAATATGTGTTGTTTACAAAGACGGATTAGATTTAAGATTTTGACGTCGAATATGCAACTTTATTCTTGTAGACACGTGTTGGGCCTCCAAGCACAGAGTTTTGTAGGACAGTAGCAATTTTCCCTCAAGTGGATGCCCTAAAGTTTATCAATCCGTGGGAGGCGTAGGATGAAGATAGTCTCTCTCAAGCAACCCTGCAATCAAATACAAGAAATCTCTTGTGTCCCCAACACACCCAATACAATGGCAAATTGTATAGGTGCACTAGTTCGGCGAAGAGATGGTGATAAAAGTGTAGTACGAATAGTAGATATGAGTTTTTGTAGTGCGAACAATAAAAAACAACAAGGTAGTAAATAGTAATACGGAGCACAAACGGTATTGCATGATGGAAAATGAGGCCTAGGGTCCGTACTTTCGCTAGTGCGATCTCTCAACAATGCTAACATAGTTGGATCATATGATTATCCCTCAAAGTGCAATAAAGAATCACTCCCGAGTTCCTATTAGCGGAGAACAAAAGATAGAAATTGTTTGTAGGGTACGAAGCCACCTCAAAGCTATTCTTTCCGATCAATCTATCGCAGAGTTCGTACTAAAATAACAGCAAGCTATTATTTTCGATCAATCTAATCAAGAGTTCATACTAAAATAACACCATATGATGCATATCAACCAACTCTAATGTCACCTAGATACCCCAATGTCACCGTGAGTACCCATGAGTTAATTATACGATATGTATCAAACAATTTCGGATTCATAATACTCAATCCACACAAAGAACTACAAGGAGACCCCAAAGTTTCTATCGGAGAAAAGATAATAAAAATGTGCATCAACCCCTATGCATAGATTACCCCAAAGTCACCTCGGAATCAGCAAGTTGAGTGCCATAACATATATCAAGTGAATCAAAATAATACCCCATTGTCACCATGGGTATTCATATACAAGACATAATGTGTTCTCAGATCTGAACATTCAATCCAACAAGACAACACTTCAAAGGCTAAAGACTCAATTCATCACAAAAATACATCAAGATCGTGACACCTCAAGATCGCTAGGGAGAGAGATTAAACACATAGCTATTGGTACAAACCCTCAGCCCCAAGGGTGGACTACTCCCTCCTCATCGTGGTGGCCGCCGGGATGATGAAGATGGCCACCGATGATGATTCCCCCCTCCGGCAGGGTGCCGGAACGGGGTCCCGATTGGTTTTCGGTGGCTATAGAGGCTTGCGGTGGCGGAACTTCCGATCTAGGGTTATTTCTGATGGTTTCTCTATTTATAGGAATTTTTGGCGCCGGTCTCACGTCCAGATGGGCCTCGAGGTGAGCACGATACACCGGGGCACGGGCAAGGGCCCAGGCGCGTCTCGGTGGGTTGTGCCCTCCTCGTGGCTCTTCTAGCCCTCCCACGAAGCTTCGGGGGTCTCTTTTGTTCCAAAAAAAAATTGCAAAAAGTTTCAACTCATTTGGAGAACTTTCATTTCTGCACAAAAAACAACACCACGGTAGTTCTGCTGAAAACATCGTTAGTCCGGGTTAGTTCCATGCAAATCATACCAAAACCATATAAAATTGTTGTAAACATGGCATGAATACTTCATAAATCAAGATACCTTGGAGACGTATCAGCATCCCCAAGCTTAATTCCTACTCGTCCTCGAGTAGGTAAATGATAAAAGAAATAATTTATGAAGTGTGAATGCTAGCAAAGTGGACAAGTTTGATCAATGACAATTTCATTCACTTTTCCTAGCATCATAACAACAAATTTTTCTCATAAAAACTCATCATGTTAAAGTAGCAACCAATTCACATGTTAAGATTCAAACAATGAATTCTCTTGAAACTCAACAACCTATGTTCTCAATCACCAAGCAATTGCAATTCAACTTATTCCACAGAGTTTAAGTACGAGCTAACACTCACCGCATACACATGAGCAAAACGTTTCAACCACACACATATAAAGATAGGGGCTTATTGTTTTGCCTCCCAACGTATTCACCTCAAGGGTGATGTCAACAATAATAACTCATGCTACCCATATCCAACTGGATATATGTGCCTAAATCTTTCCTCACCACATGATGCTTGCCAAAAGATAAGAATAAAAAGGAATAGAGAGAAATTTTTTGACTCTTTGCATAAAAGTAAATACTGAAAATTAAAAGATAGGCTCTTCGTAGAGGGAAGCAGAGGTTGTCATGCGCTTATTTGTTTGTATGCTCAACCCCTTAGTGAAAAAGAACTTCGCGTTATATTTCCCCTTGTGGTAGCAACCTTTATTATGCAGTCTGTCACTTTTATTCTTTCGCCATCACAAGTTCATACAATGCTCAATTTTCTCTTACACTAAATGATCTAACACTTTTAGAAGCAATTTTTATTGCCTTATTGCACGGATGACAACTTACTTGAAGGATCTTGCTCAATCCATAGGTAGGTATGGTGGACTCTCAAAACAAGATTTGGGTTTAAGAGTTTTTGGATGCACAAGTAATATCTCTACTTGGTGCGGAATTTTTGGGTAGCAAAGATATGGGGCAAGCACCACATGTTGAAGGATCTATGACAATATAACTTCTATGTGAATATGAACAAACATAAATCATTACATTGTCTTCCTTGTCCATCGTCAACAATTTCGGCATATAATATTTTGATGGGGTCTCACAGTCACAAAATATTTCCAAGATAGTGTATTTGCATATGAAAGTTCTCTTCCTTATATTAATCATTCAGGAATAGCTTGTATGACCAATATTGTGATTGTCAAGCTTCAAAATATTTCACTTTCTAAACCCAATGTGTAGCTACTATTAGGCATGATATGAACATATAATTTCAACTTCATGATACTCAATTCATTCAACAATTTACTCATAGGATATAAGTGAAGCACAAGAGTAAATGACAAGCTACTCCAAAAAGATATAAGTGAAGATCAAGCGAGCAGTTATGTAAACGGGTAGCTATTTGAGGACTCTTTTTTATTTAAAACTTTTAGATCTAAATATTTTATTAAAACAGCAAGCAAAAGCAAAACAAAATTACATTCCAAGCATAACACACATCATGTGAAGAAGCAAAAACTTAGGCTCAACCGATACTAACCGATAATTGTTGAAGAAAAAAGGGGGATGCCTACCGGGGCATCCCCAAGCTTAGATGCTTGAGACTTACTGAAATATAAATTTGGGATGCCTTGGGCATCCCCAAGCTTGAGCTTTTGTGTCTCCTTAATTCCTCTCATATCACGGTTTCCCTAAATCTCAAAAACTTCATCCACACAAAACTCAACAATAACTCAGGAGATAAGTTAGTATAAACTAGACCTGGCCATGGGAAGCCCGGCCTGGCCGGACCGGCCGAAAAAGAAGCCGGCCCGGCTGTGTGCCGGGGCAGACTCGAACCTAGATTTTGAGCCCGAAGGCCGGGTTGGGCGGGGCCCAGGCCCGTCGTTTTTGCATTTCTCTGAAGGTCGGGCCGGGCCGGCCCAGAGCCCGACGGGCTTTTACGTGTTTGGGCCGGGCTTGGGCCCAAAAAACAGGCCCAATGGCCGGGCCGGGCCGGGCTCGGGCCTGGTTTTTTTTTCGTCGGGCTTGGCTAGGCTCGGCCTGAGGTATGGCCAGGTATAGTATAAATAAATGCAAAAACCTTATCATTCTCTACTGTAGCAAATCAAAAAAAAATCATTATTCAACATTTCATACTAAATGCCTCTGCATATTTAATACTCCTATCCTCAAATAGAATCATTAAACAAGCAAACATATGCAAACATAACAGCAATCTGCCAAAACAGTATAGTCTGTAAAGAATGCAAGAGTATCAATACTTCTTAAACTCAAAATATTATGAAAATCTACCAAACTGTAGAGAATTTATTAGATCTTATTGTGCAAAAAGTTTCAACATTTTATCACATTCTGACTTTTCTATGGAATTTTTGCAACAGCGGTAAACTTTATGTTTTCAAACAGCAACAAGTATACTTGCAAAATAAGCATGGCAAAGGCTATCATTGCCACTTTTATTGAAATAAAAGATGCAAATCATAATTCTAAATAACACCAATCAAATCCTAACAAAATAAATTGACGCTCCAAGCAAAACACATATCATGTGACGAATGAAAACATAGCTCCAAGTGAGGTTACCGATAATGTTGGAGACGAAAGAGGGGATGCCTTTCGGGGCATCCCCAAGCTTAGTTGCTTGGATCTTCTGAAAGGACATGCGGTGCCCCCATGTGTGGTTTTGGTAATTGATGACATTCTTTAAGGACTAATGGTTGCATTGAGTTATAATCTTCCTCCCTAGCATTAGTTGCTTCGGTGGGATTTGAGAGAGAAGGATTTGGGCACTCCGTGTGCCCTTGCCATTGCATTTGGTGCATCGGTTTGAGTTCTCCACGTGATACGTGGAAGTTACAAGTTGAGAAGCTTATTACTCTTGGGTGCTTGGTACCCTTGAGCTTGTTACTCTTGGGTGTTTGGACACCCTAGAGCTTGTTCTGTTAGGTGCCTTGGCGCCCTAGGCAGTTAGTGTTGTTGGAGCTCAATCATTATGGTGTAAAGCTCCGGGCAAGCGTCGGGGTCTCCAATTAGGTTGTGGAGATCGCTCCGAGCAATTTGACGGGTACCGGTGACCGCCCCCAAGGGTCGCCATTTGTACGGGTTCGATGACCGCCCTCAAGGGTCCCTTAGTGGAATCACGGCATCTTGCATTGTGCCTGGGCGTGAGGAGATTACGGTGGCCCTAGTGGCTTCTTGGGGAGCATTGTGCCTCCACACCGCTCCAAATGGAGATTAGCATCCGCAAGGGTGTGAACTTCAGGATACATCATCGTCTCTGCGTGCCTCGGTTATCTCTTACCCGAGCCCTTTACTTATGTACTTTACTTTGTGATAGCCATATTGTTCTTTGTCATATATCTTGCTATCACTTAGTTGTTTATCTTGCTTAACATAAGTTGTTGGTGCACATAGGTGAGCCTAATTGTTGTAGGTTTTGTGCTTGACAAATTAACCGTTAGGTTTATTTCGCATTTGTTCAAGCCTAAACCGTAATTATTTTAAAGCGCCTATTCACCCCCCCCTCTAGGCGACATCAACGATCTTTCAATTGGTATCAGAGCCTCATCTCTCTTTTTAGGGCTTAACCGCCTAGAGAGTAAAGATGTCGACTAGAGGATTAGGATTCTCTGACACTCTTAGTTTCGATGGCACAAATTATGATGTTTGGGTTATTCGCATGCTTAATCTCTTTAGGGTCATGGACCCAAATTTAGAGTGAATTGTAATATGGGTTTTTATCCTCCAAAGGATCCCCAAAGATTATCTTTAGAGGATGAGACAAACTCTTATCTCAATGCTCAAGCTTCTAATGTGCTTTTCGATGCTTTGAGCAATGTAGTTATATTTCAACTCATGCCGTTCCGGGATGCTCATGAGTTGTGGACGAAGCTTCAAGATAAATATGGTGTGTCCAAGTTTTGTGGGGATGATTTTTCTCCCTCCACCTCCGGCCGTGTTGCACAAAATAGGATTTTTAATTGGTATCCCTCGTCTTGATGAGCCTCTCATCGTCTATCTTCACCACAGGTTGTCACAAGCATAGGTTCTCTATTTGCTTATTAGTAAGCTTGTGAACCCATTTGCCAGTTGTGTGTGGGAATGATATGCCTTGCACCGTTTGCCTCATTCGTTCAAGACTATGTTGATGCTTAATGCTCATCCTAATTTTAGTCTTCTCAAGTGCTTAGCCATGACTCACACACATCATTTTTGGTTGAGCCTATTCTTAAGTTGCCTCCTTTACATGTTGCTCAACCATGTGCTTGTTGCAAGCGTTAGGCTTTGTTTCCTATATGGTCACTTGCACTGGATGTGAGTTTCTATTGATTTTGGGGGAGCTATGATCCTATTTTGTGCACTTTGTATTCAAATAAAAAAATTCTTGTGTGCACAAATAATGGGGAGCTTCTCTAGTTTCTTTAGAACACTCCTTTGCTCATATCATAATATCTTTATTCTTGTGGCACGTAGGATCATCGGTCTAGTTGGTTCAGTTGATATCCGTTGATTGCTTGCTTCAATTGGTTTCTTCTGATTGCTTGTGTCTCTCTTTGTTATGTCTTTGTGGCATATCTTTCTGTTGCAATATTTGGGCCTCAATATAGTTTGTCTTCCTCCAAGTATTAACAGTTGGATATGTGTATTGCATTCCACTCTCTTGTTGAGAAATACACAATTTATGGAGGACCACAATTTATATTGGCCTTCTAAGCTTTTCGCCCATTTTGGCAATCGATGCCAATGGGGAGAAGTTCGAAGAGTTTTGTGGAGAAGATTAGAGTTGTCTCTTCTGGCTTTGGTTTGTTCCTAAGCATACGCATATCCTACGCATGCATTATTGGTTGTTGCATTGCATGGTGATGCATAATTCCTTATATAAACTCTCTTGAAAATGATTGTCATCAATTACCAAAATGGGGGAGATTGAAAGGACATGCGGTGCCCCCATGTGTGGTTTTGGTAATTGATGACATTCTATATGGACTAATGGTTGCATTGAGTTATATTTGAAGGATTTTTCCATAGGCTTTTCTTGAAGTCCATGTGTTGGTTTCAAGGAGTTTATGGGTTGACCAAGGTGCTATTAAGGAATTATCCAAAGATTGGTCATGTGAGTGTTGAGCTTATTGCAAGCATGTCTTGAAGAAGAAGATTGTGTGATCATTCATGTTTACCTTCAAGACATCATCCAAACAAAGAGAGTTGGAAAGATTCAAGGTTGATCAAGACTAAGTCAAGAGTGAATCAAGTTGATCAACTCACAAAGCGTAGAAGATGTACCGAGAGGGATGAAGTGATCCCATGGTATGGTAAGCATTGTCCATTGCACTTTGTGTACTAACCCATGGTCTATGTGAGAGTCTATGTTGGGTTAGGTACGTGTCCATGGGCTTGCATCAAAAGAAAGATATCATACAACCCATGGAAAGGATGACATCAAGTGGTGATCGTCATCAAGATTGTCGTGTGCAAGTTCAAGTGGAGCATCACGAAGAGATAAAGTGCTTGAAGCTTGCCATCCATTGTGGTGTCAATGGACTTGTGAAGATGTGCTGAAGAGTGGCTCACCCATAGTGGAGTATGGGGGAGCAATCATCTAGTCTCCATCGACCCAACGCAATCAAGAAAGGTGGTCCATCTTGAGGAGGACAAGATCGTCATCATCTAGCTCAAGTGGATCATGTGCAAGGAAAAGGTTTGCCCTTGATAGGTTTTCTATTTTACCGGTCTCATGGTGGTAGTTGGGAGACCGGGTTATAGGATCGATAGCCGTACTATCAAGGGGGGCTCTCAAGTGAGTAGCTTGATCGTATCATTCGTCGAGAGCTCAAACCATTGCATCCTTGCATCATGTTTCTTGGTTCTTGTTTGGTTCTCTTTGTGAGTCTTAGAGCTTATGGTCATCTTGATGACAAGCTTGAGTTCATCAAAAACGGAGTTTGCATGCGTCTTCTATGATGTTTTCGGTGTTGGAGGTTTTACCGGTCTTATCCGAGGAAGGGTTCTCACCATTTTCTTTTGGGCCTTTTATCATTTGCTTCTTATTGGTATTTCTTTCAAGATTGTGTTAGCCCTTGTCGCTAGCTTTCCAACAAACTAGGTTTCATCGGATTCGGAGTCCGTTTGCAGAAGTTGTGTCAGTTTTGGTGTCCTTAAAAGGGGCTGCTGCGGATGTAATTTTTTGTACCGCTCTTGGGAGCGGTACTACTGCTTGGAGCAGCACTGCCGCGACTACTTCCGTGGCTACTTCCGCTCGGGACCAAAAACTCGTCACAAGTCCAGCGGTGGTAAACACGGATGTAATTTTTAGTACCGCTTCATAGCAGTAGCACCGCTACCCTTAGCGATAATACCGCTACCCCTAAGCGGTAATACCGTGAGTCAGCGGTACTCTTTGCTCAAGCAGTTCTTGGCCTTTTGCCTCCTCGCTGTTGTGTTTCAAAGGGCTACTACTGCCCTAGCGGTAGTACCGCTCCTTGAGGCAGTAGTACCGCTTCAGTCTGAGCTGTGAGCATAAAGGTTGGATTTTTCCCCACCTATAAAAGGGGGTCTTCTTCCCCAATGAACCTTATCCTTTGAGCTCGTGTTCTTCCCCCATTGTTGACTTTCTTCGAGCTTGCTAACTCTCAATCCCTCCATGGGTTCTTGCTAGTTTTTGAGGGAAAATAGAGAGGAGATCTAGATCCACATTTCTACCAATCACTTTCTCCTCTATGTGAGGGGAACCCATTGGATCTAGATCTTGGAGTTCTTGGTGTTCTCCTTCTTGTTCTTCCTCTCATCTTCCTCCCTAGCATTAGTTGCTTCGGTGGGATTTTAGAGAGAAGGATTTGGGAACTCCGTGTGCCCTTGCCATTGCATTTGGTGCATCGGTTTGAGTTCTCCACGTGATACGTGGAAGTTACAAGTTGAGAAGCTTATTACTCTTGGATGCTTGGTACCCTTGTGCTTGTTACTCTTGGGTGTTTGGACACCCTAGAGCTTATTCTGTTAGGTGCCTTGGCGCCCTAGGCAGTTAGTGTTGTTGGAGCTCAATCATTGTGGTGTAAAGCTCAGGCAGCGTCGAGTCTCAATTAGGTTGTGGAGATCGCTCAGAGCAATTTGTGGTCTGCAGTGACCGCCCCAAGGGTTGCCAAAGTGTCTGGGTTGGTGACCGCCCCAAGGGTCGCCATTTGTACGGGTTCGGTGACCGCCCTCAAGGGTCCTGTCGGTGTCAAAACCGGCGGATCTTGGGTAGGGGGTCCCGATCTGTGCGTCTTAGGCTAATGGTAACAGGAGGCAAGGGACACGATGTTTACCCAGGTTCGGACCCTCTTGATGGAGGTAAAACCCTACTTCCTGCTTGATTGATATTGATGATATGAGTGTTACAAGAGTTGATCTACCACGAGATCGTAGCGGCTAAACCCTAGAAGCTAGCCTATGATGATTATGATTCTATCTCTAAGGACTAAACCCTCCGTTTTATATAGACACCGTAGAGGGCTAGGGTTTACATGGAGTCGGTTACAAAGAAGGAAATATAATATCCGGATCACCAAGCTTGTCTTCCACGCAAAGGAGAGTCCCATCCGGACACGGGACGGAGTCTTGAGTCTTGTATCTTCACGGCCCAACAGTCCGGCCAAAGTATATAGTCCGGCCATCCGGATACCCCCTAATTCAGGACTCCCTCAGTAGCCCCTGAACCAGGCTTCAATATCGATGAGTCCGGTGCACAGTTTGTCTTCGGCATTGCAAGGCGGGTTCCATCTCCGAATACTCCATAGTAATTATCGAACACTTAAATCGTGTCCAGATCTGCAAGATGATCTTCATCTACCACCGTAGAGAGAATGATATTTCACAAATGTAATCTGCTGACAACTTTAGACAAAGTGACATGACACCATGATCGGGTCATTATTCGAACCGTTTTCCCACAACCAGCCATAACGCATATTGTGAGGCGGTTTCCTCGGCACGTCTTGTCAAAGTAGAGATCATGTCCCCTTATCACGGGATTTCCATCAATACGGGTATGTGTAACCCAACCGCGCAATCAATCGTGGCGCTTGGGAAATAAGCGATTCTCAACGGGAAAGTGGGGAGGCGCACCGTTCTCATCGCCTCTATAAATGGTTAAGGATTCCCCATTTTCACCCACGCCTTCTTCCTCCTCTACTTATTCATTCCCACACCCTCGAGCTCCAGCGCCTTAGTTCACGCCTTCTCCGCACAGCCAAACATGTCCGGAGTAGGAGGCAAGTGGGTGGCCTCCACTGTGAAGGAGGAGCATATTGCGAAGCTCCGGGCGGCCAGATACTTGGCCGCAGACATTGCACAACGGCTACCGGATGAAGGGCAGATCATTCCAACTCTAGAACCCCACGAGAGGGTCGTGTTTCTCGCCCACTTCGTCCGTGGACTAGGATTTCCACTTCATCCCTTCGTCTGCGAGCTCATGTTTTACTACGGGCTAGATTTCCATGATCTAGCCCCAAATTTCATCCTCAACATCTCGGCGTTTATCGTCGTGTGCAAGGCCTTTCTCCGCATCAAACCTCACTTCGGCTTGTGGCTACGAATCTTCTGCGTGAAGCCGAAGATCGTGAGCGGCCAGCAAGCGGAGTGCGGAGGCGCCATGGTGGGCAGGATGCCCAGTGTTACCTGGCTCGACGGCTCATTCGCGGAGACCATGAAAGGGTGGCAATCGGGGTGGTTCTACATCACCGAGCCACGTGACGCCAACTGGGCGGCGGCCCCTGAATTCTGATCTGGAATTCCCATGCGGCTCACCTCTTGGGAAAAGAAGGGTTTGGCCTGGGGTGAGCGTGCGGAGCTGACCGGACTTCAAAACTGCATCAAGAACATGATGGACAAGAAAATTAAACTTGTCAACGTGGTCCAGGTCATGCTTGTCCGTCGGATTCTTCCGTGCCAAAGACGAGCATTTAATCTGTGGGAGTCCGTCCCGGCCGAACACCAGACACTTCGAAAGCTCTACGGCATGACACACAATGACGGATGGAAGGCGCTATTCAAGGCCTCCGAAATACCTCCTCCCACATCCGAGGACCGTGGACTTCATGCCACGCGGCTCCCCCGTCCGGTGAGTTTTCTGATTACCACCGGATGTAGTTTTTCCCAGTGTACTCATGGGAGAATCTTAAGTTATTGTGTGTACTTGATCAGGAGTATGTGGAGATGGCGGAGTGGATTGACTATCCGGCTCCACTGCCAGAGGGTCCAGCCGATGCTCTCCTGACGGAGATGCTAGTCCCGGCGCCCTACAAGGCGCCGGAAAAAACCTAAAGAAGGCCGGGGACGGGAAGGGTCTCGGCGTGGAGTCGTCACGGATGCCTCGTTCGAAGACGACGAGGCACACTCCTCCCCCGAAGGGGAGGAGGAAGAGGAAAGGGCCGCCCCTCCCGAGGAGGCCCAAGGGCCTAAGAGGGCGACCCAGGGGACCAGGAAGGGTCCCCGGCGCAAGGCCGTTATACCCTCGTCGTCCAAAGACGACGAGGCAGTCCTCTGCGAGGCGGGGAAACATGAGAAACTCCGCCTCCCGACCGGGAGGAGAAGAAGAAGAAAGCCGCCCGGGGGGAGGCTAGAACGCCAAGAAGGAAAGGCGTCCCTTCGGATTACTCCGCCACGACCGCCTATAGCGAGGCGATGTACGCCGCAGGAAGCCCTAGTAAGATTGTAAGTATCCGCACTCTGTTCTACTTTAGTTCGACTTCACTTCATAGTCTGTTATAACGCCAAACACGTATGTGCAGTCCGGCCAAGGTCCATCCCGAGGTATCCTCTTCGGATGGGTCCTTGAGTGATTCGGCAATGAACTCACTCTCGACAGCCACTACCCCTCGGCCTGCGGACGACACGGAGGTGTTGTCCCAAAGGCTCCCAGAGCATGGGGAGGTGACTCTGGAGACGCCCCAAGGAGAAATTCTAGACGCCGGGCACACGGGGTATAAGATCCCGTAGATTGTGCCGACGAGAGCCGCAGCAAGCCGGGCTCTCGGCGGATCTGCATGCGGAACCTCAATGGTTCGGATTGAGGCATGACCCCTCGCTAAGGAGGCGACCCGTCCGTGCCGATGACTTCTGTTACGCCCGGGCGTCGGATAATCGGTGGAAGCGCTTATGGCCTTCCATGGATTAAACACCGTACTCTTATGAGTGCGGTGATTGAAAGGTTCGGTCCGCCAAAGCGGACTAACAAGCTGCCGACCGGCCTCTGACAGGCTTTGAGGTAAGTAATTAAAAGTTTGGGAAATTATCACCTGATAGACAGTAGCCCCTGATACTCTATTTGGTGTTAGGAAAGAAAAGCCAAACGGAGGGTCAATTAAAATCTGCAGGAGTCTAATAGTAGGTGTCTATGTGAATGAGCGGTCTTGCTTGCTTCTTGCCCGCCCTTGACCAGGTCGCGGACTCAAACGAGGCCTGGAGTAGGCCCAGGGAGAGCTTGGCCTCGCGAAGAGGCAGCTTGAAGAGAACAAAGGTGAGTGATACCCCGTTCATATGTCATAAAGAATAGACAAAAATAGGTAATGCTAACGACAAAGCGTCGTGATTTAATAATAGGGGCCACGACCGAAGTGGCGTCCCTGAAGAAAACGCTATCCGAGGCCAAAGACAAGATGGCCATGGAGTGCATTGAGCGTGAAAAGTAGAATGCTAGGGTGGGCGAGGTACAGCAAGAGCTCCAGGAGCTCGGCAAGAAGTTCGAGTCCTTGGAGCGTGACCTCAAGACGAAGGAGCCTGAGCTTGCGAAGGCCCTTGCGAGTATGAAAGATGCCAAGGCCAAAGCCGAAAAGGCCCAGCAGGAAATTCAGGCGGCCAAGAAGATTGCGGCAGGTAAGACATTCTTTATGCAAAGTAATCATGTGGAGGAGGCATTTCTTTTACTTACCCAAATTTGGAGCTCTCCAGGGGCATTCGCAGATCTGCCACGCAGCGTATCAGATGCTGCAGAGTTCTACCATGCCGAGGAGGGGAGCTCAATGGAGAAGCATTACGGTTCCGGTATCTTGGGCGAACACCCGATACCTCTGGTGACCAATTGAAGCAATTGGTTGAACTCCACAGGGCGGCGAAGTGGCTATGAAAGATTTCATAGTCTGGATGTGGCCTGGTGAGCCCCTGCCCGCTAGCTACTTCGGCCTGATAAAGCGGATGGTGAATGCCTCTCCGCGGCTTGAAGTGATCAAGCGGTCCATTTGCATTGAGGGTGCCCGCCGAGCCTTTGCCCGTGTGAAGCTGCACTAGGACAAGTTAGATGCGGAGAAGCTGGTGAAGGATGGACCATCGGAGGGCAAGGCGCATCGCTGTCCTGAAAAATATTATGATGGCGTTATGAAAAGCGCTCGTCTCGTGGCCAATGAATGTACTAAGGACACGATCTTTGAGTGAATGTACTTCTGTCGTTTTTGTAATATAAAGACGAAGTTACTTGCGCTATATAGCGCTTTTTGATTTAAAACATTAAATTCTGTGCGGCTGTTTATAAAATTTTGAAAGTAGGCCAGTCGTCGGCTCCCGCCCCCACATAACTAGTACCGAGGTGTTCCTGGAAAAAACCCAGACACTCTTTATCCAAATTTTTGGTTCCTGAAGGAGGTGTTTGGCGCAGCGAACAAGGCAATCGGACTATGCGGCTTTATAACTTTCACTTAGACATAGAAGTCTACAATTTTAAATTTCGGCGAAGCCCCTAGAATTTGAAAAGCCGAATTGGGGCGCTATATACGCCTAAATCGGACGAGGACAATTCCTCGCCTAAAGCGGAAAAAATCTTTAAGGATGTTAGGACCTCTCAAACAGCGACCAGCTCTCGCCGCATCATGCCGGTCAGTTTTCGGCTTTCTCTACTGAGGTGCTTGTCCGGAAGAACCGGGACACAATCGCGATAGTTCTCCTGCGCTACCTTAGCGATATAGCGGGCGTAAGGTACCAAAACAAGGGGCGGACAAACCCAACTATTGACCCAAGACATGATTGAGATGATGCATATAATGCTATAAGTTGAGGGTGCCGCCTTTGTTGAAAGTGTTAGGACTTGTCTTGCCGTATTATGGGCGCCATAAAAGCCCTGGCAAACTGAACGTACCAAGGTGTACGGATGCAATATTAAATGAACATTTATAGGAAAAATGTGCAGATAGGAATAATAAGCTGACGCTATGTATTATCTCCCATTGATGAATAATACGTCTAGGCGTATGTTTACAATGAATGCGTTAAGCAGAAGTAAATAGGACTTTTAACATGTCCTATCCAAGGGCGGGCCGCATGTAGGTATATAAAACAGGTATAACGATCGTGAACAGATTCCACCTGGGTATTCCCTTTGTGCGTGAAGCCGTTTGCCTCCTTGGTTTTCTCTCCTGTGCAAGTCCATCAATTCGGCTCTTCTGAAGAGGCTGCCCGAAAGCAGTGTCTTGAAAGATAAAAGGTTGGTTATTAAAGTATGTTGCGGCTATACCGCACTGTTGAATGAGTCACTATTGCGCCTTCGCTTATGCCCATGGTATTTTGAGTGCGTAATTGTGTACGCGCGGCACGAATGCTGCCTTGACGGGGCTTGAGCAGAGGCCGGACTGCTAGTCATGCTCTTGGCGTGCCTGGCGATCCTGTTGCAGGGTACTCCGGACTCGCTTGACGGTGTTCGGGGTTGTTGTCACCGGATTGGTGGTTTGCCGGAGAAGGCTGCATTGTACTTCCGCTGCGAGGGCTGCAGTATGCTCTTACATGCGGAGAGGCGGTCCATGTTTCCGTTATTATTATGACCTGCGAGGTCTGGCATCTTGAGCTTGAGGTATGCATAGTGCGGTACCGCATTGAATCGAGCGAATGCGGTTCGTCCCAGTAGTGTGTGATAACCACTGCGGAAAGGGACGATATCAAAGATTAACTCCTCGCCTCGGAAGTTATCCGGAGATCCGAAGACCACTTCCAGTGTTATGGAGCCCGTGCAATGGGCCTCTACTCCTGGAATTACACCTTTGAAGGTGGTTTTGGTGGGTTTGATCCTTGAGGGGTCGACGCCCATTTTGCGCACTGTGTCCTGATAAAGCAGGTTCAGGCTGCTACCGCCATCCATAAGGACTCGCGTGAGGTGGAATCCTTCGATGATTGGGTCTAGGACCAATGCGGCTGAGCCGCCGTGACGAATGCTGGTAGGTGATCCCTATGATCGAAGGTGATCGGACAGGCTGATCATGGGTTGAATTTTGGGGCGACTGGCTCCATCGCATAGACGTCCCGTAGTGCTCGCTTCCATTCCCGTTTGGGAATGTGGGTGGCGTAGATCATGTTGGCCGTTTTCACCTGGGGAGGAAATTTCTTCTGTCCCCCCATGTTTGGACGCCGGGGCTCCTCGTCATCATCGCTGTGCAGTCCCTTGTCCTTATTTTTGGCGTTTATTTTACCGGACTGTTTGAACACCTGATAACCAACAAGTATAGGGGATCGCAATAGTTTTCGATAAGTAAGAGTGTCGAACCCAATGAGGAGCTAAAGGTAGAAGAAATATTCCCTAAAGTTCTATCGACCACCGATACAACTCTACGCACGCTTAATGTTTACTTTACCTAGAACAAGTATGAAACTAGAAGTACTTTGTAGGTGTTTTCGGGTAAGCTTGCAAGAAAGTAAAGAACACGTAAATAAAACTAGGGGCTGCTAAGGTAAAGACACAACTAAAGTAAATATAGCGAGTATGGAAAAGTGGTGGTAGGAGTTGTGGAATTGTCGCTAGGCAACTGACTATATTACTAGACCGGTAATCACTATTGCAATTCTATTTGAGGGAGAGGCATAAGCTAACATACTTTCTCTACTTGGATCATATGCACTTGTGATTGGAACTCTAGCAAGCATCCGCAACTACTAAAGATTCATTAATGTAAAACCCAACCATAGCATTAAAGTATCAAGTCCCCTTTATCCCATACGCAAACAACCTACTTACTCGGTGCGTGTACATCACTCCACGCCACCCACCATAAGCAAATCATAAACATATTGCAAACCCTATAGAGGGAATCCCTCACGCTTGCGCGACACGGAGGGCACCATAGGACAGCACCAATAATAAAACATGCAACTCAAACCAATCATAGCAATTCATCAATCACCGATAGGACAACGAAAATCTACTCGGACATCATAGGATGGCAACACATCATTGGATAATAATATGAAGCATAAAGCACCATGTTCAAGTAGAGGGTACAGCGGGTTGCGGGAGAGTGGACCGCTGTAGATAGAAGGGGGAAGGTGATGGAGGTGTTGGTGAATATGACGGCAGTGTTGGTGAAGATCGCGGTGATGATGATGGCCTCCGGCGGCGTTCCGGCGCCACCGGAAGCAAGGGGGAGAGAGCCCCCCTTCTTCTTCTTCTTCTTCTTCCTTGACCTCCTCCCTAGATGAGAGGAGGGTTTCCCCTCTGGTCCTTGGCTCCCATGGCTTGGGAGGGGCGAGAGCCCCTCCGAGATTGGATCTATCTCTCTGTTTCTGCGTTCTCTGCGTTGGCAGATTCTACCCCTTCACCGTTTCCTTTATATCTAGAGATCCGTAACTCCGATTGGGGTGAATCTTTCGCCCAGATCTTCTTCATAAAATTATCTTTCTTGCGCCAGAAGGAGAGCATCAACCGCCTTACGGGTGGATCACGAGGGTCAGGGGCGCGCCTGGGGGGTAGGGCGCGCCCCCCTACCTCGTGTCCACCTCGGATACCGTTTCGCGTTGATTTTACTTCCAGAAAATCATAAATATTCCAAAAAGATCTCTGTCCGTTTTTTTCGTTTGGACTCCATTTTATATTGGGTTTCTGCGAAACAAAAAACATGCAACAGACATGAACTGGCACTGGGCACTGGATCAATATGTTAGTCTCAAAAATAATATAAAAAGTTGCCGAAAAGTATATGAAAGTGAATAATATTGGCATGGAACAATCAAAAATTATAGATACGACGGAGACGTATCAACACCCAGCAATCTCTATTAGTGTGGTTTGCTGGCTTATCCAAGTGCCATGAATTTGTACGGCGTTCATGTATCGGTCCAGGTGGATGGTCTCGATTGTTTCTTCGTCACTGCTTCCCTCGAGCTTTGTCTGCGCGAAATTCCTTCATCGCTTTGCTTCCCTCGGCGGACATAGTTGGCCAAGAGTCTCGACAAAGAGAGACTTTAATGAGTTGAGGATGTCGCCAAAGGCGAGTCTTTGGAAGATATCCTGGCGGTGAACTCCATTCGGAGCCCAACAGATTCGGCGGGCTCGGGGTCTGTGGATTGGAACCTACATCCGGATCGAGTCAGGGTCCGAGTCCTGAGCTTCCTTGGGGAGAAATCGTGTTTGGCTCTACCGCCGATGAGTGTGCGGCCTCTGGGGCGTGGTCCATCCACCCGTCCTCAGGCGACGCAATCTGCCCCGGATTTAGGTCTGGGGCTCCTGCAGGGGAGATGTCCGGAGCATTATCCGACATCAGGTCTAAGCCGTACTCGTCGTGACTGTCCGGCGCTCCTGGCGCAGGCCCGAATCCGTTGAAGATTAAGTCTCCACGGATATCGGTCGTGTAGTTCAAGTTTCGAACGACTTGGTAGCGAGCGTGGTGTGGATCTGCTCGGATGGCCAGCGAATTGGCCCATGATCTTGGCCGCCCGAACACGAAGATCTGTCCGGGAGAAAAGTCTCACCCTGGACCATGTTGTTATTGATCGAAGGAGCCATCAAGCCTTGCAACAACGACACAGAGGAACTCTCAATGAAAGCACCAATGTCAGTGTCAAAACCGGCAGATCTCGGGTAGGGGGTCCCGATCTGTGCATCTTAGGGTAATGGTAACAGGAGGCAAGGGACACGATGTTTACCCAGGTTCGGGCCCTCTTAATGGAGGTAAAACCCTACTTCCTGCTTGATTGATATTGATGATATGAGTGTTACAAGAGTTGATCTACCACGAGATCGTAGAGGCTAAACCCTAGAAGCTAGCCTATGATGATTATGATTCTGTATCTAAGGACTAAACCCTCCGGTTTATATAGACACCGGAGAGGGCTAGGGTTTACATGGAGTCGCTTACAAAGAAGGAAATATATTGTCCGGATCGCCAAGCTTGTCTTCCACGCAAAGGAGAGTCCCATCCGGACACGGGACGGAGTCTTGAGTCTTGTATCTTCACGGCCCAACAGTCCGGCCAAAGTATATAGTCCGGCCGTCCGGATACCCCCTAATCCAGGACTCCCTCATGTCCCTTAGTGGAATCACGACATCTTGCATTGTGCGAGGGCATGAGGAGATTACGGCGGCCCTAGTGGCTTCCTGGGGAGCATTGTGCCTCCACACCACTCCAAATGGAGATTAGCATCTGCAAGGGTGTGAACTTCGGGATACATCGTCGTCTCCGCGTGCCTCGGTTATCTCTTACCCGAGCCCTTTACTTATGTACTTTACTTTGTGATAGCCATATTGTTCTTTGTCATATATCTTGCTATCACTTAGTTGTTTATCTTGCTTAGCATAAGTTGTTGGTGCACATAGGTGAGCCTAGTTGTTGTAGGTTTTGTGCTTGACAAATTAACCATTAGGTTTATTCCGCATTTGTTCAAGCCTAAACCGTAATTATTTTAAAGCGCCTATTCACCCCCCCTCTAGGCGACATCCATGATCTTTCAATCTTCCTTGGATATTAACTTGGGGTGCCTTGGGCATCCCCAAGCTTAGTTTTTATCACTCCTTATTCTCCTCATATCGACATCTCACCCAAAACTTGAAAACTTCAATCACACAAAACTTAACGGAACTTTGTGAGATAGGTTAGTATGATAAAGAGCAAACATTTCACTTTTGGTACTGTCAAAGACAAGATTCATAATTGTTTCCGCACAATTCCTATTGTAGCATATCATTTCCACAATTTATATTGATCAATATAAGGCATAGAAACTAGAAAACAAGCAAACTATGCATTGAAAATAGAATCTATCAAAAACAAAACAATCTGTAGTAATCTGTACTCAAACCATACTTCTGCTACTCCAAAAATTATGAAAAAATAAGTAACTCGTGAGAAATTTGTATATTAATCTTATCCTAAAAGAATCAACTCAAAATCACTCTTTTGTTAAAAACGAGAGTTGTTTTCGTGAGCGCAAAAGTTTCTGTTTTTCAGCAAGATCAAATCAACTATCACCCAACATGATCCCAAAGGCTTTACTTGGCACTTTATTGAAACAAAGACAATAAAACATGATTACTACAGTAGCATAATCATGTGAACACACAAAAACAGTAGTTAAAAGTATTGGGTTGTCTCCCAACAAGCGCATTTCTTTAATGCCTTTTAGCTAGGCATGATGAGTTCAATGATGCTCGCATAAAGGATAAAGACTGAAACATAACAAGAGCATCATGAATCATAAGTTCCTCTATCATAATAATTTTCAGTAGCATCATGAATAGATTCATCCATATAACCATCACATAAAGCATTCTTTTCATGATCGAAAAGCATAGAAGATTTATCACTCTTTATGGCATACCAAAATAGTGGATGTATCACTAAATAAAGTCATGACCTCTCCAAATCCACTTTTTCACATTTGGATTTGTTCCATCATTAGTGGAACTAGAACCACCTGCCTTCTACCCTAGCCGGCCCAATACCTTCTCCGCAGGGACCTCAACAGTCCACTACTTCTGCTGCTTTTCTCAAGGCCAAAGAGTGCATCAATATTGTAATAAGATTCAACACCCTTCAAAAAAGTGGGATCACTACTACCTAGAGTTGACACTCTTCCAAACCCACTTTCATCATTGTAATCATCATAAATAGGAGGCATGCTATCATCATAATAAATTTTCTTATCGAAAGTAGAAGGAATCAAAGGATCATATTCATTATGCAAAGCATCCCCAAGCTTGGGACAAGCACTATTTTCAGCAAATAAATCTCCAAACATTTCATACTCCTCAAACATAGCATCCCCAAGCTTGTGGTTTTGCATATCATCATAATCATTCTTATCAATAGCATGAGTGGCACCAATAGTATAGCAAACATTATTATCATATTCTTCCAAGCAAGTGCCAAAAATATTTTCAAGATCATAGAATACATCATTGTCTTACCAAGCATAATCATTACAACAAGTATTAGGCATCACAAAATCATACTCAATATCATCATCCTCCATCAACATATTTGATTCACTTTCATGAGGCACAATGGTGATAGGAGCAATATTACTTGGGAGACTTACCTTTTTACCTCTACTTTTTCTTATTTTATTTTTCTTCTTCACCACCTCACGGGTGGGTTTAATAAATTTGTTTGAGCTTCTCATTGGAAAGATTGATTGGATAGGAAGCTACTCCTTGTTACCTGATTCATCATAAGAAACACTAGGAGGGTATTGGGAAATATTTTCCCTTTCATTAGTACTATCTTCATGTTCTATTTGTTTTCTTGTCTTTAGATAGTTGGCAATATAAGGATTCTCAATGCAATTTACCGTGCAAAACATATAAATTTCCTCTAGAGCAAAATCAAGAAATCTCTTAGGGTTATATGGAATATTCTTAGTTATACGTTTCATTTCTTCATAACCCAGAAGCAAACTAAGTTCATTATGACGCGCAAGGGAAATCAAGTCATCACAATTTTTGGACACGATTCGATCATGAAACAATTTGCATTGGAGATTTAAATGACCATGTTCATTGCAAAATTCGCAAGGATGGTGAAAAAAATTAAATTTTTCAGCACAACCATCTAGCTTCTCTTGCAACCATTTTGTTTCTAAATACTTATGCCTCTTCCAAAATCTATCTTCCTTTCTGGTGTGCTTTTGCACTCCCAATTCACTCCGCAAAAATTAACATTCTTATAGGAGACATCATTATCATGACCAATGCAATAATCATTAACATCATGGATATTCAAAGAATTCATACTAACAACATTGCAATCATGCTTATCATTCAAATAATTTGTACCAAACATTTTATTGACTTCTTCTTCTAACAATTGAGCACAATTTTCCGAACCATCATTTTCAAGAAAGATATCATAAAGATGACCAATAATATGATGCAACCTCAATTCCAATTTTTTGTACTTTTCTTTTATGAATTAAAATAGTGATAAACAAGAAACTAAAATATTCAATTGCAAGATCTAAAGATATACCTTCAAGCACTCACCTCCTCGGCAACGACGCCTGGAAAAGAGCTTCGCTGACGGGATGTGAGTGCCGCTTACCTAACCTCCTCGGCAACGGTGCTAGAAAAGAGCTTGATGTCTACTACGCAACTTTATTGTTGTAGACACGTGTTGGGCCTCCAAGCGCAGAGTTTTGTAGGACAGTAGCAATTTTCCCTCAAGTGGATGACCTAAGGTTTATCAATCCGTGGGAGGCGTAGGAGGAAGATAGTCTCTCTCAAGCAACCCTACAATCAAATACAAGAAATCTCTTGTGTCCCCGACACACCCAATACAATGGAAAATTGTATAGGTGCACTAGTTCGGCGAAGAGATGGTGATAAAAGTTTAGTACGGATAGTAGATATAAGTTTTTGTAGTGCGAACAATAAAAAATAGCAAGGTAGTAAATAGTAAAATGGAGCACAAACGGTATTGCAATGATGGAAAATGAGGCCTAGGGTCCGTACTTTCGCTAGTGCAATCTCTCAACAATGCTAACATAGTTGGATCATATGATTATCCCTCAAATTGCAATAAAGAATCGCTCCCGAGTTCCTATTAGCGGAGAACAAAATATAGAAATTTTCTGTAGGGTATGAAACCACCTCAAAGCTATTCTTTCTGATCAATCTATCCTAGAGTGCGTACTAAAATAACATCAAGCTATTCTTTTCGACCGATCTAATCAATAGTTTGTACTAAAATAACACCATATGATGCATATCAACTAACTCTAATGTCACCTATATACCCCAATGCCACCGCGGGTACCCATGAATTAATTATACGATATGTATCAAACAATTTCAGATTCATAATACTCAATCCACACAAAGAACTACAAGGAGACCCCAAAGTTTATATCGGAGAAAAGATAATAAAAACGTGCATCAACCCCTATGTATAGATTACCCCAAAGTCACCTCGCGAATCCGCAAGTTGAGTGCCGTAACATATATCAAGTGAATCAAAATAATACCCCAATGTCACCTTAAGGTTATTCGTATACAAGACATAATGTGTTCTCAGATCTGAACATTCAATCCAACAAGACAAAACTTCAAAGGGTAAAGACTCAATTCATCACAACAAGTGTAGAGAGGGGAGAAACATCATATGATCCATCTATGTTAACAAAGCCCATGATACATAAAGATCATGACATCTCAAGATCACGAGGGAGAGAGATAAAACACATAGCTACTGGTACAAAACCCTCAGCCCCAGGATGGACTACTCCCTCCTCATCGTGGTGGCCGCCGGGATGATGAAGATGGCCACTGGTAATGATTCCCCCCTCCGGCAGGGTGCCAGAGCGGGGTACCGATTGGTTTTCGGTGGCTATAGATGGTTGCGGCCGTGGAACTTTCGATCTAGGGTTATTTCTGATGGTTTCTCTATTTATAGGAATTTTTGGCGCTGGTCTCACGTCCAGATGGGCCTCGAGGTGAGCACAATACACCGGGGCAAGGGAAAGGGACCATGTGCGCCCCGGTGGGTTGTGCCTGAGGGAGACTAAGGGGTCCTCGGGTGTCCGGGCTATGTGATATGGGCCGGACTGATGGGCCATGAAGATACAAGATAGAAGGCTTTTTCTCGTGTCCGGATGGGACTCTCCTTTGTGTGGATGACAAGCTTGGCATACGGATTGTATGCTTTCCTTTCTATGTAACCGACTTTGTACAACCCTAGACCCCTTCGGTGTCTATATAAACCGGAGGGTTTAGTCCGTAGGGCAAGAAGACAATCATACATGCTAGACATCTAGGGCTTAGCCATTACGATCTCGAGGTAGATCAACTCTTGTAAACCCCTATACTCATCATAGTCAATCAAGCAGGAAGTAGGGTATTACCTCCATTAAGAGGGCCCGAACCTGGGTAAACATCATGTCCCCTGCCTCCTTGTTACCTTCGATCCTTAGACACACAGTTCGGGACCCCCTACCCGAGATCTTCCGGTTTTGACACCGACATTGGTGCTTTCATTGAGAGTTCCACTCTGTCATCACCAGAAGGCTCGATGGCTCCATCAACCATCTGCAACAACACCGCCCTGAGGGAGACTTTTCTCCCCGGCCAAATCTTCGTATTCGGCGGCTTCACACTGCATGCCAATTCAATTGGTCATCTGGAGCAGATCGATAGCTACACCCCTGGTCACCAGATCAGTTTTGGAAACCTAAACTATGTCGCTGATATCCGAGGAGACTTGATCTTCCAAGGGTTCGCGGCCTCAACCGTTGTTTCGGCTTCAGAGCCGGAACTCCTCACCGAGTCCGAAGACGGGAGCGTAGAACTCGCTGGACTCTTCACAACCATAGAGCTCAACACCAGAGATACAGAGGGAATCGTTTCACCGGTCGGCCCGGAATCACTCTTGGCTCCCGTTATCCTCACCGAGCCGGACTCACCTCCGCGCACCAGCTCTAAACTCTTGAGGTCTGTGTTACACAAGCTTGGCCAGGGAACTCCTGTAAGTGCATCTAGTGCCACCCCTAGTTGGTTTTGGAGTATTGACGACAAAGTTGATTGAGGACTAATCGTTTATGAGAATTGCGGGATACTTGGTGTAGTGTCCCTCATTGATTCGGTTTCCCTACCGGAGATGACCCTAAAATGTATGAAGACATTGAAGACAATGGTGGTAGAGAAGATATTCTTATTGAAGACTATGACATGAGAAGACATTGCGTGAAGACTTTGGAGCCTTGAAGGCTGTGTGTTTTCGTTGTTTCTTTTCTTCTTTGTTGAGTCATAGGAACCACCGTCTTGTTAAGTGGGGTCCAAGTGAACTAAGTCGAGTGGTGAAGTGATGCTCAGCCCAAATCCTATGTCTTGAGCAAAGACAATGAGAGCAAATCTTATCGAGCTAGATGAGTCGACTTTGCTTGTAGCCCAAGTAAAGTTGCGCGTGTGTTTGAAATCGACCGTTGGAACACGTGTCGGTTCCTTAGTGACCAGGGTCATTTTGGACAAATCAGGTCGGGTTGCCTAGTGGCTATAAATAGCCCACCCCTATACCATAAATTGGTGGCTGCTCGGAGTATGTGCGGCTTTTGTCGTTTGAGAGCAACCCACCTCGAAGCATTTGAGAGAGAAATCCTTGCGAGGACAAAGCCCAAACACCCGAGCCAAAGAGTGTTAGGCATCATGAAGTCTTTACATGCGTGTGACACGAAGACTTATTACACTTGAGGGCTGTGAATCCTCCGGCCGGTTAGGCGTCGCGTTCTAAGCATCCAAGAGTCATTGTGGATTGCGGTGAGCGAAATCTGTGAAGGTTTGGAAGTCTCCTTGAAGACTTACGAGTGATTAGGCGAGGCTGGGTGTCCTTAGTTCAAGGGAATAAGGTGAAGACACGGTCTTCGAGTTAAATCTCAGCCTCCCTAACTGGGCGTCACGGTTGTCACGACAAGCTGGGCTGGTCCAACAAATCCTATGTCTTCAACAAGCAACTAGTTCTATCCCTTCCAACCTTACTTAAGTTTGTCTTCATGAAGTCATTGCTTATCTATTCATTTGTTTGACTTCATTGCTTGACTACTATTGTTGATTGGCTTCATATTATCTTCCATCTTGATCCGTACTGCCTAACTGCTATTAGTCCTGTACTCTCATATCATTACATACTTGACTATGGCTTGTTTAGGTTAGTTTATCTTCCGCTGCATATCAATTAGGTTGTTTCTGGTGTTTGTCTTCGAAACTTCCAAGTTTTGAAGACTTTCATAAAAATCTCCTATTCACCCCCCTCTAGTCGATACTAGCACTTTCAATTGGTATCAGAGCAAGGTACTCCCTATTTCTGTGTGATTCGGTTTAACCACCTGGATTTTAAGCTATGTCGACTGCAGGGATAATCAAGGTCTCCGCTGCTTGCCCCGTGTTCGATGGAACTGAATATTCCTACTGGAAGAATAAGATGCGCATGCATCTTGAAGCCGATGATGTCGACCTCTAGTATGTCGTCAAGAATGGCATTCCCAAAAGCTGGTGAAGGTGTCACCCCCCGATGTCAAGAAGTTCATTCAACGAGGACTCCTTTGCGAAGAACATCATCGTGGTCATCGACCAAAGGACGGTATGGTCGTGTGAGTGCTCGAAGCGTCGAAGCTAGTCAGGACTGGCTATCCAAGGTCGATGAAGGCGTTTCAACCCGGAGAGATCAAAGAATCGGTGTTCTCGCAACCTCTTCAACCGCTTCAAGAGAAAGCGACAATGAGAATGTCCAGCTCACGTCGATCGCCTCATTGATATCACAAATGAACTTCAAGCTCTTGGGCATGGCCGAGATTACCAAGCATGAAATCGTCAAGACACGGCTGAGATCACTTGACAGCTCCTTTGACACCCTTTCCCTCATGATACAAGAACGTCGACTTCAAGACACTCGATCCGTCGATATACTCGAGAGGCTCAACACATGAGTTCCAACTATCGAGAAAAGAGATATCTATGGTCCAAGCTATGGCGAACTCGTGCTTTGAAGGCAAATGTTGTTTCCTCATCGAAGAAGAATCATTGCGATTCGAAGATCACGAAGACATTGGAAAGGAACTTCGCTATGCTTGTGAAGAAGTTCGAGAAATTCACAAAGAAGAAAGGTGTCGGTGTCAAACCGGCGGATCTCGGGTAGGGGTCCCGGCTGTGCGTCTAGGCGGATGGTAACAGGAGACAAGGGACACGATGTTTTTACCGAGTTCGGGCCCTCTCGATGGAGGTAAAACCCTACTCTGCTTGATTGATATTGATGATATGGGTAGTACAAGGCGGATCTACCACGAGATCAAGGAGGCTAAACCTAGAAGCTAGCCTATGGTATGATTGTTGTAATGGTTGTTAGTCCTCGGACTAAAACCCTTCGGTTTATATAGACATCGGAGAGAGCTAGGGTTACGAGTCGGTTACAATGGTAGGAGATCTACATATCCGTATCGCCAACCTTGCCTTCCACGCCAAGGAAAGTCCCATCCGGACACGGGGACGAAGTCTTCAATCTTGCATCTTCATAGTCTTGGAGTCCGTGCGGACGATGATAATCGGCTGTCCGGACACCCCTAGTCGAGGACTCCCTCGGTCCCGAACACGGCTTCAATGACGATGAGCCGGTCGCATAATGTTCGGCATTGCAAGGCGGGTTCCTCCTCCAAATAATCCATAGAAGATCGTGAACACCGGGATAGTGTCCGCTCGCAAAATAAATTCCACATTCCACCGTAGAGAATAACATGTACACAAGTTCAATCTGGCGGCGTATTCCGTGGCATGACGTCACGCCACTACCAAGCCTTTACTTGAATCGTTTTTATTATACCACCTCGGTAGCGTTTAGCGGCGGTTTCCTTAGCACGTCTTGTCGAGCGAGATCGTGTTCCCCTTATTCAGGATTCTCATCAATACGGCGTGGGTAACCCAACGCGCCATTGATGGTGGCGCTTGGGAGATAGCGAGTTTTACCGAGGCGGTGGGGACGCATAGTCTTCGTCCGCCTATATATAAGGGGATAAGGATCGCCTTTTTACCTACGCCTTCTTCCTCCTTTGCTTATCCATCTCCGTGCACTCGAGCTCCAGCGCCCAAGTTCGTGCATCTCGTCTCAACCTTCTCCGACCATGTCGGGCGGGAGGTAAATGGTTGGCCTCCACGTTAAGGAGGAGCATATCGCTAAGCTGCGCAGCGCGGATACCTTTCGGCGACATCGCCAGCACCGGCCGGCTGCCGACAAGGGCAGCTCATCCGACCCCAGGCCCCATGAGAGGTCGTATTCCTTCCCACTTCCTCCATGGATTTGGGCTTTCCACTTCACCCCTTTGTCAGGGGCTCATGTTCTACTACGGCTGGATTTCCATGATGCGGCGCGAACTTCATTCTCAACATCTCGGCGTTTATCGTATGCGAGGCCTTCCTCTGCATCCAGCCCCACTTGACTTGTGGCTCAAGACCTTCAATGTCAAGCGAAGGTAGTGAAGGGCGATCAAGCGGAGTGTGGGGGCGCCATGTTGGGCAAGATGCCCAACGTCCTCTGGTTGAAGGGCCTTTGTGGAGTCCGTCAAGGGTGGCGGTCGGGGTGGTTCTACATCACCGAGCAGCGACCCTCGTGGGTGGCGGCCCCGAGTTTAGATCTGGTATCCTGTGCAGCTCACCTCGGAAAGAGAAGGGCTTGCTATGGGGTAGTTCGGAGGAGCAGACGGGACTCCAAGCACGTATCCGTAAGTGGTGGACAAGAAGCTCGGGCTTATCAATGTGGTCAAGTCATGCTCATCCGCCGGATTCTCCCCGCCAACAACAGGCGTTTAAATTGTGGGAGTTCGATCCGGCCTGCACCGAGCGTTGAGCGGGCTCTTGACCACGACGTCTGGCGCTTGGAGAGTGCTGTTCAAGGCGCTGAAGCTCCGCATCCGCGGCGAAGATCGCGGATTTCACTCGCATGACATCCGGTGGCGAGGTAAGTGATTCTATCCCTTTACGGGACACTTGTTGTTAATAGTTTGACCCTAAGCGGGTTTCAATCTCCCTTTTCCTTTGGCAGATGGATGAAGAAGGCCGAGCAACTCATCTGCCGGCTCCTATGCGAAAACCCAGTAGACACCCGTCTAGCGGGGCTTTGGTTCCGGCGCCGCTGCGTGGTCTTGGAGAAGAAAACGAAAGGTGGCCACGGTACTCGAAAAGAGCTCCGTTTTGGTGTCCGATGACTCAGGCGGACTCCTCCCGAAGACGAGGAGGAAAAAGAGGACTCTCTCCCAGAGGAGGGAGAGAGGAAGAGGAAGGCTTTCCCAACAGGGGAGGCCGAAGGGTCCAAGAGGGGAAGAACTGCCGCATACTGCCTGCAGTCCGGCCGATGATGATCTCCCCGCTTCATCGAGTGGGTCGTTGGCTCCGTCGGATGTAGATTCCATCCCGACCGCCTCCACCCCTCGCGCCGCTGAGGACGCCGAGGTGGGGTCCAGAGAAAGGACCCATCGGGAGGAGGCTCCGGGGGCGCCACAAGGCAGCCTCCGGACTTTGCACCGGACTCTCGCCGAGAACTGCGGTGGTTCGAGTCCGGCAGTGCCCTTCGCAAGAAGGGCAAGACCGTGACACCGCGGCCCCGCCCAACCGGAGGCGCCGGACAACTTGTTGGAGGCTCAAAGGCGCTTCCATCGAGGAAG
The DNA here is from genome assembly GCA_021437245.1 of Aegilops speltoides. Taxonomy (NCBI): domain Eukaryota; kingdom Viridiplantae; phylum Streptophyta; class Magnoliopsida; order Poales; family Poaceae; genus Aegilops; species Aegilops speltoides. The sequence continues at coordinate 407,491,155 of CM038146.1, read as the reverse complement.
AACACCGCACTATCATGAGTGCGGTGATTCAAAAGTTCGACTTGCCAAGGCGGGCTGACCGAAACTCTGATAGCCTTCTAACGAGGCTTTGAGGTAAGAAGTTAAAATTATGTAATGTAATACCGCATAGAAAGTAGCCCCTGATGCTCGGTTCGGTGTTCGGAAAGAAAAGCCGGACTGAGGATCTAAAAAGATATACGCATGGTTGCTTTAAAAAGTATGTCAATATGGGTTTGCGAGTTTTATTCTTGACCTCTGCCACCTTATTTGCGGAGGTCGGTGCATTGAAGCAGGATCTCGAGCGGTCCGAGCAAGAGCTCGGTCGTGCCAAGAAGCAGCTCGAGGACAAAGAAGGTGAGTAACACCACTTTGAATAGTTACCTTCTGAGAAAAGGATTTAGGTTGCAACAAAAATAACAAGGATAGCGTGGAGTGCTGCGGGGGCCACGAATGAGGTGGCAACCACGAAGGAGGCCGTGTCAGCGTCCGAGAATGCAATCTTGACATGAGCAGGCAGAGCGAGAGAAGCAGGAGGCGCGGTTGGCGGAGGTGCGGCAAGAGCTCCAGGCTCTCATGAAAAAGCATGAGAATTTGGAGCGTGACTCAAAGACTTGAGAGTCCGAGCTTGCCTCGACTCTCGAAAGTGCCAAAGCCGCCAAGGCCGAGGCCCATAAGGCCCTTCAGGAGGTTGAGGATGTGAAGAAGATAGCGGCGGGTAAGGCATTTTTCATGCAAAGCAAGCATGTTAATGTAAACTTCCTGATACTTACCCGAATTCGGAGCTCTCCAGGGGCGTTTGCAGATCTGCCTCGTAGCATATTCGATGCCGCCGCATTCTACCGAGCCGAGGAGGGGAGCTCGACGGAGAAGGTCTTCTGGTCTCAGTACGCTGAGGCCGGCCATCCGGTGCCCCCTAGCAACCAGCTGAAGCAACTGGTCGAGCTCCACAAGGTAGCCGAGCAGGCCATGAAGGGCCTCATAGTCTGGTTGTGGCTTGGAGAGGCCGTGCCTGGGAACTACTTCGGCCTTGTGCGGCGGCTGGTGGATGCATGCCCCTGGATGGAGGTCATCAAGCGCTCCGCCTGTATTGAAGGTGCTCGTCGGGCCCTTGCCCGCGCAAAGGTGCATTGGGGCAAGCTGGATGCGGATAGGCTTATCACTGACCCGCCGCCAGCGGGCAAGGAGTATCGTACGCCCGAGATGTACTATAAAACTGTCCTGAAGGGTGCCCGCAAGATTGCGGATGAGTGACCCAGAGATGTAATTATTGAGTAGACTCGCTATGTGTTATCCTGTGCGCTGAAAACTTTGTTCATATGCGCTAAGCAACACTTGTTTAATTTAAAATATTACCTTACATGCGGCCGTTTATAAAATCGAGAGATGGCAAGTCGTCGGCTTCAGCCCCCATGCCACTAGTCTTTGGGGTGTTAGGGATAAACTTGAGCATTCTTGTTCCCATTTTGGGTCCATCTAGGAGGCGCTCAACACAACGAACAAGGCAACCGAACTTATCTTTGCTTGAACACTCTCACTTAGCCATAGAATTCTATAATTTTAAATTTGGTGAAGCCCCTAGTATTCGGAAGACCGAATTGAGGCGCTATCACGCCTTCGTCGGACATTATCCGGTTCTTCGCTCGAGCGGCATAAGTCTTTAGGGACCGAAAAGACCTCTCGAACAGCGACTAGTCTCTCGCCTTATCATGCCCGGTCGGTTTAGCTTTCTCCTCGAGGCGCTCGCCCAGCTCAGCCAAGGCGCAATCGCGATGGTTCTCCAGTGCTACCTTAGCCGCGAGCGGGCGTAAGGTACCAAAACATGGGGCCGGGCAAACCCAACTATTGACCCAAGACATGATTGGAGCCGATTCATATAATGCTATAAGTTCGAGTGCCGCACTTGTGAAAGTGTTCGGACTTATCACACCATAATGCGGGGAACATAAGCCCCTGGTGTATTCGGCCGTACCAAATTGTACGGGTGCAAGATGTCATTAATGAACATATATGTAAAGTAATGCAATTATAGGCAAAAATTGCTGCATTATTTATTCAAGGAATTCTGCTATTAGTGTGGAATGATACAAATAGTGCGGTAAGCAAGGGATTGGACTAATTAAACATGTCCCCCTCCAGGGGTGGGCTGCAGACTGGTGTATATAATCAAATTTAATGCTCGTAATGGAGACCACCCGAGTGTTTGTTGCAGCCTTTTTCTCTCCCTGGCTGTTGCATCGTGAGTTCGGCGGGCGCGCCGCCGGACAGGGCCTCTGGTGAATGGAGTCCTGTATATAAAAAGAAGTAAAATAAAAATAAGAAGAGTGACACACTTGGGAGCCCCTGGTGTGGTCGAGCCGCACTCTGGGTCTGTTGTGGTCGTGCCCCTCCCCCTATGCCCATGGTATCTCCAGAGCGTAATGATGTACATGGAGGGTTGGTCTTGCAATCCTGTGAGGGCTGGGGTTGGGGCCGCATTGCTACGTGTGCTCGGAACGTGCCAGGTGGTCTTGATTAATGTTGCTCCGGGCGCGTTTGGCCGTGTCCGGTCGTTTAACGGCCGGACTCGAAAATTGCCTTAGAAGGCTGCTCTGTACTTCTGCCGCGAGAGCCGCTGTATGTTCCTCTGTTCGGAGGGAGCATTCCTTTCCGTTGACCGTGATGACTCCAAGAGGGCCTGGCATCTTGAGCTTGAGGTATCGTGTCTGGCACGCGTTGAACTTTGTGAGCGCGGTTCGTCCGAAAGCGAGCGTGATAGCCGCTGCTTGAGCGGTACTATGTCTAAGATTAACTCCTCACTCCGGAAATTATCGGGATCCGAAGACCACTTCGGTGTGGGAGCACTGTACAATTAGCCTCGACACCGGTATAGCGCCTTTGAAGGTCGTCTTTGTAGGTTTAATCCTTGAGGGGTCTATGCCCATCTTGCGCACTGTATCCTGATAAAGCAGGTTCAGGCTACTGCCGCCGTCCATCAGGACTCTCGTGAGGTGAAATCCATCGACGATTGGGTCTAAAACCAATGCGGCGAATCCGCCATGGCGGATACTAGTCGGATGGTATCGTCGATCGAAATTGATTGGGCAAGAGGACCATCGATTAAACTTCGGGGCGACTGGCTCCATCACATATACGTCCCTTAGTGCACGCTTCCTCTCCCTCTTGGGTATATGGGTTGCGTATATGTCGGTGTACTAAAGTAGGGGTACCTTAGTATCCCGAACTTGTGCACGGGTAGTTGCAGCGTCCCGCGGCAAGGCTTGTTGGGCATCCGCCAAGATCCTTTGCTATTCTTATTACTGCCATTCAAGAACAAAGTGTTTAACTGTGAAGACAAGGCCCCGGCAAGAGGAGCTTGCCGGGAAGGACAAGACCCCGGCAAGAGGAGCTTGCCGGGAAGGCCAACCAAGGCATTTCGAGAGACTTGCTTGGCGCGCAGTAGCGTCCGACAAGACCGGCGGCGACAAGCTTGTGGGTGCGACAAGACAGCGACGCGGCAAAGCGCGCTTGCTGGCGAAGCCACCACTCTGCATGCGCTCCAGCGCATCCAACGATGTGTCGCCGCAGGATCGTTCCTGGTGCACGTGGCGAGTAGCTGTGCAGCCAAGCGGTGCGAGGTGGCAAGTGGAGATGACGAGAAGGCCATCGTGGCGTTCGATGGCGCCCCTAACGGTTGTTTCCTGCACTGTTTGGGCGACCGGACGGGCATTAAATGCCCTTGTCCCCTGCCGTAAGAGTTAGGTAGGGGGCACTGTTGATAGTGGTTGTGCCAACCCCTCTTTTTACTTTTTTTACCCCTCTCTGCGTTGCCACCTGTCGGTGACCCCTTTAGCCTATAAAAGAAGGCCCATGCGCACGTAGAAGGGGTTCGATTCATTCGAAACTACAACACACCCACGCTCTCGAGCAAGAACACAATATATACACAAAGCAGCAGTAGGAGTTTTATCTCTCCGGAGAGCTTCGAAGCTGGGTAAAATCCCTCGCGTGCTTCGCCTTGATCTGCTCTTTGTGCGCCCTCCGCTCCCTGCCGGACCGAAAAGGGGCCCTGCCCCATAGGTGCTCGTTTCCCACGACATCTTTGGCGCGCCCGGTAGAAGCGTCGAGGTTGTCGAACTGATCCGGTGTTCGCAGCATCGTAAGCATCTTCGTCGACATGCCACCGAAGAAGAAGGCTTCGGAGGTGGCCGCTCCGTCCACGTTGATCCCACCACCGTCGGAGCAAACGGGCGGTGGGGTAGACGCCGGCGGAGGAACGGGCGCCGACGGGGGGTGAAAGTGCAACTAATCCCCGGGTGGTTTTGGTAATTAATAACAACATATATATCATTGAACTAATTGTTTCTTGAGAATATTTCAGAAAGTTCAGTGATATGGGTATGGCAATGACTGATGATGTGGACCCCTCAAAATGCTAAGGAAAACATTGGCAAAAGCTCAAGACTCTATTTTTGGTTTAGTGATCCAAGATCACATTGAGTCCATAGGAAAGCCAATACTATTAAAAGGGATGAGGTTATGATGATGATCTGGTTGCTCAAAGTGCTTAGTGATTTATCTCTCAAACTATCGACAATCTTTCATTCCAACATAAACTCATAAGTAATCTTGGTCCCACCGATTCCATAAACTCAGTCACACCGAGATGAACCACCTCAGCCATATACCCAAACCCTAGAAATTTCGGATTTTCCGATTCCAAACTCGGTCATACGAAACTAGTGTTGCCAACCTTACAGTAACATACGTACTCAAATCGGTGTCACCGAGATGAGAAAGTCGGTCCCACCGAGAATGGCAAACCCTAGACTTTGGAAGAATCGGACTAACCGAGATTGTATTTTCGGTCCCACGAAAATCCCAACGTTCTAAGATTTGAACTTTCGGTCTCACCGAGTTGTCAACCGGTCGGACCGAGATTGGTCAAATGTGTGTAGCAGTTGGATTTTGTGTGGAGGCTATAAATACCCTCCACCTCCTCTTCATTAGTGGAGAGAGCCATCGAAAGAACTACCACTCCTACCTTACATTTCGAGAAGAAAACTACCTACCCTTGTGTTGAGATCAAGTTGCTCCACTCCCACCATATGAAACTTGATTTCTAGCCTTCCCAAGTTGCTTTCCACTCAATCCTTTCTTCCACCACAGCCAAATCGGTGAGGAGAGTTGAGTGTTGGGGAGATTATCATTTGAAGCACAAGAGCAAGGAGTTCATCATCACCAACACCATCTATTACCTTTTGGAGGTGGTGCCTCCTAGATTGGTTAGGTGTCGCTTGGGAGCCTCCGTCAAGATGTGGAGTTGAACCAAGAAGTTTGTAAGGGCAAGGAGATCGCCTACTTCGTGAAGATCTACCCGAGTAAGGCTAGTCCTCCGTGGACGTAGGCCATGATGGCATAGACAAGGTTGCTTCTTCGTGGACCCTTCGTGGGTGGAGCCCTCCGTGGACTCTCGCAGCCGTTACCCTCCGTGGTTGAAGTCTCCATCAACGTGGATTGACGATAGCACCACCTATCGGAACCACGAGAAAAATCTCCGTGTCTCCAAATTGCGTTTGCTCTTCTCCACCTCTTATTTACTACATGTGCAATTTACTTTCCGCTGCCATTACTCTAGAATTGCATGTGTAGGGTGATACTTGACTTGGTTATCATTGTGAACTTATTAAAAACTTGTCCTAATCAAAAGGCTAAACTTTTAAGTTGTCAAGTAGTCTAATCACCCCCCCTCTAGACATACTTCCGATCCTACAAGTGGTATCAGAGCTTTGGTCTCCATTGGATTGGTTTCCATTGCATTGGACTCCATAAGCTTGGTTTCACAACCTAGGAGAGTATGGCGTCTAGTGAGGTAATTTTAGAGAGGTCCTTTCTTTGATGGTTCAAATTTTGCTAGTTGGAAGCATAAAATGAAAATGCATATTCTTGGACATAACCCCGCATGGGGCATTATTTGTGTTGGCTTGCAAGGTGAGTTCTTGAGGAAGGAAAAGTTCGGATCGCGAAGCTCTGCGGATGAGTTGCGGATGTTCTGAACAATGCTCAAGCTTGTGACATTCTCTTCAATGCTTTGTGTCGAGGAGTTCAACAAGATCAGCCGTCTTGAGAATGCAAAGAGATTTGGGATACTTTGGTGAAATGCACGAAGGTACCGAGTCCGTGAAGGAATCAAAGCTAGATGTTCTTCAAGGTCGACTTGACAAGTTCAAGATGAAGGAAGGTGAAGAATTAGCTGAAATGTACTCTAGGCTTGCTCTCATCACCAATGAGATTGCTGGCTTAGGAAGCGAAGAAATGACCGACCGATTCATCATCAAGAAGATTCTCGAGCTTTGGATGGAAAGTATGACACCGTGTGCACTTTGATCCAAATGATGCCAAACTACAAGAATCTCAAGCCTACGAAGTCATTGGAAGAATTGTTGCTCATGAGATGACACTTAAAGATAAGGAAGAGCTTCACAACAAGTCAAGTGGTGCTTACAAAGCTACAGTTGAAGCTCCCACAACCTCAAGTGACAAGCTGGTTTCCAATGAAGAGATAAGCCTAATGGTGAAGAACTTCAACAAATTCTACAAGAGTAGAAGCAAGGAAAGAAGCTCAAAGTCTAGATCATATGATGAAAAGAGATCTTCTAGTCGTGATCGAAGCTGCTACAATTGTGGAAGACCGGACACTACTCAAATGAGTGTTCGACCCCCAAGAGAAGAAGAAGAATCTCCAAGAAGAAGAAGCTCAAGAGAAGAGTCACCTCGGAAGAGAGAAGGAGTAGAGATGATCGTTATGAGCGAAGATCCTCTCGGAGAAGCAAGGATTAGGAAAGGAAAGACAAGTCATCAAGGAGCTACACAAGAAGAAAACATCAAGCTCATGTTGGTGAATGGGTCTCGGCTCCGACTCAGACAATCACTCGAAAGAAGCTATCACTCCAACTCGAATCTGATCAAGATGAAGGTGTTGCGGTCTTGCTCTCGTATCCTCCAACTCCAACTCCTATGACTTGTTTGATTCACCAAATGAGGGAATTGGAAGATGCTTCATGGCAAAAGGCCCCAAGGTATCACACCCTGAATTCATTGACTTTGATAGTGATGAAGATGACTTGCTTGGTGAAGATGAGCTTTTACATGACAAATCTAGTGAGCTTAGTAATGATGAACATGCTAATAGTCTTTATAGTCGAGAAGAGTCGAATGACAATGCTATGAAGGAGATTGAGCGTCTAACTAAAGAACTAAACACTCTTAAGTTAGCTCATGAAACAACTCAAGAAGATCATAGAGAGCTCCTAAGATCTCATGAGAAGCTACGCCGAGAAGCTCAATCTAGAGCAAGAACATGAGTTTCTAAAAGCTATCAATGGCGATCTTCAAAGAAGAGTTCTTCATATCTTGCCAACGACTTCTCTTGTCTAATTTCTTGCCACCTATTAAAACTAAGCATGACAAGCATAAGAAAAATTCTTCATCTAGTAGTAACAATAATCATGCTAAATCAAATATTGTTGCTTCTAGTAGTTCTCTTGATTCCACTAACAATGTTTCAAGCCAAGTTTCACTTGAGCAAGAAAATAGTCTATTGAAAGGGATTATAGAGAAAGGTGTCTACAAGAGCCTTGCGGAAGCAAGAACTTTGAGGAAATTGTTCGCAAACAAGGAAGACAGGAAGAATCAAGGAATTGGTTTTGAGCGAAAGTTCAATGCGAGGGTGTTGAATGGGAAGAAGGTCAATATCCCACTCCAAAGTTTGTTTCTCAAAAGGAGAAGTATGATCCTACTTCTTCCAATGTGGAACAAGCTCAAGATGACCTTCCACCACAAGACCACAAGCTAAAAGGCAAGGACAAGCTTCAAGAGGAGATTGATGCATTCATTGAAGCACCCAAGGCCATGGTCAAGTGGGTTCCCAAGGCAACTTCAAGTTCTACTTCGTCAAGCTCAACTACTACCCCAAGGATTCCCATCAAGATGATGTGGATCCGAAGAAGAAGAACTAGAGAGTTCTTGAGGTGACTCCGCCAACAATCTTCACTCACATTCATTTTGGCAAGGACTTGTGCAATCAACTTCCACATCTTGCACTAGTTCATGGAGTCACAAACCCTCATGTTGGTAAGTCAAGGGACAAGGTAATCATTGCTTTCATGGACATCATCTATTGTGTACTTCAATCTATGTCCATGGATATCCTTGTTTGTTCCTTGTGGGACTAACCCATGTAGGTATTGAAAGTGCCGAATCCAAAGGATTGCTCCCAACTCTTGATGATCTTCATCAACATTGAGCATCCACATCTTCAACATCTACATGAAGTCTTCAACGACAACCCAAGGTTAGTTTGACCCTTTAAAGGGGTTCTCACATCAAGGGGAGCTTTGCTCTTAAGAATTGAGCTAAAGCATCTTCAAATGATGTGAACACATTAATGCTTTATGTAAAAGTGGTAACCCCACTTGTGCTTAAGCGATGAGTATGACCTATGATCAAATGTTCTCATTTGACTCCTAAGTCAATATACTCATATATAGATGACCTAGTCATCGCCAAATTGTGTGCTAGTTGCTAGAGTTTTGTTTGTGCATGTTTGACACATGTTTCATTTGCTATCTTATTGTGTGAGCATGTTGGATGCATGATTTTATCCATTCGAGGACATCCATTTGTTGCTTTGGTCTTTTGGTGTTTTCTTTTTGACCAAATGGATGGACAAGAATGCCTAAGTTCCTCCCCTAGCTATCTATGCTTTCTTGTCTCAAACTCTATTCATGCTTATATCACAAACTTTGAACAAGACTTTTTGGACGAGACCGAGTGAGGAGCACTTTCGGAGCCACCGATCCGTCAAAAGCTTAAATTCCAAAACCTTCTAAGTACTTTCGGTCAAACCAATATACTCAAATCGAGCAGACCGAAATCACTTGGATTGATCTAGGTTTTCACCTCGGTGAAACCGAGTTGCAATTCGGCGTGATCAAGTGAGTAAGCGCTGCGATTAACCATCTCGGTCCCACCGAAGTTTTCAACTCGGTCCCACCGACAGTGACGAAGGGTATATATACCCGAGGGCAGCGCGTTGATTATTCCTTCAAAGCGTCTCGCCCTCAAACCCTTATTTGCCGTCGCCGTGGTCTCGGATCGTCTCCGCCGTCGTCTGTGCGCCCTCGCCATGGTCTCCATCGCCGTCAATGGTCAATCTCATCGCGCCGTTGCCGTAGTGAAACTCCACCTAGTTGGGTGAGTTTCATTTCTCTCGTGCTTCAACCTCGATTCAATGCACGATAGGTTTTGCCTAACTTCTTGCCAAGTTTGAAATCTTCCTATCCAGCAGATTAGTTCTTAGAACAAAATTGAGTGAAAATTTTAGGGTTAGGTTTCCGCGAACACATCTCGGTGTGACCGATTCTACATTCTCGGATGACCGATTTGGCCTCTGGCCATTACCTTTGCACGGTCCAACCGAGTTGTGCAAATCGGTAAGACCGAAATGAGGATTTAGTGAAACCCTAGTGTTCTCGGCTAGATCGAAACCCATTTCGGTCCAACGAAAGTGGTGTGAATGGTTCTGTTTAGACACTCGGATTCACGAATTTTAGACTCGGTCAGACCGAAATGCATTACAGTGAAAACCTAAAACTGAAGTTTGAACTCATTTATTTTGCAAAATCCTCTGCGGTTTGTGATAACTCTTCTATTCGCCTATACCTATTCTATTCACGGGTTGTCGGTCATATGCGATGCAAGTGACAGCGAACAGTCTGAATCACGGTTGAGATTCGAGGCGGGCACTAGTCTGAAGCAAGCAGTTTTTCGATGATGGAGAGAGGAGCACCCCAAGTGGATTGCCTCCTGCTGCCACGGGGCGGGAAGAAGAGGAATTACGATGAGGAAGACTCGACTTTGTTGCGATGAGGAGATTACTTCCAAGCCTAAGAGGAAAGTGGTTGCCAAAGGCTATCAAGGGCAACTAACAAAGAAAGGCACCAGCAAAGAGAAAAAATCCACAGTTGCAAAGAAGCTGAGCATGGAAGAAGAAACCTCCGGCAAGGTAAAGAAAACTTCCAAGAGGAAGAGGTTGGTTCATGATGAAGGCGATGATGACTCGATGAGGAAGCACCCAGCCTCCTCGAAGCAAAAGTTGATGGGAGATGCCATCGAGGCGAGGAGCACCCACTAAATCTAAGCCATCGGCTCCAGCAAAGGCAGCCCAAGCCAAACATCTTTGCCAAGCCAAAGAAAACAGAAGAAATATTCCGCTTCAGAGAAGAAGAAGGACAATGTGCCACTGCTTGAATCGATGAAGAGGCACATGTATTCTCAAGCTCGCATGAAACTGCCGATCCATAATGATGCTCATCCTCGGCTGAAAATATGAAGGAAAGGAAGGACAAAGGTCTCGGGCTATGGAGGCAAGTTGATCCATATGCCACCGGGGAGAAGGACATTTGTTGACTCAAGGTTCCACACGAGAGCAACAAGATTTCTATGAGGCAGTGCTTATGGACAAGAAGCCAATTATTCTTGACACGAATCGTTGACCGGGATTACATCGACGGTGAAAAGCACGAGACTACTTCCCACATGTGCATGAGAGCTTCTTTGCATGTGGAGTTGCGAGTTCGTTGGTCGGTATCGCTTGGAATGATGAAATGATCATGCAGTTCTATGCCACCGCACACTTCTATCCGGATGGCGAATTGTATGGATGGATGAAGGCGGAGATTCTCTTCAACAGTTGAAGAGTGGGCAGCACTTCTGAACGCTCCAGCATCAAGAGATGATGATGTTGATGTCTATGGAATCCCCAAGAAAAATCACGAGTCTATGAGGAACATGTACAATGAGGTACCAGCCAAGGATGTTGAGATATGGAAGCTTGGATCAGTATATCATCTTGAGTGCGGGTCTCCCAACCACTAACACTATTACGAGGCATACCTTGATGCCCAAGTCGAGAGACCACCGCATGATAAGAGGCTATTCTATCAACATGCTGCACATTCTAGATCGAAGACACCTTTTAAGGTGATGGACACGATAGTTGAGACTATCAAGAGGACAATGACGAGACGTAAGAGGTCATGTGGGTTTGCCCGCACATTGAGATGCTCATCAATGCCAAGTTTGGCATGGGCACCTACTTGTTGGATAGACCCCACTTGCCCTTTGCAGCTGAACATGAAGATAATGAAGTTGTAATGGTGAGGATGATCCCACATCTGTTGAAGGACAAGCTAAGTCTGAAGCTGCCAAACAAGCTAAAGGCGAGAAGGAAGCAAAGCGGCAGAAGCAAAGCCCAAGAGCGTTGGAGAACAACTTCTTGAAGCCACTCGGAGGATTGAACTCACTTTGGCCGGCATAGTGCAGTCTCGGGAGAGTCTTGAGAGGATAGTTGAAGACAAGTTCCATGCTCTGGATGTCAAGTGGATGAAGTGCAGTCACCGTCAACAAGCTTGAGGCGGACATTGAGGAAGCTAAGAGGAGAAAGCGAGAGCTCATGAAGGAGATGGAAGAAGACCTTGTTGAGGATGACTATGAGCAGCTGCTCCAGTCCCACAAAGCCCAGATCATTTGCTATTCGATGGCAGACCCAGAGGCTACTACATCAGCACCTCCTACAGCTCCATCGGTTCGGCTCCGGCTCAGTATCCCTCCTCGGCTCCACAGACTTCAGCGAAGCTTTGCAGATGCAGCTATCTCCACTCCATCGGCCTTGAGCAGGGGAGCCGCCGCCAGAGTCCCTAGTGGCGATTAGCTCTATACCTTCGAACTTTTGGTAACTTGTTGCCAAAGGGAAAATTGTATAGATCATAGGACTTCGAGAGAGAGAGTGCTCATTTTTGCTCTTTCGTTTGCGGTTTTCCTTGAGAAATTTTTGAGTTCTTCGAGACATTTCGTGTGTTTGATACTACGTTTGCTCTATCTTGATGAGTGCTTGATCATACTATGCTTAATGTGTGCTTAATGCTTATCATATTCTATTCATATCTTGTATGATCATTTACTCATGTCTTGGTGATTGGGTGCATGCTATTCATTCTTATCATTTTGTGCGCTCCACCAAGATGTATGTGACATGGAAGAGTGACCCATGATCCTAATCGATTGTGCATTTGCATTCAAGCATAAATCTTAAATAATGCACAAATTTAGGGGAGCTCTTGCTTATCACATACTTCTCAAAGCGACGATGTTATTCATTGATTATATCATTTGTCGAAGCTTTGATCTATATGTTGTCATCAATTACCAAAAGGGGAGATTGAAAGTGCAACTAATCCCGGGTGGTTTTGGTAATTAATAACAACATATATATCATTGAACTAATTGTTTCTTGAGAATATTTGAGAAAGTTCATTGATATGGGTATGGCAATGGTGATGATGTGGACCCCTCAAAATGCTAAGGAAAACATTGGCAAAAGCTCAAGACTCTATTTTTGGTTTAGTGATCCAAGATCACATTGAGTCCATAGGAAAGCCAATACTATTAAAGGGATGAGGTTATGATGATGATCTGGTTGCTCAAAGTGCTTAGTGATTTATCTCTCAAACTATCGACAATCTTTCATTCCAACATAAACTCATAAGTAATCTCGGTCCCACCGATTCCATAAACTCAGTCACACCGAGATGAACCACCTCACCATATACCCAAACCCTAGAAATTTGGATTTTCCGATTCCAAACTCGGTCATACGAAACTAGTGTTGCCAACCTTCGTAACATACGTACTCAAATCGGTGTCACCGAGATGAGAAAGTCGGTCCCACCGAGAATGGCAAACCCTAGACTTTGGAAGAATCGGACTAACCGAGATTGTATTTTCGGTCCCACGAAAATCCCAACGTTCACAAGATTTGAACTTTCGGTCTCACCGAGTTGTCAACTTCGGTCGACCGAGATTGGTCAAATGTGTGTAGCAGTTGGATTTTGTGTGGAGGCTATAAATACCCTCCACCTCCTCTTCATTCGTGGAGAGAGCCATCGAAAGAACTACCACTCCTACCTTACATTTACGAGAAGAAAACTACCTACCCTTGTGTTGAGATCAAGTTGCTCCCTCCCACCATATGAAACTTGATTTCTAGCCTTCCCAAGTTGCTTTCCACTCAATCCTTTCTTCCACCACAGCCAAATCGGTGAGGAGAGTTGAGTGTTGGGGAGATTATCATTTGAAGCACAAGAGCAAGGAGTTCATCATCACCAACACCATCTATTACCTTTTGGAGGTGGTGCCTCCTAGATTAGTTAGGTGTCGCTTGGGAGCCTCCGTCAAGATGTGGAGTTGAACCAAGAAGTTTGTAAGGGCAAGGAGATCGCCTACTTCGTGAAGATCTACCCGAGTAAGGCTAGTCCTCCGTGGGCGTGAGGCCATGATGGCATAGACAAGGTTGCTTCTTCGTGGACCCTTAGTGGGTGGAGCCCTCCGTGGACTCTCATGGCCGTTACCCTCAGTGGGTTGAAGTCTCCATCAGCGTGGATTGGCGATAGCACCACCTATCGGAACCACGAGAAAAATCTCCGTGTCTCCAAATTGCGTTTGCTCTTCTCCACCTCTTATTTACTACATGTGCAATTTACTTTCCGCTGCCATTACTCTAGAATTGCATGTGTAGGGTGATACTTGACTTGGTTATCATTGTGAACTTGCTAAAAACTTGTCCTAATCAAAAGGCTAAACTTTTAAGTTGTCAAGTAGTCTAATCACCCCCCCTCTAGACATACTTCCGATCCTACAGGGGGACTCACATCGTCACCAGATCTAAGGACAAGGCCCCGCAGACCTCGGCGTCCGTGCATGCGCCGCGCCCCTCTCAGGAGGCGTGAGATCGACAACGCCATGGTGCTCCTGGCGCCGTGCTCGCGTTGGAGCAAGGACAAGCCGGCGGATCGCGGGACGCTCAAGGCCAACATGCACGCCAACACGTTGGCGCGAGCGCGGCATGGTCGCCTGGACGAGATGTTGCTCCTTCTAACACTGTTAGAAGTTTGAGCATATCACGCTCCTCACGTCGTTCGATTCGCCGCAAAAACCCGTAAGAAGCGTTGGCTCGAGCTCAGCGCTGCTAGACTACCCTCCGGCGCCGAACAAGATCGACGACTGGAGGATTGCCATCCAGAGCCTCATCGGCTTCGCCAACGGCGACAAGCCCCGGCAACCAAGCTCGTTGAAGCCCCGGCAAGACGCCCAGGCACAAGCCGGTGGCGACAAGACCGGTGGGGGTGCCACCACCGTGCACTCCCCGCCCCGAAGGCCAAGATCGCCGACTCGCCGGGCCAACCTCGACACCGACTCCACCGCGTCGCCGGACCCATGAGCTCGCCGCGATCAACGCCAAAGTTCTCCAGAACGGCGACATCGAAGATGCTTCGCCTCGCGCCAGCGTCGAAGAAGCCGGCGTCGGTCAGACCAATAGCTACTGGGCCCATTGTCGATATGCATGCGCCCGGGAACCAGCGACTTGCCGTCGTGGTAGGTTGCCCTGCGTTCACTCGTGAGCTGCGGCAGGCGAATGGCCAAAGCACCAAGAACTTCAAGCGGGCGTGCGAGAAATGCGATGGCGAGGATACATCCGTCGGAGTTCCTCGGCATCTACACCATCGCGTGCGAGGCTGCGAAGCGCGACGAAGATCTGGCCAACTACTTCGCTGGTGCTCAAGCCCAACGTCGAGATCTTGGCTCATGCACTTGCCGGACAACTCCATCTCCTCATGGGCGGATCTATGCCATCGGTTTGTTGGCGCCTTCACGGTGACCACAAGCCCCATGGCGAAGCGATCTTCATCTGCTGCGCCTAGAAGGAAGGAGAACCCTGCGCAAGTTCATACAAAGATTCAGCCGGTCTGCGCAACATCGAGACGTCCACCTGCGCGGTCATCGGCGTGTTCCATCGAGAACATGCGTAATCGCAAGATGAGGAGGAGATGGCGATGTGCAAAATCGGAGATGTCAACGAGCTATATGCTCGGCCGACAAATGTGCACGCGTCTTGAGGAGGAGAAACTCCGGGAGAGAACGCAGGAGCACAAGGATCGGCGGTGAGGATGCCGCCCGGCAAAGAAGAACCGAGGCGGAATAATGAAGAGAAAAGCTAAGGATGTGCTAGTTGTCGAAAGCAGTCCGGCAGCGGAGGTGGCGCCCGAGAAGGCCAAAGCTGGTGACTCCGGCGAGGCTGTGGTGGCCGCCGACAAGCGGGGCGGCTCCGGCAAGCGATCTTGCAAGATCCACCGCACCAAGGGCCATGATCTCCGGCCTGCAAGAAGGTTGAGCAACTTGTTGAGCTGCAGAAAGCTGAATACGAGCGCCGCGACAAGGAGAAGGCCCAAGAAGGTGGAGGAGGATCCGGCAGGAAGTGTCCCGCCCGGGGAGGGCGCCGCGGCAAGGCCAAGCAGCGGCAAGGAGAGAGGCCTCCCAGCGGCGCGACAAGGATGAGGATGAGGACGAAGGCGATGAGATAGATGAGGATGAGACCGGCGGCGGGGAGTTTGAGGAAAGGCGGCAGAGGTTTTGCGCTGTTGGCGGTGCTTCTCTACACACCTTGCACCGCCAACTCAAGCGATGGGTGCGGGAAGTAAGCGCAGCAGAACCGTCCGTTAGTCGCGCAAGCCCTGAAGTGGTCCAGACGCCCATCATCTTTGATCTTGAGGATCACCCTGACCGCATAACCGCGGTCGGGTGCTTGCCGATGTTGGTTTAGCCAACCATCCGCAACCTCTAGGTCACAAAGATGTTGGTTGCGGCGGGGCGGCTTGAATCTGATCTCTTCAGCGGTGCTCAAGAAGCTCCGGATCCTCGACAATGAGCTCGAAGAAGATGGTACCTTTCAAGGAATAAATCCGGAAAGAGCAAGCGAAGGGAAGATTACTTCGCCGGTGACATTGGCAGCGAGCTGAACTTTAGAGAGAAGGTCACCTTTGGCGTTGCTGATTTCCCATTGCCCTACAATGGGATACTTGGCCGTCGATGCTCGCCAAGTTCATGGCAACCTCTCCTCGCCTATAACGTGCTCAAGATACCTGGTCCGATAAGTGTTATTTCGTCCTGGCGACAATAAAGATGCACTTATCTGCACCGACAAGATCTCTGGGGCAAAGAGCCGCAGCAGTGAGCATAAACCACTTGCCGCTGAAGCTCCGGGGAAGAAGAAGACCAAGTCCGGCAAGAGTAGCTCGATGCCCACTCCGGCAAGCGCACCTCTTGGTGCTGCGCTACTCGAGGACGCACCATCGAGCTCCACCGGCAAGTGCAAGAAAGCAAAGACAGCTTCACCGGAAACCAAGAAAGTGGCGCCAAGGAGGGGCGGCACTGGTGGTACCTTCACCATCGGTGCCACGCTTGACCCTAAATAGGAAAGCGGCTCGTTGCTCACGGGGCAAATGTCGATGTGTTTGCATGGCAACCATCGACATCCCGGTGTTCCTGGAAAGTAATTGAGCACCACCTTACCGTCTGTCCTCACGCGGCCCGTCAGCGAGAGTCGAAACAAGCGGTGGAGCGCCAAGAGTTCATTGCGGAGGAAATCAAGAAGTTGGAAGCAGCAGGCCTTGTCCGAGGAGTACTCCATCCAACATGGTTAGCCAATCCTGTAGTCGTGCGCAAGGTGAACGGGAAGTGGAGGCTTTGTATTGACTTCACTGATGTTAATAAAGCTTGTCCCAAAGATCCATTTCCCTTGCCACGCATTGACTAGATTGTCGACTCCACGGTAGGATGTGATTTGCTTTCATTTCTTGATGCATACTCAGGATATCATCAGATCTTCATGGCAGAAGAGGATGAAGAGAAGACCGCATTCATTACTCCATGTGGCACGTACTGCTTCGTGCGAATGCCTTTCGGACTAAAGAATGCTGGTTCAACGTTTGCAAGGGTAGTCAATCATGCTTTTGAGCCATAGTTGCACAGAAATGTAGAAGCTTACATGGATGATATAGTGGTCAAGAGCAAGGACAAAGAAACTTTGATCCAAGATTTAGACGAGACTTTTGCAAATCTGTGCAAGATCAATCTCAAGTTGAATCCCGAGAAGTACGTGTTTGGAGTTCCTTCCGACAAACTTCTCGGATTCTTTGTATCTCAGCGGGGGATCGAAGCCAATCCCGACAAGATCAAGGCCATTGAACAGATCGAAGCACCGAAGCGCGTCAAGGATGTGCGAAGGCTTGCGGCTGTTGCTGCTCTCGAAGAGGTTCATCTCTAAGTCTCTCGAAGCGCCTTGCCATTTTCAAAATTTTGAAAAAGGCAGGTCAATGAAATGGACTCGGAAGCGGAGGATGCGCTCTGAGACTTGAAGAAATACCTATCCTCCACTCCAATACTTGTCGCACCTAAGCCACAAGAGAAGTTGCTGCTATATCTAGCGGCAACCAATCAAGTGGTTAGTGTTGCGTTAGTAGCGGAAAGGGAGGTGGATGATGAGCCAGCGACCGCGGCAAGCGAATCCAGCGACAAGCAGGGGGCTTCCCCAACAAGTTCGGGTCCCGGCAAGGATGGATCTGCGCAGCCACAAGAAGAGAAACAGAAGAAGATGGTGCAGCGCCCAGTTTATTTTGTCAGTTCCCTTCTGCGAGGGGCTAGGTCAAGGTACTACACGGTGTGCGAAGCTGCTTCCGGCCTTCTCATGGCCTCGAGAAAGCTGCGCCATTATTTCGAGCACATGAGATCACAGTTGTCACTCGCTTTCCGTTGAAGAGGATATTGCGAGAATCCGAAGAAGCAGGCAGGATTGTCGAGTGGGCCTTTGGAACTGTCGAGCTTTGGCCTCAAGTTTGAAAGTACTTCAACTATCGAGCCGAGCATTGGCAGAATTTATAGCGAGTGGGCGCCAACACGATGAAGAAACTCCGGAGGCGAGGATCCCGTCAAGGAGGCAAACAAAGAATGGATCATGTACTTTGATGGTGCCTTCTCGCTGCAAAGGCGCCGGTGCAGGGTGTGTTACTCGTCACACCCTTTGGAGAGCACCTCAAGCACGTGATCGGATGCACTTTCCCAAGGAGCAAGCAGCGAACAATCTGCGAGTATGAAGGCTTGCTTGCGGACTCAGGATCGCGGCGGACCTTGGAATCAAGAAGCTTATTGTCGGGGGTGACTCACGGCTTGTCGTCCGTCAAGTGAACAAAGATTATCGAGTCCGTTGATGGAAGCCTACATTGATGAAGTGAGGAAGTTGGAAGAGCATTTTGACGGCTGCAAATGGAACATGTTCCAAGAGCTCAAAATGACATTGCAGATGGCTGTCAAAATCGCCGCACTTAAGTTGTCTGTGGAACCAGGGATCTTTGTGCTCAAACCGACTCAACCATCTAACACCATCAAGCTGGACAGAGCAAGAAGAGCAAGTTAATTTCGGTGACTACTTTCCGCAGAGCTCCCGAAGCCGCCAAGAAGATCCCCAAGATCAACACAAAGAGTGCTGAGGAGCAGTCTGCTCCGACAAGCCCGAGGGTTTGTTTCGTTGAAGCAGACGCTCTCGACAAGTGGTGTCCCGACACGCTTGCCGGGGAGCATCACGCTCCGGCTGAATCACAGATTCTTGCCGTGGAAGCAGATGTTCCCGCGGCAACATTTGCGCCTTTAGTCCTCGTCGTTGAGCCACAAGCTCCAGCATGGGCACATCAGATCTTCCATTTCCTTCAAACAGGAGAACTTCCCAAAGAGCAAGAAGAAGCAGAGAGAGTAGCCCGGCAATCAAGTATGTACCAGTTTGTCGATGACATCTTGTACATAGAAAGATTCAACGAGTGAAATTGAAGTGCATTTCCGGGAAGAAGGGCAGGAGCTGTTGGCGGAGATACATGGAGGCATATGTGGTCATCACATTGGCGCCAAGAGCACTTGCTTAAGCAAAGCCTTCCGGCAAGGTTTCTTTTGGCCAACAGCCTCCAGGATGCAAGCTGCACAAGTAACCAAGTGTGAAGCATGCGGTTCCACTCCAGCGGATACATCAACCAGCTCAAGCTCTCTAGGCGATCCCTTTGTCTGGCCATTTTTGATGCAGGGCTCGACATCCTCGGCCCCTTTCCCGAGCTGTCGGGGCTTTGAATACTTATGCGTGGCAATCGACAAGTTCACAAAGTGGCGGAAGTGGAAGCGATGAGGAAGGTGACAGCCACAATCAGCAGATCAAGTTCTTGGTCGATTGTTTGCCGTTTGAGTCCCTAACAAGATCATCACCGACAATGGCACTCAATTCACGAGCCGCACCTTCATGCGATCGCCCAAGATCTTGGCACCAAGATCTGCTTTGCTACATTGCTCACCCGAGAAGCAGCGGTCAAGCGGAGAGGGCTGAAGTCTTGCGCGCGGCTCAAGACCGGGACTTTCAATAGGCTGCACAAGTGCGGAAGAAACTGGATCGAGGAGCTGCCGGTGGTTCTTTGGTCGTCGGGGCGGCGCCAAATCGAGCCATCGAGCAGACACCTTTTGCTCTTGTCTCACGAGCAGCAGGCAGTTCTCCCCACGGAACTCGTATCGTATCGCCTCGAGTGCTCGCTTATGATGAGCTTGAGCAAGAGCAGCTGCGGCAAGATGACGCTGCTCCTCGAGGAAGATCGTCTTCGAGCTGTTTGTCTGAGCTGCTCGCTACCAGCAAGCTTTGCGTCGCTACCATAGCTGCAAAGTTAATGCCAAAAGCTTCGAGGAAGGCGACCTTGTTCTTCGGCGAGTTCAATCCGCCAAGAAT
Organism: Aegilops speltoides; assembly: GCA_021437245.1. NCBI lineage: Eukaryota > Viridiplantae > Streptophyta > Magnoliopsida > Poales > Poaceae > Aegilops > Aegilops speltoides. The sequence continues at coordinate 407,471,474 of CM038146.1, read as the reverse complement.
TCCAACAAGTTGACGCCGAAGTGGGAAGGCCCTTACCGGGTAAAGCGAGTCACTAGGCCTGGCGCTGTCCGCCTTGAGACCGAAGATGGCTTTCGGTGAGCAACTCTGGAACATAGAGCATCTTAAGTAAGTTTTACCCATAAAGCGCGATTGCGAGACCTGCTGTTAAAGCAACCACCTTTTGTACAAGCTTTGCCGTTGTTGCATGTAACCCTTTGTACAAAGCTGGGCGCAGATCCCGTGCATAAATAAAGATCATATGCTCTGCAAAAGTTGTCACATTTCATGCATTTTTCTTTTTCGCATGTATAATCTGACACCTTGTGCAGCACTTGCTCCCGGTAAGCAATAACGAGCATTAAGGCTCCATATCTTTATTTTCTCTTCTTTCTTTCTCTCAAAAGAGAAGGTTCATCCGCCCACAAGTTCACCGGGGGGAAGAGAAGATGGTGGTGTGGACTAGGCGTCGTTCAAAGAAGTATAGCCTTTGCCGGGACACAGGCGACAGAAAAGCTAAGTTGCCAAAGTTTGAGCACAATCATTTTTAAATTTCCTAAGTTATATTCCTTGAACGACCATGCTTTGTATGGAAAACCTATGCGCGGAGGAACCGGCTCGTGGCTAGTTGCGCCCTTACTTTGTTTCGAGTCCGCTCAACAATGAAAGTGCGCTGCGACTAGTCCCGACAAGGTTTCTTGCCGGAGGCAGCAACACCGAAGTTGCTGGCGATGTTCGCGCACTCAGCGCTCACGGCAAGGGTGCCTGCGCCGGCAAGTTCCCTAAAAGCGTAGGGTAAAAACATACAAAGAAAGGAATCAAGTAAAGGAGATAACATAGCAAGCATTGCCCAGAATAAAGTTATATTACAAAAGTAACTTTTTGCAGCACTGACTAAATTGTTCTCATAACTTAAATAACAGCGACAAGGAAGGGAGAAGAAGGGTGGCCTAATCCACGCGCTCGCCATCGATCCTCCTGACTTCATTCACCTTGTCCACAATGGGTGCGACAATGGCTTTGAGCTCCTCAAGATCAGCACCCGCCAACAGCTTCTTGAGGACGCGGGTGAGGTCGAGGCCCGGGTTGCGGAAGAGTATCTTCACCAACACCTTCTCCAAGACCTTGGCGCAGATTCTTGTGACTCATCGCCTAACTTCTTTGGGATCCTTTCCCGAGCTCTTTGGAGAGCCGTCGCCACACCCTTGAAGAAAAAGAGTAAGCTTGGCGCTGGCTGGAGGTTCTCGTGGAGGAGTACCCGAAGCCCGCCAAGTCCAGTTCCGCCAACTCTTCGTCTATGGTTGCGGCGATGTTGACGAGGCCCTCTGTCCAGAGCTCCACCGTGGCCCTGAAGGTGTTTTGAGTCTCGGCGGCCCTCGTTAGCAACTCCTCGTTGCCCTTGATCTCTTGCTTCAAGTCCTCCTCCCTCTTCTTGGCGCCGTCTAGCGTCTCTGTCAAGGTGGCCAGCTTCAGCTCCAAGTCAGCATTTGAGTCCTTGACGGCGTTCAGTTCCTTGACCTTGTCGGCAAGTTGAACTTGCAGATCGCCATGAGCGAGGGCATCCTTCTCGCGTTCGCGCTGGAGCGCGGCAAGCTCTTCATTCTTTCCTTTCATATCTGCCTCCAGCTGCGTCACCTTCACCTCTAACTCCTTCTTGGCGGCCTCGGCAGCCGCGGCAGCGTCCTTCGCCTCCTTGAGCGCCCCACCAAGTGATTGCTCGCGTGCGGCGAGCTCCTCCTCGTAGCTGTCCAGATTGACTTTCCGCTGCGTCAGTTCACCTTCCCGGGTGGACACCTCCTCAGCGGCAAGCCTCTGTTGCTCCTCAGCCTCTGCCTTCTCAAGGATGAAGGCCTTCCGCGCCTCGACAAGTTGCGCCCTCTCCTCCGCGATGGATCGGAGAGCCTCTTGGTTTCGGCTCTGGAGCTCCTTCGCATGTTTCTCTATGTCAACTCCCGCCCGTGCGACAAGCGCTTCCCGGGACTCCAACTTCCCTTGCCGGGCGCGGTAGAGTGACACCAGCTTCCGGAGCAGTTGCTCCTCCTCGGACTGCCGCTTGCTTGCTGCTTTGCTTGGTCCGGCGACTTGACCCGGCGGAGGCGAGCACCTCTCCAAAAGACTCTCCCTTGATCGGCGCCGGAGCTCGGCGCCTGAGGAAGATGGATGAAGACACCCTCGCCCGGCCTTCAAGTAGGTGTTGGTGGGGCTCCTCGGGAGTCTTGCGTCGGTGGCGCGAGGGTCGGCGGTCGGTGTAGCGCCTTGCGCTCCTGCGCCCTCCGGGTCGTCGATCGATCGATCGCGGGCCCTCGCGCCCGACTCTGCACCAGCAGCCTTGGCGGCCTCTTCGCTGGCGGGATCGTTAGCATCGGCCTCTTCCTCAGCGGCGGCGGCATCTTCAGTGTTGCCGCGTGCGTCCTCCTCACCGGTGGCTTCAGTCTCCATCGGGTCGGTGGGAGGGGGATCTGAAGATAGGAAGAGGAAGAAAAAGTCAAGCAAATATCCAAAAAGAAGATCAGAAGAAGAACCCAAGGGAAAGTTTTCGACAAGAAGGGTTACCTGTGCTGGGCTCCGTGACCATGGGCTCCACCACCGAAGGCTCACTGATTCCGTCCCTTGCCGGGGACCTCTCCCTTGCCGGAGAGCGCCCCCTTGTCGGAGAATCGACCCTTGGCGGCGTAGTCGAAGCAGACAACACCTCTGGAGCGGCTTCTGGTTGCTCCTGATGGGCCTGCTCTGCTCCTACACAAGCAAGTCAACAATCAAGATATCAGCAAAGAAAGAGCACCCAGGCACGCCCCACAATAGGAAGTGAACAAATACTTACGCTGGGGGCTGCTTCGAGGAGATGGTACCGGGTCCGTCAAGGTGGTCTCGGACGTGTCCTCTGCCATCACAGCAGGATCGTCCTCGATGACAACTACGGGGACCTTGGCCCTCTTCGCCACTCTCTCGGCCAGAGTCCTGAAATGGAACAAGGATTCATAGGGAAGCAGATCAGACGCAAGACAAGAAACAACAAAGATCGAAGAAATACAAGTACAACAAGGAGAAAGTCTTACTCCTCCTCCTCTTCTTCCTCCTCGTCAGAGCTCAGTAGCGGAGAGGTCAAGTCTGTACCTTTCGCGCTGGTGAGGCGGAGGAGTAGGCTCCCTTAGGCGCTTGCCGGATCTTCTTGGCGCAGATCAGGCGTGGCGGCTCGAGAAGACCCAGCCCAGCTTGCCAAGCGGCATGAGATGCTCAGCGGCAGCAGTACTGCCATGATGGGCGTGCCCATGGGCTTCGCGGATGTTGGCCCGTCTGCCGCTACTGTTGTGTCTCGGCCCGCGAAGACGCCTCCTTGTTTGAGCTGGGGCTGCGCCGAGGGCCCGTCTGCATGCAAGCTGCTTGAAGATGGTTGGCCACTTGCGCCCCCGGCAGGCTCGCTTGCCTCGGCTTTGGGCTCCTCCTCGCCAACGACCTCCCCGCCAAGGTCCTCTCGGTCGGCAAGGCTTGCCACCTCGGCCGCCTCTGCCTCCTCCAACGTGAAGCCAAACTCACCAGCTGCTGCTGCCGCCGCCGCCTCTTGACCGTGGTGGCGATGTACGCATCTAAATCGTCGGTGGTGTCGCGGTGAGGAGCCTCTGCTTTCGTCGGCACGGACGCTACCTCCACCAAGCTGCCGAAGAATTGTCGCACTACGCCGGCGGGCTCCTTCCAAGTTGGGATAATCCCATGCGAGTCGCACTCCGGCATCATTGCACGGATGCGATCAAGCTGGGAGTTGTTGCACAGTGGGATGACGCCCTGCGGCAGCCTGAACCACTCCGGATGGTTGGCGTCGTGCTTGAATAGCTCCTTGAGCATCCCGTCAAGCTCCAGAACTGTGAAGTTGAAGTTGAGGCCTGGACGCAGCCTCATGATATCAGCCGGGCCGCCAAACAGCCAGGCAGGCCTCCTCCTCTCCTGCAGAGGGGCGATGCGACGGCGAAGGAAATCCGCGCCAACGGCCCCTACTATGAGCCCGGCAAGCCTGAGCCGCAGGATTCGGGTGGTGGCAATCTTCAGCTTGGCATCGTCCGGCGACAGAGCGCTCCAGTCGCCGCCGCGCACTACCCGGGTCTGGCGCAAGTTGGTGAATGGCTGCGGATTGGCGTCAACAATCCAACACCACTCCGCCCTCCACTCGTCCCATTTGCTGCGGAGCTCCCCCTCCAGATACACCTCCTTCATGCTGACTCGTGAGATCTAGGCGATCCCGCCAGCTAAGGGCTCTCCTTTCTCGGCTCGGGGGATGAAATAATGGTGAAAAAGGGCAACATTTGGGTGGATACCAACGAAGTTCTCGCAGAGATGTGCGAAAACCGCCATTGTCAGAACGGAGTTGGGAGTGAAGTCAAGGAGATGAAACCCGTAGGTATTCATGATATCACAGAAGAAATCAGAAAAAGGTGGGCAGAGCCCGCAGTAGAAGAACACTGGAAAGAAATGGTACCCTTTTGGGCACCGCTTCGAAGTAGAAGCTTCGGCGGAGAGCACCTGCGTGCGCGGATGCGCCCGCGTCTCTGTCGACCAGAAGAGGTAGAACTCCTCCCGAGTGCTTCGGGTGAGCTCGGGAAGCACTCGCTCCTTGCGCAGCGCCTCAAGCCGCAATGCCTCGGCCGACTTCGTGCTCTTGCCGGTCTTCGGAGCCATGGCGGAAGCGGCGGGGGAGCGCAGAAGCATTGGGGGCGACGGCGGCGATGGGCGGCGGAGCTGCTTTCTCTTCGGCTTAGGAAGCGGAGGCGGCGGAGCTTCGAGGAAGAAACCGCAAGTGGCGAAGGTGGGGAACGGCCCTGCTTTCTCTGCTTATAAAGGGAGAGCAAACGTTACGCCTTTCTTGAATTAAGAATTGCCCACGATCTCTCCCACGACGCTGCGTTTTACGCGCGCTGCTACGGAGGGCGCGGTGGATACTGAGTTAGATTTGGTGTGGACTCAGGCGCGTGTGCCCATGCCCTGCTTTTGGGCCTCGCCCAACAGCTTCGGCACTGTATGGCCCAGAGCAGGGGCTCTGTCGGTGTACTAAAGTAGGGTACCTTAGTATCCCGAACTTGTGAGCGGCGCGGCGTCGCGACAAGGCTTGCCGGGCGTCCGCCAAGATCTTCGCTATTCTTATTACTGCCATTCAAGAACAAAGTGTTTAAGCTGCGGAAGATAAGGCCCGGCAAGAGGAGCTTGCGGGAAGGATAAGACCCCGCAAGAGGAGCTTGCGGGAAGGCCAACAAGGCATTTCGAGAGACTTGCCGCGACGCACGCTGGCGTCCGCAAGACCCGGCGAGTGACAAGCTTGTGGGTGCGACAAGGCGGTGACGCATGCAAAGGCGCTTGCCGCGGCGGTTACCACTCGCGCCCACGCTCCAATAAGATCCAACGACGTGTCGCCGCAGGATCGTTCCTGGTGCACGTGGCGAGTAGCTGTGCAGCCAAGCGGTGCGAGGTGGCAAGTGGAGATGACGAGAAGGCCATCGTGGCGTTCGGTGGCGCCCCTAACGGTCGTTTCCTGCACTGTTTGGGCGACCGGACGGGCATTAAATGCCCTTGTCCCCTGCCGTCAGAGTTAGGTAGGGGGCACTGTTGATAGCGGTTGTGCCAACCCCTCTTTTTACTTTTTTTACCCCTCTCTGCGTTGCCACCTGTCGGTGACCCCTTTAGCCTATAAAAGGAGGCCCATGCGCACGTAGAAGGGGTTCGACTCATTCGAAACTACAACACACCCACGCTCTCGAGCAAGAACACAATATATACACAAAGCAGCAGTAGGAGTTTTATCTCTCCGGAGAGCTCCGAAGCTGGGTAAAATCCCTCACATGCTTCGCCTCGATCTGCTCTTCGTGCGCCCTCCGCTCCCTGCCGGACCGAAAAGGGGCCCTGCCCCATAGGTGCTCGTTACCCACGAACATTTGGGTGGATACCAACGAAGTTCTCGCAGAGATGTGCGAAAACCGCCATTGTCAGAACGGCGTTGGGAGTGAAGTCAAGGAGATGAAACCCGTAGGTATTCATGATATCACAGAAGAAATCAGAAAAAGGTGGGCAGAGCCCGCAGTAGAAGAACACTGGAAAGAAATGGTACCCTTTTGGGCACCGCTTCGAAGTAGAAGCTTCGGCGGAGAGCACCGGCGTGCGCGGATGCGCCCGCGTCTCCGTCGACCAGAAGAGGTAGAACTCCTCCCGCAGCGCCTTCGGGGTGAGCTCGGGGGGGAAAAGCACTCGCTCCTTGCGCAGCGCCTCAAGCCGCAACGCCTCGGCCGACTTCGTGCTCTTGCCGGTCTTCGGAGCCATGGCGGAAGCGGCGGGGGAGCGCGGAAGCGTTGGGGGCGACGGCGGCGACGGGCGGCGGAGCGCTGCTCTCTTTCGGCTTGGGAAGCGGAGGGGAGCGGCGGAGCTTTCTGAGGAAGAAACCGCAAGTGGCGAAGGTGGGGGAACGGCCCCTGTTTCCTCTGCTTATAAAGGGGAGAGGCGAACGTTACGCCTTTCTTGATTTAAGAATTGCCCACGATCTCTCCCACGACGCCGTTTGACGTGGTGCCGTTCTGGGGAGGTCGCGGTGGATACTGAGTTAGATTTGGTGTGGCCTCGGGCCGCGTGGTGCCCATGCCCCTGTTTGGGCTCGCCCAACAAATGGCCTTCGGCACGTGTATGGCCCAAGCACTGGGGCTCTGTCGGTGTACTAAATTAGGGGTACCTTAGTATCCCGAACTTGTGCACGGGCGATCGAAGACATCTGCGGCAAGGCTTGCGCGCCCGCCAAGATCGCCGCTATTCTTATTCTGCCATTCAAGAACAAAGTGTTTAACTGTGAAGACAAGGCCCGGCAAGAGGAGCTTGCGGGAAGGATAAGACCCGGCAAGAGGAGCTTGCAGGAAGGCCAACAAGGCATTTGAGAGACTTGCCGCGACGCGATTTGCACGCGTCCGGCAAGACCCGGCGAGCGACAAGCTTGTGGGTGCGACAAGACGGCGATCGCGGCAAAGGCGCTTGCGTGCGGTTACCACTCTGCGCCCACGCTCCGGCGCATCCAATGACGTGTCGCCGCGGGATCGTTCTCGGTGCACGTGGCGAGTAGTGTGCAGCCAAGCGGTCGAGGTGGCAAGTGGAGATGACGAAGGCCATCGTGGCGTCCGTGGCGCCCTAACGATCGCTTCTGCCAGACTGTTTGGGCGACCGGACGGGCATTAAATGCCCTTGTCCCCGCCGTCGAGTTAGGTAGGGGCATGTTGATAGCGGTTGTGCCAACCCCTCTTTTTACTTTTTTTACCCCTCTCTGCGTTGCCACCTGTCGGTGACCCCTTTAGCCTATAAAAGGAGGCCCATGCGCACGTAGAAGGAGTTCGACTCATTCAAAACTACAACACACCCACGCTCTCGAGCAAGAACACAATATATACACAAAGCAGCAGTAGGAGTTTTATCTCTCCGGAGAGCTCCGAAGCTGGGTAAAATCCCTCGCGTGCTTCGCCTCGATCTGCTCTTCGTGCGCCCTCCGCTCCCTAGCGGACCGAAAAGGGGCCCTGCCCCATAGGTGCTCGTTTCCCACGACAGTATATCATGTTTACCGTCCGCACTTGTGGGGGAAACCCTTCTGTCCTCTACTGTTCGGCGGCCAGGTCTCTTCCTCGTCGTCGCTGTGCAGCCCCTTGTCATTGTTCTCGGCGATTAACTTGCCTGCCTGCTTAAATACCCAACAATCTCTATTGGTGTGGTTAGCTGGCTTTTCGGGGGTGCCATGTATCTGGCAAGAGCGGTCGAGTATTCGATCCAAATTGGACGGACCCGGGGTGGTTCTTTTGAATGGCTTCTTCCGCTGATCGGGTTTAGAGCCTCGGAATCCGGTGTTGACTGCCGTATCCTCATTGTTGTCGCCGTTAACGCGGCGTTTGTTTTTTGCTTCGACGCGACCTGCCATTGTGGTCCTTAGTATCCGGACTGCCAGCATTTTTACTGAGGTTGTTGCTGCGAGCTAGCTAGCTATCCTCTCCCGCCTGAAGCGGGTCATTAATGATGTGAGGGCTGCCATGGATTTCGGCTTTTCCGCCCTAGGTGCGGGCTAGCCACGTTGCGGATGTTATGTTTGAAGGCTGCTAGGGCCTCTGATCCCGGACGGTCGGCGATTTGGTTTTTCTTTGTTAAGAACCGTGTCGAACTGTCTGGCCGATTCATCCGCTCTTGAATTATGTGGCTTAGGTCATCGGGCGTCGGTGGTCGCTTTATATGTGCCTGGAAGTTGTCGAGAATGCGGCTTCGTGTCCTCCCAACACCCAATTGACTCTGCTGGGCAGGCTGTTGAGCCAATGCCGAGCTGGTCCTTTAAGCTTGAGCGGGAGGTATTTGATGGCGTGGAGATCGCCTCCATGGGCCATATGGATATGAAGGAGATAATCTTGATCCAAATCTGCGGGTCTCACAGCCATCATAGGATTCAATGTTTACGGGTTTAAACTCTTCGAGGATTTGATGATCCATTACTTCATCTCGTGAAGCATAGTGGGTGTCTTGGCGCCTCAGATTGAGCAATGTCACGACGTAGCTCAAGAGAGCGTTGTCTGCTGTGTTCGCCCGGCGGAGTTGTTGTATCCGCGTGACGGTATTAAATCGTGAGTCGGGGCGCCCATGTGATCCATAGATAGATCTGGATTGTCTTGCCTTGTCCTCCAATATATCCCGCAAGTCGGCGCGTTCCTCGTGGCTTCAGACTTTTTGAGCGATGCCGGGTACGGTCTTGGTGGAGGGCCTAGGTGCTCTCTCGTCGCGACCACGGGTGGTCGGTCCGCAGACAGCGCTGGTGATGAAGGTATATATGCTTCCTCCTCTAGTCGGGGAGCAACTTGCGCTTTGGGTAGCTCTTGAGGGCGTTCGAGTTCATACTCTTGACGCGAGGACCTCATCCATCTGTCGCCAGCGAGGTCTTGGTCAGCTTGAAGCTGTTGCGGCTTTTCTTTAGGCTATTCGCCGTGGCGATAAGCCTGCGCTTAAAACGCTCTTGTTCGACGGGATCCTCGTGCACGATTTAATTCGTCATCGTTGAGGCTTGCCTCGTCTCCTGAGGGAGGTATGTAATTATCATTCTCGACCCCTTCGCCCCGCCGCTCTCTCATGAGGGCTTGTTTCGCATCCTCTGTCTTTGAATCTTGCTTTGGAGGGTTGTCTTGACACTCTCTGGGTGTTATTATCTCGGTGCGGAATCTCCATTCTTCTTTGTGGCGGGATTTATAGCGGTGCCGTTGACACCGGCGCTTGGGCTGTTTCTTTGAGGAATCTGCCTCCGCTGCTTCTTCGCCGTCCCCATCTTTTGGGGTGTCCACCATGTATATATCGTATGACGAGGTGGTCTTCTAGTGCCCTGTAGGTGCTGGTTCTTGATCGCCTCCGGTATCGTCGTCCATACCGTCGATGTCCTCGGAGTCGTAGTCTAGCATGTCGGTTAGATCATCGACAGTGGCTACAAAGTGGGTGGTGGGTGGGGTTTGAATTTCTTCGTCGTCCGCATCCCAACCATCCTGGCCATAGTCCGGCCAGGGCTCTCCGGATAGCGAGAGATGCTTTAGCTTAATTTAGGATGTCGCTAAAGGGTGAGTCTTGAAAAGATGTCCACGGCGGTGAACTCCATGATCGGCGCCAATCGGATTTGATTGGCGGGGCACGGGGAGGTTGAGTCGGCGTGGAGTCGGCACCTCGGAGTCACGAGCTTTATAAGGGACAAGGTCAGTGTTCGGCTCCGTCGCCGTGGAAGTCGCAGCCCCCGAGGCGATGTCCAGCCACCCGTCCTCGATCTGCGCGATCAGCTCCGAACTCGGGGTCGGAGCGGATTCGTGTGCGGCCACCAAGGCACTGTCCGGCGGCAGAGCTAAATCATGCCCGTTGTGACAGCGCGACATGCTCGGCTGTGGCTCGAGTCCGTCGAAGATCAAGTCCCCGCGGATGTCGGCCGTGAAGTTTAGGCTTCGAACTGACACGATGGCCAGGGGCATAGCTTTCGATCTGCTCCAGATGGCCAAGTGAATTGGCCCACAGTGTGAAGCCGCCGAATACGAAGCTCTGTCCGGGGAGAAAAGTCTCACCCTGGACGGTGTTGTTGTTGATTGGAGAAGCCATCAAGCCTATCGGTGACGACACAGAGGAACTCTCAATATAAGCACCAAAGTCGGTGTCAAAACCGGCAGATCTCGGGTAGGGGGTCCCGAACTGTGCGTCTAGGCGGATGATAACAGGAGACAAGGGACATGATGTTTTTACCCAGGTTCAGGCCCTCTCGATGGAGGTAAAACCCTACTCCTGCTTGATTGATATTGATGATATGGGTAGTACAAGAGCGGATCTACCACGAGATCAAGGAGGCTAAACCCTAGAAGCTAGCGTATGGTATGATTGTTGTAATGGTTGTTCGTCCTACGGACTAAAACCCTTCGGTTTATATAGACACCGGAGAGGGCTAGGGTTACACAGAGTCTGTTACAATGGTAGGAGATCTACATATCCGTATCACCAACCTTGCCTTCCACGCCAAGGAAAGTCCCATCCGGACACGGGATGAAGTCTTCAATCTTGCATCTTCATAGTCTTGGAGTCCGGCGGACGATGATAGTCCGGCTGTCCGGACACCCCCTAGTCCAGGACTCCCTCAAAAGGCTTCAGAAAGTCTTCCCGATCTAGCTCAAGGAATGATGAAGCTTCCACACATGATCACAAGAAGAGAACCTGCCACAAGTGCAAGAAACCTGGGCACTACATATCTGAGTGTCCACAATGGGACAATGAGAAGAAGAAGAAGAAAAGCAAGGAATATGATTCTAATGACAAGAGGAAGAAGAAATCCTCATAGTCTTCTAAGTCTTCTTCCAAGTCTTCATCATACAAGAAGAGCTCATCCGCAAGGCTCGTGCTTTTGTTGGCAAGGAAATGGATTCAGAGGAGGAGTGCGCCGGAGGAGGCGGAGGTGGAGTCCGGAGAGGAGTCGACCCGGCATTGCAAGTCGGCTCTAGCCACGTGATATGTTGCCAAGTCCATCTTCAACACTGAAGACAATGACTTCCACACCAACGCTGAGGCTAATGACGAAGACGATCCTACTCCCACCTACTGCTTCATGGCACACGGTGCCAAGGTAAAATCACGCGATGCTTACTTTCAAACTTCAAGTGAAGATGACGCTGATTGTGAATCCAAACCCAGCTACAAAACACTTGCTAAAATTGCAACTGAACAACAAAAGGCTATGGAACATATTCAAAAACTGTTAGACAAAAGCGATGACCTGTTGGATGCTGAAATGACACGTTCACAGTCCTTAGTTGATGACATAAAAAATCTTCATGCTAAGTACCAAGAACTTGAAGGTCGTCATGAATCGATCTCAACAACTTATGAAAGGCTCTCCTATGATTATCTTCAAAGGAAACAAGAGCTTGAGAAATTGAGAGCGGCTCATGAAGATCTTCAAAGGTGAATGAGTCACTGGCGCACCAATGATCAATTCCGGCCAGAAGGATTTGAACCACCATGTCTAAAATGCATTGAGCGTGATAACGCTACATCTCATGTTGAATGTTCCCTTCGCTGCTCTTGTTTCATTGTCTTCACCTCTTGATGTGGTCACTAACCCTCTGCGGAGGATACCACCGATGTTCTTGATGAAAATGCTATGTTGAAGACATTGCTTGAAACAGGATGTACAAAAGTTTGAAGGGACATCGACTCTCTACGATGTCCTCAAAAAGCAGATTCTGAACCGAAACCCTAGGAAAGAGGGTGTTGGGTTCGAGAGGAAAATGAATGTTGATGGCTCATACTGGAAGCCTGAGGAGTACTCCAAAACCACATGGGTTGCTACAAAGGGACCTTCAGTAGATCCATCTACCTTATCTGGCTTTACTGTGCTAATCCTATTATCATTGATGAATCCTTTGATGCAAACTATAAGCTGTTCAAAAATCGAATGGTGAAGTGTTTGCTGTGTACATTGGTACTAATCTGCAGGAATGGACCACCTATGAAGAAGATCTGGGTACCTAAGCGGTACATTGAGAATCTTCTGTGAATGTCGTCATGACACCACCTAGGAAGAAGACAAACCCTGCACCTATAGCTTCATATGGCCCAAAGGCTTCATACAGATACAGGACTCACATGAGTCACCCTAACGCCAATGTTTTGCAGGGAAATCATGCTCCGACTTATCAATATGAGCGTGTATCTTCAAACTGCTATGTTCATAGGACTAAGAACTTTTCTGCTTATTCATATGAGTATCATTCATCTCCTACAAGGCTATTTGTTAGGGCTTCAAAGCCAAAATTCTCGATGATCTGCACTTAGACTCATTGCTTCTAAGCCCCCACTCGAAAATGTGGGTGGCAAAGAAGAACTAACTCTCTTTGCGTAAAATGGTCTCCACCAGAATCAATGGCGTCCGATACTATTGTTGGGACCTAAAACTCACCGAGGACGACGTTAAAATATCATTCTATATGCGTCACATCTGAATTTCTCATCACCAATGTCCTAACTTTGATATAAGTTGTGACTGTCCCTATATGTATCAAATGCATATGCTTCACAACACTTGTGTGAAGCCTATCCTCCTAATCGCATCAGTAGGGTACATCACCAAAAGCTTGAGAATGGATTATGGACGGTGGATGCACAAATCATATGGTGGTGATCGAAGTCTTCTCATGGACTCAACCTTACGTCCAACCAACAAGAGTCACATCACATTTGCTGACACTGGTAAAAGCAAAGTATTGGGACTAGGTAGTGTTGCAATCTCAAAGGATCAACACATGGATAAAGTGATGCTTGTTGAATCCCTTGGTTTCAACTTAATGTTTGTCTCAATGCTTTGTGACTTGAACATGATTGTGATATTTGGCAAATATCGTTGCCTTGTACTAATGGAATCTGACAAATCTCTAGTCTTTGAAGGGTATCGAAAAGATGATCTGTACATGGTAGATTTCTCGGCAGTCCACACTTGCCGTTTGTCTTCTCACAAAAGCTTCGAATCTTGGCGCTCGCATCGAAGGCTGGGACATGCTGGCATGAGAAACTTACACTCACTCGTCAAAAAGAAGCATGTCATTGGCATCGAAGAGGTCAATTTCAAGAAGGATCATCTGTGTGGTGCCTGTGAAGCTGGAAAGATGACAAGGGCAAAGCACCCATCGAAGACAATCATGACAACATCTCAACCCTTGAGTCTGTTGCACATGGACTTATTTGGACCTACTCACTACTCCACCCTCACAACAACTGCTTGTCTCTATGGCTTCGTCATTGTTGATGACTACTCAAGATACACATGGGTCCATATAATTCTCTACAAGACTGAAGTACAAGATGTCTTCAGACGCTTTGCAAATCGAGCAATGAACAATTATGGAGTGAAGATCAAGCACATTAGAAGTGACAATGGCACTGAATTCAAGGACACTGGACTTGATCTGTATCTGGATACAATGGGAATCACTCATGAGTTCTCTGCTCCATACACACCTCAGCAAAATGGCATCGTTGAGCGCAAGAACAGAACCCTCATTGAGATGGCTCGAACAATGCTAGATGAGTACAAGACACCAAGAAAGTTACGCCCGAAGCTATTGATACAAACATGTCACATCATCAACCGTGTACGTTCATAAGCTTCAACAAAACATCATATGAGCTACTTCGGCAAGAAGCCAAATGTCGCATTACTTGAGTATTTGGAGCAAGATCTTTGGATCAAGGATCCCCATCACAAGTCAAAATTTGCACCTAAGGCTCACGAAGGCTTCATGCTTGGCTATGGAAAGGATTCACACTCCTCTGAGTCTTCAACCTTTATCTCTACAAGATCGTTGAAGCAGTGGATGTGAAATTTGATGAAACCAATGGTTCAGAGAGAGATCCTGCCAAGCGCACGGATGAAGCTCCTTCAAGCGAGGCAATCAAGGTGATGGGAAGCGGTGAAATCATGCCCTCTCAAGCCTCGCTGAAGAGGAACTTATCATCTCGCACTAAATCAACTGAAGACAATGCTCAGTCTGAAGACAATCCTCCCAATGATGACAATGAACAGCCAGAGCAAAATCTTCGTCCCGTTCATCCACGTGTTGCAAATGAAGTTCAAATAGAGAAGATAATTGACGGCATCAATGCACCTGGTCCGCTCACTCGATCAAGAGCAACACAGCTAGCAAACTTCTGTGGGCACTTTTCATTTGTGTCAATATCAGAACCCAAGAAGGTTGCTGAAGCTTTTATGGAACCTGAATGGATTCAAGCCATGCAAGAAGAACTTCAACAGTTCAAGCTAAATAATGTCTGGGAACTTGTCAAGCGACCTGATTCTCGCAAGCATAACATTATTGGAACAAAATGGATATATCGCAACAAGCAAGATGAGCATGGTCAAGTCGTCAGAAACAAAGCACGTCTTGTAGCTCAAGGATACACTCAAGTTGAAGGAATTGACTTCGATGAAACATTTGCTCCTGTTGCTAGGCTTGAAGCTATTCGCATACTGCTAGCCTACGCAAATCGTCACAATATCTTACTATATCAAATGGATGTGAAGAGTGCATTTCTCAATGGCAAGATTGAAGAAGAAGTATATGTCGCACAACCACCTGGCTTTGAAGATCCAAAACATCCTGATATGGTGTACAAGCTAAACAAGGCAATCAGACGGCCTCAAACAAGCTCCTCGTGCACGGTATGATACAATCAAAGACTTCGAAGAGCAAAGGCTTCAAACCGGATCCCTCGATCCCCTCTCTTCACGAAGACATATGATGGTGAACTGTTTGTGTGCCAAATATATGTGGATGACATAATCTTCGGATGCACCAACCAGAAGTGCAGTGATGAGTTTGGATACATGATGCAAGAGCAATATCAAATGTCCATGATGGGTGAGCTGAAGTTCTTCCTTGGTCTTCAAATTCGTTAGCAGAGGAATGGCATCTTCGTATCTCAAGAGGAATACCTCAAAGATTGTCTGAAGAAGTTTGGAATGGAAGACTGCAAAGGCTACACGACGCCAATGCCAGCCAAGCACCATCTTGGTCCTGACGACAATGGTAAAGAGTTCGATCAAAAGGTATACCACTCCATGATTGGTTCTTTGCTTTATTTATGTGCATCTAGGCCAGCTATTATGCTTAGTGTTTGCATGTGTGCTCGGTACCAAGCGGCACCAAAGGAATCACATCACTTAGGCGTGAAGTTTAATTCTTCGATATTTGGCTTACACCCCAACACTCGGATTATGGTATCCCAAGGGCTCAAGATTTGATTTGGTTGGATTCTCGGATGTTGATTATCTTTGGTGACAAGGTGGATCGCAAGTCTACATCCGCACATGCCATTTTCTTGGTCGATCACTTGTCTATTGGTCTTGAAGAAGCGTAAGCGTATCACTCTCAAGCTGTTGAATCTGCATACATTGTCTTTGGATCTGTTGTGCTCGGCTTCTATGGATGAAGCAAACTCTCAAGGACTATGGCATCAACCTGAAACAAGTACCTCTCTTCTGCGACAACAAGAGTGCCATCAAGATAGCCAACAATCCAGTCCAACACTCGAAGACAAAGCACATTGAAATTCGTCATCACTTTCTCAGAGATCATGTTATGAAGAAAGATATCGACATCATTCACGTCAACACTGATGAGCAACTAGCAGATATCTTCACAAAGCCCTTTTTTGACTATGTCTTCACAAAGCCCTTGGATGAGAAAAGGTTTTGCAGGTTACGGTGTGAGCTAAATATCTTAGAATCCTCTAATGTCCTGTGATCAGGCACACATCCTAACACTTATGCATGTTGATGACTTAGATGTGCAACACACAAAGTAAGGTATATCTTCAATCAATGAAGATTTACACTCCGAGTGTGAATACATTAACATGGAATTTGACTTCAGAGTGCCACGATAATTGTGCGCCGTGTCTGGATCTAATATTTCCTATACGATGGGTAACGCCACCACCAACTTTTCTTGTTTGAAGTGTTTCACTCAAGGCATTATATTGCAATGACTTCGCATTTAGTTTGTCTTCAGTTTCAATTTGTCTTCATGACTTTCTGCACTATGATGATTTGACTGCTTTTTGATATATATATATATATATATATATATATATATACTAGTGTTACATCCTCTCTGACATTCACTTATAGCTATGTCTTCAAGATTGGATCTTTTGAACTAGGTGAATGTGATCGGACCCTAACCTTTCTATGCTTACTATCTCAAATCTATCTGTCCAAATCATATGCATTCTGTTGAAACTGTCGAATGTCTTCTCTGCGTCCTAGTCAGCAGAAGGCAAAGAGACAAACATTAAATCTATTCTTAATGGATTATCTTTACTGTTGAAATCCGGAGAAGCCGAAACAACTCTCCGACATGCCTGGCGGGCGTGGGAATGTGGGACAACCCTGAGGGTGTTGCATGTTCGCCACGTGCCCCTCAGATGTGAACCGCTAGGGGCACCAGCAGTAATTATTTGTGTCTCTCACCTACTTATAAATACCTGTCCCCCTGCGGTAAAGAAATACTTCCTCCACCTCTCCACCTCCGTCAAAACCCTAGCGCCACCGCTAGCTCGAGACAACGCCGGCGACGAAGCGCTTAGCTGCCGCGACTTCTCCGATGCCGTCCTCACGCCGGCCGTGGACATCGTCCTCTCCGCCGTCGCCGTAGGTGTCCTCCATCGCCAAGTTAGGGCACGGTGGGCTGAACTGCTCGGTCTCCTATTCTTCTCCATCTAGCAGTTCTTCGTGCGGTAATTATGACTCAATTTTTACCACCTTTTTGATCTTCAAGATTCATCCTGTTTACCGAAAGTTGTTTCTGTCCATTCAAAGCTAGATCTATTCCGTTTTCATCTCATACTGCTTAGTCTATTCGCTTAGATTTCTACTAGTTTGATTCCTCACTTGTACTTATTCACGGATTGGTACAGATCTGGAACTAACTCATCTATATAAGTGAATGTCTTCGCAACATGAGGTCAATGTCTTCAAACTGATTTAACTTCAAAATCTTCTGAGAATGCATATGACCTCTTCCCTTCCTCGCATCTCTAATCTTTATCACAGTACATGTCCGTGGGAGAATCCTTGGTTCTCATAGTCTGCATTCGTTTGCAGAATACTTACATCATCAGTTGAATTCTCCTGAAGCCAGTTCCTGCTTGACCAGCAAGCGCAAATCTCTGAAGCCTTTGAACGTACTGAAGCCTTTCAGCTTGAAGTTCATGGCAACAGAGAAATCAACAAGGAAGGGTGGTAGACAGCGCATAGGAGGCACATCTAAAGATCTGCCTGATGACTTAGCAGAACTGTACAAGACAGACCCTAAAGAAAATTATCATCAGAGGAAGACGCGAATCCAATGGATTCAACGCTATTGGGCTGAGGAGTGGTTCAAGTACAGATTTGTGACAAAGGAATATGGAGAGAAAAATGCCATCAAGAAACCTTGGGGTGATATCCTCTATCGAGGGCTTCAACCCAAGAGTGAAAGCCATTGAACAAGGCTTCTATCCATGCATGGTCCGTGGGCCACGGCCGTGACATAAATCCCACTTCACTACTATGGAGTCGTGATGATTAAGCTCTTCAAGCGCAACTATCGGTTCTTTGTGGCTTCGCCAAAGAGAACAAGAAGACCTTGGGTTTGGACTTCAATCCAGTCCCTCTGCTCCCCTTGCTGATGGCTCCCGTGAAGCTAATCCCAATGTCATTGGCCCCTATGCCAACCTTGACGGCCTCATCACATACATCATGGTCCAAGGCGCCAGAGTAGATCATTCTGACAATGGTGCTGACTCTGATGAAGCCCCTCCTCCTCCTCCTCCAAAGCCGCAGAAGCAAAAGAAGTCAAAGGCTTCAACCTCACCGCAAAGCCACCTCCAAGACTTTGCGTCTTGGCCACCGCCAATGCACCTCCTGAAGCCAGTGTGCAATCTGAAGATCTATCACGTGTCTCCAAGAGAACGGACAAGAAAAAGCAGCTTGTTAGAACATCGATCGCGAGCTTTGACTCCTGCCGCCATTCTGCGTGAAGAACCCATTGATCTATCAAGTGATGAAGATCTTGCGGATGATGCCCTTGAGCGGTGATCAAGAGCAAAGAAGAAGCGAAATCTTGACAACCTGCCTCTCTTTGATGTGGCCATCATTTGCAATTTCATTGATGAGTGGTTCGACATCCCTAGCGTCGATTTTGAAGATTCTGACTCGGTGAGGCCTCGATGTCGCCTTCAATGGCGCCATTGCTTCGAGCTAGCTCTCGCTCAGCACGTCATTGAGCTCAAAAACAAGATTGATTTTGAGAATGCTCAATTCAAGAAGCATGTGGCCAATCTGAGTGTTCAAGACGTCCGCAACTTCAAGGTCATGCTCCATGAGCTCAAAGAAGCTTTTGCTGAAACGCCAAGAAGCACTGGGGCTCTCGAGAATGCATGAAGCTTTTGGTGATAAGTGTGCTTGCCTACAATGATTTGAGAAGCGCAAGTCCTTGGCCGTCGAGGCATTGACCCCAGGATGGCGCAAGCGGGAAGAAGAAGCACCTGTTGAACAGCCGAGCCATCACGCCAAGAAGCCCTCGCATTATCTTCCCGGCGGCATGGTGGCTCGAAGCCAAAAGTCACCACAACCACTTGAGCGTAAGAAGACAAAGGCTGCCGAGGCCGATGCGAGAAAGAGAAAGCATCTTTGAAGCCTCTAATGCCGCTCCCTCCAAGAAGAAGCGCCAAGACCAAGAAGACTAGGGCTGCTTCCATAGAGCCCTTAGTCGTTGAACCCATTTCCGTTGTTCGCATACGTCTGCATTCATCAAGAAAGAAGGATGGTTGTCCATGAGCTCGCTACCACAGAGGCTCATGAGGTCGAAGATATTCAAGATTTGAACCCAACGCTTTGAAGACATTGGTCAAGATGACAATGTAAATGATGATGAAGTTCTTCCTCAGATTGAACATCAAGTGGTATCATCACTGTTAGCATAAACAATGAAATCATCGGCATTGGTCGTCCATTGGCGCCAATTGCTCAGGATGCTTCGTGGGCTGATCACCCACAACAACACCAAGACTCCCCCAGTACTCCCCAACAACAACAACAAGCCACACCCCAGTGCAAGAAGAGGATGAAGACTTTCGGGCTCAACCAAGTCCATCTCTAACTTGAAGCCGGCCAGCGAGCTTTGAAGAGGACAAAGGCACAGAAGTCCCTCTCGTCAGCGTTCTGAAGGAGAAGTGCAACGTTCACCTATTGCACGGCAAGTATTCTCGAACCAGCTCCAACGGTGAACATCTCCATGTACGAAGCACATCTTTGTTGAAGACATTCCGGCTGCATCAGCCGAAGAAAAAGAAGAAGAAGTACGTGTACCAACTCCCCCTGCTATTGAAGAAGAAGAAGTTCGTGTACCAACACCCCCTGTGATTGAAGAAGAAGCCGTTCATGATTTGAACGTGCCTATGCCCGACCCTCCTGCTCGTCAAGAGGAGGTTGAAAATGTTGGGGAACGTAACAGAAATTCAAAATTTTCCTACGTGTCACCAAGATCTATCTATGGAGAAACCAACAACGAGGGGAAGGAGAGTGCATCTACATACCCTTGTAGATCGCTAAGCGGAAGCGTTCAAGAGAACGGGGTTGAAGGAGTCGTACTTGTCGTGATCCAAATCACCGGAGATCCTAGTGCCGAACGGACGGCACCTCGCGTTCAACACACGTACAGCCGGTGGCGTCTCCCATGCCTTGATCCAGCAAGGAGAGAGGGAGAGGTTGAGGAAGACTCCATCCAGCAGCAGCACAACGGCGTGGTGGTGATGGAGGAGTGTGGCTATCCTGCAGGGCTTCGCCAAGCACCGCGGGAGAGGAGGAGTAAGAGAGGTAGGGCTGCGCCAAGAGGAGAGGTTCTCGTGTATTGGGCAGCCCCAAAACCCCCCCACTATTTATAGGAGGAGGGGAGGGGGCTGCGCCCCCCTCTAGGGTTCCCTCCCCAGGGGTGGAGGCAGCCCCCAGATGACATCTAGTGGCGGCCAGAAGGGGGAGAGGGGGGAGGCGCACCTAGGGTGGGCCTTAGGGCCCATCTGCCCTAGGGTTTGCCCCCTTCCCCACTTCCCTGCGCCTTGGGCCCTGTGGGGGCGCACCAGCCCACCTGGGGCTGGTCCCCTCCCACACTTGGCCCATGCATCCCTCCAGGGTTGGTGGCCCCACTTGGTGGACCCGGGACCCTCCGGTGGTCCCGTGCGTTCTGGGAAAACCCGAAACTTTCCGGTGACCAAAACAGACTTCCATATATAAATCTTTACCTCCGGACCATTAGGAACTCCTCATGACGTCAGGGATCTCATCCGGACTCGAACAACATTCGGTAACCACATACAAACTTCCTTTATAACCCTAGCGTCATCGAACCTTAAGTGTGTAGACCCTACGGGTTCGGGAGACATGTAGACATGATCGAGACGTTCTCCGGTCAATAACCAGCAGCGGGATCTGGATACCCATGTTGTCTCCCACATGTTCCACGGTGATCTCATCGGATGAACCACGATGTCAAGGACTCAATCGATCCCGTATACAATTCCCTTTGTCTAGCGGTATAGTACTTGCCCGAGATTCGATCGTCGGTATACCGATACCTTGTTCAATCTCGTTACGCAAGTCTCTTTACTCGTTCAGTAAGACATCATCCGTGATCAACCCCTTGGTCACATTGTGCACATTATGATGATGTCCTACCGAGTGGGCCCAGAGATACCTCTCCATTTACGGAGTGACAAATCCAGTCTCGATTCGTGCCAACCCAGCAGACACTTTCGGAGATACCAGTAGTGCACCTTTATAGCCACCCGATTCGTTGTGGTGTTTGGTACACCCAAAGCATTCCTACGGTATCCGGAGTTGCACAATCTCATGGTCTAAGGAAAAGATACTTGACATTGAAAAGCTTTAGCATACGAACTACACGATCTTTGTGCTAAGCTTAGGATTGGGTCTTGTCCATCACATCATTCTCCTAATGATGTGATCCCGTTATCAACGACATCTAATGTCCATGGTCAGGAAACCGTAACCATCTATTGATCAATGAGCTAGTCAACTAGAGGCTTACTAGGGACATGGGTGTTGTCTATGTATCCACACATGTATCTGAGTTTCCTATCAATACAATTATAGCATGGATAATAAACGATTATCATGAACAAGGAAATATAATAATATCTAATTTATTATTGCCTCTAGGGCATATTTCCAACAGTCTCCCACTTGCACTAGAGTCAATAATCTAGTTCACATCACCATGTGATTAACACTCACAGGTCACATCACCATGTGACCAACATCCAAAGAGTTTACTAGTGTCATTAAACTAGTTCACATCATCATGTGATTAAGACTCAATGAGTTAAGGATTTGATCATGTTTTGCTTGTAAGAGAGGTTTTAGTCAGCGGGTGCGCAACATTCAGATCCGTATGTACTTTGCAAATCTCTAGGTCATATTGTAAATGTTGCTTCCACGCTCCACTTGGAGCTATTCCAAATGGTTACTCCACTATCGTATCCGGTTTGCTACTCGAGTCACTCGGATAGGTGTTAAAGCTTGCATCGGCGTAACCCTTTACGCGAACTCTTTATCACCTCCATAATCGAGAAACATGTCCTTATTTGTTACAAGGACAATTTTGACCGTTGTCCAATGATCCATTCCTGGATCATTCTTGTACCCCTTGACTAACTCATGGCAAGGCACACTTCCGGTGCGGTACACAGCATAGCATACTATAGAGCCTATGTCTGAAGCATAGGGGACGACATTTGTCCTTTCTCTCTCTTCTGCCATGGTCGAGCTTTAACTCTTAACTTCATACCTTACAACTCAGGCAAGAACTCCTTCTTTGACTGATCCATCTTGAACACCTTCAAGATCATGTCAAGGTATGTGCTCATTTTGAAAGTACCATTTAGCGTTTTGATCTATCCTCATAGATCTTGATGCTCAATGTTCAAGTAGCTTAATCCAGGTTTTCCATTGAAAAACATTTTTCAAAATAACCCTATATGCTTTCCAGAAATTCTACATCATTTCTGATCAACAATATGTCAACAACATATACTCATCAGAAATTCTATAGTGCTCCCACTCACTTCTTTGGAAATACAAGTTTCTCATAAACTTTGTATAAACAAAAATCTTTGATCATCTTATCAAAGTGCATATTCCAACTCCGAGATGCTTACTCCTGTCCATGGAAGGATCATTTGGAGCTAGCATACCTTTTAGCATCCTTAGGATCGACAAAACTTTTACGATTGTATCACATACAACCTTTCCTTCTGGCGGTAAGGAAACTCGTTTTGACATCCATCCGCCAGATTTCATAAATGCAGCTAATGCTAACATGATTCCGCGGACTTAAGCATCGCTACTGAATGAGAAAATGTCATTGTAGTCAACTCCTTGAACTTGTGAAAAACTCTTTGCCACAAGTCAAGCTTCATAGACGGTGACATTACCATCCACGTCCGTCTTTTTCTTAAAGATCCATTTATCTCAATGGCTTGCCGATCATCGGGCAAGTCCACCAAAGTCCATGCTTTGTTACGATACATGGATCCTATCTCGATTTCATGGCTTCTAACCATTTGTCGGAATTTGGGCCCACCATTGCTTCTCCATAGCTCGAGGTTCATTGTTGTCTAGCAACATGACCTTCAAGACAAGATTCTTGTACAACTCAAGCAAGACGCATCCTTGTCACCCTACGAGGTGCAGTAGTGACTTGCTCAAGTTTCATGATCACTATCATAAGCTTCTACTTCAATTGGTGTAGGTGCCACAGAACAACTTCCGTGCCCGCTACACACTAGTTGTAGTGACGGTTCAATAACCATATCAAGTCTCCACCATCCTCCCACTCAACTTTTCGAGACAAACTTTTCCTCGAGAAAGGACTGATTCAAGAAACAATCCCTATTGCTTTCGGATCTGAATTAGGAGGTATACCCAACTATTTTGGGTGTCCTAGGAAGATGCATTTTATCCGCTTTGGGTTCGAGCTTATCAACCTGAAACTTTTTCACATAAGCATCGCAGCCCCAAACCTTTAAGAAATGCGACTTAGGTTTCTCTAAACCATAGTTCATACGGTGTCATCTCAACGGAATTACGTGGTGCCCTATTTAAAGTGAATGTGGTTGTCTCTAATGCCTAACCCATAAACGATAGTGGTAATTCGATAAGAGACATCATGGTACGCACCATATCCAATAGGGTGCAACTATGATGTTCGGACACACCATTAAACTATGGTGTTCCAGGCGGTATTAATTGTGAAACAATTTCCACAATGTCTTAATTGCGTGCCAAAGCTCGTAACTCAGATACTCATCTCTATGATCATATCATAGACATTTCATCCTCTTGTCACGATGATCTTCAACTTCACTCTGAAATTACTTGAACCATTCAATAATTCAGACTTGTGTTTCATCAAGTAAATATACTCTACATCTACTTGAATCATCTGTGAAGTAAGAACATAACGATATTCATTTGATGCCTCAAAGACTTCATTGGACTGCACACATCAAAATGTGTTACTTCCAACAAGTTGCTATCTTGTTCCATTTCTTTGAAAAACGAGGCTTTTTAGTCATCTTGCCCATGTGGTATGATTTGCATATCTCAAGTGATTCAAAATCAAGTGAGTCCAAGCGATCCATCTGCATGGAGTTTCTTCATGCGTATACACCAATAGACATGGTTCGCATGTCTCAAACTTTTCAAAAACGAGTGAGTCCAAAGATCCATCAACATGGAGCTTCTTCATGCGTTTTACACCAATATGACTTACATGGCAGTGCCACAAGTAAGTGGTACTATCATTACTATCTTATATCTTTTGGCATGAAAATGTGTATCACTACGATCGAGATTCAGTAAACCATTCCTTTAGGTGCAAGACCATTGAAGGTATTATTCAAATAAATAGAGTAACCATTATTCTCCTTAAATGAATAACCATATTGCGATAGACACAATCCAATCATGTCTATGCTCAATGCAAACACCAAATCTCGATGGTAGAGGAAGCGTGCGATGCTTGATCACATCAACCTTGGAAACACTTCCAACACATATCGTGAGCTCACCTTTAGCTAGTCTCCGTTTATTCCGTAGCTTTTATTTCGAGTTACTAACACTTAGCAACTGAACCGGTATCTAATACCATGGTGCTACTAGGAGTACTAGTAAAGTACACATTAACATAATGTATATCCAATATACTTCTATCGACCTTGCCAGCCTTCTCATCTACCAAGTATCTAGGGTAATTCCGCTCTAGTTACTATTCCCCTTATCACAGTAGCACTTAGTCTCGGGTTTGGGTTCAACCTTGGGTTTCTTCACTGGAGCAGCAGCTGATTTGCCGTTTCATGAAGTATCCCTTCTTGCCCTTGCCCTTCTTGAAACTAGTGGTTTCACCAACCATCAACAATTGACGCTTCTTCTTGATTTCTACTTTCATGTGTCAAACATCGTGAATACCTCAAGGATCATCATATCTATCCCTGATATGTTATAGCTCATCACGAAGCTCTAGCAGCTTGGTGGCAATGACTTTGGAGAAACATCACTATCTTATCTGGAAGATCGACTCCCACTCGATTCAAGTGATTGTTGCACTCAGATAATCTGAGCACAAGCTCAACGATTGAGCTTTTGTCCCTTAGTTTGCAGGCTAAGAAAATCGTCGGAGGTCTCATACCTCTTGACGTGGGCACGAGCCTGAAATCTCAATTTCAGCCCTCGAAACATCTCATATGTTCCGCGACATTTTGAAAACGTCTTTGGTGCCTTAACTCTAAACCGTTTAACTGAACTATCACGTAGTTATCAAAACGTGCATGTCTGATGTTCGCAACATCCACAAACGCCTTTTGGGTTCAGCACACTGAGCGGTGCATTAAGGACATAAGCTTTCTACTGTCCGCATAATCGCTATTGTCAACTTTCAACTATATTTTCTCTAGGAACATATCTAAACAGTGGAACTAAAGCGCGAGCTTACGACATAATTTGCAAAGATCTTTTGACTATGTTTAGGATAATTAAGTTCATCTTATGAACTCCCACTCAGATAGACATCCCTCTAGTCATCTAAGTGATCACATGATCCGAGTCAACTAGGCCGTGTCCGATCATCACGTGAGACGGACTAGTCATCATCGGTGAACATCTTCATGTTGATCGTATCCTCCATAGGACTCATGCTCGACCTTTCGGTCTCGTGTTCGAGGCCATGTGCGTACATGCTAGGCTCGTCAAGTTAACCCTAAGTGTTTGCATGTGTAAAACTGTCTTACACCCGTTGTATGTGAACGTAAGGATCTATCACACCCGATCATCACGTGGTGCTTCGAAACGACGAACTTTAGCAACGGTGCACAGTTAGGGGAGAACACTTCTTGAAATTGTTGTAAGGGATTATCTTATTTACTACCGTCGTTCTAAGTAAACAAGATGCATAAACATGATAAACATCACATGCAATCAAATAGTGATATGATATGGCCAATATCATTTTGCTCCTTTTGATCTCCATCTTCGGGGCTCCATGATCATCATCGTCACCGGCATGACACCATGATCTCCGTCATCATGATCTCCATCATCGTGTCTCCATGAAGTTGTCTCGCCAACTTATTACTTCTACTACTATGGCTACCGGTTAGCAATAAAGTAAAGTAATTACATGGCGTTGTTCAATGACATGCAGGTCATACAATAAATTAAGACAACTCCTATGGCTCTGCGGTTGTCATACTCATCGACATGCAAGTCGTGATTCCTATTACAAGAACATGATCAATCTCATACATCACATATCATTCATCACATTCTTCTTGGCCATATCACATCACATAGCATACCCTGCAAAAACAAGTTAGACGTCCTCTAATTGTTGTTTGCATGTTTTACGTGGCTGCTATGGGTTTCTAGCAAGAACGTTTCTTACCTACGCAACACCACAACGTGATATGCCAATTGCTATTTACCCTTCATAAGGACCCTTTTCATCGAATCCGTTCCGACTAAAGTGGGAGAGACTGGCACCCGCTAGCCACCTTATGCACCAAGTGCATGTCAATCGGTGGAACCTGTCTCACGTAAGTGTACGTATAAGGTCGGTCCGGGCCGCTTCATCCCACAATACCATCGAAACAAAAGCATACTGAACAAAATCAACGCCCACAACTACTTTGTGTTCTACTCGTGCAAAGAATCTACGCAATAAACTTGGCTCGATACCCTTTGTTGGGGAGCGAGCAGAAATTCAAAATTTTCCCTCGTGTCACCAAGATCTATCTATGGAGAAACCAGCAACGAGGGAAGGAGAGTGCATCTACATACCCTTGTAGATCGCTAAGCGAAGCGTTCAAGAGAACGGGGTTGAAGGAGTCGTACTTGTCGTGATCCAAATCACCGGAGATCCTAGTGCCGAACGGACGGCACCTCCGCGTTCAACACACGTACAGCCCGGTGACGTCTCCCATGCCTTGATCCAGCAAGGAGAGAGGGAGAGGTTGAGGAAGACTCCATCCAGCAGCAGCACAACGGCGTGGTGGTGATGGAGGAGTGTGGCTATCCTGCAGGGCTTCACCAAGCACCGCGGGAGAGGAGGAGTAAGAGAGGTAGGGCTGCGCCAAGAGGAGAGGTTCTCGTGTATTGGGCAGCCCCAAAACCCCCCACTATTTATAGGAGGAGGGGAGGGGGCTGCGCCCCCTCTAGGGTTCCCTCCCCAGGGGTGGCGGCAGCCCCCAGATGCCATCTGGTGGCGGACAGAAGGGGGAGAGGGGGGAGGCGCACCTAGGGTGGGCCTTAGGGCCCATCTGCCCTAGGGTTTGCCCCCTTCCCCACTTCCTGCGCCTTGGGCCTGTGGGCGCACCAGCCCACACGGGCTGGTCCCTCCCACACTTGGCCCATGCATCCCTCCGGGGTTGGTGGCCCCACTTGGTGGACCCGGGACCCTCCGGTGGTCCCGTGCGTTCTGGGAAAAACCGAAACTTTTAGGTGACCAAAACAGACTTCCGATATATAAATCTTTACCTCCGGACCATTAGGAACTCCTCATGACGTCGGGATCTCATCCGGACTCGAACAACATTCGGTAACCACATACAAACTTCCTTTATAACCCTAGCGTCATCGAACCTTAAGTGTGTAGACCCTACGGGTTCGGGAGACATGTAGACATGATCGAGACGTTCTCCGGTCAATAACCAGCAGCGGGATCTGGATACCCATGTTGTCTCCCACATGTTCCACGATGATCTCATCGGATGAACCATGATGTCAAGGACTCAATCGATCCCGTATACAATTCCCTTTGTCTAGCGGTATAGTACTTGCCCGAGATTCGGTCGTCGGTATACCGATACCTTGTTCAATCTCGTTACCGGCAAGTCTCTTTACTCGTTCCGTAAGACATCATCCCGTGATCAACCCCTTGGTCACATTGTGCACATTATGATGATGTCCTACCGAGTGGGCCCAGAGATACCTCTCCATTTACCGGAGTGACAAATCCCGATCTCGATTCGTGCCAACCCAATGACACTTTCGGAGATACCAGTAGTGCACCTTTATAGCCACCCGATTCGTTGTGGTGTTTGGTACACCCAAAGCATTCCTACGGTATCCGGAGTTGCACAATCTCATGGTCTAAGGAAAATATACTTGACATTGAAAAGCTTTAGCATACGAACTACACGATCTTTGTGCTAAGCTTAGGATTGGGTCTTGTCCATCACATCATTCTCCTAATGATGTGATCCCGTTATCAACGACATCTAATGTCCATTGTCGGAAACCGTAACCATCTCATTGATCAACGAGCTAGTCAACTAGAGGCTTACTAGGGACATGGTGTTGTCTATGTATCCACACATGTATCTGAGTTTCCTATCAATACAATTATAGCATGGATAATAAACGATTATCATGAACAAGGAAATATAATAATATCTAATTTATTATTGCCTCTAGGGCATATTTCCAACAGAAAATATTGAGGCTGCCACCACCAATGCCAATGAAGCCAATGACGTGGTCATGGCTGACGCCAATGTGGAGCCTGCACCAACTGGTGTGCCTGAAGCAAGTGTGGGCACAGAACCTGAAACCAATGAGGTTGCCGCACCTGAAGCCAATGAAACTGCTGCACCTGACGCCAATGAGGAGGCTGCACATGACGCAAATATGACAATTGCTCCTGAAGCACCTGTTGTGCAGCCTGAACCCTCTGACGTTGCCCCTGCTCCTGTTCCGCCTCCACGGCCTCACACTATTGAGCAAGCATACGATCACGGTCAGCTTGTCACTGTCCGATGGCCTGTTCTGGTGCCTCCACCTGCTGCCTCCGGCCCCCAATTTGACTATCATGTCGAGCATCGGCCTCAGGTCCAGAAGCCAAAGCCGAGATTGCCAAGGTTTCCAGGTACTACCAACTCCCCCGTGTCCTTCAATGCAAATGGCTTCAAGAGCCACAATACCTTCTTTGACAGCGCCAAGAACCCCTACTCCAAGCCAAGGATTTCATCAGATTGGTTCTGGAGCTATCAGCAGAGAAGCTATTACTCATGCGTGTTATATGATCAAGGGCGCATTTTCCCTCATATGCGTCTTGACACTAAAGCTATTGTTGGACTGCCGTGCTTGGAAGAAGCACTTGACTGCTTTCACGATGCTGGTCTGCTCCAGTTTGTGACAGACAAGGAACATTGGAATGAAGAGCTATTGCTTCAATTCTATGCCACTCTGCACATTCGCGGCTACAACAGTGACATCAAGACTTGGGTTCTCGAGTGGATGACTGGAAATGTTCATCATGAAGCCAAAGCTATGGACATCATCGAGCTTACTGGGCTACCCACTCCTGGAGAACTGTATGAGCCTAGCATCGGCTACACCGCAATGTTGTGGAGAGCATCTTCACAAGCAGAACCCAATATGAGCGGATGCTAAGCATGATGAAGCCTTTGCCATCGACGCTGAGTATCCCACACATTTCTTTGTTGAAGACCTTGAGTATCGCCTCGCACCATATATCATATCATCGGTGAACTCTATGGCGGTCAAGGACACTCATCCTCGGCCAAGCTTGAAGGAGCCATGAAGACTTTGGTCTTCTATATTCTTAATGGCATCGGCTTCAACACTCGTGAATTCTTCATCGTGCAACTTGTCGCTTCCGGATCGACATGTTTGGTGCGAAGTTTTATGCTCCCTAGGTCATGCGCCTCATCAGCGACACTCATCATCAATTATCAGCCCTCTGCCGCAATCACATCATATTTTCGTCCGAGGTTGATATGTGGGTTGATCTTTGCATATTCGACCCTGCCAAGAGCGCCACTTTGTCTTCAGAACATTGAGCACCAAAGCTTCACTCAACCTATTGAAGGTGTTCAAGCAGCAACAAGATTCTATCCACTTGCTGGTAACACCCGTCTGCCTCACAGAGCGCCAACTGAAGCTACTGAAAGCACCATTGTGCAAAGGCCTCGGAAGCGTTCTCGTGTTCTTAATGACCGAGAGCTTCTTGTGGCTCTTCATCAGAAGCAGGATAAGCATCATTTCTGGCTCAAGCGCCAAATGCAAAGCCTCTTGGTGGATGTCAATCGCATTCGCAACCTTGCCACCAAGAATGCCTTTGTTGCTCATGAAACCTACCGAAGATCGTGGAAGAGTTTGACTCCGCTTAGTGCTGAGGCTGATCTTCAAGAGGATGGCTTCAATGAAAGATTCCGGTTCGACTCCACTCCTCCAAGGACTACTACCCTGCGTCGAACTCCATCTCTTGAAGACTCTGAATATTCCTCTTCCACGGCAACAGTTAATGCTAGAGTGATCGATGACGAAGATGACGCTACTTCACCACCTCAAACTACAATTGCGCGCATCGACACTACACCAAGCTCGTCTGCACCGCCAACCAACAACGATGACCCTGCTGCTTCACCTACTCATGATGACGAGTAGATGCTCTATGTCTTCAAACCTTTTTGGTCATTACTGACAAAAGGGGGAGAAGCGTATGAGTTGATACGTATGAGTTGATTGTCTTCAAGCGGGTTCATATGGGCGGTTGCACTATATTTTGCTGCATGCTTACAACTCTTGCGTTTTGAAACATTTGGTTCTTTGAGTTGTAAACACCTAAACTTGATGGTAAATCGCTACTTACGCTACTTATTTGCTGCGATGATAAATTCCGCATGTGCGATGATAACTTCCGCACTTAGATCATTCTGCAGACGTCCATTTTTCATTATGCATATCATTCTTATTGCTATATCATTTCATGCATGATGAATTATCTTCATAAGTTGAAGTGGATCTCCACAAGTACAACCTGCCATGTGCATTTGCATTCCAAAAGCAAATTACTAATATGCACATCTTCAGGGGGAGCCCTTGCAACTTAAGAAGACAAATTCCTATCCTTACAATTTCACATACTTTATCCCCGTTGAAAACTTCAACCAGTTTGTCATCAATCACCAAAAAGGGGGAGATTGTAAGTGCATCTAGTGCCACCCCTAGTTGGTTTTGGAGTATTGACGACAAAGTTGGTTGAGGGACTAATTGAAGGAAATATGCCCTAGAGGCAATAATAAAGTTATTATTTATTTCCTTATTTCATGATAAATGTTTATCATCCATGCTAGAATTGTATTAACCGGAAACATGATACATGTGTGAATGCATAGACAAAACAATATGTCACTAGTGTGCCTCTACTAGACTAGCTTGTTAATCAAAGATGGTAATGTTTCGACCATGAACAAAGAGTTGTTATTTGATTAACAGGTCACATCATTAGTAGAATGATCGATTGACATGACCCATTCCTTAGCTTAGCACACGATCGTTTAGTATGTTGCTATTGCTTTTATCCATGACATATACATGTTCCTGTAACTATGAGATTATGCAACTCCGTTTACGGAGGAACACTTTGGTGCTACCAAACGTCACAACGAATCGGGTGATTATAAAGGAGTACTACAGGTGTCTCCAAAAGCGCAGATGTTGGGTTGGCGTATTTGAGATTAGGTTTTGTCACTCCGATAGTCGGAGAGGTATCTCTGGGCCCTCTCGGTAATGCACATCATTGAAGCCTTGCAAGCACTACAACTAATGAGTTAGTTGTGAGATGATGTATTACTGAACGAGTAAAGAGACTTGCGTAACGAGATTGAACTAGGTATTGGATACCGACGATCGAATCTCGGGCAAGTAACATACCGATGACAAAGGAACAACGTATGTTGTTATGCGGTCCGACCGATAAAGATCTTCGTAGAATATGTGGAACCAATATGGGCATCCAGGTCCGCTGTTGGTTATTGACCGTGAATAGTTCTAGGTCATGTCTACATTGTTCTCGAACCGTAGGGTCCATGACGCTTAAGGTTTCGATGGCGGTTATTATGAGTTTATGTATTTTGATGTACCGAAGAAGTTTGAGTCCGGATGGGATCACGGACATGACGAGGAGTCTCGAAATGGTCGAGACATAAAGATTGATATATTGGAAGCCTATGTTTGGAGTTCGAATGGTTCCAGGTAAAACGGAATTTCCGAGTATCCGGAGGTTACTGGAATCCCCGGGAGGTAAATGGGCCTCGATGGGCCTTAGTGGAAAGGAGAAGGGCCAGCCCTAGGTGGGGCGCCTCCCCCTTCCCTAGTCCTACTAGGACTAGGAGAAGGGCCGCCCCCCTCTCTCTCTTTCCCCCTCAGGAATCCTAGTCCAACTAGGATTGGGGGAATCCTACCCCGGAGGAGTAGGACTCCCTGGCGCGCCTCCCTTGGCCATGGCCCCTCCCCTTGCTCCTTTATATACGGGGCAGGGGGCACCTTAGGACACACAAGTTGATCTTGAGATCGTTCCTTAGCCGTGTCGGTGCCCCCTCCACCATATTCCACCTCGGTCATACCGTCATGAAGCTTAGGCGAAGCCCTGCGCCGTGAAACATCAAGATCGTCCACCACGCCGTCGGTCTTGTGAAACTCTCCTCGACACTCGGCTGGATCGAGTCTGAGGGACGTCATCGAGCTGTACGTGTGTCAAGAACTCGGGGCGTCGAGTAACGGCGCCGGGATCGGTCGGATCGCGAGGAGAACGTACGACTACTTCCTCTACGTTGTGATCGCTTCCGCTTCGGGTCTACAAGGGTATGTAGACAACACTCTCCCCTCTCGTTGCTATGCATCACCATGATCTTGCGTGTGCGTAGGAAATTTTTTGAAATTACTACGTTCCCCAACAGTGGCATCCGAGCCTAGGTTTTTATGGTTTGATGTTTTTGCACGAGTAGAACACAAGTGAGTTGTGGGCGATACAAGTCATACTACCTACCAGCATGTCATACTTTGGTTCAGCGGTATTGTGAGATGAAGCGGCCCGGACCGACATTACGCGTACGCTTACGCGAGACTGGTTTCACCGCTACGAGCACTCGTTGCTTAAAGGTGACTGGCGGGTGTCTGTCTCTCTCACTTTAGTTGAACCGAGTGTGGCTACGCCCGGTCCTTGAGAAGGTTAAAGCGGAGTCTATTTGACGAAGTATCGTTGTGGTTTTGATGCGTAGGTGAGACTGGTTCTTGCTTAAGCCCGTAGCAGCCACGTAAAATTTGCAACAACAAAGTAGAGGACGTCTAACTTGTTTTTGCGGGGCATGTTGTGATGTGATATGGTCAAGGCGTGATGTTATATTTTATTGTATGAGATGATCATGTTTTGTAACGAAGTTATCGGCAATGGCGGGAGCCATATGGTTGTCGCTTTATTGTATGAAATGCAATCGCATTCGTAATGCTTTACTTTATCACTAAGCGGTAGCGATAGTCGTAGAAGCATAAGTTTGGCGAGGCGACAACGATGCTACGATG
This sequence comes from Aegilops speltoides, assembly GCA_021437245.1. NCBI lineage: Eukaryota > Viridiplantae > Streptophyta > Magnoliopsida > Poales > Poaceae > Aegilops > Aegilops speltoides. Next base: position 407,438,491 of record CM038146.1, on the reverse strand, counting down.
GAGATCAAGGTGTCGCGCGCGGTGGCGATGGTGATCATGGTGGTGCTGCGAGATGGAGATCATGAAGCACAAGATGATGATGACCATATCATATCACTTATATTGATTTGCATGTGATGTTTATCTTTTATGCATCTTATCTTGCTTTGATTGGCGGTAGCATTATAAGATGATCTCTCACTAAATTATCAAGAAGTGTTCTCCGAGTATGCACCGTTGCCAAAGTTAAATCGTGCCCGGACACCACGTGATGATCGGGTGTGATAAGCTCTCGTCCATCTAGCGGGTGCAAGCCGTTTTGCACACGAGAATACTCAAGTTATACTTGACGAGCCTAGCATATGCAGATATGGCCTCGGAACACGGAGACCGAAAGGTCGGCGTGAATCATATAGTAGATATGATCAACATAAGATGTTCACCATTGAAAACTACTCCATCTCACGTGATGATCGGTTATGGTTTAGTTGATTTGGGTCACGTGATCACTTAGATGACTAGAGATGTCTATCTAAGTGGGAGTTCTTAAGTAATATGATTAATTGAACTTAAATTTATCATGAACTTAGTCTGGTAGTATTTTGCAAATTATGTTGTAAGATCAATAGCTTGCGTTGTTGTTTTCATATGTTTATTTTGATATGTTCCTAGAGAAAATTGTGTTGAAAAATGTTAGTAGCAATGATGCGGATTTGATCCGTGATCGAGGTTTATCCTCATTCTTTGCCTGAAGAATTATGTCCTTAATGCACCGCTAGGTGACGGACCTATTGCAGGAGCAGATGCGGCGTTATGAGCGTTTGGCTAGCTCGATATGATGACTACTTGATAGTTTTGTGCACCATGCTTTATGGCTTAGAATCGGGACTTCAAAGATGTTTTGAACATCATGGACCATATGAGATGTTCCAGAATTGAAGTTAATATTTCAAGCAAATACCCGAGTTGAGAGATATGAAAGTCTCCAACAAGTTCTATAGCTAAAAGATGGAGGAGAATCGCTTAACTAGTGAGCATGTACTCAGATTATGCAGGTACTTCAATCGCTTGAATCAAGTGGGAGTTAATCTTCCGAGATAAGATAGTGATTGATGAATTCTCTAGTCACCATCACCAAGTTAGTAGAACTTCGTGATGAACTATAGTATGCAAGGGATGACGAAAATGATTCCCGAGCTCTTCGTGATGTTGAAATCGACGAAGGTAGAAATCAAGAAAGAGCATCAAGTGTTGATGGTTGACAAGATCACTAGTTTCAAGAAAGGGGAACTTCAAGTAGATTGACAAGCAAGTTGTCACTCCCACGAAGAAACCCAAAGCTGAACCAAAGCACAAACCGAGTGCTTACCCGCAAAGGAAATGGTCCTTTGAAGCGAAACGCCCTAAATATTTGGTGGATAAGAAGGATGGCAAAGTGAAAAAAGGGTATATTTGATATCTGGTGTTTTATGTGTGCTTTACTAGTGTTTATAGCAACCCCTCGGTATTTGGTACTGGTTCGGTTGCTAAGAGTAGTAACTCAAAGCGGAGTTGCGAATAAATGAAACTTGTTAAGAGTGAAGTGACGATGTGTGTTGAAAGTAGTTTCAAGATTGATATGATCATCATCGCACACTCCCTATACTTTCGGGATTAGTGTTGAACCTAAATAAATGTTATTTGGTGTTTGCGTTGAGCATGAATATGATTTGATCATGTTTATTGCAATACGGTTATTCATTTAAGTAAGAGAATAAACTGTTATTCATTTACATGAATAAAACCTTATATGGTTACACACCCAATGAAAATGGTTCATGGGATCTCGATCGTAGTGATACACATATTCATAATATTGAAACCAAAAGATGCAAAGTTAATAATGATAGTGCAACTTATTTGTGTAATCGCCGTTTAGGTCATATCGGTGTAAAGCGCATGAAGAAACTCCATCTTGATGGACTTTTGGAGTCACTTGATTATGAATCACTTGGCACTTGTGAACCGTGCCTCATGGGCAAGATGACTAAAACTCCGTTCTCGGAACAATGGAACAAACTCTTGACTTATTGGAAATAATACATACCGATGTATGCGATCCAATGAGTGTTGATGCTCGTGGCAAGTATCGTTATTTTTCGACCTTCACAAGATGATTTGAGCAGATATGGGTATATCTACTTGATGAAACATAAGTCCGAAATAGTTGAAATGTTCAAAGAATTTCAGAGTGAAGTGGAAAATCATCGTGACAAGAAAGTAAAGTTTCGCGATCCGATCGTGGAGATGAATATTTGAGTTCTGAGTTTGGTCTTCAATTAAAACAATGTGGAATAGTTTCACAAATTCATGCCACCGAACACCACATCATAATGGTGTGTCCGAACGTCATAACCGTACTTTATTGGATATAGTACAATCTATGATGTTTCTTACCGATTTACCAATATCGTTTTGGGATCATGCATTAGAGACAGCTGCATTCACGTTAAATAGGGCACCATCTAAATCCGTTGAGGCGACACTATATGAGCTGTGGTTTAGCAAGAAACCAAAGTTGTCGTTTCTTAAAGTTTGGGGCTGCGATGCTTATGTGAAAAAGTTTCATCTGATAAGCTCGAACCCAAATCGGAGAATGCGTCTTCATAGAATACCCAAAGGAAGCTGTTGGGTACACCTTCTATCACAGATCCGAAGGCAAAACATTCGTTGCTAATAAATGGATCCTTTCTAGAGAAGGAGTTTCTCTCGAAAGAAGTGAGTGGGAGGAAAGTAGAACTTGATGAGGTAATTGTACCTTCTCCTTATTGGAAAGTAGTTCATCACGAAATCTGTTCTGTGACTACTACACCAATTAGTGAGGAAGCTAATGATGATGATCATGTAACTTCGGATCAAGTTACTACGAATCTCGTAGGTAAACCAGAGTGAGATCCGCACTAAAGTGGTACGGTAATCCTGTTCGGAAGTCATGTAACTAGACCATGATGAACCTACGAACTATGAGGAAGCGATGATGAGCCCAGATTCGCGAAATGGCTTGAGGCCATGAAATGCGAGATGAGATCCATGTATGAGAACAAAGTGTGGACTTTGGTGGCGTTGCCGATGATCGGCAAGCCATAGAAAGCAAATGGATCTTCAAGAGGAAGGCGGACGACGATAGTAGTGTTACTATCTACAAAGCTCGACTTATGCAAAAAGGTTTTGACAAGTTCAAGGTGTTGACTACAATGAGTTTTTCTCAAGCTGTAGCGATGCTTAAGTCTGTCCGAATCATGTTAGCAATTGCCACAATTTATGAAATTTGGCAAATGGATGTAAAACTGCATTCTGAATGGGTTTTAGGAGGAAGAGTTGTATATGATGCAACGAGAAGGTTTTATCGATCCAAAGGGAGCTAACAAAGTGTGCAAGCTCCGGCGATCCATCTATGGACTGGTGCAAGCATCTCGGAGTTGGAATATACGCTTTGATGAGTTGATCAAAGCATATAGTTTTATCTGAGACTTACGGTGAAGCCTGTATTTACTAAAAAGTGAGTGGGAGCAATACAACATTTCGATAAGTATATGTGAATGACATATTGTAGATCGGAAATAATGTAGAATTATTCGCAAAGCATAAAGAAGTGTTTTGAAAGGAGTTTTTCAAAGAAAGACCTCGGTAAAGCTACTTACATATTGAGCATCAAGATCTATAGAGATAGAGCAAGATGCTTGATAAGTTTTTTCAATGAGTACATACCTTGACAAGATTTTGAAGTAGTTCAAAATGAAACGATCAAAGAAAGAGTTCTTGCACGTGTTACAAGGTGTGAAATTGAGTAAGACTCAAAACCCGACCACAATGCAGAAGATAGAAAGAGAATGAAAGTCATTCACTATGCCTTGGCCATAGTTTCTATAAAGTATGCCATCTTTGTGTACAGATCTATTGTATACCCTGCTTTGAGTTTCGCAAGGAATACAATAGTGATCTAGGAGTAGATCATTGGACAGCGGTCAAAATTATCCTTAGTGGAATAAGGATATGTTTCTCGATTATGGAAGTGACAAAAGGTTCGTCAGAAGGGTTACGTCGATGCAAGTTTTGACACCGATCTGGATGACTCTAAGTCTCAATCTAGATACATATTGAAAGTGGGAGCAATTAGCTAGAGTAGCCGTGCGAGCATTGTAGACATAGAAAAATTGCAAAATACATAACGGATCTGAATGTGAAAGACCCGTTGACTAAGACTCTCTCACAAGCAAAACATGATCACACCTTAGTACTCTTTGGGTGTTAATCACATAGCGATGTGAACTAGATTACTGAATCTAGTAAACCCTTTGGGTGTTGGTCACATGGCGATGTGAACTATGGGTGTTAATCACATGATGATGTGAACTATCGATGTTAATCACATGGTGATGTGATCTAGATTATTGACTCTAGTGCAAGTGGGAGATGAAGGAAATATGCCCTAGAGGCAATAATAAAGTTATTATTTATTTCCTTATTTCATGATAAATGTTTATCATCCATGCTAGAATTGTATTAACAGGAAACATGATACATGTGTGAATGCATAGACAAAACAATATGTCACTAGTGTGCCTCTACTAGACTAGCTTGTTAATCAAAGATGGTAATGTTTCGACCATGAACAAAGAGTTGTTATTTGATTAACAGGTCACATCATTAGTAGAATGATCGATTGACATGACCCATTCCCTTAGCTTAGCACACGATCGTTTAGTATGTTGCTATTGCTTTTATCCATGACATATACATGTTCACGTAACTATGAGATTATGCAACTCCGTTTACGGAGGAACACTTTGGTGCTACCAAGCGTCTGGCGTAATCGGGTGATTATAAAGGAGTACTACAGGTGTCTCCAAAGGCGATGTTGGGTTGGCGTATTTGAGATTAGGTTTTGTCACTCCGATAGTCGGAGAGGTATCTCTGGGCCCTCTCGGTAATGCACATCATGAAGCCTTGCAAGCACTACAACTAATGAGTTAGTTGTGAGATGATGTATTACGGAACGAGTAAAGAGACTTGCGTAGCGAGATTGAACTAGGTATTGGATACCGACGATCGAATCTCGGGCAAGTAACATACCGATGACAAAGGAACAACGTATGTTGTTATGCGATCGACCGATAAAGATCTTCGTAGAATATGTAGGAACCAATATGGGCATCCAGGTCCGCTGTTGGTTATTGACCGTGAATAGTTCTAGGTCATGTCTACATTGTTCTCGAACCGTAGGGTCCATGCGCTTAAGGTTTCGATGGCGGTTATTATGAGTTTATGTATTTTGATGTACCGAAGAAGTTGAGTCCGGATGGGATCACGGACATGACGAGGAGTCTCGAAATGGTCGAGACATAAAGATTGATATATTGGAAGCCTATGTTTGGAGTTGGAATGGTTCAAGTAAAACGGAATTTGGGAGTCTGGGAGGTTCTGGAACCCCGGGAGGTAAATGGGCCTCGATGGGCCTTAGTGGAAAGGAGAAGGGCCAGCCCTAGGTGGCGCGCGCCCCCCTTCCCTAGTCCTACTAGGACTAGGAGAAGGGCCGCCCCCCTCTCTCTCTTTCCCTCCAGGAATCCTAGTCCAACTAGGATTGGGGGAATCCTACCCGGAGGAGTAGGACTCCCTGGCGCGCCTCCCTTGGCCTTGGCCCCCCCCTTGCTCCTTTATATCTGAGGCGGGGGGCACCTTGGGACACACAAGTTGATCTTGAGATCGTTCCTTAGCCGTGTGCGGTGCCCCCTCCACCATATTCCACCTCGGTCATACCGTCATGAAGCTTAAGCGAAGCCCTGCGCCAGTGAAACATCAAGATCGTCACCACGCCGTCGTCTTGTGAAACTCTCCCTCGACACTCGGCTGGATCGAGTCTGAGGGACGTCATCGAGCTGTACGTGTGTCAAGAACTCGGGGCGTCGGAGTAACGGCACGGGATCGGTCGGATCGCGAGGAGAACGTACGACTACTTCCTCTACGTTGTGATCGCTTCCGCTTCGGGTCTACAAGGGTATGTAGACAACACTCTCCCCTCTCGTTGCTATGCATCACCATGATCTTGCGTGTGCGTAGGAAATTTTTTTTGAAATTACTACGTTCCCCAACACTAATGCGTTTGTGAGATTTGCAGGATAACGCAGGTAGTGTCCCTCATTGATTCAGTTTCCCTACCGGAGATGACCCCTAAAAATGTATGAAGACATTGAAGACAATGGTGGTAAGAGAAGATATTCTTATTGAAGACTATGACACGAGAAGACATTGCGTGAAGACTTTGGAGCGTGAAGACTGTGTGTTTTTGTTGTTTCTTTTCTTCTTTGTTGAGTCATAGGTACCACCGTACTATTAAGTGGGGTCCAAGTGAACTAAGTCAGAGTGACTGAAGTGATGCTCAACCCAAATCCTATGTCTTCGAGCGAAGACAATGAGAGCAAATCTTATCCAGAGTGGATGAGTCACTTTGCTTGTAGCCCAAGTAAAGTTGCAGCGTGTGTTTGAAATCGACCATTGGAACACGTGCGGTTCCTTAGTGACCCGTGGTAATTTTGGACAAATCAGGTCGGGTTGCCTAGTGGCTATAAATAGCCCAGCCCTACACCATAAATTGGTGGCTGCTCGAGTTTGTGCGGCTTTTGTCGTTTGAGAGCAACCCACCTCGAAGCATTTGAGAGAGAAATCCTTGCGAGGACAAAGCCCAAACACCCAGAGCCAAAGAGTGTTAGGCATCTTGAAGTCTTTTTGTGCATGTGACCGAAGACTTATTACACTTGAGGACTGTGAATCCTCTAGCCGGTTAGGCGTCGCGTTCTGAGCATCCAAGAGTCATTGTGGATTGCGGTGAGCGAAGTCTGTGAAGGTTTGGAAGTCTCCTTGAAGACTTACGAGTGATTAGGCGAGGACTGGGTGTCCTTAGCTCAAGGGAATAAGGTGAAGACACGGTCTTGAGTTAAATCTCAGCCTCCCTAACCAGACGTCACAGTTGTCACAAAGAACTAGAACTGGTCCAACAAATCCTGTGTCTTCAACAAGCAACTGGTTCTATCCCTTCCAACCTTACTTAAGTTTGTCTTCATGAAGTCATTGCTTATCTATTCATCTGTTTGACTTCATTGCTTGACTACTATTGTTGATTGGCTTCATATTATCTTCCATCTTGATCCGTACTGCCTAACTGCTATTAGTCATGTACTCTCATATCATTACATACTTGACTATGGCTTGTTTAGGTTAGTTTATCTTCCGCTGCATATCAATTAGGTTGTTTCTGGTGTTTGTCTTTGAAACTTCCAAGTTTTGAAGACTTTCATAAAAATCGCCTATTCACCCCCCTCCCTCTAGTCAATACTAGCACTTTCAACTCCTGTCCCGCCCCGCTCCATGGATTCTCGCTTCCTTGTCCATACCTCACCGTTAAACGAGGCTCTGGACTTAATGCGGTCTCTCGCCATTACAGAAGGACCGCTGTCGAACTATGCCCAGTCCGCACTAGGGGCTGAGTACAGGGAATTCTACGTCCCATCCACCATCCATGGAGGGGGCGTCCCGAGAAGAGGTACGCGAGGGAGGTTGCATGGTGGCGACCCCGTCAATCCTTGTCTCCCTGCAGCAGCGGCGGCGGTGGTTGCGGAGAAGGAGCGCGGCCTCCCGAGAAGAAGTAGACGAGGTGAGCTCGATGGTGGCTGCCTCGTCAATCACCTCCTCCCTGCGGTGATGGTGGTTGTGGGGAAGGAGCTGACCTTGGTGGCCTAGCTTGACGGCGGCGCGGATCTAGGAGCCCCGGATGTGGCCGCCGCCAGGGAGAGAAGGAGGCGGGAGAGGATGGGGGTGTCAGCATCGACGGTGGAGGGGAGGTCGGCGGTGGGTGCGGCTGTGGATGAGAGATCGTCGTCCGCGGTGGGTAGGTGGCCCGCGGTGGAGGGGATCTGGATCGGGGTTTGGGTGATTTTTTTTTAGATAAACGGGGGCGCGGGTGGACGGTGGGGGTGGGACAGTTGGTGGGGTGGGGGTGGGCATATACTAGTAGCGCGGTGGTCTCACCTGCGCTACAGCTATCCACATAGTAGTAGCGCATGTTTTAGAACCCGCGCTACTACTTGTTCGCGGGGCACGGTTAGAGGTATTTACTAGTAGCGTGCTTTTTTGGCCACACGCTACTAGTAAGTAGTAGTAGCACGGGGCAATATAGCGTGCTACTAGTAAGCGTCTGTCTATAAGCTTTTCCCTGGTAGTGTGTAGGGCGGACATGGGGAGGCCCGGGCACGTTCGCCAAGTCGGAAGTGACAACTCGACCCCAACAAAAATTGCACCAAACCCCCCTCCGATCTACCCGATTTCACTTGCTCCTCTCCTCTCCCTCCCCTGCGCCAGCCTTCTCCTAGCTCCGCCGCCACCCTTTTCCGCCGTCGTTCTCTGCCTCAGCCCCACCAGCACTAGCACAACAGTTCTCCCATCTATATTTGCTGCCGCAGACATCGTCGCTGGTCCGTACGCCCCTGCGGTATGTCCGGCAACTCTCGGATTGCACCTTGCCCTCTATGTGTTCGACACATTGCCTGACCAGATTTTTCGGTGGTTTTTTTGTAGGCAGGACGATGGATGTTGATGGTTCGTCGGACGAGCAGTATGGACCAACCGAGCTTGGTGAAATGATTCAAAAAGAGTTCTCGTACTTAAAAACTCTCTCCCATTGAAAGTAGGGGCCATCAATGCTCGCTCTTTGAATAATATGAACCCATACCCTTCACAATGCGAGCATTGATGGCCATACTAAGAGAGAAGCTTATAGCTTTTGGAAGACACAACTATTTAAGCTGGTCGCGTCGCTCCTCACGCGGCAAGGTGGAACTAAATCCCCAATTAGGCTGGCACAACACAGATGTTACATCCACAGTGAAAATTTTAAGTACGAACAACTTGTATTTGTGTGCATTGAGCTATTTGTATTTTGCATGTGTGCACTGAACAATTTAACAAAAATGATCGACACGCACGTGTTTGCATGTATTTAATATTTTAGAAATATGATTTATGAGTCGTCGGATTACATGTAGACGCCCCGCGGGTGGGTGGGTGTAGTTGTTCTAATAAATCTCTTAACACCATGCAAAAAAATATTCTCTCAACGGTACGCATCGTAGCTGGTTGACGAGGATAGAAAAATACTGTTAATTGCAATCACTTCGTGCTCACTTTCTGCAGATCGGTGTCTATTCATTAAAATAACCTACAACCCCCCTCCCCCCAAATGGCCAGATCTACAGCGTATTCGCCAAGAAAAACCAATTAAATCTGTCATCCTCGAAAGGAAACTAGCCTCGCTCGCTGAAGGGTGGTGCCCCACTCACAAACACTAGTGGCGAAACAGCACTTGCAAGGTTTCCTTTCGTCATAATTCAGGTGAAGACGGAACTCCAGCTGTCTAGCTGACCGCTACCTCCCTGTAGCGTGGGGTCCCACGGCATCAAGCAACGAAACCCAAACCTCACTGACAGCTAGGCCCACGCAAAACGCTCGTCGGTGGGGCCTTCCTTTCCCCTCCCGCAAGAACAGCCCATAAAACCCGAGGCGCTTTCCATTTCCCCAAACTCTCCAAGCAATTTCCATTTCAGCCGCTCCTCCCCCAAAGACACCCCATCTTTGTCGGCGACTACTGAAGACCGCCTCCTCCCCTCCTCCCCCTCCTCCTCCCCATGGCCGATCCCTCCCACTCCTTCCCCACCGCGGCCTCCAGCGCCCGGAGGCGCCTCCCTTGTGCCGCCGATCTGGACAAGGAGTTCGGGTTCAGCATGAGGAGCTCCACACGGAGAAGCTTGCCGGGACGGTGGGCTTCCACGAGCGCCACGTGTTCCTCTGCTACAAGGGCCCCGAGGAGTGGCCGTCCCACCTCGAGGCCACCGAGTCCGACCGCCTCCCCCGCCTCCTCGCCGCCGCCATCAAGGCCCGCAAGCCCGACCTGAAGAAGAGCGTGAGCATCGCTTCTCCCTCCCCCTCTCCCTCTCGGTTCGCTTTTGTGAGTGGCTGATTTGGTGTTGTGATATGGTATTCGTATGCTTCTGGTATGCTAGTGTTGTTTTAGTGTGGTTGTTCGCAGTGGAAACTGTTTGCTGGTTGCTCCGAGCTTGGGATTTAGCTGATGACTAGTTTTCGACTAGCTTGAGTTACTGTACTATATTATGTATAGTTCGATTTGGTTGTCTGCATATGGTGTGCCGGTTTCCTAAGGAGATCGCGACCCTTGAATGCTAATCAGTCGATCCGATGAGTGTTGGGGGACGATGTAGTTCCAATTGCTTTTGCTTCAGTTTTTTTGTTTCTGAATTGCTTTTGCTTAGAGTCCGGCTGCTGGAGCCGACGCGTTCTCCACGCGGAAGGAGCGCTATGTGTTTCCGTTAACGGTGATGACGCCATGTGGACCGGGCATCTTGAGTTTAAGGTAGGCGTAATGCGGTACTGCGTTGAAGCGGGCGAAGGCCGTTCTCCCAAGCAATGCATGATAGCCGCTTTGGAGGGGGTGATGGTGAAGAGTAGTTCTTCGCTTCTGGAGTTGCCTGGGGAACCGAATGTTACCTCCAGTACGATGGAGCCCCTGCCGTAGGCTTCAACGCCTGGTATCACCCCTTCAAAGGTAGTGTTACTTTGGCTGATTCTGGATGGGTCTATCCCCATCCTGCGGACAGTGTCTTGGTATATTAGATTAAGACTACTGCCGCCATCCATGAGGATGTGAGTAAGATGGTATCCGTCGATTATTGGGTCGAGTACCAAGGCCGCTGATCCTCCGTGCCGGATACTAGTCGGGTAGTCCCTGTGATCGAAAGTGATCGGGCAAGCCGACCAATGTTGAGTTTGGGTGCGACGGGCTCTATAGCGTATGCGCCTCTGAGCGCGCATTCGTGCCTTCTCGTGGATATGTGAGTCACGTGGATCATGTTTACTGTTTTTACCTCTGGCGGGAATTTTTACATCCCCGGTGTTAATTTGGCGAGGCTCATCCTCGTCTTCACTTGGTGTTTCCCTTACCTTGTGTTCGGCATTTAATTTGCCGGCCTGCTTGAAGACCCAGCATTCTCTGTGAGTGTGGTTCGCAGGTTTGTTGGGGGTGCCATGAATTTGGCACAGTCTATCCAGGACTTTGTTCAGGGCGGACGGTCCCTCTTTGTTGCCTTTAGATGGCTTCTTTGGTTGACCGGGTCAAGAGCCCCTGAATCCGGCGTTGACCGTTGTGTTGCCCGGACTCTCTTCATTGTTTTGACGTTTGTTTTTATTGCGCCGTGGCTTCCCGTTGCCATCCCTAATTTCGGATGTACTTGGATCGTTGGTGCCTTTACGGGCCAACCAGCTATCTTCACCTGCGCAAAAGCGGGTCATAAGGCTTATTAAGGTTACCATTGTCCTCGGCTTTTCTTGGCCGAGGTGTCTGGTGAGTCATTCGTCCCCGATGCTATGTTTGAAGGCCACCTCTTCGGTGAAGCACAGGGGGTGAGCAGCCCCTCTGTATCTGGACGTGTTGTTGTATGCCGTCGGCTGTTGTTGTGTCCGGTACTGGTTCCGAACTGGTATCCGGTCGATCTGATCGTTTTGGTGACCGTAATCCTGTGCCGGGGCGTGTCCTTTAGATCCGTAGATGGACCTGGCCACGCCGGCCTTTTTATCCAGGAGCTCACGCAGATCGTGTGCAGCGTCGGTAGCTGTTCTATTGCGGTTACGAAGTGGTTTGTCCGGCCTCCTGGCCGTATTGTTCTTTGGCGGAACGGCCTCATCGTCGAATTCTGGCAGCAGCTTGCGTTTTGGGTAGCTCTTCGTGTGGCGATCGTCGCCGTACTTTTCTTCAGTGTCTAGCACTTTATTCCATCTGCGATTGAGCATTTCTTGTGCGGCCTTAAGCCTTTGCTTTTGCTTCTTTAGACTTTTCGCAGTGGCCATAAGCCTTCTGTGGAGGTTATCTCGTTCCAATCGTGTTTTCGGGATGATGAATGCATCGTCATCCGGACTGTGCTCTTGTCCCGGGGCGGTCTGATGAGTTCGTCCCTCGGGATCATTGTGATTGGGCGTCCCGCTCCGGCTGTGTTGGCGTGACTGCTCATCTGCTCCATTCTTTGGGTGCATATGGTCGTAGTTGCCTTCAAAGTTGACAGGGGTGCCGATCTTTCTAGCGCTGTTATTGCTATTTTTACTGTTGCTGGACTTGGAGCGGCGTCTGCGCCGTCGTTTTGGCTTTTGTCCGGGGGTTTTATCCTCCGGTTTGTCGCCATCGTCTTCTTTAGGCGTATCCACCATGTATATATCATATGACGAGGTGGCAGTCCAGCGCGCAGTCGGTTCTGAGTCGTCTCCTGCGCCAACGTCCATACCGTTGGTATCATCGGAGTCAAAGTCAAGCATGTCTGGTACATCGTCGATAGTGGCTATGAAGTGGGTGGTGGGTGGGCAACGGATTTCTTCGTCACCTTCTTTCCCTCTGAGCCGGACATAGTTCGGCCAAGAGTCTCCTGACAATGAGAGAGACTTTAATGAGTTCAACATGTCGCCAGAGGCGTAGTCTTGAAAAGATATCCTGGTAAACTCCATTATCGAGCCCAACCAGATTCGGCGGGCTCGGGGTGTGTGATTGGAACCTCTGACGGATCTGAGTCCGGGGTCCGCGTCACATACTTCCTTGGGGTGAGGCACGTGTTCGGCCCTCCGCCGATGAGTGTCTTGACCTCGGCGGGGTCCATCCACCCATCCTCGGGCGACGCGATCCGCTCCGGTTAGGTCGGGGCTCAGCAGGGCGATATCCGAGAATTGTCCGACAAAGAGGTCTAAGCCGTGCTCATCGTGGATCGTCCGGTGCTCTGGCGCAGTTCGAATCCATTGAAGATCAAGTCTCCGCGGATATCGACCGTGTAGTTCAAGTTTCGAACGACACGATGGCGGCGGAGCTGTCGATCTGCTCGGATGGCTGCGAATTGGCCGCGATCTGCGAAGCCACCGAACACGAAGATCTGTCCAGGAGAAAAGTCTCACCCTGGACCATGTTGTTGTTGATGATTGAAGGAGCCATCAAGCCTTGCAGCGACGACACAGAGGAACTCTCAATGAAAGCACCAATGTCGGTGTCAAAACCGGCGGACCTCAGGTAGGGGGTCTCGATCTGTGCGTCTAAGGCTGATGGTAACAGGAGGCAAGGGACACAATGTTTTACCCAGGTTCGGGCCTTCTCGATGGAGGTAAAACCCTACTTCCTGCTTGATTGATATTGATGATATGGGTATTACAAGAGTTGATCTACCACGAGATCGTAGAGGCTAAACCTTAGAAGCTAGCCTATGATGATTGTGATTCTGTCTCTAAGGATTAAACCCTCCGGTTTATATAGACATCGTAGAGGACTAGGGTTTACATGGAGTCGGTTACAAAGAAGGAAATATAATATCCGGATCGCCAAGCTTGTCTTCCACGCAAAGGAGAGTCCCATCCGGATATGGGACGAAGTCTCGAGTCTTGTATCTCCATGGTCCAACAGTCCGGCCAAAGTATATAGTCCGGCTGTCCGGATACCCGGACTCCCTCACCCCCCTCCTCCTAAATACGAGTCTTTTTAGAGATTTCACTACGAACTATATATGGAGCAAAATGAGTGAATCTACACTCTAAAATATTCTATATACACCTGTATGTAGTTTGTATTGAAATCTTAGAAAGAATTATATTTAGGAACGGAGGGTGGGAGTATTTTGCATGTGTGCACCGAACAATTTGACCAAAATGATCGACACACATGTATTTGATGTTTTAGAAATAAGGTTTACGGGTCGTCCGATCACACGTGGATGCGTCTGCGGAGTTACGGGGGCGCGGATCTGCCTACCGTGGGTGGGGTAGATCTCTCAACGGTACGCATCGTAGCTTGTTGAAACGAGGATAGTAAAATACTGTTAATTGCAATCACTTCGTGCTCACCTTCTCCTGATCGGTGTCTACTCATTAAAATAACCTACAATCCCCTTCCCCCCAAATGGCCAGATCTACAGCGTATTCGCCAAGAAAAACCAATTAAAACGGTCATCCTCGAAAGGAAACTAGCCTCGCTCGCTGACGGGTGTGCCCCACTCACAAACACTAGTGGCGGAACAGCACTTGCAAGGTTTCCTTTCGTCATAATTCAGGTAGAAGACGGAACTCCAGCTGTCTAGCTGACCGCTACCTCCCTCTAGCGTGGGGTCCCACGGCATCAAGCAACGAGACCCAAACCTCACTGACAGCTGGGCCCACGCAAAACGCTCGTCAGTGGGGCCTTCCTTTTCCCCTCCCGCAAGAACAGCCCATAAAACCCGAGACGCTTTCCATTTCCCCCAAACTCTCCAAGCAATTTCCATTTCAGCCGCTCCTCCCTCCCCAGCACGCCCCAGGCCGTCGGCGACTGCTGCAGCACCGCCTCCTCCCCCTCCTCCTCCCCATGGCCGATCCCTCCCACTCCTCCCCCGCCGCCGGGGACGCCCTCCTCCCGCCGCCGGCCTCGGACGCGCCGGAGGCGCCCCTCCCCGCCGCGGCCGCCGATCTGGACAAGGAGTTCGGGTTCCAGCGCGAGGAGCTCCACACGGAGAAGCTCGCCGGGACGGTGGGCTTCCACGAGCGCCACGTGTTCCTCTGCTACAAGGGCCCCGAGGAGTGGCCGTCCCACCTCGAGGCCACCGAGTCCGACCGCCTCCCCCGCCTCCTCGCCGCCGCCATCAAGGCCCGCAAGCCCGACCTGAAGAAGAGCGTGAGCACCTCCTCTCCCTCCCCATCTCCCTCTCGGTTCGCTTTGTAATTGGCGGATTTGGTGCTGTGATGTGGTATCCGTATGCTTCTGGTATGCTAGTGTTGTTTTAGCGTGGTTGTTCGCAGTGGAAACTGTTTGCTGGTTGCTCCGAGCTTAGGATTTAGCTGATGGCTAGTTTTCGACTAGCTCCAGTTACTTTACTGTATTATGTATAGTTCGATTTGGTTGTCTGCATATGGCGTGCTGGGTTTCTGCAGAGATCGCGACCCTTAAAAGCTAATCAGTCGATCCGATTGTGTTGGGGGACGATGTAGTTCCAATTGCTTTTGCTTCAGTTTATTGTTTCTGATTGGCCACTAGAATCTCGCTTAATTATGGTGGTCAGTGGTGTTGATATGCTTGCAATCTGGTGCCGATTATGTCTGTAGATTGGTGTCTCTCTACTTCATTTTGTTCGCACTTTGTTTTGGTTCTTATTCACGCAAGATCTGGTCGCTTGGTGCTTCCTTTAAGGTTGTTGTTGTTTCATCTTTCAACGGGACATGTAAATAGTGCTCTTGGGGTTTGAACTGGTGTCGAATCCCCACATTCTAGCGTGCGTATATGGGCCATGCGTGTCGAATTTTGGTGGTGATTTGGTGTTTATATGATTTGGACGCGTCTGTATTGTTTGGGTATAATTGAATTGGATTACTCTATCCAATTATTTGGCTCACAACGTCCTATTGCTCTGCATCCAATGGATTTTGTTCATGAATTTGTGTGATTCCATTTCCAGTGCTAATATAGTCGGTGGGTTCTCAGTTTATTTATGATGCACAGTTCCTTGACTCCTTGTAACTGTTTCATATGGTTTTCTGGTCCATCTGGCTCTGATAATATGGCTTTGTTTAAATCCACACACACTACTTTTTGGGGGGTTTGCTCACATCCTGTTATTCTATCTTTGAAGGGGTGGGGGATGTATTTTGGTTCAAATCCAGGCTCTGTTTGTTCATGTTTAAATGTTTTTCTCATTATTTGATTATTGTGTCCTTTGCTATGTTATTTGCTTGCCGTCTGTATTGATTAGAGTTTATAATGCACCTTCGAACCTTTGGAATCATATGGTGGTATGTGCAGTGATGTTTCTGTTCACCCTTAGGACTAGGAGCTTACTCCTTTTGTCTTTATCCACATAGTGCAGTACATGGGGTTGATATTATGAAACATTGAGCACGTGATCTACAGAGTATATGCTAGGGGACATTGATTGTGTGATATATGTAGTTGTTATTAATAGAACCAGAAAAGTACTGTGGGTTCCTTCTGTTTTTGTATAGATGTCCTTGCATGATTTGTTTGGTTCATTTGAGTGCAGAAGGTCCTCTGCCTTATTTCTCTGTGTAGTTCTTGGACGTCTTGCTCCTTGGTAATAGAGGATCTAAGCAACAGAAAGAAAAAAATGTAGTTACCCCATATATTCCCTATGTTCACAAATATAAGATGTTCTAACTTCTTGTGAATCAGATGTATATAGACACGTTCTAGTTTGTTTGTTCACTCATTTAAGCCTGTATGTAGACCATATTGTAATATCCAAAACATCTTATATTTCTGAACGGATGAAGTAATTATATTGGTACATGGCAGTTACTCTGAGGGTACTGTCACTGCTGAGCATTTTGCAGCTTCTGGCAATCTAGAGTGTTACTGCTCAATAATATGAGTATTAATCTTCCTAAGATATGCCTTATGTTCTTTTCTTCATATTCACTGCTAGTTACTGCCTTATGTTCTTTTCTTCATATTCACATCTAAATTCAAGCAAGCATTCTTTGATTGGCGTCATTATTATTAGTCTATTGTTGGCAGTTGTCTGATTATTTTTGTTAATTCATGTTGCTTTCCTGCCTTTTTTATTAGTTTTGTGATGTGCATGTGTGTCTGACCTGATAGCAATGTGATTTGTGCTTACGGACAAGCCACCTTATAGTGGTTAGATAGATTAATAGACAAGACTTCCCCATGTGTTATTTTTTATTGCTAATGAGTGGTCAATTCTACTTTCTCAGACCAAACTGACCATTTGTGAAGGAGAAGATGGCACTGAGTCATCTCTTGGAGACGTGTTGATCTTTCCTGATATGATCCGATACAGGTAGCTGAAAGCTGCAAAGAAATAAACATTCAGTCTTTCCATCTCTACTAGTATTTATTAGGTAATGGAATACACAAGTCAACTGATTGTTTTCTTCGATACGTGGTGTAATCTTTGCAGAGGGCTGACCCACTTTGATGTTGACAACTTTGTTGAAGAAGTACTCTTGAAAGATACTGAATGGCTTCCTGGATCTCCTGAGGCTATAAGAGGTTCCTATGTTTTTGTCTGCTGCCATGGAAGCAGGGATAAAAGGTGTGGTGTTTGCGGTCCTGCTTTGATTACAAGGTTCAAGGAAGAGATTGAAGCAGAAGGTCTCGATCGTCACGTGGCTGTTAGTGCATGCTCACACGTGGGAGGTCATAAGTATGCAGGAAATGTCATCATATTCAGTCCAGATGCCAAGGGAGAAGTGACTGGTAATTGGTAAGTACCAGGAACTATCATAAAATCTCAATACCTTCTTGTGCCCTAGGAATCTCAATACATTCCTGTAGGGCTCTTCTGTTTTAATTTTACTTAGTCAAAACCCAGTCATTGCTTACTGTATTTGTAATTCTAGGTATGGTTATGTTGCCCCTGATGATGTGCCTGAGTTACTGCACAAACAAATTGGACAAGGAGGAGCGATTGTGGACCGTCTATGGAGGTATGCTTCCTCTTTTAATTAATCCATTCCATGTGTTGACTGAAGAGGATATTTAGTTAGTGTTTCACCATCATTTGTATAAGTGTTGTAGTGTCATTGAGTACTATTAGCATTTTCAGATCTGTGTCCTTCTCTCTTGCTGTTCTATCTGGACTCGCACATGCTTATACATCATAGATTCTGTGCCTAAATCAATAATCTGATAATATTACAAAAACTGCCTGGTGTGTGTTCTAGTACTTGTATGCCTATAGCACTGGCTTATCTATTTCCAAATGATTTGATTACTTCAAGTAGCTTAATCTTGAGTTAAGGGAAGATACTGGGATGGAAGTCTGTCACTGATGCTTCTTTTCTTGAGCATTATAGTAAAGTAGGACTACTGTGACTATAAGCATCTAGATAACATGTTGTAGGTTGTTTGTACTGCCTGTGTAGTTTTTGTCAATTATGTTTAAGCACTCATTTGTATGACTTATTCTGTTCTTGTGATGGCATGTAAGAATACTGTGTTGTATTTTCAAATGGCCTTGATTTGTTTATTTGCGGTTGACTTCAGAAATTGAAAACTGACCTTTCTGTGGCCAATCTCATTGCAAGGAAACCGATAACAAAGGATGCAATCTTGTTTTGCAAATGTTGTATAAAGCCCTAATATGTCTTGTTCATGTTTCATTGGTCTTTTGCCCTATGTTTACTCCATAGCCGGATACCCCTGTTTGAAATGTGGTTCTTACACGTGCTATCTTATCCTGTCATACAGGGGTCAGTTGGGTATGTCTGAAGAGCAGCAGAAGAAAGCTCTGGAGCTTAGGCACATGACAAATGGCGTGGCTGGGGAAGAATCAAGCGCCAAAGAATCCCCTGAAGCAAATGGAACTGACGGGGCACCTGCAGGTGGATGCTGCCAGGGCAATGGAGGAGGCCTTAGCTGCTGCCAAAGTGATCTGCCAGAAGGAAAACAGGATAAGAGCATTCCAGCTGAGCAGAACCGCAGGATCTCCAAGACAGAAAGTGTCAAAGAAAGTGTTGCTGCCAACAAGGGTCGCATGAGGATTTGCCGGACGCCCACCTGGTTCGATGCCTGGGATAGGGCTGACACCTACACCACTCTTGCTGTTGTTGCAGCTGCTGCAACGGTGTTCATCACTTTCAGGGCCTACAAGACCATGAACTGAAGCCTGTGAAGCAATCCTCAAAACAATGCCAGGTTTTGTGCACCAAGGAGAGTCTACCTTAAGTAATATACTGCTTGTCCATAGTGGTAATGCTAGAACTTAAAAAGTAGCTGATCTGGAGATGGCGACGAAAATCTGTTATGCGTAATGTCCTCATGCGAAACTCCTAGGTTTTGAAGTTTTCAATGCCTTGGCTATATGTGCTGTAGCTAAGGCTTTGGCCCTGGTGTTCTGCGTGACAATGTTATGCTCGGTTGGTTGGAATTGGGATGTTCTGGAACATGTGGGTTTTAAAGAATTGCAACAGAAAAAACTCTGCATTTTTGGTATTTGCATTTTGCAAGCACAAATTTAGTCTGAAGTTGTATCTGCTACTTGTGGAATTTGGTATTGCGCAATAAACTTCCTCTGCTAATTGTTGCATTTAGCAGTTGGATGCTATTCGATGTGCTTTCTGAGAGCACGATTGCTACAGAACGTCACTCCCTGAGAAGAGTGACAGCTGGTGGCTGTTACAAAAGTTGCATGATTTGTCCAGATTCTTTATTTCCTAGGCTGTGGATCTCTTGGCAAGCATCTGATGGTCAGAGGTAACACGGGTAAAGAAGGTCGGCACTACTACAGTTCTAGGTGTGTTTTTTTTGAGTATTTCTGTAAAGAAATATAAGAGTGTTTAGTGATCTAGACAATTTTATACTCCCTCCGTAAACTAATATAAGAGTGTTTAGAGTACTGAAGTAGTGATCTAAACACTCTTATATTAGTTTACAGAGGGAGTATTTCTTTATAGAGGGAGTACTTGTTACTTAGAGGTCAAATGAGGACGTGCCTTCCATACTAGCAATGGTATTGGATCAAGACCTAAATTCGTTGCGATCTTTTGTTTGAATCTAATCCTGAAGGCACTCTGCCCACCAATGATGATTACAGATTGTGAGTCTAATCCTAAAGGGCTTGAGTTCATCAAGTTTGGGATTGGGTGGAAGCTGTTTGATTATGTGGCATCTAGAGGACTAAATTGGCGTCCGCCTTTGTTAGCAGAAGCGTTTGACCATAGACTATTGTGGATCATGTGTGCTGTGGTAATCCTGATCTATGTCCCTTAAGACAAGGGCATAGTGAGAGAAGGCGCAATTTCTTGTTTACCTCCAAATTAAGACGCTGTAATTGATCTGAAAGTATATCATTATACTGACATCTATCTTCTATATATTGATATAACAGCGCTAAAACATGCTACTCCCTCCGTTTCAAAATATAAGACCTTTTAGAGATTTTAATACGGACTATACACATTTTATAGGGTAGATTCACAAATTTTGCTCCGTATGTAGCCTATATTAAACTCTCTAATCGGTCTTATATTTAGAAACGGATGGCCTACTTCTCATAGGCTTAGCTATGATTGCAATGAATTTATCACATAAAATCTTTGCTATTCCACACTTCTACAGAACCATCTTCTAAAACGAGTAGCACTTTTCTTGGTTGCAAGACTTGCATCTCCCTCATCTGAGCAAAAAACCGACAGAAATGTTACTCATGTAGTCATGTATCAACAGAACTCCAGCTGAGCAAAAAAACCGACAGAAGTGTCGCTCACGCATCAATAGAACTTCAGCTGTGCTGCTCAACTTCAGCTGCAGCCAGCACAGAACGATTTGATCAAACACGTGAAAGCCATAGGGTTTTTTTTTTTTGAACTGGGTGAAAGCCATAGGTGCCAATGCATCAATAGAACTTCAGCTAGAGCCCACACGGAATGATTCGATCAAACATGATAGGTTGCCCAGAACAACATTCAGTAATATGAACCTCAGTGCCCATGACGACTTCACTGAGAAAAACTACAGTGACTGAACATACTCTCTAAACCAATACAGAAACAAAAATATGATAGTGTTTAGATTACACAATCACCTCCAGCGTACAACAAAATTTCGCTTCACCACAAACTTGTACCGTAGACCAAAATCGAGTGTACAGTCCTTCCTTTTACATTTCTTCATACATAGCACATTAAAGTTTCACTTTAAATCTCCTCTTCTAAGGCTAATTAATGTGGCTCTCTTGAACCACCAATTTTCATACCTTCGTCCTCTTCTCGGACTTCTGTTTTGCCTCCCTGTCAATAGTAAAATAGTTGATTATAAGAATAATCAAACAAAGCAAGAGGAAAAACGGACAATAGGACAAAGATAAGCGCCTCACCAGTCCCGCCTCAGCTTGAATTGCCATTTCCTTTTCCTCTTCTTGCTTCCTTCCTTGGACACTGGTTTCTTCTCTTTGGTCCCTGAGGTGCTCTTGGAACCAGACTTCTTAATTTTATCAGACACATGCTTCTTTTTGTGGCTGGTCTGCTCTGTTTGTTCCTCGGCCACATCTTTCTTCTCTCCATTTATTCCAGCACTTTTAGGTCCATTACTTCTCTTCGCACCCTTGTGGCTTTTGACCATCTCTGTTTGCTCACTGGGTGTTTCTTTCTCATCTACATCCATTCCAGCATTTTTAGGGCCTTTACTTTTCTTGGAACCCTTCTGACTCTTGACATGCTCTGTTTGTTCATCGCGTGTTTCTTTCTTATCTCCGTTTATTTCAGCACTTTTAGGGCCACTACTTTTCTTCACGCCTTTGTTGCTCTTGAGGTGCTTTGCTGGTCTTTCAGGTACCTGACTCTGGTCCCCCTCCCCTTCAGGGATGCTTGCTTGTTCATTTTTCTTCTTCCCCTGTTTATGATTCTTTGACTTAGTGGATTGCCCATCAGGAACATCTTTCTCATCTTCCTCATCATGGTTTGGATCAACAACGCCCTCCACTGCTTCTTCGGGCTCTTTAGATGACTCGGACGAGGCTGGAATTGTGTTGCTGATCTTCTTCAGCTGTATGAAATGAAATACCCTATCAGATTTTATTTTATATTTTGCAGTTTTACTTTTATAGAATCAACTATACGTGATAACTTAAATACATTCTAAACAGTCCAAATGTGTAAATGAAATCATCAAACTATTTGCCAACAGAAGTTAGATTTTCACATAAAGTTGCTGGATGAAAATTCATGCCACGAAAGATAAGACACCTCAAGAAGCTAACATGTGATCATATGGTTCAGTCATCGTCACTCCTGGTAAATAATCCAAACATCATAAAATGTACCTTAGCTACGAAAAAGCCATCCATGTTGTTGACATGAGGATAAAACCTCCTTGTTTTGTCTAAAGACGTATGGAAGCGATGCTCCCGGAACCGGATGAATCTGTACGATAAACAGGGAAACATAAGTAAAGTACCAGATCTTAAAAGAGGAGAAGGGGGGAGTAAGATTAACATACCCTGGGCGTCCAAAATCTAATCCACAAGGAACAACCTTTACATCTCTCTTTTTAAGGGCATAGTCAATGACTGCTTCATTCTACACAAAGGGGGAGGGTTCAGTTACTGAAGTTCAATCATTATTCATTATCCAGCAAACAAGAAAAATGTACTTACTTCTGGAATCATCATCGAACAAGTAGAGTAAACAACGTAACCACCAGTTTTGGAGTTGGCGTCAACCAAATCAATAGCAGCCAGAAGCAATTGCTGCAAAACAAGTTTATCAGTTTCTCGGAGTTGGTATGCTAAAAAATAAGGTACCTGAGGCTCTTACTGGGAATATAGTTTAACCATACTATATCATGAGCCTAAGAACTTCTAATGGAAACCATAAAGTTGAAAGGTTTAAATTATAATCAGACATAACTTTAAAAATACTCCCTCTGTAAAGAAATATAAGAGCGTTTAGATCTAAACACTCTTATATTTCTTTACGGAGGGAGTAATAGCTAAGCAGATAGAACATAACAATATATGGTACTTACTTGCACGACACATTTACAAGAGATAAGAGACACGGGTTAATAATAACTGTCGTTAATTTTAAAATGGGAATGGGTTTGAATTGGAGAACATGTATCTATTTGTGAATTGTGAATAAAATGCACCTTTTGTATGAAAGCACAATTCCTGATGTCATCTATGTCCTTAGATGTTTTTATTTGTGCATCCTTCCAAACGGTCTGCAGAAACAGAGTGAGATTGACTATCAGATGAATAGCCAAGACGATGTATAATGAGTACAGAAGAATAATATGAATTGGATTATACTAACTCCGGTGCCTGTGCAGGGCGCATCCAACAGAACTCTGTCAACTGAGTTCATTCCAAGTACTTTGGGGAGCTGAAATAAATTGGATCATCATAAAATAATTGATGTCAATTGAGCACGCGATGCAATAAACTGAAGTGTCTGACAATTACTAGGATTCTAAATTCATTTTCTTATGATTGAAATGGACCAGATAATATTAGCTTGGCATTGAAATGCCTTCATACTAAAAGTTCTATACAAAGCATTATGTTATATTGGTAATGATTTATTATACTAACTTGTCGCATACAATTAGTTGACTACCCTTTGGTGCTTTGGCCTAAAAAAATGCTGTGTGCCCCTGAGAACATAAAATGGTCGTATTTTCTGCTTACCTCTTTACCGTCATAATTACAAACTATGGTATTTGTCACACCCAGGCGATGTATGTTGCCCAACAGTCCATGCAACCTTTTCTCGTTAAGCTCATTTGCATAGATTATTCCTGTAAGACAGGAAGAAAAATACAGGATAAGCTACTAAAAAGAAACAACAGGTACTTTGAAGGAAGGACCGCATAGTCAAAAGGCAAAACAGGCATAATGAACTAACCAGTATTTTTCATCAGAGCTCCAATGTATGTGGTCTTGCCACCTGGGGCAGCTCTGGAACCAAGAAGAAATCAGTTTCTATCTTCGGAAGTACTGACATGAATAATTCGTTGAAGGCTAATATCAAATGCAGAAACAAGCATGTGATACAATAGGATAGCATATGAAGGCTTACATACATGCAAACACAGTTATAAACTAGTTCAAATGAAATATTGCAAAAGGATTATGAGAGTGGGGGGAAATCTTACGCCATATCAACTATTCGCTCCTTCTCCTGCGGAGCAAGAGCCATCACTGGCAAAAAGGAACTCGCGCCTTGTTTCTGTAATCACAGTATTAAAAGATAAGATGAATTGCTGGTAGATGGATAGTAGAAAAACAATCTTAACAAATAATAGGGGAGAGGAAGATACCATGTAATGTCCTGCCATATATTCAACAGTGGCGCCAGACGAAACAGTGGAGTCGTACACAACTAATCCTACCTGAAATTGGCCAAACCACGAGACTTGCTTTAATATTCCATACTATTTAGTTGTAAAAGAAAATACGTTGAAAGAAAGCAAACCTTTGACCATTTTCCAATAGGATCCAGATTAAACCCTCTAGGAATAAGAGCAGCAGCAAGATCCCTCCTACGGGTCTGCAAACCCACAAAGATAAGAGAGACATACTTAATGAAGCAGTGATAAATCTACAGTCAGAGATTAACAGCTATAGAATCTTTGGTGACATACACATACATCAAGAAATTGAGCTAATATGTTATTATATTACCTTTAGTGTATTTGTACGCAAGCACTCAGGGGGTCTTTTTTCAAATGATTCAAGTAGCTCAACAACCTCAAC
Source organism: Aegilops speltoides (assembly GCA_021437245.1). Classification (NCBI taxonomy): domain Eukaryota; kingdom Viridiplantae; phylum Streptophyta; class Magnoliopsida; order Poales; family Poaceae; genus Aegilops; species Aegilops speltoides. The sequence goes on along the minus strand of CM038146.1, from coordinate 407,414,186 downwards.
AGCTGGGAACATCTGCACAAATGTAGCACAAAGAATGTTCACAACAACAGCAGCTAAACAATTAAAAAATGAATAATCGTGCCAGACAGACAATTTGCAACTACTAATCTCAGACAGCTGGATCACCACAACTCAAACTGAAAGAAATACTGGTAGCGGATGTATCAGACAATCACTGGATGAGATAGGCAGCTTACCTCAACAAATGCTTCAATGAGAAATTCATTGTATCCATAGTATGCCATCACGTCCGTCTTGAACTGATCGACATAATCTTTTCTAGCAACATTTTCTTGCCTCAGCTTGCTAAAGTTTGAGAGTACCCGTACAACTAGACAGGAAACCAACAAATAGACAGAGAAATCAAGCTCAGAAAGGTCTATAGATTGAAGTGGATCAAACACAGAAAATTAATTCAATGTATACTGAATGGTATATCCTGATCATAGCAATCTGCTAAGGGAATTTTTTTAGAAAATCAGTAGATTGCATATGGTCTCTCTGCACTCCTCTTGTTACAATCTGACTTTGCAATTACAGTTTATAAGAGCCATAAGAAATGCACCTCAATTACAAAAGCAGGAATCAGTTTTGCGCCAACACCATTTCAGCTTTATCTATCTACCTATCTTTGAAGGAAGTTCTGAATTTCAATAAATACTACAAGATATTGGATAAACTTACTTTCTGAGATCCTCCTTTTAAGATTTGGCAGGTTAGGTGGACCAAGTGCCTCTTCTTCCAACTCCTGCAGATTTTAAATTAAAACATGGTAAGTCCGTGCAACCTACAATGTGCAGTACATAAACAATACTGAGAAAGAACAAATGCGAACAGTAGAAGGAAAAGCAACCTCCTTGGTGGGCAACCGGAATTCATCAGATTCTGATCTTATGTTGAGTGCAAGGTCCGCAGCTGCATCTTCTTCAGCCTGCTCCTTCTGTCGATCAAGAGCTTCTGACTTTGCCACGAAGTCATCAGACCCATCTGATTCCTCTCCAGAGTCGCCCCCCTCGTCTAAGAAACACAACAAAGCCCATCAATTTCGATTCCCAGGATAGAAAACATAGCAGTACATTTGCATAGCCGTGGATTGAACTAGCAGCCATGAACTCAACAACGGAATGGCTTGATGGATAAAACTGAAGCTGCTGAAGCCAATTCCAGTATTACACTCAATACTACGTAGTACGTTTCTAATCGTCAAGTAATGTTTGAGTTACCACTGCCGTCGTCACTGCCGGCAAGGAAGTCGCCGGCGAGGGGGTCGTCGTCCTCTTCTTCTTCGTCGTCGTCCTCCTCTTCCTCGCTGCTACCGGCGTCCGAGCCAGAGAGCTCCTCGGCGTCGGAGTCGGAGGGGGCCTCGACGTCTGAATCCTCCTCCTCCTCCTCCTCGTGGAGCGGCTGCTGCTCCGCCTCGGAGTCGTCGTCGTCGGAGGGCTCGGGAAGCTTCTGCTTCTTCGGAGCCGCCCTCTTGGCTGTCCTCGAGGGGACCTTGACCACCTTCTTCGCCGCGGGCGGCGCGGGAGGCGCCGCCGGCCTGCGCTGCGCGACCTTCCTGGCCATGGGTGGGGGGAACGGGAGGGACGGGGGGTGGCTGGCGAATGGTGGAGAGCAGAAACCTAAAACCCTAGAGCGAGAGAAGAGACGCTGGTTTTAACACGGGCCTGGCCGTGGGCGCTGCCCGGTTAGGCAGGCTTGACATAACAGGCCGGAAAGACAGGCTTTGCAAAGGCCGCATCTCTCTCTGGTACTGGGCCAGTCCAGCAACACGACCAGAGCCGAGCGTCTCCTTCTGGATGGCGACACTTTATTTTCTTTTTCTCTATATATATCTCTAGTGTAAAAAACACGCATGTGTTTAAAAGAAATGTTCATGAAATATAAAATGCGTTATTTGAGATTTATTAAAAAATCATGCAATCAAAAAAATGTGCATACCACGTTAAAAATGTACATACAGTGTAAAAAATATTCACGCAACTTTTAGAAAATGTTAATGTAATTAAAAATAATTGTTGTGTTTACAAAATGTTCACGCGTTTCAACAAAATATTCGTGATGTTTATAAAATATTTTAAACAATATAAAATAAAGTTTGCACAATTCATGAAAAGTGGTTTGTACCATTCAAAATAAATATGTGTGAAAATTTTAAAATGTTGGTGTATATTTATTCTTCTAAAATTTTGGTCATCTATAGATGACCCCCTAAACTTAGTGGGGTAAAAAATATATTATCAAATTTATTTTATTTTCGGCCACCGAAATAAACTTTTCTCTTTATTAAACGACATCATGGTTACATATTGCACCAATTCTTCCCTAAGATAATTGATCCGAGAAAACTACAAAAGCAATTAGACACTTTAATAGAAACCCAAGTGGACTAATTGCTCCCAATTAATACATTCTCTATGTCTTTATTGCCAACGCTGTTGCTTTTCTTTATTGGCTTCTTAAGCTTGCACACTTGTTTTTTCTTCTGTAGGATCGAAAGTATGTCTAGAGGGGGGTTATTAGACTACCTGGCCAAATAAATATCTAGCATTTTTTCAATTTTAAGTCTTGGCAGATTTTAGCAACTTAACACAAATCAAGCAATCAACCTACACATGCAATTCTAAGAGTATAGCAGCGGAATGTAAATCATTGCATATGACGGTAAAAGGGATGAGTTTGGAGGGAGCAAACGCAATATAGACACGGAGATTTTGGCGTGGTTCCGATAGGTGGTGCCATCATACATCCATGTTGATGGAGACTTCAACCCACGAAGGGTAATGGTTGCGCGAGTCCATGAAGGGCTCCACCCACGAAGGGTCCACGAAGAAGCAACCTTGTTTATCCCACCATTGTCATCGCCCACGAAGGACTTGCCTCACTTGGGTAGATCTTCATGAAGTAGGTGATCTCCTTGCCCTTACAAACTCCTTGGTTCAACTCCACAATCTTGACGGAGGCTCCCAAGTGACACCTAACCAATCTAGGAGACACCACTATTCAAAAGGTAATAGATGGTGTGTTGATGATGAACTCCTTGCTCTTGTGCTTCAAATGATAGTCTTCCCAACACTCAACTCTCTCTCACAGATTTGGATATGGTGGAAAGATGATTTCAGTGGAAAGCAATTTGGGGAGGGCTATATATCAAGATTCTTATGGTAGGATTGGAATATCTTGGTCTCAACACATGAGTAGATGACTCTCTCTCAGAAAATGAGTAGTGAAAGTGTAGGCACGTTCTGATGGCTCTCTCTCAAATGGAGAAGGGGGTGGAGGGGTATATATAGCCTCCACGCAAAATCTAACCGTTACACACAATTTACCAAACTTGGTGGGACCGACCTGGTTCAAAATGTGAACGTTAGGCTTTTCGATGGGACCGACAATAACTCGGTGGGATTGATGCGCTAGGGTTAGGGCAAAACCTCATCTCGGTGAGACAGATCACATGAACTCGGTGAGATCGATTTTAGTAATAAGCAAACAGAGACTTGGTCCAGCAAACTCAGTGGGACCGATCGCTCATTTCGGTGAGACCGAATCATTACGAAAAGGAAACAGAGAGTTTGCATTGCAAACTCAGTGGAACCGATCGCTCAATCTCAGTTAGACTGAAACGTTACGAAGGGAAGCAGAGAGTTTGCAATCCCATCTCGGTGAGACCGAGATCCCTATTTTGGACTCTCCATAGTTGAACTTATGGCCATTGCGGTAAAGCGATGCATCCAGCCACTTCAATCTAGGGTGGCTCCCTTATGGAACTACAGCGGGGAGGACGACGCATCCTGCTACAGGTGAAAGGGTCCGGATAGCCAAGTTGCATTGACTGCTATGTTGATCGACCTTTATAAAGGAGAAGAGGAAGACTTCCTCTATTTAAATCGCCGAGAGGGCTACTCCATGTACAACCTCATTGAATGGGTAAGTTTTCTAACCGTTCAGTGCCGTTTCACTCATTGAGATGCATTAACTGAATACCCTGGTTGTTTTCTAAATAATCATGGAGGCAAATGATCAAGAACATTAACTGTCCCCCCCCCAACTAGAGGATCATGATCACAATGAAGACCCCGGTTTCCATGAGGATCCGGACATATTTGTAGAGTTTGAAGATGGAGTCTACTACTAAGCGAGCCTTGATGGTTCAGAGGTAGCTATTGCGGCTGATTACCCCGACCTCTATCCTTTCGTGAAGGTAAGTATTCGGAAATTGTACTCTCGGGGAAGAGAGATACTTCTGCTCGTCTCTTATCCTCCGCATTGGACCATGTTTCGTAGGATCGGCCTCAGCAAGACGTACCCAGGGACGGGCTACCAAGAGAAGGTCGGCACCTTCGCGGAAGGGTCGTGCAAAACAAAAGGAAGTCGGAGGCACCACTGAACCTACTCCATCACCGAAAAGGTTTATTCCTCCTATTTCATATTCGGGCGTGAAGCCGGATTGTCATTTGCATCCTCCTTATTTCATCGCAGGAGGGGTATATGGCGAACCATGAACAAGATCCCAGCCAGCCAAGCCACAACCAATACGGCGCCAGAGACACCAACCAGGATAGGGGCGCATGCCGATGCGGCACAGACTCATTCACCTCATGAAGAGCCGGATGAGATGTCTGTCACCAACTTCGAAGTTCAGAGTGCAATGAATCATCGTCACTTGAAAGAAGCCTTGCGTGCCCCTGCCTTAATGGAGCCAGAGTTTACCGCCCTAAGCACTGTAGGTGCATATATCCGAGTTGCCCGGGATGGACTCACAGGGGTTGCTCACTTGTTCTCAAAGGATATGCAGGTACAATTTTATATAAACTTAGTAGATAGATAGCAGTAGCCCCCGAGACTTAAAACGGGTGGACAAAGCCGATTTAAGGATCATTTAATGACCACAGGTTCTCAAGGAGAAGAACAGTGCATTGTCCCAGGAGCTCGCGACAAGCCGGACATAGCTAAATGCGGCTGTTTCCGAGCTTGAAGAAATTAAGAGTGCCCCAATGTACTTTGGCAAAGATAAAAAAACTAGAAGAAGTGAAGAAGCAGGCCGAAGAGATAAAGAGCTTAAAGGCTCAACTCTTGGAGGCACAACAGGAAAACCAGAAGCTGAAGAGCGACATATTCGGTATGACCTCTGAACCGTCCAGATTATTGATGTAATAATCATATAATGCGGAATGTTATAGTTTGGTTGATACAGGTATGTTGACCGGCCGCCCTGAAGAGGAAGTGTCCGGCCTGCAAAGCGACGTTCTCAAGGAGCTGGCAAAGCTGCACGAGCGTGCCCGGAAGGCTATGAAGAATATGGCCAAAGGCTTATCGCCTTCCGACGTCCCTCTAGAAAGTATGGAGGGGTTGGCAGATCTATTCAAGGGTGCTCGGCATCGCTTCGAGTTGTGGAAGACGTCTGTATGCCGTGAAGGTGCTCGAGAGGCATGGGCCATGGTGAAGACACGCTATACCGGTCTTGATCCGAACCATATGGCCAGAGTTGGACCGCAAGGACCAGACGGGAAGGAAATTCCCGTAAGCTTGGTATACGACCAAGTAATCACAACGGCAAAATTTTCACAACAAGATTGTAAATTAGATAGTTTACTAGATGGCGTAGAAAGAGAGTAGGCGTTCAATTCGATGTATCAATGTACTTTATGACCAAACTTATCTCCTGCCGAATTTTTGTCATCGCAGACCTTCGGCTTCTACTTCCAAACCAAGAAGTTGGAGTGTTTCCGTATACTATGTTTAACTAGGAAACATTTAGTATTGCCGGAAACCAGGCAATCCAGTCATATTGCTCGAACAGACAAAATGTGTTCGGAGGGTTATGTTATATTAATGTTTAACGTAAGAAACATCTTCCAAGAAAAATATTTCCGTTAGGGGTTCCTTTCCTTGGGCAAGGCTCATATCCGAAGTAAAGGTAGCCAATTTCATAGTTTTTTCGAGTAACAGCCTGTTGTATATACGCCGACCAATTATTCCCTTAAGAACGCTAGCTTTCGGCTTCACCCGTCTGATGTATAGGTCCGGGTAATCCGGTTGTAACAATCGCAGAGGTGCTCCCTTTACACCCTAGCCGAACAATCGGGGACGTAGGGTATAAGCACAGGAGCAAGGCAACCCAGCTTGGCAAAAACTTAAGTCATAGAGGTGCATAAAATGGTAGAAACAACAAACAATACGAGCAAAAGAAGCTTGTAAGCTTTTCAATAAAATGCTTCTTTTAAAAGAAACCCCCATATATGGTGGGGTGTATACATTTAAAGATGTGTACTCCCAACAATGCGGTCAATCCGGACATATAATTAAGAAAAAAAGGGAAAAAATTAAAAGGGGAGAGAAAATAGAAAAAACCTAGTTTAGAATGAAACCTAAGGAGGCCAAACTATGCATAAAATCTTTGGAGCCGGGCGGTGTTCCATGGGTTCGGCTCAAGGCGATTATCCTCTGCATTGCGAAGGCGATAGGCTCCTCCAGTAAGGACTTCATCTATTACGAAGGGGCCCTCTGATACGTCTCCAACGTATTTATAATTTATGAAGTATTCATGCCATGTTTACAATAGTTTTATATGATTTTGGTATGATTTGATTAGAACTAACCCGGACTGACGTTGTTTTCAGCAGAACTACCGTGGTGTTGTTTTTGTGCAGAAATAAAAGTTTACGGAATGCATTGAAAATCAACGGAGATTTTTTGGGAAAATATAAAAATACTAGAACAAAAATCTATCGAGGGGAGTCCCGTGAGCCCCACGAGGGTGGGGGGCGCGCCCCTGTGCCTCGTGGACTCCCTGTGGGGCCCCTTGACTTGTCCTCGATGCCAACCTCTTCTATAAATACCTAAACCTCCAGAAAATAACCTAGATCAGAAGTTCCGCCGCCGCAAGCCTCTGTAGCCTCAAGAAATCAATCTAGGCCCTCTCTGGCACCCTGCCGGAGGGGGCCATCATCACCGGAGGCCATGGGGAAGGATCTAAGAGGGGCCATCATCGCCATGAAGGCCAAGGACCAGAGGGGGAACCTCTCCCCATCCAGGGGAAAGGTGCTACCTCTTGAGCACTGCGTTGGTTTTCAGGGTGATGCAGCAAAGTAGCATAAGTATTTCCCTCAGTTTTTGAGAACCAAGGTATCAATCCAGTAGGAGGCTACACGCAAGTCCCTTGTACCTACACAAATAAACAAGAACCTCGCAACCAACGCGATAAAGGGTTGTCAATCCCTTCACGGCCACTTGCGAAAGTGAGATCTGATAGAGCTAAAAAGATAAGATAAATATTTTTTGTATTTTTATGATATAGATTGAAAAGTAAAGATTGCAAAATAAAGTAGATCGGAAACTTATATGATGGAAGATAGACCCGGGGCCATAGGTTTTACTAGTGGCTTGTCTCAAGATAGCATAAGTATTACGGTGGGTGAACAAATTACTGTCGAGCAATTGATAGAAAAGTGCATAGTTATGAGAATATCTAGGCATGCTCATGTATATAGGCATCACGTCGCGACAAGTAGACCGACTCTGCCTGCATCTACTACTATTACTCAAGACATCGACCGCTATCCAAAGATGCATCTAGAGTATTAAGTTAAAGAACAGAGTAACGCATTAGGCAAGATGACATGATGTAGAGGGATGAACTCAAGCAATGTGATATGAACCCCATCTTTTTATCCTTGATGGCAACAATACAATACGTGCCTTGCTGCCCCTGCTATCACTTGGAAAGGACACCGCAAGATTGAACCCAAAGCTAAGCACTTCTCCCATTGCAAGAAAGATCAATCTAGTAGGCCAAACCAAACTGATAATTCGAAGAGACTTGCAAAGATAACCAATCATACATAAAAGAATTCAAAGGAGATTCAAATATTTCTCATAGATAAACTTGATCATAAACCCACAATCCATCGGATCTCGACAAACACACTGCAAAAAGAGTTACATCGAATAGATCTCCAAGAAGATCGTGGAGAACTTTGTATTGAGATTCAAAGAGAGAGAAGAAGCCATCTAGTTAATAACTATGGACCCGAAGGTCTATGGTAAACTACTCACAACTCATCGGAGAGGCCTTGGCGTTGATGTAGAAGCCCTCCGTGATTGATTCCCCCTCCGGCGGAGCGCCGGAAAAGGCTCCAAGATGGGATCTCACGAGTACAAAAGGTTGCGGCGGTGGAAATAGGGTTTCGTGGTGCTCCTGGATGTTTTCAGGGTACGGGAGTATATATAGGTGAAGGAGGTAGTTCAGGGGAGCCATGAGGGGCCCACGAGGGTGGGGGGCGCGCCCATCCCCCTAGGGCATGCCCTCCTGCCTCATGGCTTCCTCGTGTGTTTCTTGACCTCCACTCCAAGTCTCTTGGATTGTGTTTGTTCCAAAAAGATCGCTCCTGAAGGTTTCATTCCGTTTGGACTCCGTTTGATATTTCTTTTCTTCGAAACACTAAAATAGGCAAAAAAACAGCAATTTGTGCTGGGCCTCCGGTTAGTAGGTTAGTCCCAAAAATGATATAAAAGTGTAAAGTAAAGCCCATAAACATCGAAAACGGGTAATATAATAGCATGGAGCAATCAAAAATTATAGATACGTTGGATACGTATCAAGCATCCCCAAGCTTAATTCCTGCTCGTCCTCGAGTAGGTAAATGATAAAAACAGAATTTTTGATGTGGAATGCTACCTAGCATAATTCTCAATGTAATTTTCTTTATTGTGGCATGAATGTTCAGATCCTTTCAAGATAAAAGTTCATATTGACATGAAAACAATAATACTTCAAGCATACTAACAAAGCAATCATGTCTTCTCAAAATAACATGGCTAAAGAAAGCTATCCCTACAAAATCATATAGTCTGGTTATGCTCTATCTTCATCACACAAAGTATTTAAATCATGCACAACCCCGATGACAAGCCAAGCAATTGTTTCATACTTTAGTATTCTCAAACTTTTCAACTTTGACGCAATACATGAGCGTGAGCCATGGATATAGCACTATATGAGGAATAGAATGGTGGTTGTGGAGAAGACAAAAAAGGAGAAGATAGTCTCACATCAACTAGGCGTATCAATAGGCTATGGAGATGCCCATTAATAGAGATCAATGTGAGTGAGTAGGGATTTCCATGCAACGGATGCACTAGAGCTATAAGTGTATGAAAGCTCAACAAAAGAAACTAAGTGGGTGTGCATCCAACTTGCTTGCTCACGAAGACCTAAGGCATTTTGAGGAAGCCCATCATTGAAATATACAAGCCAAGTTCTATAATGAAAAATTCCCACTAGTATATGAAAGTGACAACATAGGAGACTCTCTATCATGAAGATCATGGTGCTACTTTGAAGCACAAGTGTGGAAAAGGATAGTAACATTGTCCCTTCTCTCATTTTTTTGGTGGGCTTCTTTGGCCTCTTTTTTTATTTGGGCTTCTTTGGCCTCTTTTATTGTTCATAAAGTCTGGAGTCTCATCCCGACTTGTGGGGGAATCATAGTCTCCATCATCCTTACCTCACTTGGGACAATGCTCTAATAATGAAGATCATTACACTTTTATTTACTTACAACTCAATAATTACAACTCAATACTTAGAACAAAATGTGACTCTATGTGATTGCCTCCAGCAGTGTACCGGGATATGCAATGAATCAAGAGTGACATGTATGAAAGAATTATCAAGATGGCTTTGCCACAAATATGATGTCAACTACATGATCATGCAAAAGCAATATGACAATGATGGAGCGTGTCATAATAAACGGAATGGTGGAAAGTTGCATGGCAATATATCTCGGAATGGCTATGAAAATGCCATAATAGGTAGGTATGGTGGCTGTTTTGAGGAAGGTATATGGTGGGTGTATGGTACTGGCGAAAGTTGCGCGACACAAGAGAGGCTAGCAATGGTGGAAGGGTGAGAGTGCGTATAATCCATGGACTCAACATTAGTCATAAAGAACTCATATACTTATTGCAAAAATCTACAAGTTATCAAAACAAAGTACTACGCGCATGCCCCTAGGGGGATAGATTGGTAGGAAAAGACCATCGCTCGTCCTCGACTGCCACTCATAAGGAAGACGATCAATAAATAAATTATGCTCCAACTTCATCACATAACGGTTCACCATACGTGCATGCTATGGAAATCACAAACTTCAACACAAGTATTCCTCAAATTCATAATTACTCCACTAGCATGACTCTAATATCACCATCCTCATATCTCAAAACAATCATCAAGCATCAAATTGATCATAGCATCAATACACTTTCTATGATAGTTTTTATTATATCCATCTTGGATGCCCATCATATTAGGACTAATTTATAACCATAGAAAATACCATGGTATTCTAAAAGACTCTCAAAATAATATAAGTGAAGCATGAGAGATCAATAGTTTCTACAAAATAAAACCACCGCCGTGCTCTAAAAAGATATAAGTGAAGCACTAGAGCAAAATTGTCTAGCTCAAAAGATATAAGTGAAGCACATAGAGTATTCTAATAAATTCCGAATCATGTGTCTCTCTCAAAAGATGTGTACATCAAGGATGATTGTGGTAAACTAAAAAGCAAACACTCAAATCATACAAGACGCTCCAAGCAAAACACATATCATGTGGTGAATAAAAATATAGGTCCAAGTAAAGTTACTGATAGACGAAGACCAAAGAGGGGATGCCTTCCGGGGCATCCTCAAGCTTAGGCTTTTGGTTGTCCTTGAATTATATTGGGGTGCCATGGGCATCCCCAAGCTTAGGCTCTTGCCACTCCTTATTCCATAGTCCATCAAATCTTTACCCAAAACTTGAAAACTTCACAACACAAAACTCAACAGGAAATCTCATGAGCTCCGTTAGTGCGAGAAACAAAAACCACCACTTAAGGTACTGTAATGAACTCATTCTTTATTTATATTGGTGTTAAACCTACTTTATTCCAACTTCTCTATGGTTCATACCCCCCGATACTAGCCATAGATTCATCAAAATAAGCAAACAACACACGAAAAACAGAATCTGTCAAAACAGAACAGTCAGTAGCAATCTGTAACTCTAAAAATCCTACCAAAATAGGAAGTACTAGGCAATTTGTCTATTGCTCTACTTCAAAAAATCAACTAAAAAGCACGTTTCTGTGATTTATTAAAATTATTCTCGTGCGTGTAAAAGTTTCTGTTTTTCAGCAGGATCAAATTAACTATCACCGTAGGTTATCCTATAGGTTCTACTTGGCACAAACACTAATTAAAACATAAAACCACATCTAAACATAAGCTATATGATTTATTTATTACTAAACAGAAGCAAAAAGCAAGGAAAATAAAATAAAATTGGGTTGCCTCCCAACAAGCGCTATCGTTTAATGCCCCTAGCTAGGCATTGAGATTTCAGTGATGCTCATATGAAAGACAAGAATTGAAGCATAAAGAGAGCATCATGAAACATGTGACAAACACATCTAAGTCTAACATACTTCCTATGCATAGGCATCTTGTAGGCAAACAAACTATCATAGCAAGCAAAAACTAGCATATGCAAGGAAGCGGAAAGAAACAATAGCAATCTCAACATAATGAGAGGTAATTTAGTAACATGAAAATTTCTACAACCATATTTTCCTCTCTCATAATAATTACACATGGGATCATAAGCAAATTCAACAAAATAGCTATCACATAAAATATTTCCAACACGATCCACATGCATGCAAAGTTGACACTCTTCCAAAATAGTGGGATTATCATTAACTAAAGTCATGACCTCTCCAAATCCACTTTTATCAAAAACTTCATAAGATTGAAAATTCTCCAAATACACTCTTCCAAACCCACTTTCAATAATATTGCAAACACTATTATCAATCTCATATTCATCATGGGGCTTAAATAAAATTTCAAGATCATAAGAAACATCATCACCCCAATCATGATCATTGCAACAAGTAGTAGACATATATAGCAAGACTAGCATCCCCAAGCTTAGGGTTTTGCATATTATTAGCACCATTGTCATCAATAGAATTTGTAGTAAAATCATTGCAATCATGCGTTTTATTCAAGGAGCTATCGTGAATCTCTTCATAAATTTCTTCATCACAATTTTTCAGATTCATGAATTTCAAGCAAAACCTCATAAAGATAATCTAGTGCACTCAACTCACTAGCAATTGGTTCATCATAATTGGATCTCTTGAAAAGGTTAGCAAGTGGATGAGGATCCATAAACTTTTAGCAAGCGAGATGTAAGCAAAAAGAAGGCACATGGAGACACAAGATCGAACGAAAGAGGGGCGAAGAAAAGGCAAAGGTGTAGTGGGGGAGAGGAAAATGAGAGGCAAATGGCAATTAATGTAATGCGAGGGAGATGAGTTTGTGATGGGTACTTGGTATGTCTTGACTTGTGCGAAGACCTCCCCGGCAATGGCGCCAGAAATCCTTCTTGCTACCTCTTGAGCACTGCGTTGGTTTTCCCTTGAAGAGGAAAGGGTGATGCAGCAAAGTAGCGTAAGTATTTCCCTCAGTTTTTGAGAACCAAGGTATCAATCCAGTAGAAGGCTACACGCAAGTCCCTCGCACCTACACAAACAAACAAGAACCTCGCAACCAACGCGATAAAGGGGTTGTCAATCCCTTCACGACCACTTGCGAAAGTGAGATCTGATAGAGATAAAAAGATAAGATAAATATTTTTGGTATTTTTATGATATAGATTGAAAAGTAAAGATTGCAAAATAAAGTAGATCGGAAACTTATATGATGGAAGATAGACCCGGGGCCATAGGTTTCACTAGTGGCTTCTCTCAAGATAGCATAAGTATTATGGTGGGTGAACAAATTACTGTCGAGCAATTGATAGAAAAGTGCATAGTTATGAGAATATCTAGGCATGATCATGTATATAGGCATCACGTCCGCGACAAGTAGACCAACTCCTGCCTGCATCTACTACTATTACTCCACACATTGACCACTATCCAACATGCATCTAGAGTATTAAGTTCATAAGAACAGAGTAACGCATTAGGCAAGATGACATGATGTAGAGGGATAAACTCAAGCAATATGATATAAACCCCATCTTTTTATCCTCGATGGCAACAATATAATACATGCCTTGCTGCCCCTGCTGTCACTGGGAAAGGACACCGGAAGATTGAACCCAAAGCTAAGCACTTCTCCCATTGCAAGAAAGATCAATCTAGTAGGCCAAACCAAACTGATAATTCGAAGAGACTTGCAAAGATAACCAATCATACATAAAAGAATTCAGAGGAGATTCAAATATTTCTCATAGATAAACTTGATCATAAACCCACAATTCATCGGATCTCGACAAACACACCGCAAAAAGAGTTACATCGAATATATCTCCAAGAAGATCGAGGAGAACTTTGTATTGAGATTCAAAGAGAGAGAAGAAGCCATCTAGCTAATAAATATGGAGCCGAAGATCTGTGGTAAACTACTCACAACTCATTGGAGAGGCCTTGGTGTTGATGTAGAAGCCCTCCGTGATCTATTCCCCCTCCGGCGGAGCGCCGAAAAAGGCTCCACGATGGGATCTCACGGGTACAGAAGGTTGCGGCGGTGGAAATAGGTTTCGTGGTGCTCCTGGATGTTTTTAGGGTACGGATGTATCTATAGGCGAAATAAGTCGGTCAGGGGAGCCATGAGGGGCCCACAAGGGTGGGGGCGCGCCCACCCCCCTAGGGCGCGCCCTCCTGCCTTGTGGCTTCATCATGTGTTTCTTGACCTCTACTCCAAGTCTCCTGGATTGCGTTTGTTCCAAAAAGATCGCCCCCGAAGGTTTCATTCTGTTTGGACTCCTTTTGATATTCCTTTTCTTTGAAACACTGAAATAGGCAAAAAAAAGCAATTTGGGTTGGGCCTCGGGTTAGTAGGTTAGTCCCAAAAATGATATAAAAATGTATAGTAAAGCCCAAAACATCCAAAACGGGTAATATAATAGCATGGAGCAATAAAAAATAATAGATACGTTGGAGACGTATAAGAAGGCCATGGAGGAGGAAGCACAAGGGGGAGAACCTCTCCTCCTCTCTCTCGATGGCGCCGGAGTGCCATTGGGAGGGGAATCATCGCCGTGGTGATCGTCTTCATCAACATCACCATCATCATCACCATCCTCATCTCTTTTACGCGGTCCACTCTCCCGCACCCCGCTGTAATCCCTACTTGAACATGGTGCTTTATGCCACACATTATGATCCAATGACGTGTTGTCATCCTATGATGTTTTGAGTAGATATCCTTTGTCCTTTGGTTGATTGATGATCTAGATTGGTACGAGCTGTATGTTTTATTTTGGTGCTGTCCTATGGTGCCCTCCATGTCACGCAAGCGTGAGGGATTCCCGCTATAGGTTGTTGTAATATGTCCATGGTTTACTTATTGTCTGTGTTGCTTGAGTGACAGAAGCATAAACACGGATAAGTGGGTCATGGCGTATGGGATAAAGGGGACTTGATACTTTAATGCTATGGTCGGGTTTTACCTTAATGATCTTTAGTAGTTGCGGATGCTTGCTAGAGTTCCAATCATAAGTGCATATGATCCAAGAAGAGAAAGTATGTTAGCTTATGCCTCTCCCTCATATGAAATTGCAATGACGACTACCGGTCTTGTTAACAATTGCCTAGGATAATTCCACACCGACCCATCATTATTCCACACTCGCTATTTATAATATTTAGTAATATATTCTAACTTTATGATAACAACACCTACTTTTATATTTTAGCTCTCCGATATCATGCAAAGTTATCCTCTTCATACCCACAACGTAGTTTTATTTCTCGTTTCTAGTTGGAAGCAAACATTCGGTGTACGTAGAGTCGTATCAGTGGCAAGTAGGACTTGAGAGAATATTTATCTTACCTTTAGCTCCTTGTGGGTTCAATACTCCATACTTATCACTTCCTCCTTTGGGAATTGCTACGATGATTCTTTGCACTTGGGGATTATCAAGCTCTTTTCTGGCGCCGTTGCCGGGGAGCAATAGCGTGGGTTTGATATTCTCGTGTGTGCTTGTTTGCTTTCTTCACGAAGTAGTTTTTGTTTTCCATTTTTGATTTGCTTAGTTGTGGGTGAAACATACAAAAAAATCAAAAAAAAATGAAAATACAAAATATGCACTTGCCTCATATGCCTAAAAAGTTTTTCAAGAAGAGAAGTGATTGGAAAGTTATGCATTGGAGAAGTGAGGGTCGACCTTGAGCACTTGTGTTCATGCTCATGGAAACAATGTACAATTTTTCATGGAAGTTTCTCTGTAAATAATTATCCCCTTGTATATATCCTTTCTATTATAAAAATAATGTGTCAAGCTTTGGTTTTAGGATGATTAGATTGCTTGTTTACTATGTGTAGTCCAAAAAAAAACTTTGGCTGTAGCGCGTGAATTTACATTTTTTACTGGAAAGTCAAATGGGTCTGAAACTTTTTGCACATTACTTCTGTACAAATTGTTTAAATTGTAATAGTTTATTTAGAATTTTTGAAGTTACATAAGTTTACTAAATTTCCGGATTACTACAGACTGTCCTGTTTTTGACAGATTCTGTTTTCTATGTGTTGTTTGCTTATTTTGATGAATCCATGGGTAGTATCAGGGGGTATGAACCATGGTGAAGTTAATGCAGTAGATAAAGTGATAATATTAAATTTAAATGATTTTGCAACAGTACCTAAAGGTAGTGATTTGCTTTATTATACTAATGGATCTCACAAAGTTTTTGTTAAGTTTTGTGTGGATGAAGTGTTCGAAGAACGAGGAGTTACCGATGTGAGAAGAATAAAGAGAGGCAAGATTTCAAGCTTGGGGATGCACAAGGCACCCCAAGTAAATACTTCAAGGATACTCAAGCATCTAAGTTTGGGGATGCCCCGGTTGGCATCCCATCTTTCTTCTTCAACAATTATCGGTATACCTCGGTTTTTGTTTTGTTCACATGATTTGTGTCCCTTGTGTTTTTCTTTTTCTTTAGGAACCATGCTAGTATGAGATAGCCCTTCATTTATTTATAGAATGCTTCATGTGCTTCACTTATATCTTTCGAGTATGGTTTTACAGAATGCTTCATGTGCTTCATTTATATATTTTGAGCTTGGATATTGGTTAGTCTATATTAATTGTAGAATGCTCCATGATCTTCACTTATATCTTTTGGAGTATGAATAATACTATCATATAAAGTGGTTTGGAAGAGTGTCAACTTTAGGAATTAGTGATCCCACTATTTTGGAGGGTGTTGAATCTTAGTGTGATTTTTATGAAAGTGGATTTGGAAGAGTGTCAACTTTAGTTAGTAATGATTCCACTATTTCGGAAGAGGTTCCAATTGATTATGAGAACAAAGTTGCTATCTATGATTGAGGGAGTCTTGGACTAGGGGGTGTCCGGACAGCCGGACTATCATCATCCGCCGGACTCCAAGACTACAAAGATACAAGATTGAAGACTCCGTCCCGTGTCCGGATGGGACTTTCCTTGGCGTGGAAGGCAAGCTTGGCGATACGGATATGTAGAACTCCTACCATTGTAACTGATTCTGTGTAACCCTAGCCTCCTCCGGTGTCTATATAAACCGGAGGGCTTTAGTCCGTAGGACACAACATACATTACAACAATCATACCATAGGCTAGCTTTAGGGTTTAGCCTCCTTGATCTCGTGGTAGATCCACTCTTGTACTACCCATATCATCAATATTAATCAAGCAGGACATAGGGTTTTACCTCCATCGAGAGGGCCCGAACTGGGTAAAACATCGTGTCCCTCGTCTCCTGTTACCATCCGCCTAGACGCACAGTTCGGGACCCCCTACCCGAGATCCGCCGGTTTTGACACCGACATTGGTGCTTTCATTGAGAGTTCATCTGTGTCGTCACCAATAGGGAGGATGCCTCCACCCATCTTTAAAGATGGTGTTTTCGCCGAAGGGGCCTTGGCCGCCGGCCAAACTATCCGGCTAGGTGGTTTTCTTATGACTGCCTGTCCGGCCGCCGCTTCGACAATGACCTCTCAAGTCGTCAGAAGCAATCTTCGCGTCAGCTCGAAAGCTACCAAACAGTTGGATCCAATAGAGCTCTCGTCTATTAATGAGCTCTTGGATCGCATCGCCGCCCTGGGAGTCGCTACAGACTACAATCGGATTGGGCTTAAAACCGATCTGAGTGAGATTAACTCTCCCCAGGCCACTCACCACGTCGCAGTGGTGGAGGAGCAATACGGCAACTCTTTGCCTATATTGAAAACTAGTCACGTCCAGATTCCCGAACCCTCCATGCCGGATTTCCGCGGAGGGACGGACTTCAATCGAGCATTGAGCTTAAAACCATGCATCGCTCCAGACTCGCTGGATCGTGTCCAGCAACCTAAGCTTCCGAATTCGGAAACTCCTCGGCCTTTAAGCCCCAAGATGGGCAAGGATCCGGATTTTAGTCCACCCACCCGCCCAAACATAGGCGATCTATCTCTAATACGGCAAGAGCCCGCTGAAACAAATTACATCACTCTTGGGCGATTCCTCCCGGTTATGGGCGGGATAAAGGACTGCCGAGAGGAAAGCACAATCTCAATCTTCTGCAACAATTGCACGGACAAGGGAATATTAAACGCCATTGATCGTCGCAAAATTACACGATTCACCGATCTGACGCCCATAGTACGAAAGTACTGTGCGATGGAGAGTTTCCGGAAAACCAAAAATCAATTTTGGGATAATCCGGCCCCAAACCCGATCCATGACAAAAGGCGCCTTACACTCGGGCCCCGGATGCAAAAACAAAAAAAACCCAATAAGGGAAACGGAACCGTACTGGAGGGATGGCTCAATGGACCCTGTAAGCTTCATAGTACAGAGGGAGCCGTCTCAACACATAGCCTTCGAGCATGTTGGATATTACGGCAGGTGGCCAAAAGTGGCGAGGAGCTTCTAGCCCATAAAACCACTCCAACAATACCGATGCAGTATCGGCGATCTTCGAGACTTTCACATCAAACAATATCAAAGCGAACAATCCGCGGACTTGCGAAGTCTACCAAATAGCAACAACAAATCCATGGAGCGACACGGCTATCACCTTCAACGCCAATGACGAGCCTAAATTCGAACAGCGAGCACCGGCCTCACCGGTGCTTAGTCCCATAGTGGGCGGCTTTCGAGTGACAAAAGTCCTCATGGATGGTGGCAGCGGATTAAACCTCATTTACGAGGAAACTCTGCGGAAAATGGAAATCGATTGGAGCCGTATTGAGCGAAGCAGCACAACCTTCAGAGGAATAATCCCTAGCCGGGAAGCGCGCTGCACCGGACAAATCACACTCGATGTGGTGTTATTTCACGGACAATTACAGATCCGAAGAAGTCACGTTCCAAGTGGCCCCGTTCAACAGCGGATATCATGCTATATTAGGACGAGAGGCATTCACAATTTTTCAAGCAGTACCTCATTACGGGTACATGAAGCTCAAAATGCCTGGGCCCGGCGGAATAATCACTCTCGCTAGTGATCCGGACATAGCACTCCGCGCCAAGAACAAGACAGCCGCACTAGCCACGGAGGCACTATCCAAGCCCTAGCGGCGAGAAGAACTCATCGCTGCGCTCACGGTGAACAGGACGATGTGATACTCGATAAAAGATCCAAGTCCACCTCCTTCAAACCAGCAGATGAAATAGCAAAATTCCAGGTCCATCCAACGGACCCAACAAAGACGGCCTCCATTGGGGCAACCGAACCCAGTAGACGCCAGATCATGCGCGAATTTCTTCGAGAAAATCGGGACATTTTCTTTGGCATCCTTCGGATATGCCGGAATCCCACGCAGATTAGCGAGAACACAGCCTAAACATCCTAAAAGGATTCAAGCGATCAAACAGGCTCTTGACGATTTTCCGAACCCAAAAGACAGCAATGGGAGAAGAGCTAGCCAAACTATTGGAAGCCGGATTCATCAAAGATATCAAACACCGGATTGGCTAGCAAATCGGTAATGGTACCAAAGAAGGACAAATCTGGCGCCTTTGTGTCGATTTTAAAGACCTCAATAAGGCTTGCCCAAAGGATCCCTTCCTCTCCCCGCATCGACCAAATTATCGATGCTACCGCAGACACGATTCATTGTGCTTCCTCGGCGCATACTCGGCTACCATCAAATCAAGATGGCGGAAGCGAACCAAGCCGCCACGGCATTCATCACCCTTACGGACCATTTCGCTTCAACACGATGCCCTTCAGACTTAAAAACGCGGCGCAACATATCGGCAAGATGATTCAAACATGTCCGCTACCCGGATCGGCAAGACGATCGAGGCATACGTAGATGACGTAGTCGTCAAAACAAAACACGTTGAAACTCTAGTAGACGACTTGAGGCTCACGTTCGACAACCTCAGAGCATATGACATCAAGCTGAATCCGGAAAAATGGTTTTCGGCATACCAGCCGGAAAGCTGCTGGGCTTCATCGTGTCCGGTAGAGGAATCGAAGCAAACCCGGCTAAAATCCGAGCTCTGTCACAGTTGGACATTCCAAAAGACCTCAAACAAATACAAAAATTAACAGGATGCGTGGCAGCTCTAAGCCGCTTTATCTCCCATCTAGGAGAAAAGGCGTTGCCCCTCTATCGCCTCCTCAGGCGCACCGAACACTTCGAGTGTACGGATGCTGCCACTGCCGGACTCGAAGAAATAAAGGCCATATTGGCAACGAATCCGGTCCTGGCTGCGCCCAATCTGGGCGAGCCAATGTTGTTGTACATCGCAGCAACGCATCAAGTCGTAAGCGCGGTCCTTGTCGTCGAACGAGAGACAGAAGGGCACAAATTCCCTCTTCAAAAACCAGTGTATTATGTATCCACTGTGTTAACCCCCTGCAAGTCCCGTTACCCGCACTATCAGAAGATAGCATATACGGTGTTCATGGCATCCGGAAGCTCGCACTACTTTCAAAAGTGTTCGATAACAGTGGCCTCTCAAGTACCACTCAATGACATTATAAATAACCGCGATGCAACGGGCGGGATTGCAAAATGGGCCATTGAGCTCTTACCATTCGATATAACTTACAAACCTCGCGAGCTATAAAGTCACAAGTTTTGGTGACTTCGTCATTTGAATGGACCAAGCGAACTCCCTAAAGAGTACGGGCATACTCAATTGGGTTATGCATTTTGACGGCTCTAAAATGTTGGCGGATGGGGTGGCGTCGTATTAGCGTCCCCAACCGGGGACACACGAAAGACGTACTTCAAATAATGTACACGGACTCCAACAACGCAGCCGAATACGAGGCCCTGCTACATGGTCTCCGGATGGCAGTCTCCATGGGTATTCAATGCTTAGAGGTGCGTGGGGATTCAAACCTTGCAATATCCCAAATAAATGGAGACTTTGACGCCAAGGATCCGAAAATGGCAGCATATCGCAACGCTGTCCTAAAAATGTCAGCTTGGTTTGAAGGACTCGAATTCCATCACATAGCCCGAGATAATAACCAAGCGGCCGACATATCGCACGCATCGGTGCGAAACGTGATCTGTCCCTCAAATATCTTCTTGAGCGGCTCTTCAAGCCATCCGTACTATGGGAAGAGGAGCCGGAAGTGACAAACCGGAGAAAATCGCGCTAATCGGCGATTCCGCCGATGACATAACACCTTCACCCACGACATAATGGCGATGGCGCCCGTGGGCAGAACCATTCCTAGCCTACTTGCTTAGGCGGGAACTTCCCAAGACCAAAAGCGAGGCCCATTGCATAGTCCGTGATCGAAAGCCTACAAGGTCCATGAGGAGAACTTTATAAGAAAAGCACAACCGAGTCCTTCAAAGGTGTATCTCCAAGAGGAAGGGCGAAACCTCTGGCTGAAATTCATGCGGACTAGGCGGACACCACGCAGCAGCCGGGCCCTTGTAGGAAAGGCATTCCGACAGATTTTTTTGGCCAACGGCCCGGCGGATGCCCGGGACTTAGTCGAGAGATCGTTGGTTGCTAGCTCTTTGCTAATCGAGCCATATGCCGCCCACCGCCTCAAAACTATACCCTTTACGGCCGTTTATGTGCGGGGCTTGATATGGTTGGACCCCTTAAAGGGGGAACCCACAAGCAAAGGTACCTATTGGTCATGGTGGATAAATTCACCAAATGGATAGAGGCCAAACCGGTCAAAACGGCAGAGTCCGGACCAGTGATAGACTTTATATCCGGGGTAGTACACCGTTACGGAGTCCCCCACAACATCATCACCGACAACGGCACGAACTTCATAGCCGACGATGTTAAGTCATGGTGCAAGAATATGGGCATCAAGCTCGATTACGCTTCAGTCTATCACCCTCAAACCAACGGTCAAGTGGAACGAGCAAATGGTCTAATTATGAGCGGCATTAAACCCAGACTAGTGCGGTCACTTACTAAATCTGGCACGCATTGGGTCGAGGAGCTCGACTCCGTACTCTGGGGGCTGCGGACAACGCCTAACCGCACTACCGGATTCACACCATTTTTTATGATATACGGCGCAGAGGCAGTCTTGCCCTGCGACATTATTCATGACTCACCTCGAGTGCGCATGTACGAGGAAAGAGAGGCCGAGCTTGATCGGCAGGACAGCTTGGACACATTGGAGGAAGAACGCGACGTCGCCAAGGCTCATTCCGCATTCTATCAGCAGCAGGCCCGAAGATATCAAAGCAGAGAAGTACAGGCCAAGACTTACAACGTCGGTGAACTAGTTCTACGCCTGCCGGACAAGAAAAAGGACAAGCTCAAGCCCAAATGGGAGGGTCCCTTCATCATCGATCAAGTCCTGACCGGCGGAGCATATCGTCTACGAAATGCGTCGGATAACCGACTCGAGCCGAACCCATGGAACGCAGCCCGCCTCCAACGATTCTATGCCTAGCGTCGGACTAAGAGTTCGTCCCCTTCCCCCGTCCAAACTTTTACACTTCGGCTGTCTTTTGTTTCTATTTTCATACCTTTTTATTCACAAGCCCTTACGGGCCTATTTTCGCATTTTTCGCATACACATGGCGTGCCATCCGCACTCATTATTCCTGGGGGCTTCTTTTACAGAAGCTCAATTATAAGGGTTTCATACCCAACACATGTGTCAAGCTTCCACATGTACCTTTTACTCACCATTATATGCATCGATATGACTTAAGTTTTGGCCAAGCTGGGTTGCCTGGCTCATGCACTTTAGGGCATGCCTCCTAGGGAAAGGAACCCTTAACGGAACTATTCTCCCTGGAAGATGTTTCTTACTAACCATGTAATATAACATAACTAGTTGGGCACTTGTCTAATAAAGCACTAATGACCCCTACACCTGGTCTCCATGCATACCACGGTTGTTTCTTAACCAAAAAGGTATTCGGACACACTCCGGACTTTAGGGTCCCGAGGTTGAAGCGAAAAGGTCGGCAAAGACAAATGATCTACAATCCGGCTAGAAGGCATTTCACATGTCACTTTAAAGGAAAACATACATTGTCAAATTTACTGATTGTATTCCCCCTCAATCCCATCTAACAGGCTGTCTAACTTACAGTCCCGTTGGGAAAATTTAGCAGCCAACTCTACTTGGTTGTATACTAAATTCACAGGGATCTCCTTCCCATCGGGCCCCACCGGTCCAACTTCGGCCATGTGGTTGGGATCCGCCTTCTTGTAACGCGTCTTCACCATGGCCCAAGCCTCCCTGGCACCTTGATGGCAAGCCGAAATCTTCCACAAATGGAAGCGCTGCTGCACTCCCTGAAGCTTCTCCGCAAGCTCCCCAAGGCCCTCGGGTAGGGAGAGGGCCAGCCATAAAGCCTGGACGCCGCCGCTCATTGCCTGCCGAACTCGTTCGAGTAGTTGCAACAGTTCGGGAAGTTGATCACCCTTTGATATGGGCATCTCCTCTGCAGGACGACCTATGAGTATACCTACAAGACATATCATGTCAATATACTTCCTCGCCGAACTCTTCTTTTCAAAGGAGTCTGCTCAAGCACTTACTATAAATGCCGCGACGAAGCCGCTCATTCTCCTTAACGGAGCCGGACAGCCCGGCGCGAGCGCCTTTCAGCTCTTCTCCGAGCTTGGCGTTGGCATCTGGAGTTTATTCCTTTCTTGCTGCACCTATTCAGCACACTCTCTGCCTTGGTGGCGCGATAATCCTGCTGCCCAGATCTTGTCCGCGGTACACGATCATTATTAGACTTGCGCATACGCCGCACATCTCTTATATTTATTAATAAAAATGTGTTACCAGGAGGGGTCTCTGAGTCTCCTCCTGCGGCAGCAAGTGCGGCCTCAAGTTGGGCCTTGCATTCTTGCAGCTCCTGAGACAACTCGACATTCTTCTCGGTAAGAGCCTGCGTTTTAATTGATCCTTAAATCCGTTAACATAACTGCTTCAAGTCTCGGGGGCTACTGGTATATATAACCATCAAAATTTCCTTACCCATATGTCTTTCACATACTGCTCCGTGGCTCTAGTAAACCCATCTTGAGCAGCACGGAGGTGCGTGTCCCCTGCATTAAAGGCGTCCAATGCCTCAGGGGAGAAGCACGCTTCCTGGCTCTTGTCCGTGGCGCCTATGGTTCATGGCGCTCTCCACCTAAGATTTGGTGGCGGACGGTCGTCGGTGTCCTCCGTTGGAGAAGGATCCGCCCGCGTCTTGCGCTTGCCTCCCCCTCCGGGCGGGCGCTAGAGCTGGCGGTGTGGGTTGGATCAAGCAACCTGCGCCGCATGATCCGTGGCGCTTTTTCTCCTATAAAGATCATGAGCACTCGGACGCTTCCTAGGGCGTTGCTCGAAAATTCAAATCGAGCTATACCTTTGCGGCGACGTTTCCGTCCGCACGCGCTCCTTTTCCGCTTTGCTTTGGTCCGGATGACCTCTGTTGGTCAGCCGCTGTGGGCTCGGCTTCCTGCCGTGAAGGCGCTTCCTGTAAAATACCATCGTTCGCAAAGGTTAGAAATGGGCAAGGAAGAGACAATGGTGTTCGGACCTCGGTCACGGTCACCTGGGAAGCCGGATACAGTCCGGGGTAGTCTGCCGTAATGGCAACCAAAGCATTATCCATACTGAACTAGTGAAATACCCCGTCGATCAGCTCCACCTTAATGTCCGGATCCTCTTCGGAGGCCGGATCCAGGGATCTTTCTAGATCCTCGGGTTGCAGAGCAGGACTTACCATGTCCTCCACAGTCCGGCGTAGATCCTGCGCCGAAGACACAATGTAAGAAGCCTAAACTCGAAAGCATGGGTTGAGCCCTTAAAAGTGTTTGCTTACACATCCTCTAGGGTTGTTCATGGAAAACCCATTTAAAGGGTTCGTTCGGAGGAAGTCCTCCTTCTCCCCCTTGTACAGACTGGACAAGGTCTTCACCAGATCCTCGGTCGAATCTGGCCCTTTGCGGCCATGACGGGTAGCATCGTCTTCCCCGTTGAAATCCCACATGGGGTGGCCTCTATATTGCAATGGCTGTACCCCCCGCATGATGCATATCGCCATGACTCCAATCATGGTCAACCCAGAGTGGGCCAGTAATCTTATTCGGCCCATCAAGTAATGGACGCTCTTGTCTTCCTCCAATCGGGGGCTCCGTGGGCGCCAGCTGAGGCATTTCTTCAGAGGAGCAACATTAAACACCGGGAGGCCAATCCGGACTGGGTCCGGCAGCGGAGCGTCTCCTATGTAAAACCACTCTGAAGGCGAGTCTTCGGACGCCATCTTAGGAGTACCGGATGGGTATCCGGTCCCGGCGATGCGCCATATTTCGGCGCCGCCCACTTGATATATGGATCCCTCGTGAGAACGGGGTACGAGGCAGAACAACCTCTTCCACAATGCAAAATGGGGCTCAATGCCCAGAACAGCTCATAAAGAGCTACGAGCCGCGATATGCAGGATAGAGGCGGGTGTGAGGTGGTGGAGCTGGAGTCCGTAGAACTCCAGGAGCCCGCGGAGGAACAGATGTATTGGGAATCCGAGTCCCCTTATCAAATAAGGGACGAAGCATACTCGCTCCACTTTATTGGGGCTTGGGGTAGCCTCCGCTTGCCTCCCACCTTGATAAGTGACCAGCCCGGCTCGAACCGGGACCATGAAGGCCGGAGGGAGATATCCCCCCGCTTGGAGCTTCACTAGCTTGTTGTGCGGAATAGAGCACCTCCTCCAATCCCCCGGCGGTGGGCTGGGAGCGCGTGAAGAAGAGCCACGTCGACGGTCCATGATGGAATGGATTTTTAGGTCAAAGGCGCTCCGATGAAGTATTCGCGGGAGGAAGATGGTGTGGTTTGGATCTGGATTTTTGCCTCTTTTGTAGGCGGATGACTCGCACGACTGGGGGGTGAAACGTAAAAGACACCCTGGCTTTTCGCATTTGTGCGACGCGTGGAAAAAGACCATTATTGGGCGTAGAAGCCGAGAAACACAGATTTATGATGAAGCCGGACATCGCTCGGCGGTACATGGAACTTGAAGGAGAACCCGCCTTGCAACGCCAAGACTATATCTGTATTTGGACTTATCGTCATTGAAGCCTGGTTCGGGGCTCTTGAGGAGTCTGGACTAGGGGTGTCCGGACAGCGGACTATCATCGTCCGCCGGACTCCAAGACTACAAAGATACAAGATTGAAGACTCCGTCCCGTGTCCGGATGGGACTTTCCTTGGCGTGGAAGGCAAGCTTGGCGATACGGATATGTAGATCTCCTACCATTGTAACCGATTCTGTGTAACCCTAGCCTCCTCCGGTGTCTATATAAACTGGAGGGCTTTAGTCCGTAGGACACAACATACATTACAACAATCATACCATAGGCTAGCTTTAGGGTTTAGCCTCCTTGATCTCGTGGTACTCTTGTACTACCCATATCATCAATATTAATCAAGCAGGACGTAGGGTTTTACCTCCATCGAGAGGGCCCGAACCTGGGTAAAACATCGTGTCCCTCGTCTCCTGTTACCATCCGCCTAGACGCACAGTTCGGGACCCCTACCCGAGATCCGCCGGTTTTGACACCGACAATGATGATTAATGTGATGACATGTATGCTATAAAGAATAATGTTAACCATGAAAATTGTCATCATGATTTTAATTTTCAATTGGATTATGCCTCACATGACGGTTGTTTTGTTGAGTTTGCTCCCACTATTCTGAATGAGAAGAATTTTTGCTTATGTGGAGAGTAGTAAAATTTCTATGCTTGTAGATCATGAAAAGAATGCTTTGTGTGATGGTTGTATTGTTAAACTCATTCATGATGCCACTGAAAATTATTATGAGGGAGGAATATATGCTTGTAGGAGTTGCAATAATATCAAGTTTCCTCTCTATGTGCTTAAAGTTTTGAAGTTATACTTGTTTTGCCTTCCTATGCTGGTTGATTCTTGTTCCCTTAAATTGTGTGCTCACAAAATCCCTAGGCATAGGAAGTGGGTTAGGTTTAAATTTGCTAGTCATATTCTTCATGTTGCTCTCTTTATGTTTCAATTCTTATCTTTTATGTGAGCATCATTGAAATTATCATGCCTAGCTAAAAGGCATTAAAGAAAAGCGCTTGTTCGGAGACAACCCAATATTTACCTTTACTGTTTTTGTGTGTCCACATGATTAAGCTACTGTAGTAATCATGTTTTATAGTTTTTGTTTCAATAAAGTGCCAAGTAAGACCTTTGGGAAGACTTGGGTGAAAGTTAATGTGATCTTGTTGTAAAAAACAGAAACTTTGCACTCACGAGATTAGCTGTCATATTTTACAGAAGAGTGCTTTTGAGTTGATTCTTTTTGCAGAAGATTAATAGACAAATTCCTAACACCCACCAGTTTATTTCAGAATTTTTGGAGTAGCAGAAGTATGGTTGTTGTTCAGATCATTAAAGACTGTTCTGTTTCTGGCAGATTCTGTTTTTAATGCATAGTTTGCTTGTTTTCTAGTTTCTATGGCTTGCTAAATATAAATTGTAGAAATGATATGGTACAGTAGGCATTGTGTGATAACAATTATGAATCTTGTCTTTGACAGTACCAAGGTGAATGATTTACTCTTTATCATACTAACCCATCTCATGAAGTTCCGTTAAGTTTTGTGTGATTGAAGTTTTCAAGTTTTGGGTGAGATATCGATATGAGGGAATAAGGAGTGGAAAGACTCTAAGCTTGGGGATGCCCAAGGCACCCCCAAGGTAATATTCAAGGAAGACTCAAGCGCCTAAGCTTGGGGATGCCCCGGAAGGCATCCCCTCTTTCGTCTTCAAAACCATCGGTATACCTTACCTGGAGCTATATTTTTATTCGTCGCATGATATGTGTTTTGCTTGGAGCGTATTTTCATTTTACTTGCTGTTTGAATAAAATCATTGGATCTGAAATCTTGAATGAAAAAGAATCCTCCCATGGCTAGTTAATTATTTGACTACTCAGTGTTCTTCACTTATATCTTTTTGGAGTAGTTTGCCATTTACTCACGTGCTTCACGTATACCCTATGAGTAAATGGTTGAATGAATTGAATATCTTAAATCTAAATTTATATATGTTTCATATGCTTATAACATGGGGAGTAATGACTTCACACATAATAAGTATAGGTAGTAAACTTATTGAAAGTCAAAGAACGCAAAGACATTGGTCACTTGAACAATTCATGAATGAATATTAAAGGAAGAGAGATTTCACATATAAATATACTATCTTGGACATCTTTTGTAATTGTGAGCACTCATTAAAATATGACATGCTAAAAGGTTGATGTTGGACAAAGAAGACAACTTAATGGGTTATGTTTTCCTATATCCTAAATGTTATATTGTCTTGGATCATCCAACATGTTGAGCTTGCCTTTCCCTCTCATGCTAGCCAAATTCTTTGCATCAAGTAGAGATACTACTTGTGCTTCCAAACATCCCTTAAACCAGTTTTGCCATGAGAGTCCACCATACCTACCTATGGATTGAGTACGATCCTTCAAGTAAGTTGTCATCGTGCATGCAATAAAAATTGCTTCTTAAATATGTATGATCTATTAGTGCGAAGAAAATAAGCTTTATACGAACTTGTGATAGGGAAGAAATAAAAGCGATAGACTGCATAATAATGGTCTTTATCACAAGCGGCAATATAAAGTGACGTTCTTTTGCATTAAGATTTTGTGCATCCAACCATAAAAGCGCATGACAACCTATGCTTCCCTCTGCGAAGGGCCTATCTTTTACTTTTATCTTCTACCCTTATACAAGAGTCATGGTGATCATCACCATTCCTTTTTACAATTTTTCCTTTGGCAAACACTTTGTGTTGGAGCGATATATATATATATATATATATATATATATATATATATATATATATATATATCCACTTGGATGTAGGTTTTCATAAATTATTATTGTTGACATTACCCTTGAGGTAAAAGGTTGGGAGGCGAAACTATAAGCCCCTATCTTTCTCTATGTCCGACTGAAACTTTGAAACCATAAATATCACATGAGTGTTAGCTATTGTGAAAGATTAAATGATAGTTGAGTATGTGGAGTTTGCTGAACCAAAGCTCTTACATAGACCCTTCCCAAAAATAAGATGAATTGCAATTGTTTGATGACTAAGAGCATGGTTTGTTAGTTTTCAAGAAAGTTTATGATCTATACTTTAACTTGTGAATAGCTTGTTACTTGATCATGAAAAGTTTTAGGAGTAGAGCTACTGTTATGATATATAATGATGCTAGAAAAAGTGATTGAAACTATCATTGATCAAACTTAAGCGCTTGCTAGCATTCACACTTCATAAATTATTTCTTTTATCATTTACCTACTCGAGGACGAGCAGGAATTAAGCTTGGGGATGCTGATACATCTCCAACGTATCTATAATTTATGAAGTACCCATGCCATGTTTACAATAGTTTTATATGATTTTGGTATGATTTGATTAGAACTAACCTGGACTGACGCTGTTTTCAGCAGAACTATCGTGGTGTTGTTTTTGTTCAGAAATAAAAGTTCTCGGAATGCGCTGAAAATCAACGGAGATTTTTTTTGGGAAAATATAAAAAATACTGGAACAAAAATCTATCGGAGGGGAGTCCCGTGGGCTCCACGAGGGTGGGGGCGCGCCCCTGTGCCTCGTGGACTCCCTGTGGGGCCCCTTGACTTGTCCTCGACGCCAACCTCTTCTATAAATACCCAAACCTCCAGAAAATAACCTAGGTCGGAAGTTCCGCCGCCGCAAGTCTCTGTATCCTCGAGAAATCAATCTAGGCCCTCTTTGGCACCCTGCCGGAGGGGGCCATCATCACCGAAGGCCATGGGGAAGGATCTCGGACGGGCCATCATCGCCATGAAGGCCAAGGATCAGAGGGGGAACCTCTCCCCATCCAGGGGGAGGCCATGGAGGAGGAAGCACAAGTGGGAGAACCTCTCCTCCTCTCTCTCAGTGGCGCCGGAGTGCCACCGGGAGGGGAATCATCGTTGCGGTGACCGTCCTCATCAACATCACCATCATCATCACCATCCTCATCTCTTTTACGCGGTCCACTCTCTCGCACCCCGCTGTAATCCCTACTTGAACATGGTGCTTTATGCCACATATTATGATCCAATGATGTGTTGCCATCCTATGATGTTTTGAGTAGATATCATTTGTCCTTGGGTTGATTGATGATCTAGATTGGTACGAGCTGTATGTTTTATTTTGGTGCTGTCCTATGGTGCCCTCCGTGTCGCGCAAGCGTGAGGGATTCCCGCTATAGGTTGTTGTAATATGTCCATGGTTTACTTATTGTCCGTGTTGCTTGAGTGACAGAAGCATAAACACGGATAAGTGGGTCATGGCGTATGGGATAAAGGGGACTTGATACTTTAATGCTATGGTCGGGTTTTACCTTAATGATCTTTAGTAGTTGCGGATGCTTGCTAGAGTTCCAATCATAAGTGCATATGATCCAAGAAGAGAAAGTATGTTAGCTTATGCCTCTCTCTCATATGAAATTGCAATGACGACTACCGGTCTTGTTAACAATTGCCTAGGATAATTCCGCACACCGACCCATCATTATTCCACACTCGCTATTTATAATATTTAGTAATATATTCTAACTTTATGATAACAACACCTACATTTATATTTTAGCTCTCCGATATCATGCAAAATTATCCTCTTCATACCCACAACGTAGTTTTATTTCTCGTTTCTAGTTGGAAGCGAATGTTCGGTGTACGTAGAGTCGTATCAGTGGCAGATAGGACTTTAGAGAATATTGATCTTACCTTTAGCTCCTTGTGGGTTCGACACTCCATACTTATCACTTCCACCTTTGGGAATTGCTATGATGATTCCCTACACTTGGGGATTATCACCCTCCCATTTGGGTTTGAGCTTATCCTTTTTGTTCTCCGAGAGGCGTAGAACAAGTTCTCCGACATTGTATGTTTTGGCCCGCACTTCTCTGCTTTGGTAATGCCTGGCCTGCTGTTGATAGAATGCGGAATGGGCCTTGGCAACATCGCGCTCCTCTTCAATCCATCTAGGTCATCCTACTGATCTAGCACTGCTTCTTTCTCTTCGTACATGCGCACTCTAGGTGAGTCATGAATAATATCGCAGGGCAATATGGCCTCTGCGCCGTACACCATAAAGAAAGGTGTGTATCCGTCCATTCGATTGGGCATGGTCCGGAGTCCCCAGAGTATAGAATCGAGTTCCTCAACCCAGTGCTTGTCTGATTCTCGTAAAGAGCGCACTAATCTGGGATTAATACCACTCATGATCAGACCATTGGCCCGTTCGACTTGGCCGTTTGTTTGAGGGTGGTATACAGATGCATAGTCGAGTTTAATGCCCAACTTAGCGCACCAAGTTTTCGCCTCATCGTCTGTGAAGTTAGAGCCATTATCAGTGATGATACCATGCGAGACACCATAAAGGTGGACTACGCCGGATATAAAGTCAATCACTGGTCCTGTCTCAGCTATTTTTACTGGTTTGGCCTCTATCCATTTAGTGAATTTATCCACCATGACCAACAAGTATTTCTTTTTGTGGCTTCCCTCTTTAAGGGGTCCGACCATGACAAGCCCCCAGACTGCAAAGGGCCAAGTAACAGGGATTGTTCTTAATGCGGTGGGAGGCATGTGGCTTTGATTGGCGAAAAGCTGACAGCCCACACAGCGTTGGACAAGGTCTTGAGCGTCAGCTCGAGCCATAGGCTAGAAAAAGCCTGTCTGGAATGCCTTACTTACAAGGGCGCGGGCTGCAGCGTGATGACCACCAAGACCGGCATGTATTTCTGCCAAGAGTTGCCTTCCCTCCTCTTCGGAGATACACCTTTGGAGGAGTCCGGTAGTGCTTATTTTGTACAATTCACCCTCATGTACTTTAAAGGCTTTAGAGTGCCGAACTATGCACTGAGCTTCATTTTGATCGTCAGGCAGCTCCTGTCTATTAAGGTAGGCCAGGAAGGGTTCGGTCCAGGGGGCGATAACTGCCATGATCTCTGGGCAGAGGGTGTTATCTCGATATCTGGACCATCGATGGTGTCTGCATTATGTTCGGCAGCTGGGTGGTGTGATCATGTCCATACTGCTTTCCCCGCTCTCACCCGGCCACACTATGGATGGCTTAAAGAACCATTCCACAAAGGTGTTAGGTGGCATAGGGTCGCGCTTAGCGGCCATACAAGCGAGGATGTCGACCGCCTGATTACTTTCTCGAGTGAAGTAATGGAACTCGAGTCCTTCGAATCGGGCTGATATTTTTAATATGGTGTTTAGATATGCCACCATTTTTGGGTCCTTTGCATCGAACTCTCCATTGACCTCGGAAATTGCGAGGTTCGAATCACCGCGCACCTCCAATCGTTGTATGCCCATGGAGACAGCCATGCGAAGACCGTGTAGTAGTGTCTCGTATTCAGCGGCATTGTTAGAGTCCGTATTTTGCAGTACGTAGCGGACTGTGTCCCTAGTGGGGTGTGTGAGGATTACACCAGCCCCTAGTTTGGCCAGCATTTTAGAGCCATCAAAGTACATAATCCAATTGGAGTATGAGCTGTACTCTTTAGGGAGTTCGGCTTCCATCCATTAAGCAACAAAGTCGACCAATACCTGGGATTTAATAGCCCGGCGTGGCTTTTATATGATTTCAAACGGTAATAGCTCGATGACCCATTTGGCTATGCGGCCAGTGGCGTCCGTGTTATTGATAATGTGATTGAGTGGTACTTCATATGCCACTGTGACCGAACACTCTTGAAAGTAGTGTCGAAGTTTGCGGGATGCCATGAAGACTCTTTAGGCTATCTTTTGACAGTAGGGGTGTCGGGATTTGCAAGGTGTAAGAATCTCCGACATGTAGTAGACTGGTTTTTGGGTGGGGAATTTATGTCCCTCTTCCCCTTGTTCGACGACGAGCACGACACTAACCACTTGGTTAGTCGCCGAAATATATAATAGCATGGGCTCTCCAACACCTGGTGCAGCTAGGATTGGGTTGCTTGAAAGAAGGGTTTTAGTTTCTTCTAATCCGGCTATGGAAGCATCTGTCCATTTGAAGTTGTCTGTGCATCGTAATAGCTTGTAGAGTGGTAGCGCTTTTTCTCCCAATTTGGAGATAAAGCGGCTTAAGGCCGCGATGCAACCCGCTAGCTTCTGGACTTGCTTTAGGTCTGTTGGTATGGCCAGTTGTGACAATGCTTGGATCTTGGCTGGGTTTGCTTCAATTCCTCTATGGGAAACGATGAACCCAAGCAGCTTTTTGGCCGGGACTCCGAAGACACATTTTTTCGGATTAAGCCGTATGTCGTATGTTCAGAGGTTGTCGAAGGTGAGGCAAAGATCATCCACTAGTGTCTCGACGTGCTTTGTCTTGATAACCACGTCGTCCACATATGCTTCGACCGTTTTGCCTATTTGCTTTTCCAGGCAAGTTTGAATCATGTGTTTGTAGGTAGCCCCAACATTTTTGAGTCCGAAGGGCATAGTGTTGAAGCAGAAGGGACCATAAGGGGTGATGAACGCGTTAGCCGCCTGGTTCGATTCCTTCATCTTAATCTGATGGTATCCAGAATAAGCGTCGAGGAAACACAAAGAGTCGTGCCCTGCGGTTGCGTCAATAATTAGGTCAATGCAAGGCAATGGGAAGGGGTCCTTAGGACAAGCCTTGTTGAGGTCCTTGAAATCGACGCACATGCGCCATGATTTATCCTTCTTTGGTACCATAACCAAGTTGGCTAGCCAGTCCAGATGTTTAATTTACCTAATAAACCCAGCCTCTAACAGTTTGGCTAGCTCTTCTCCCATGGCCCGACGCTTGGGTTCGGAGAATCGCCGTAGTGTCTGTTTCACGGGTTTGAATCCCTTGATTATATTAAGATTGTGTTCGGCTAGTCTTCGTGGGATGCCGGGCATGTCCGAAGGGTGCCAGGCAAAGATATCCCAGTTCTCTCACAAGAATGTGCGTAGGGCGGCGTCCACTTCCGGATCCAGCAGTGCTTCGATAGATGTTGTCTTATTCGGTTCCGTCGGGTGCACTTGGAATTTCACTATTTCCTCGGCTGGCTTGAAAGAGGTGGATTTGGATCTCTTATCGAGAATCACATTGTCCCTATCCATTGTGGACCGTAGGGTGGTTAATTCTTCCGCCGCTAGGGCTTCGGGTAATGCTTCGAGGGCCAAGGATGCGGTTTTGTTTTCAGCACGAAGGGCTTTGTCCGGGTCACTCGAGGTTGTGATAATTCCATTAGGACCGGGCATTTTGAGCTTCATATACCCATAGTGGGGTATAGCTTGAAAGCGCGAGAAAGCGTCCCGGCTGAGGATGGCGTGGTATCCACTATTGAAGGGGAACACATGAAAGAGCAACTCTTCGGATCTATAGTTCCCAGGCATGCCGAACACCACATCCATTTTAATTTTTCCCGAGCAGCATGCCTCTTGACTGGGATAATACCTCGAAAGGTGGTGTTGCTCTGCTCGATGCGTGATCTATCCATCTGCATTTTGTCGAGCGTGTCCTCATAGATGAGGTTAAGTCCACTACCGCCGTCCATGAGCACTTTAGTAAGCCGAAAACCATCAATGATGGGGTTTAACACTAAGGCGGCGGGTGCTCGGACTGACCGATCCTTTGGTTCGTCTTCGGCCGTAAAGGTTATCGCCGTGTCATTCCGTGGGCTTAGTGCGGTAACTTGATGGACTTCGGCGAGGTCATGGAGCGCCCATTTGCGCCGATTCTTAGAAGAAAAAGTCTCGAAGACTATAGACATTGAAGTTGTCCTTCTCCGGTGAGTATTTTTCTGGAGTTGTGGTGAGGATGGCTTCTCCGATTTTTGCTACTTGTCGGAGTACCCAGCATGCCCGGAGGCTATGGGTTGGGACTGTGTGCGGAGTGGCATGGATCGGGCAGGGCTTGTCTAGCAATTCGTCAAGAACAAACATGTGCCCCGCGAAGGGTTTGTTCTTACTGCCCATAGACTGGTGGCCGGGTGACCCTCCGGGGTGTATTCTTTTAGCCCGGGCCGCACACTGCATCGAGGTAGTAGGCTCCAGTTGAGTTTTCTGGGCCCTCCATGTGCTTTCCATTGCACAGTACTTTTGTATGACGTGCAATAATTCCGTGAAACTCTGTATGCGGCAACGGTCGAGGGCATTCAATATTCCTTTGTCATTGCAATTATGGTGGAAAACCGAAACTACGTCATCGTCCGAGCAGTCCTTGATCCTGTTTTTAACTAGCAGGAATCTGGCCTAAAAGTGGTGGACATTTTCCTGAGGCTGCTGCCGCACATACATTAGGTCGTATATATATCTGGAGGACCTGAGTTGCTTGGAGAATATAGATTGTGGTGATTGGGTGGATTAAATTTTGGAACCTGTCCCACGTTTGTGTTTGGAGCCATAATGGCTTCTGAAGTGTTAGGTTCAGGCCCGATTAAGCGCAGAGGCTCCGTCAATCCTACACTTGAACCAGAGTCTAGAGGGTGTAAAGTCCCGTTTGAAGGGGAAGTATCCGGCTCAGGGGATTCGGGGACCCAAACATACTTGGTTTTAAATATGGGGAGGGAAGTGTCTGTGGCCGGTTCCTCGACGACCGCCACGAAGTATGTGATTGACGGGTGACTAATTTCGCTCTAGTCGGGATAGAGCCCGATCCGATCATAGTCTGTTGAGACCCCCAGGGTGGCGATGCGATGTAGTAGTTTGTTTAAAGATGAA
The DNA here is from genome assembly GCA_021437245.1 of Aegilops speltoides. NCBI lineage: Eukaryota > Viridiplantae > Streptophyta > Magnoliopsida > Poales > Poaceae > Aegilops > Aegilops speltoides. The sequence continues at coordinate 407,378,948 of CM038146.1, read as the reverse complement.
ACATTCGTCGGATCCAATTTTTCAGAGTACTTGGGGCCAATACGAGGACGGTGTATGGCGATCATGGGGGGAGTTGGAGGCTCGACGGCCGCGCGGGCCCTTATGGTGAAACTGCCGAACCAGAGGGTCTGCCCCAGAGCTAGGCACCCTCCAGAAGTGATATTGTTGCTGATGACTAGGCGAGCCATAGATCAGTTTTTGCAGGCAACACGACAAAGCTCTCAATGAAAGCACCAATGTCGGCGTCAAAACCGGTAGATCTTGGGTAGGCGACCCAAGTTATGCGTCTAAGGATCAATGGTAACAGGAAGCCAGGGGACACAGTGTTTACTGTTTACCCTGGTTCGGGCCCTCTTAAGGGAGGTAAAACCCTACTCCTGCTTTATTATATTCGATGAGTATGAAGATTACAAGAGATGATCTACCTCGAGATCGTAATGGCTAACCCTAGATGTCTAGCCTATGAGGTTCCAATGATGGTGAAGAAGATAGCCTCAACGGACTAACCCCTCCCGTTTATATACACACCGGAGGGGTCAAGGGTTTGTACAAGGTCAGTCTATCAGGGAAGGAAGCTTCCGGACTCTAATTCTTGCCGTCCACGTATTGAGAAGTCCCATCCGGACACGGTAGATAATCTTTAGCTTGATTGTGTATGGCCCATCCAGCCCGACCCATACTCCTAGGTTGGACACCCGAGGACCCCCAAATCCAGGACTCCCTCACTCTTTGAGTTGTCCCTCTTTAGTTGTCTTCTGACCTCCGTCTATCAGTGATAGTCAAGAGCATGTGTGTATTCATGTTCATTGCTGCCTTTTACTCTTGAGGTCTGTCAAGCCGTTCTACTCCAGAATGACTAGGAGAAACAAACTCCAGTACCTTATCCATCTCTCGGGTTTGGTCAAAGCAATTGTATTCCGCATATCAAATGTCACTCCAGCTTTTGTTCTGTTCTACCCTGGAGTATTACCCCCTTTATGTTAGGATTGTCATGAGAATTGCACACCTCTTATGAATTCTTGACGCAGTGATACTTCTCGCCATCATTATTCATTCCTCGGTCCCCGTGTTATTGTAACCGGAATGCCGACAAGTGAACTGTGATGTGTGAAATCAATGCTCCTAGAAACTCCGTTGCTTGGTAGTTAAATGGACAATAACCTCATTCTTAGCGTGTAGATTATTGAATCGTCACCCTAAGGTTGATCGTGCTACCTAGTCCTTAATTCCGGTGCACTCTTCGATCAATGAGTTAGGATTGTGTCAATCCTTGCTTATTTGATCATAATGTCTTGCGCTAAAGAGCAAGACTGATCTCGAGCTTAGTAACATATCGGTGGTTCGTGATTTTTCGAATATCTTCTCGGAAGTATTCCAGGTTGTCCCCTGACCGCTATGTTGAGCCCGTGATCAAGTTGGTTCTCTTGTAACCACCCCTTCTCCAAGAATCCATGTTGGATACCCCTGAGCTAGTTGGTTAAGCCAGACAACAACTTGGAGAGTTGGAAGATAAAAGCTTGCCTAACTTAGTTCATTTCAAGGGATATATTTTTGTGTGTGTGTTGAAGAAAGATGATATTTCCATTGACTGATCCTCAGGATCAATTGTTGGATCTATTATCTTGTCCAAACTTCGATTTGAGTGTGGGCTATCCTCAAATCAAATCAGAACCAAAGATGTTCATAATGTTGTCTTACTCGTGGTTGATTCTTTGAGCATACACCGTTATATCTTTTGGGTCTGACCAATGCTATCACCGTGTTCACTTAATTGTGGAATTCCACCTATATGGAAGCCTGGATGGATTGTTGTTTAGCCCATTGACAACATTTTTATCTTGTCCATGATTCATGTTGAACATCTAAGTTAGTATTGGAAGCTTTTATAAGCATTATCTTCATGTCCCGTTCATGAAGCATGTGTTCGGATGAAAGAAGTGCTTCCTCTAATTCATGTGCATTTGATGCAAGTTGCCGCCGTGGATTCGATAAAGTCAATGTTGCTTCCTCTGGAATCATCCCAAATCGGTCATTGCTATGTCTTGAGCTTGCGTTGGTTTTCCTTGAAGAGGAAAGGGTGATGCAGCAATAGTAGTGTAAGTATTTCCCTCAGATTTTGAGAACCAGGGTATCAATCCAATAGGAGACTCCTCAAAAGTCCCACCCACCTACGAACAAAAAAAAACTCGCAACCAACGCAATAAAGGGGTTGTCAATCCCTTCATAGCCACTTGCGAAAATGAGATCTGATAGAGATAATATGATAAGATAAATATTTTTGGTATTTTTATGATATAGATTGGAAAAGTAAAGATGCAAATAAAAGTAGATTGAAAGCTTATATGATAAGATATAGACCTGGGGGGCATAGGTTTCACTAGTGGCTTCTCTCAAGATAGCATAAGTATTACGGTGGGTGAACGAATTACTGTCGAGCAATTGATAGAAAAGCGAATAATTATGAGATTATCTAGGCATGATCATGTATATAGGCATCACGTCCGTGACAAGTAGACCGACTCCTGCCTGCATCTACTACTATTACTCCACACATCGACCGCTATCCAGCATGTATCTAGAGTATTAAGTTCATAAATAATGGAGTAACGCATTAAGAAAGATGACATGATGTAGAGGGATAAACTCATGCAATATGATACAAACCCCATCTTTTTATCCTTGATGGCAACAATACAATACGTGCCTTGATGCCCTAACATCCTTTGGGAAAGGACACCGCAGGATTGAACCCAAAGCTAAGCACTTCTCCCATTGCAAGAAAGATCAATCTAGTAGGCCAAACCAAACTAATAATTCGAAGAGACTTGCAAAGATAACTTAATCACACATAAAAGAATTCAGAGGAGATTCAAACATTTCTCATAGATAAACTTGATCATAAACCCACAATTCATCAGATCTTGACAAACACACCGCAAAAAGAGTTACATCGAATAGATCTCCAAGAAGATCAAGGAGAACTTTGTATTGAGATTCAAAGATAGAGAAGAAGCCATCTAGCTAATAACTATGGACCCGAAGGTCTGTGGTAAACTACTCACAACTCATCGGAAGGGCCTTGGGGATGATGTAGAGGCCCTCCATGGTCGATTTCCCCTCCGGCGGAGCACCGGCGAAGGCTCCAAGATGGGATCTTGCGGATACATAAGGTTGTGGTGGTGGAAATAGTTTTTCGTGGTGCTCCCCGATGGTTTTGGGGTACAAGGGGTATATATAGGAGGAATAAGTAGGTCGGTGGACGCTCGAGGGGCCCATGAGGGTGGGGCGCGCCCACACCTGTAGGGGGCTTGCCGGGCACCCTCGTGGTCGCCTTGCTTGTTTCTTGACTTCCACTCCAAGTCCTCTGGATCACGTTTGTTCCAAAAAGATCGCTCCCGAAGGTTTCATTCAGTTTGATATTCGTTTTCTTCAAAACACTGAAATAGGCAAAAAAACAGCAATTCGGGCTGGGCCTCCGGTTAGTAGGTTAGTCCCAAAAATGATATAAAAGTGTAAAGTAAAGCCCATAACCATCCAAAACGGGTAATATACTAGCATGGAACAATCAAAAACTATAGATACGTTGGAGACGTATCAAGCATCCCCAAGCTTAATTCCTGCTCGTCCTTGAGTAGGTAAATGATAAAAACAGAATTTTTGATGTGGAATGCTACCTAGCATAATTCTCAATGTAATTTTCTTTATTGTGGCATGAATGTTCAGATCCAAATGATTCAAAATAAAAGTTCATATTAACATAAGAAATAGTAATACTTCAAGCATACTAATCAAAGCAATCATGTCTTCTCAAAATAACATGGCTAAAGAAAGTTCATCCCTACAAAATAATATAGTTAGGATATCCTTCATTTTTGTCACACAAAAATGCTCCCATCTTGCACACCCCCGATGACAAGCCAAGCAATTGTTTCGTACTTAAATAATCTCAAACTTTTTTCAACTTTCACGCAATACATGAGCGTGAGCCATGGATATAGCACTATGGGTGGAATAGAATATGATGATGGAGGTTGTGTGGAGAAGGCAAAAAGGGAGAAAGTCTCATATTGACGAGGATAATCAACGGGCTATGGAGATGCCCATCAATTGATGTCAACAGGAGGAGTAGGGATTGCCATGCAACGGATGCACTAGAGCTATAAATATACGAAAGCTCAACAAAAGAAACTAGTGGGTGTGCATACAACTTGCTTGCTCACGAAGACCTAGGGCATTTTGAGGAAGCCCATCGTAAGAATATACAAGCCAAGTTCTATAATGAAAAATTCCCACTAGTGTATGAAAGTGACAATCATGAAAGACTTTCTGTATGAAGAACATGGTGCTACCTTGAAGCACAAGTGTGGAAAGGATAGTAACATTGCCCCCTTTTTTATTTCCTTTTTTGGGCCTTCCTTTTTTTTATTTGGCCTTCCCCCCTTTTTCTTTTTTTGTTTGGCCTTTTTTTATTATTTGGGGACAATGCTCTAATAATGATGATCATCACACTTCTATTTATTTACAACTCATGAATTACAACTCAAAACTAGAACAAGATATGACTCTATATGAATGCCTCCGTGATGTGTGCGGGATGGGCAATGAATCAAGAGTGACATGTATGAAAAATTATGCATGGTGGCTTTGCCACAAATACGATGTCAACTACATGATCATGCAAGGCAATATGACAATGATGATATGCATCATGATGATGAACGGAACGGTGGAAAGTTGCATGGCAATATATCTTGGAATGGCTATGGAAATGCCATAATAGGTAGGTATGGTGGCTGTTTTGAGGAAGATATAAGGAGGTTTATGTGTGATAGAGCGTATCATATCACGGGGTTTGTATGCACCAGCGAAGTTTGCACCAACTCTCAAGGTGAGAAAGGGCAATGCACGGTACCGAAGAGGCTAGCAATGATGGAAGGGTGAGAGTGCGTATAATCCATGGACTCAACATTAGTCATAAAGAACTCATATACTTATTGCAAAAATCTACAAGTCACCAAAAACCAAGCACTACGCGCATGCTCCTAGGGGGATAGATTGGTAGGAAAAGACCATCACTCGTCCCCGACCGCCACTCATAAGGATGACAATCTAAGAACACCTCATGTTTCAAATTTGTTACACAACTTTTACCATACGTGCATGCTACGGGACTTGCCAACTTCAACACAAGCATTCTTTAAATTCATAATCACCCCACTAGCATGACTCTAATATCACCACCTCCATGTCTCAAAACAATGATCGAGTATCAAATTGATCATAGCATCCAATTCACTTCCCATGATAGTTTTTATTATACCCAACTTGGATGCCCATCATTCTAGGACCAATTTTATAACCATAGCAAATACCATGCTATTCTAAGAGACTCTCAAAATAATATAAGTGAAGCATGAGAGATTAACAATTTCTACAAAATAAAGCCACCGACGTGCTCTAAAAGATATAAGTGAAGCACTAGAGCAAAATTTATCTAGCTCAAAAGATATAAGTGAAGTACATAGAGTATTTTAATAAATTCCAATCAAGTGGGTTTCTACCAAAAGGTGTGTACAGCAAGTATGATTGTGGTAAACTAAAAAGCAAAGACTAATATCATACAAGACGCTTCAAGCAAAACACATATCATGTGGCGAATAAAAATATAGCTCCAAGTAAAGTTACCGATAGACGAAGACGAAAGAGGGGATGCCTTCTGGGGCATCCCCAAGCTTAGGTTTTTGGTTATACTTGAATATCTTGGGGTGCCATGGGCATCCCGAAGCTTAGGCTCTTGCCACTCCTTATTCCATAGTCCATCAAATCTTTACCCAAAATTTGAAAACTTCACAACACAAAACTCAACAGGAAATCTCATAAGCTCCGTTAGTGCAAGAAAGAAAAACCACCACATAAGGTACTGTAATGAACTCATTCTTTATTTATATTGATGTTAAACCTACTGTATTCCAATTTCTCTATGGTTCATACCACTTAATACTAGCCATAGATGCATCAAAATAAGCAAACAACACACGAAAAGCAGAATCTGTCAAAAACAGGACAGTCTGTAGAAATCTGTAACTCTCGAATACTTCTGGAACTCTAAAAATCCTACCAAAATAGGAAGTCCTTGTAAATTTATCTATTGATCTACAGCAAAAAGAATCAACGCAAAATCACGTTTCTGTGAATTACTAAAATTAGTTTCGTATGCGCAAAGTTTCTGTTTTTCAGCAGAATCAAATTAGCTATCACCATAGGTTATCCTATAGGTTCTACTTGGCACAAACACTAATTAAAACATGAAAAAACATCTAAACAGAAGGTAGATGAAAATTTTATTACTAAACAGAAGCAAAAACTAAAAACTAAAATAAAACTGGGTTGCCTCCCAACTAGCGCTATCGTTTAACACCCCTAGCGAGGCATAAAAGCGAGGATAGATCTAAGTAGTGTCATCTTTGGCACTCAATTCATAAGTAGCTCGCATGATAGATTCATAAGGTAATTTGACTTTCTTTCTTGGAAAGTGCTCCATGCCTTTCCTTAATGGAAATTGGAATCTAATATTCCCTTCTTTCATATCAATAATTGCACCAATCATTCTAAGGAAAGGTCTACCAAGAATAATAGGACATGAAATATTGCAACCTATGTCAAGAACGATAAAATCTACGGGCACATAATTCCTATTTGCAACAATAAGAACATCATTGATCCTTCCCATAGGTTCTTAATGGTGGAATCCGCAAGGTGCAAATTTAAAGAACAATCATCAAGATCATGGAAACCTAGAATATCACATAAAGTTTTCGGAATCGTGGAAACACTAGCACCCAAATCACATAAAGCATAACACTCATGATCTTTAATTTTAATCGTTATAGTAGGTTCCCACTCATCATTAAGTTTTCTAGGTATAGAAACTTCCAAATTAAGTTTTTCGTCATAAGATTGCATCAATGCATCAACAATATGTCTGGTAAAAGCTTTATTTTGACTATAAGCCTGAGGAGAATTCAAAACGTATTGCAACAAGGAAATACAATCTTCTAAAGAACAATTATCATAATTAAATTCATTCAAATACAAGATAGTGGGTTCAATGCTATTTAAAGTCTTAACCTCTCCAATCCCACTTTTACCAAATTTAGCATCAAGATCTAAAAACTCCGAATCATTGGGACGCCTTTTAACTAAAGTTGACTCATCTCCAGTCCCATCATTATTAAGATTCATATTGCAAAACAAAGGTTTAATAGGGGACACATCAATAACTTTTAGATCTTCATCATTATTTTCATGGAAACTAGAAGAACACACTTTTACAAAGCAATCTTTCTTAGCACGCAATCTAGCGGTTCTTTCTTTGCACTCATCAATGGAAATTCTCACAGCTTTGAGAGACTCATTGATATCATGCTTAGGAGGAGTAGATCTAAGTTTCAATGAATCAACATCAAGCGAAAGTCTATCAATGTTCCTGGCCAAATCATCAACTTTAAGCAATTTTTCTTCAAGCAAAGCATTAAAATTCTTTTGAGAGATCATAAATTCTTTAACACTATTCTCAAAATCAGAGGGCATCTTATTAAAATTACCATAAGAATTATTGTAGTAATTTCCATAATTATTAGAGGAATTACTAGGGAACGGTATAGGACTAAAGTTTCCTCTATAAGCATTGTTACCAAAATTATTCCTACCAACAAAATTCACATCCATAGATTCATTATTATTCTCAATCTAAGTAGACAAAGGCATATCATTGGGATCAATGGAATCACTCTTAGTAGCAAACAATTTCGTAAGTTCATCCATCTTTCCACTCAAAACATTAATTTCTTCTATAGCATGCACTTTTTTACTAGTAGATCTTTCGGTGTGCCATTGAGAATAATTAGCCATAATGTTATCAAGGAGTTTAGTAGCTTCTCCTAAGGTGATTTCCATAAACGTGCCTCCCGCGGTCGAATCTAAAAGATTTCTAGAAGCAAAATTCAATCCGACATAAAAATTTTGTATGATCATCCAAAAATTCAAACCATGAGTAGGGCAATTGTGAATCATTAATTTCATTCTTTCCCAAGATTGGGCAACATGCTCATGATCAAGTTGTTGAAAATTCATAATATCATTCCTAAGAGAGATGATCTTAGCGGGAGGAAAATACTAAGAGATAAAAGCATCTTTGCACTTATTCCATGAATCAATACTATTCTTAGGCAAAGACGAAAACCAAACTTTAGCGCGATCTCTAAGTGAAAACGGAAATAACTTCAATTTAACAATATCATTATCCGTGTCTTTCTTCTTTTGCATCTCACAAAAATCAACGAAGTTGTTTAGATGGGAAGCGACATCTTCACTAGGAAGGCTGGAGAATTGATCTTTCATAACAAAATTCTGCAAAGCAGCATTGATTTCACAAGACTCGACATCATTAAGAGGAGCAATCGGAGTACGAAGGAAATCATTATTATTGGTATTGGCAAAGTCACACAGTTTGGTATTATCTTGTGCCATCGCGACAAGTAATCCAACACACAAGCAAACAAAAAGACAAGCAAAAGAGAGAGGAGAGGAGATTGGGAAAGAGAGGGCGAATAAAACGGCAAGGGTGAAGTGGGGGAGAGGAAAACAAGAGGCAAATGGCAAATAATGTAATGCGAGGGAGATGAGTTTGTGATGGGTACTCGGTATGTCTTGACTTGAGCGAAGACCTCCCCTGCAACAGCGCCGGAAATCCTTCCTACTATGTCTTGAGCTTGCATTGGTTTTCCTTGAAGAGGAAAGGGTGATGCAACAATAGTAGCATAAGTATTTCCCTCAGTTTTTGAGAACCAAGGTATCAATCCAGTAGGAGACTCCTCAAAATTCCCACGCACCTACACAAACAAACAAGAACTCGCAACCAACGCAATAAAGGGGTTGTCAATCCTTTCATGGCCACTTGCGAAAATGAGATCTGATAGAGATAATATGATAAGATAAATATTTTTGGTATTTTTATGATATAGATTGGAAAAGTAAAGATGCAAATAAAAGTAGGTTGAAAGCTTATATGATAAGAGATAGACCCGGGGGCCATAGGTTTCACTAGTGGATTCTCTCAAGATAGCATAAGTATTACGATGGGTGAACGAATTACTGTGGAGCAATTGATAGAAAAGCGAATAACTATGAGATTATCTAGGCATGATCATGTATATAGGCATCACGTCCGTGACAAGTAGATTGGCTCCTGCCTGCATCTACTACTATTATTCCACACATCGACCACTATCCAGCATGCATCTAGAGTATTAAGTTCATAAAGAATGGAGTAATGCATTAAGAAAGATGAGATGATGTAGAGGGATAAACTCATGCAATATGATATAAACCCCATCTTTTTATCCTCGATGGCAACGATACAATACGTGCCTTGCTGCCCCTGTTGTCACTGGGAAAGGACACCGCAAGGTTGAACCCAAAGCTAAGCACTTCTCCCATTGCAACAAAGATCAATCTAGTAGGCCAACCAAACTGATAATTCGAAGAGACTTGCAAAGATAACTTAATCACACATAAAAGAATTCAGAGGAGATTCAAATATTTCTCATAGATAAACTTGATCATAAACCCACAATTCATCGGATCTCGACAAACACACCGCAAAAAGAGTTACATCGAATAGATCTCCAAGAAGATCAAGGAGAACTTTGTATTGAGATTCAAAGAGAGAGAAGAAGCCATCTAGCTAATAACTATGGACCCAAAGGTCTGTGGTAAACTACTCACAACTCATCGGAAGGGCCTTGGGGATGATGTAGAAGCCCTCCATGGTCAATTCCCCCTCCGGCGGAGCGTCGGCGAAGGCTCCAAGATGGGATTTCGCGGATACATAAGGTTACGACGGTGGAAATAGTTTTTCGTGGTGCTCCCCGATGGTTTTGGGGTACAAGGGTATATATAGGAGGAAGAAGTAGGTCGGTGGACGCTCGAGGGGCCCATGAGGGTGGGGGCGCTCCCACTTGTAGGGGGCGCGCCGGGCACCCTCGTGGCCGCCTCGCTTGTTTCTTGACTTCCACTCCAAGTCCTCTGGACCACGTTTGTTCCAAAAAGATCGCTCCCGAAGGTTTCATTCCATTGGACTCTGTTTGATATTCCTTTTCTTCGAAACACTAAAATACGCAAAAAAACAGCAATTCGGGCTGGGCCTCCGGTTAGTAGGTTAGTCCCAAAAATGATATAGAAGTGTAAAGTAAAGCCCATAAACATACAAAACGGGTAATATAATAGCATGGAACAATAAAAAATTATAGATACGTTGGAGACGTATTAGTCATGCATATGTGCGAAGTATTTTGTGGTTTGGAGACTTGCAACCTTCATTCTATATGTGTCCCTAGCACACCAAGCCACTGATTGGTTTGTTCAAGGAGAAGAAGTTTCTTCTTAAGAGCTAGACTTATGCAAGGACTCTGATATCCTCGATGATGGTTCCCCACCTGAACTCGGTAGTGTTTTATTATAAGATTACTACATGGTCCTTCTTGTCTGGGACAGTGAGTTCACATGTGTGTAGCAGAACCCGCTTATGTTTTGGAGCTTACTACCATAGTCCATTTCCCGAGAACCTCGCAACGCCATCTCGTCGATTTTTGTTGCTACCTTTATCTTTCCAGACATACTGTCTGAAATATCCCGTTACCAACCAGATCTGAATCTCAGGCATATATGATGGTTGGAACATTCCCAACATTTGCATTTTGTTCCCAGCTTGCACCTACCTTTGTGCCATTTTACTATGGCCTGCCTTTTCAGTGATTGTTGTCCAGGATCATCTTCAAAAGTGGTCCTACCATGGGTCCCATCCATTTTCGACGATAAGCAAAAATCATCCATTGTGTTGTCTTCAGCATGATAGTCCACATCATCCATTCTAGTATGAGTATGACATTCCTTCGAACTCTTTCAAACAATCGATTGTGATTTGCCTTAGGCTGGTATAGAGAGTTTCAGTGACCTCTATATCAAAAGTAATTCTTTTTGCCACTTAAGGGAATAATTCTACGAGTCACCTTCCCTAAGGTGCTGTTATGGAATCATGGCAATAATTACATCACTATCTTGAAACCATGCACCATCTTCTAAGCATGGAATTGTTGCCCGCCAGTTTGAACCTTCATCACTTGCTTCTTTCCATCGCTCCTCATATGTGTGTTTGGACGTCTTAGCTCAAGAGGTGTTCTATGTATCATTCCGTGAGTTGATCGTCAGTTGCTCGATCTTCGAAAAGATCAATTCTTCTAGAGTTTTTCCTTTCTTCTCGTTGTCATGTTGAATGGAGTTCTCAGAGCAAGACATCAAGATCAACATGATGCAATGAATCAACATCTTCGAGAAGGACAGTTGGATCATGAAGATCGTGTTAGTTTTGTGTCCCCTCTGTCTTCTTACCTCATGTCTTGAATCTCTGGATGAGATTCTTGTTTAGTGGGGGTGAGTTGTCACAACCCTAGAATTTGCTTGTAGTTAGTTACATGAGTGAGCATCATGCATCATGTTAGATTCAAGAAATTTGGATTGAGGAACTTCCAAAGCCTCAGAAAATATTAAGTCAAGGGCAAGAACCCTGAAAATGCATTCAATGTTTCCAAAATGGCCCTAAATAATGTTGGTTATATTCTGGCAAAGGTTTTGAGCCCAACCAAAAATGATGAACATTTTTATGGAATATTTTGGTACTTTGAATTTAAATCATTATGCTATTTGAATTTGAACCCCAACTCTTGGAATATATCTAGAATATATTTTCAAATGCCTCAGAAATATTGGTGTGCATTTGGAAAAGTCCATATAAGTCATATGAATATTTACAGAAAGTTTGGCACTGGTTTGAATCTCTGTTTTGAATTTAAACAGTGGCAAAATAAAACAAAACAGAAAAACATGAAGAAAAGGGAAAAGAAAAAAGCTAACCTGGCAGCCCACCTAGCGGCCCAGCTTGCTGGCCTAGCCCATCTCCTCCTCCTCATCGTCTACCTCTGCCTACTGGGAGAGGTGTGTCGTCCGCGCGCAGCAGACGTCACCTCCTACTTCCTCCCCCATCCTAGACCGAGTGCACGGAGACGCCCAGAGACCCCTGTCACTCTCCCCTCTCTCCAGGACCCTCTCCCCCTCCTCTGGTTCTCTCCCTTGCACCTTCCAAGCGTCTCTGTCGCCGCCCCTCATCGTTGCCATGACCATAGCCACCGCCTCACTTCCCCAGCCTGTCCACAAGCTTTGCCTCCGTCGCCTACGTCTTCTGCACCAAGCCAAGCGACACTAGAAGCTCCGAATTACCGTCCCCGACCTCTTCTTCCTCCTTCGGTCGTCGAGATCACCGACGATTGCACCTCGTCTCCAGCTTGTCCCCGAGCCCGCTGAGGCTGCCATCGCAATCACCATGAGCTTCTCTCTCCCTCCCTAGCCGCATCGTTCGAGTTGCCCTCTAACCCCGCCTGCCACCACGACCAAAACTTCACCGCCGCCGGCCATGTTGCCGTTGTCGCATTGGCCACTTGAGCTCGAAACCGAGCGTGTCTCCATGCTCAATGCGTCACCACGGGGTTGTAGCAACTGAAGGAAATATGCCCTAGAGGCAATAATAAAGTTATTATTTATTTCCTTAATTCATGATAAATGTTTATCATTCATGCTAGAATTGTATTAACCGGAAACATGATACATGTGTGAATGCATAAACAAACAATATGTCACTAGTATGCCTCTACTAGACTAGCTTGTTAATCAAAGATGGTTATGTTTCCTGACCATAAACAAAGAGTTGTTATTTGATTAACAAGGTCACATCATTAGTAGAATGATCGATTGACATGACCCATTCCATTAGCTTAGCACACGATCGTTTAGTATGTTGCTACTGCTTTTATCCATGACTTATACATGTTCCTATAACTATGAGATTATGCAACTCCGTTTACGGAGGAACACTTTGGGTGCTACCAAACATCACAACGTAATCGGGTGATTATAAAGGAGTACTACAGGTGTCTCCAAAGGCGGATGTTGGGTTGGCGTATTTGAGATTAGGTTTTGTCACTCCGATTGTCGGAGAGGTATCTCTGGGCCCTCTCGGTAATACACATCATTGAAGCCTTGCAAGCATTACAACTAATAAGTTAGCTGTGAGATGATGTATTACGGAACGAGTAAAGAGACTTGCGTAACGAGATTGAACTAGGTATTGGATACCGACGATCGAATCTCGGGCAAGTAACATACCGATGACAAAGGAACAACGTATGTTGTTATGCGGTCGACCGATAAAGATCTTCGTAGAATATGTAGGAACCAATATGGGCATCCAGGTCCGCTATTGGTTATTGACCGAGACGTGTCTCGGTCATGTCTACATTGTTCTCGAACCGTAGGGTCCGCACGCTTAAGGTTTCGATGGCGGTTATTATGAGTTTGTGCATTTTGATGTACCGAAGAAGTTCGAGTCCGGATGTGATCACGGACATGACGAGGAGTCTCGAAATGGTCGAGACATAAAGATTGATATATTGGAAGCCTATATTTGGAGTTCGGAATGGTTCGGGTGAAAACGGAATTTATCGGAGTACCGGAGGTTACTGGAACCCCGGGAACTAAATGGGCCTTAGTGGGCCTCGAGGGAGAAGAGGAGGGCCGGCCGGGGCAGGCCGCGCCCCTCCCCTAGTCCGAATAGGACAAGGAGGGGGGCGCCCCCTTCCTCTTCCCCTCCCCAATCCTACTCCAACTAGGAAGGGGGAGTCCTACTCGGTGGGAGTAGGACTCCTCCCGCCTCCCTTGGGCCGCCGCACCTCCCCCTCCCTCCTTTATATCTGGGGCAGGGGGCACCCTAGAACACACAAGTTTGATCTACGGATCGTTCCTTAGCCGTGTGCGGTGCCCCCTCCACCATATTCCACCTCGGTCATATCGTCATGAAGCTTAGGCGAAGCCGCGCGCGATAGAACATCAAGATCGCCACCACGCCGTCGTCTTGTGGAACTCTCCCTCGACACTCGGCTGGATCGAGTCGAGGGACGTCATCGAGCTGTACGTGTGTCAAGAACTCGGGGCGCCGGAGTAATGCTTGGCGCCGGATCGGTCGGATCGCGAGGAGAACGTCGACTACTTCCTCTACGTTGTGATCGCTTCCGCTTCGGGTCTACAAGGGTGCGTAGACAACACTCTCCCTCTCGTTGCTATGCATCACCATGATCTTGCGTGTGCGAGGAAATTTTTGAAATTACTCGTTCCCCAACAAAGTGGCATCCGAGCCTAGTTTTTATGGTTTGATGTTTTGCACGAGTAGAACACAAGTGAGTTGTGGGCGATACAAGTCATACTACCTACCAGCATGTCATACTTTGGTTCAGCGGTATTGTGAGATGAAGCGCCCGGACCGACATTACGCAGACGCTTACGCGAGACTGGTTTCACCGCCACGAGCACTCGTTGCTTAAAGGTGACTGGTGGGTGTCTGTCTCTCTCACTTTAGTTGAACGAGTGTGGCTACGCCCGGTCCTTGAGAAGGTTAAAGCGGAGTCTATTTGACGAAGTATCGTTGTGGTTTTGATGCGAGGTGAGACTAGTTCTTGCTTAAGCCCGTAGCAGCCACGTAAAATTTGCAACAACAAAGTAGAGGACGTCTAACTTGTTTTTGCAGGGCATGATGTGATGTGATATGGTCAAGACGTGATGCTATATTTTATTGTATGAGATGATCATGTTTTGTAACCGAAGTTATCGCAATCGGCTGGAGCCATATGGTTGTCGCTTTATTGTATGCAATGCAATCATACTGTAATGCTTTACTTTATCACTAAGCGGTAGCGATAGTCCTAGAAGCATAAGATTGGCGAGGCGACAACGATGCTACGATGGAGATCAAGGTGTCGCGCGGTGGCGATGGTGATCATGGTGGTGCTAGGGAGATGAAGATCACGAAGCACAAGATGATGATGACCATATCATATCACTTATATTGATTTGCATGTGATGTTTATCTTTTATGCATCTTATCTTGCTTTGATTGACGGTAGCATTATAAGATGATCTCTCACTAAATTATCAAGAAGTGTTCTCCTAAGTATGCACCGTTGCCAAAGTTAAATCGTGCCCGGACACCACGTGATGATCGGGTGTGATAAGCTCTCGTCCATCTACAACGGGTGCAAGCCAGTTTTGCACACGCAGAATACTCGAGTTATACTTGACGAGCCTAGCATATGCAGATATGGCCTCGGAACACGGAGACCGAAAGGTCGGCGTGAATCATATAGTAGATATGATCAACATAAGATGTTCACCATTGAAAACTACTCCATCTCACGTGATGATCGGTTATGGTTTAGTTGATTTGGATCGCGTGATCACTTAGATGACTAGAGAGATGTCATCTAAGTGGGAGTTCTTAAGTAATATGATTAATTGAACTTAAATTTATCATGAACTTAGTCTGGTAGTATTTTGCAAATTATGTTGTAGATCAATAGCTCGCGTTGTTGCTTTCATATGTTTGTTTTTGATATGTTCCTAGAAAATTGTGTTGAAAATGTTAGTAGCAATGATGCGGATTCGATCCGTGATCGGAGGTTTATCCTCATTCTCGCACGGAAGAATTATGTCCTTAATGCACGCTAGGTGCGGACCTATTGCGGGAGCGGATGCAAGCGTTATGAGCGTTTGGCTAGCTCAATATGATGACTACTTGATAGTTTAAGTGCACCATGCTTAACAGCTTAGAATCGGGACTTCAAAGGCGTTTTGAACGTCATGGACCATATGAGATGTTCCAGAGTTGAAGTTAATATTTCAAGCAAATACCGAGTTGAGAGATATGAAGTCTTCAACAAGTTCTATAGCTAAAAGATGGAGGAGAATCGCTCAACTAGTGAGCATGTGCTCAAATTATGCAGGTACTTCAATTGCTTGAATCAAGTGGGAGTTAATCTTCCGGATAAGATAGTGATTGATGAATTCTCTAGTCACCATCACCAAGTTAGTAGAACTTCGTGATGAACTATAGTATGCAAGGGATGATGAAAAGGATTCCCGAGTTCTTCGTGATGTTGAAATCGGCGAATGTAGAAATCAAGAAAGAGCATCAAGTGTTGATGATTGACAAGACCACTAGTTTCAAGAAAAGGGCAAAGGAAAGAAAGGGAACTTCAAGTGGAAAGACAAGCAAGTTGTCACTCCTTGAAGAAGCTCCAAGCTGGACCAAAGCACTGAAACCGAAGTGCTTTAATCGCAAAGGAAATGGTCCTTTGGAAGCGGAAATGCCCTGAATATTTGGTGGATAAGAAGGATGGCAAAGTAAACAAAGGTATATTCGATATACATGTTATTGATGTGTACTTTACTAGTGTTTATAGCAACCCCTCGGTATTTGGTACTGGTTCAGTTGCTAAGAGTAGTAACTCGAAGCAGGAGTTGCGAATAAGCGAAACTAGTTAAGGGTGAAGTGACGATGTGTGTTGAAAGTAGTTTCAAGATTGATATGATCATCATCGCACACTCCCTATACTTTCGGGATTAGTGTTGAACCTAAATAAATGTTATTTGGTGTTTGCGTTGAGCATGAATATGATTTGATCATGTTTATTGCAATACGGTTATTCATTTAAGTAAGAGTATAAACTGTTATTCATTTACATGAATAAAACCTTATATGGTTACACACCCAATGAAAATGGTTCATTGGATCTCGATCGTAGTGATACACATATTCATAATATTGAAACCAAAAGATGCAAAGTTAATAATGATAGTTCTACTTATTTGTGGCATCGCCGTTTAGGTCATATTGGTGTAAAGCGCATGAAGAAACTCCATCTTGATGGGATTTTGGAATCACTTGATTATGAATCACTTGATGCTTGCGAACCGTGCCTTTTGGGCAAGATGACTAAAACTCCATTCTCGGAACAATGGAACAAGCTCTTGACTTATTGGAAATAATACATACCGATGTATGCGATCCAATGAGTGATGATGCTCGTGGCAAGTATCGTTATTTTCGACCTTCACAAGATGATTTGAGCAGATATGGGTATATCTACTTGATGAAACATAAGTGCGAAATAGTTGAAATGTTCAAAGAATTTCAGAGTGAAGTGGAAAATCATCGTAACAAGAAAATAAAGTTTCGCAATCGATCGTGGAGATGAATATTTGAGTTCTGAGTTTGGTCTTCAATCAAAACAATGTGGAATAGTTTCACACTCACGCCACAGAACACCACAATGTTATGGTGTGTCCAAACATCGTAACCGCACTTTATTGGATATAGTGCAATCTATGATGTTTCTTCTTGATTGACCAATATCGTTTTGGGATCATGCATTAGAGACAAGCTGCATTCACGTTAAATTGGGCACCATCTAAATCCGTTGAGGCGACACTATATGAGCTGTGGTTTAGCAAGAAACCCAAGTTGTCGTTTCTTAAAGTTTGGAGTTGCGATGCTTATGTGAAAAGTTTCATCTGATAAGCTCAAACCCAAATCGAGAAGTGCGTCTTCATAGAATACCCAATGGAAATTGTTGGGTACACCTTCTATCACAGATCCGAAGGCAAGATATTCGTTGCTTAAGATGGATCCTTTCTAGAGAAGGAGTTTCTCTCGAAAGAAGTGAGTGGGAGGAAAGTAGAACTTGATGAGGTAACTGTACCTGTTCCCTTATTGGAAAGTAGTTCATCACAGAAATCTGTTCTTGTGACTACTATACCAATTAGTGAGGAAGTTAATGATGATGATCATGTAACTTCGGATCAAGTTACTACCAAACCTCGTAGGTAAAAGCAGTGAGATTCGCACGAGTGGTACGGTAATCTTGTTACGGAGGTCGTGTTACTTGACCATGACAAACCTACGAACTATGAGGAAGCGATGATGAGCCCAGATTCCGCAAAATGGTTTGAGGCCATGAAATCGAGATATGATCCATGTATGAGAACAAAGTATGGACTTTGATGGATTTGCCCGATGATCGGCAAACCATAGAAAATAAATGGATCTTCAAGAGGAAGACGGACGTTGATAGTAGTGTTACTATCTACAAAGCTCGACTTGTTGCAAAAGGTTTTCGACAAAGTTCAAGATGTTGACTACAATGAGATTTTCTCAAGCTGTAGCGATGCTTAAGTCTGTCGAATCATGTTAGCAATTGCCACAATTTATGAAATTTGGCAAATGGATGTAAAAACTGCATTCCTGAATGGTTTTCTGGAGGAAGAGTTGTATATGATGCAACCAGAAGTTTTTTTTTCGATCCAAAAGGAGCTAACAAAGTGTGCAAGCTCCAGCGATCCATCTATGGACTGGTGCAAGCATCTCGGAGTTGGAATATACACTTTGATGAGTTGATCAAAGCATATAGTTTTGTACAAACTTATGGTGAAGCCTGTATTTACTAGAAAGTGAGTGGGAGCACTACAACATTTCTGATAAGTATATGTGAATGACATATTGTAGATCAAAAATAATGTAGAATTATTCTGCAAAGCATAAAGGAGTGTTTGAAAGAAGTTTTTCAAAGAAAGACCTCGGTGAAGCTGCTTACATATTAAGCATCAAGATCTATAGAGATAGATCAAGATGCTTGATAAGTTTTTTCAATGAGTACATACCTTGACAAGATTTTGAAGTAGTTCAAAATGGAGCGATCAAAGAAAGAGTTCTTGCCTGTGTTACAAGGTGTGAAATTGAGTAAGACTCAAAACCCGACCACGGCAGAAGATAGAAAGACAAAGAAAGTCATTCCCTATGCCTTGGCCATAGGTTCTATAAAGTATGCCATGCTGTGTACCAGATCTATTGTATACCCTGCACTGAGTTTGGCAAGGGAGTACAATAGTGATCTAGGAGTAGATCACTGGACAGCGGTCAAAATTATCCTTAGTGGAATAAGGATATGTTTCTCGATTATGGAAGTGAAAAAAGGTTCGTCGTAAAGATTTACGTCGATGCAAGTTTTGACACTGATCTGGATGACTCTAAGTCTCGATCTAGATACATATTGAAAGTGGGAGCAATTAGCTAGAGTAGCCGTGCGAGCATTGTAGACATAGAAAATTGCAAAATACATAACGGATCTGAATGTGAAAGACCCGTTGACTAAGACTCTCTCACAAGCAAAACATGATCACACTTTAGTACTCTTTGGGTATTAATCACATAGCAATGTGAACTAGATTACTGAATCTAGTAAACCCTTTGGGTGTTGGTCACATAGCGATGTGAACTATGGGTGTTAATCACATGATGATGTGAACTGTCGATGTTAATCACATGGTGATGTGATCTAGATTATTGACTCTAGTGCAAGTGGGAGACTGAAGGAAATATGCCCTAGAGGCAATAATAAAGTTATTATTTATTTCCTTAATTCATGATAAATGTTTATCATTCATGCTAGAATTGTATTAACCGAAACATGATACATGTGTGAATGCATAAACAAACAATATGTCACTAGTATGCCTCTACTAGACTAGCTTGTTAATCAAAGATGGTTATGTTTCCTGACCATAAACAAAGAGTTGTTATTTGATTAACAAGGTCACATCATTAGTAGAATGATCGATTGACATGACCCATTCCATTAGCTTAGCACACGATCGTTTAGTATGTTGCTCTTGCTTTTATCCATGACTTATACATGTTCCTATAACTATGAGATTATGCAACTCCGTTTACGGAGGAACACTTTGGGTGCTACCAAACATCACAACGTAATCGGGTGATTATAAAGGAGTACTACAGGTGTCTCCAAAGGCGAGATGTTGGGTTGGCGTATTTGAGATTAGGTTTTGTCACTCCGATTGTCGGAGAGGTATCTCTGGGCCCTCTCGGTAATACACATCTTTGAAGCCTTGCAAGCATTACAACTAATAAGTTAGCTGTGAGATGATGTATTACGGAACGAGTAAAGAGACTTGCCGTAGCGAGATTGAACTAGGTATTGGATACCGACGATCGAATCTCGGGCAAGTAACATACCGATGACAAAGGGAACAACGTATGTTGTTATGCGGTCCGACCGATAAAGATCTTCGTAGAATATGTAGGAACCAATATGGGCATCCAGGTCCCGCTATTGGTTATTGACCGAGACGTGTCTCGGTCATGTCTCGCATTGTTCTCGAACCGTAGGGTCCGCACGCTTAAGGTTTCGATGGCGGTTATTATGAGTTTGTGCATTTTGAT
Source organism: Aegilops speltoides (assembly GCA_021437245.1). NCBI lineage: Eukaryota > Viridiplantae > Streptophyta > Magnoliopsida > Poales > Poaceae > Aegilops > Aegilops speltoides. The sequence goes on along the minus strand of CM038146.1, from coordinate 407,358,712 downwards.
GTACGAAGAAGTTCGAGTCCCGGATGTGATCACGGACATGATGAGGAGTCTCGAAATGGTCGAGACATAAAGATTGATATATTGGAAGCCTATATTTGGAGTTGGAATGGTTCCGGGTGAAACGGAATTTACGGAGTACCGGAGGTTACTGGAACCCCGGGAACTAAATGGGCCTTAGTGGGCCTCGAGGGAGAAGAGGAGGGGCCGGCCGGGGGCAGGCGCGCCCCTCCCCCTAGTCCGAATAGGACAAGGAGGCGGCGCCCCCCTTTCCTCTTCCCCTCCCCAATCCTACTCCAACTAGGAAGGGGGAGTCCTACTCCGGTGGGAGTAGGACTCTTCAGCAGCGCCTCCCTTGGGCCGGCCGCACCTCCCCCTCCCTCCTTTATATCTGGGGCAGGGGGCACCCTAGAACACACAAGTTTGATCTACGGATCGTTCCTTAGCCGTGTCGGTGCCCCCTCCACCATATTCCACCTCGGTCATATCGTCATGAAGCTTAGGCGAAGCCTGCGCCGTAGAACATCAAGATCGCCACCACGCCGTCGTCTTGTGGAACTCTCCTCGACACTCGGCTGGATCGAGTACGAGGGACGTCATCGAGCTGTACGTGTGTCAAGAACTCGGGGGCGCCGGAGTAACGGCGCCGGGATCGGTCGAATCGCGAGGAGAACGTACAACTACTTCCTCTATGTTGTGATCGCTTCCGCTTCGGGTCTACAAGGGTACGTAGACAACACTCTCCCCTCTCGTTGCTATGCATCACCATGATCTTGCGTGTGCGTAGGAAATTTTTTGAAATTACTACGTTCCCCAACAGCAACCACCCGTTGCTCCCGCCGTGCCCCACAACGTCGGGCAATCGTCATTTGAACTGACCAGTGGGTCCCACTGGTTAGGTTTGACCTGGACCGACTCCTGTTGACATGCTGACGTCACTTAGACGTCATCCTGATGCAGTAAACCATTTCTGGATTAAAACTAATTCAGAAAATTCTAGGAAATGTTATAAACTTCAAAAATTTATAGAAAATTAACGTAGCTCAGAATGAAATAATTTATATATGAAAAATGATCAGAAAAAATCCAATCTTTCCATCTGTACCATTTTCATACATGTTTAAACAACTTAAAGTTGCGGTATAAGACAGTTTGAATTAATGGCATTTGAAATGCCTTATGTGGAGTTTGAATTTGAATCTAGTGTTCAAACCAACTCCATTTAAATCGTTGCTAGCTGGATTAGCTCAAATCACAACATATCGCCATGTCACTGATGCGTCTCCAACGTATCTATAATTTATGAAGTATTTGAAGGAAATATGCCCTAGAGGCAATAATAAAGTTATTATTTATTTCCTTATATCATGATAAATGTTTATTATTCATGTTAGAATTGTATTAACCGGAAACATAATACATGTGTGAATATATAGACAAACAGAGTGTCACTAGTATGCCTCTACTTGACTAGCTTGTTAATCAAAGATGGTTATGTTTCCTAACCATGAACAAAGAGTTGTTATTTGATTAACAAGGTCACATCATTAGTTGAATGATCGATTGACATGACCCATTCCATTAGCTTAGCACACGATCGTTTAGTATGTTGCTCTTGCTTTTATCCATGACTTATACATGTTCCTATAACTATGAGATTATGCAACTCCGTTTCGGAGGAACACTTTGGGTACTACCAAACGTCACAACGTAACTGGGTGATTATAAAGGAGTACTACAGGTGTCTCCAAAGGCAGATGTTGGGTTGGCGTATTTCGATATTAGGTTTTGTCACTCCGATTATCGGAGAGGTATCTCTGGGCCCTCTCGGTAATACACATCACTTAAGCCTTGCAAGCATTACAGCTAATGAGTTAGCTGTGAGATGATGTATTACGGAACGAGTAAAGAGACTTGCGTGCGAGATTGAAATAGGTATTGGATACCGACGATCGAATCTCAGGCAAGTAACATACCGATGACAAAGGGAACAACGTATGTTGTTATGCGGTCAGACCGATAAAGATCTTCGTAGAATATGTAGGAACCAATATGGGCATCCAGGTCCCGCTATTGGTTATTGACCAGAGGCGTGTCTCGGTCATGTCTGCATTGTTCTCGAACCGTAGGGTCCGCACGCTTAAGGTTTCGATGGCGGTTATTATGAGTTTGTGTATTTTGATGTACCGAAGAAGTTGAGTCCCGGATGTGATCACGGACTGACGAGGAGTCTCGAAATGGTCGAGACATAAAGATTGATATATTGGAAGCCTATATTTGGAGTTCGAATGGTTAGGGTGAAAGGGAATTTCTCGAGTAAGGGAGGTTACTGGAACCCCAGGGAACTAAATGGGCCTTAGTGGGCCTCGAGGGAGAAGAGGAGGGGCCGGCCGGGGCAGGGCAGCGCCCCTCCCCTAGTCCGAATAGGACAGGAGGGGGCGGCGCCTTTCCTCTTCTTCCCCTCTGAAAGCACATTTGCTCCCTAGGTGGTTTTGGTAATTAATGACAACATACTTTGTGGTTGGACTAATGCTTTTAACCAAGTATGTTTCAGGAAAGTCAACCACTATGGCATGGCAAAAGGACTGGTGAGGTGAACCCCTAGGATGCTAAGGAAAGGATTGGCAAAAGCTCAAGACTCCATTTTTGGTTTAGTGATCCAAGATCACATTGAGTCCATAGGAAAGCCAATACTATTAAAAGGGATGAGGTTATGATGATGACCTGGTTGCTCTAAAGTGCTTAGTGATTTATCTCTCAAACAATCAGCAATCTTTCATTCCAACATAAACTCATAAGTAATCTCGGTCCCACCGATTCCAAACTCACCACACCGAGATGAACCACCTCACCATATAGCCAAAACCCTAGAATCTCGGATTTTCCGATTCCAAACTCGGTCATTCGAAATTGGTGTTGCCAAGCTTCAGACATACAGTACTCAAATCGGTGTCACCGAGATGAGAAAGTCGGTCCCACCGAGATTGGCAAACCCTAGACTTTGGAAGAATCGGTCTAACCGAGATTGTATTTTCGGTCCCAAGAAAATCCCAACGTTCACAAGATTTGAACTTTCGGTCTCACCGAGTTGTCAACTTCGGTCCGACCGAGATTGGTCAAATGTGTGTAACAGTTGGATTTTGTGTGGAGGCTATAAATACCCCTCCACCTCCTCTTCATTCGTGGAGAGAGCCATCGAAAGAACTACCACTCCTACCTTACATTTCGAGAAGAAAACTACCTACCCTTGTGTTGAGATCAAGTTGCTCCACTCCCACCATATGAAACTTGATTTCTAGTCTTTCCAAGTTGCTTTCCACTCAATCCCTTCCTCCACCACAGCCAAATCGGTGAGGAGAGTTGAGTGTTGGGGAGATTATCATTTGAAGCACAAGAGCAAGGAGTTCATCATCACCAACCCCATCTATTACCTTTTGGAGGGTGGTGCCTCCTAGATTGGTTAGGTGTCGCTTGGGAGCCTCCGTCATGATGTGGAGTTGAACCAAGGAGTTTGTAAGGGCAAGGAGATCGCCTACTTCGTGAAGATCTACCCGAGTAAGGCTAGTCCTCCGTGGGCGTAAGCCATGATGGCATAGACAAGGTTGCTTCTTCGTGGACCCTTTGTGGGTGGAGCCCTCCGTGGACTCGCGCAGCCGTTACCCTCCGTGGGTTGAAGTCTCCATCAACGTGGATTGACGATAGCACCACCTATCGGAACCACGAGAAAAATCTCCGTGTCTCCAATTGCGTTTGCTCTTCACAATCTCTCCCTTACTATTCATGCAATTTACTTTCCGCTGCCCTATACTCTAGAATTGCATGTTTAGTATGTTGTTCGACTTGTATGCATGATGCTTGACTTGACCTTCATTGTGAACTTGCTATGAACTTATGTTAACCAAAAGGCATAAACTTTTGTCTTGTCAAGTTGTCTAATCACCCCCCCCTCTAGACACTCTTGCCTTCAACGATCCTACAATTGGTATCAGAGCATTGGTCTCCATTGCTTTGGTTTGCACACCATTGGAGGAAGATGGGCGTGTTCACGTTTGGGAGTGTTAGTCATAGAGTGCCTATTCTTGATGGAGTGTCCTATAACTCGTGGAGGATTGAAATGCTTGCTATCTTTAAGATATACAACTTATGCAAATATGTTGAAACCCCATATGTACCACCACTTGACCCCTTGCACCCTCATGAGCGAAGAGCTTGATTTGCTTCGCAACCTTAGAACATCAATCTTATCATTAGAGGTTTGCACGATAACTTGCTTGAGCTTGTCACGAACTTTGAGTGCGCCCATGCTATGTGGAAGTTCTTGGAAGAACTTTATCCGGACTACTCGTTGAGAGGTCTTGATGAAATTCTATACAAAACTGTTGAATTTGATATGTTGCGCCCCAAAGATCCTAACTTTGATAAATGCTTCTTTGAGCTTAGCGATCTTATGAAAAAGAAGGGTGATCCGGTTTTATCAATGTTGAATAAGAAATGCTCTTGTTTTGCATTCCGATGACTATTATCACGTTGATAAAACTGATGCAAGTCATTGTCAAATTGACCTAGGTATTGATGATGAATTATCTATGGGTCAATATGATGATGAGCATGAGCATGATGACGATTAGGACACCGAGCTAGACAAGATCATGAAGAGTCTCAATCTAATGGCAAATATGAGAGACTACATATCCGTGGCAAAGAATGGATTCTTGATAGTGGATGCACCGATCACATGACCGGAGATGAAGACATGTTTCGAGAGCTTGCAAAGAACGATGGTCCACGCAAGTATGTGACTTTTGGAGACAACTCCAAGGGTAAGGTACTTGGCCTTGGTAAGGTGGCCATATCTCATGATAGCTCCATTAAAAATGTCATGCTTGTTGAATCACTTGGATACAATTTACTTTCCGTGTCTAGATTAGTGACTTTGGATACAATGTGCTATTCACCAAAGTAGATTGCCAAGTTTTTCGCATGACAATCATAACATGGTTTTCTTGGCATTCGTGAGGTGACTTATACATTGTCGATTTCACTAAGAAAGCTCAACCTAGAACTTGCTTTATTGCTAAATCTGCAAAAGGTTGGCTTTGGCATAGAAGGCTTGGACATGTTGGTATGCGAAATTTAGATAAGCTAATCAAAGGTGATCACATTCTTGGTGTTAAAGATGTTTTCTTTGACAAAGATAGACTCTGCAGTGCATGTCAAGCAGGAAAACAAGTAGGAGGAAGTCATCCCGTGAAGAATATCATGACCACAAGGAGACCGCTTGAGCTTCTTCATATGGATCTCTTCGGTCCCAATGCTTACAAAAGCCTTGGTGGTAACTCCTTTGGTCTAGTTATTGTTGATGACTTTTCCAGATTTACGTGGGTATTTCTACTTGATGACAAATCGCAGGTTCAGAAAATCTTCAAAACCTTTGCTAGAAAGGCTCAGAATCAATTTGAGGTGAAGATCAAGAAGGTTCGGAGTGACAACGGAACGGAGTTCAAGAACGCCCATGTGGACTCTTTTCTCGATGAGGAAGGGATCCTACATGAGTTCTCAGCTACGTACACACCCCAACAAAACGGGGTTGTTGAGAGGAAGAACCGAACGCTCATTGAGATGGCGAGGACAATGCTTGATGAATACAAGACACCAAAACACTTTTGGGGTGAAGCCGTCGAGACAGCTTGTCATGCCATCAACAGACTCTATCTTCACAAGCTCCTCGGCAAGACTTCATACGAACTCCTTACGGGTAACAAACCCCAAGTGGGATATTTTCGTGTCTTTGGTTCAAAATGCTATATTCTTGATAAGCATCGTCGGTCTAAATTTGCTCCCAAAACTCATGAAGGCTTTTTCCTCGGTTATGGATCAAACTCTCACACCTATCGTGTCTACAACAATTTCACCCAAAGGTTGAGGAGGCGGTAGATGTGAAGTTTGATGAATCTAATGGCTCGCAAGTAGAGCAAATGCCTATTGATGTAGGAGATAAGGACCCATCGGAAGCCATTCAAGATTTGTCCATTGGAAGGATTCGTCCCATGGAGGTGAAGGAGAGTACCTCATCTACACATGTGGAGCCCTCTACCTCACGACAAGGTGAACCTCAAGGCAACATGGAGGCTTCCACAAGTGGAACTCACCAAGATGAGGAAGTGCGACAAGAAGATCCACCACAACCTCCTTCTCCACCACCTCAAGACAATACCAACAACACAGATGAAGAAGAAGATGAGGATGATGAGGAAGCTCAGCCACGACCACGACAAAAGCTATCTCGAGTTCGAGAAAGAGTCAAGAAGGACCATCCCGTGGAACAAATGATGAATGACATCGACTCCGGGAGAATCACTCGCTCTAAAACTCGTTTGGCTAACTTTTGTGAGCATTACTCATTCATCTCAAGTCTTGAACCAATGAAGGTAGAAGAAGCGCTTGAAGACCCGGATTGGGTGAACGCTATGCATGAAGAGCTGCACAACTTCGAGAGGAACAACGTTTGGTCTTTGGTAGAGAAGCCCAATGATGACCAAAACGTCATTGGAACCAAATGGGTGTTTCGGAACAAGCAAGATGAAGATGGACAAGTCATCCGCAACAAGGCTCGTCTCGTAGCACAAGGTTACACACAAGTCGAAGGTATGGACTATGGTGAGACCTATGCCCCCGTTGCTAGACTTGAGTCCATTCGCATTCTTCTTGCTTATGCCAACCACCATAACATTACTCTCTATCAAATGGACATTAAAAGTGCTTTTCTAAATGGAGAAATTGAAGAGGAAGTTTTTGTGAAACAACCTCCGATTTGTGAATCCTAAAAGCCCAATCATGTTTACAAATTGCACAAAGCTCTTTATGGTCTTAAACAAGCCCCTAGAGCTTGGTACAAATGCTTGACTAGCTTTCTTCTTGAAAAAGGATTTGAGATTGGTAAAATTGACTCAACGCTATTCACAAAAAGGGTTGACGGAGAACTATTTGTGTGCCAAATATATGTCGATGATATTATCTTTGGATCAACTAACCCTGATTTCAGTGAGAAGTTTGGGAAGCTTATGTCAGAGAAGTATGAGATGTCCATGATGAGTGAACTGAAGTTCTTCCTTGGGTTGCAAATCAAGCAATCTAAGGAGGGCACTTTTGTCTCACAAACCAAGTACACTAAAGATCTCTTCAAGAAGTTCAACATGCAGGAGAGCAAAGGTATGAGAACCCCCATGCCTACTAATGGACATAATGATTTGACTAAAGATGGAGAACCTGTTGATCAAAAGGTATATCGATCCATGATTGGTTCTCTACTATATCTTTGCGCTTCTCGTCACGATATAATGCTTTGAGTGTATGCATGTGTGCTCGATATCAAGCTGCTCCTAAAGAATGTCATCTTAAAGCTGTTAAAAGAATTGTGAGATATTTGATACACACACCTAATTTTGGCATCTGGTATCCTAAGAGAGCTTCTTTCGATCTTGTTGGCTATTCCGACTCGGACTATGCCGAGACAAGATAGATAGAAAGTCAACTTCGGTACATGTCAATTTCTTGGTCGATCCCTTGTGTCTTGGTCATCCAAGAAACAAAACTCGATATCATTATCAAGCTGCAGAAGCGAATATATTGCTGCTGGTTAGTGTTGTGCTCGGTTGCTATGGATGAAACAAATGCTTAAGGACTATGGGATAAATGCAAGACATGTTCCTTTGCTTTGTGACAACGAGAGTGCAATTAAGATTGGACACAATCCGTGCAACACTCTCGCACAAAACACATTGAAGTTCGTCACCATTTTATTCGAGATCATATTGCTAAGGGTGACATTGATCTTAAGCATGTTCGTCTCGACAAACAGCTTGCAGATATCTTCACAAAACCACTTGATGAGAAAGTGTTTTGTCGCTTGAGGAGTGAGTTGAACATCATTGATGCTTCAAACTTGGAGTGAAAACTCCATTGATGCATGCAAGGCATGAGCCTAATTGACTAATCCTTGATATTTCTCTTATGATGATGATCATATGTCTTGGACACATTTGCCCCTTGTATTGCATCTAACTCCTTGCGGTACTTGGATGAACTACATTCTACAAGATTATCACTCACTCAAATCATGAGTAATCTTGTCATTGATCAAGTATCTAGCTCTTTGGGATGTTGAGTTCAAGGAACAAAATTCCACATATCCTTTTGACACCATATACTTCTAGTACTTCACTCATGTCATATTGGATACTCTTGAGAATTTCCTTGCTTGCCTAACCCATGTAGGAAGATGAACTACACACTTGAAAATGGTGCTCCAACTTCACATCCAATGAGCAACTACATCAAGTTCACCTACATGAGAACAAGCAACAACAAGCCCAAGGTATGTCTTTCACATCTTGAAGAAGCTTTGCTCAAAGTCATGAGTACAAGCAGCTTCAAAAGATGTGATCACATTTAATGCTTTATGGAAAAATGGTAACCCCATTTTGAGCTTAAACGATGAGTATGACCTATGATCAAATGTTCTCATTTGACTCCTAGGTCAATATACTCAAACATAGGTGACTTTGTGTGACCCTATCTAGATGAAGTACATATGTTTGGAGTTTTTTTGTTTTCTCTTATGCTCTCTCATTGAGTTTCCTTGTTTTTTAAAAAAAAAAAAAAAAAACTTCATCTAGCACTCTTTTCATTTCTGTTTTTCTGTTCTTGTGTATATTCTTTAGCTCGATAAATTCCCGAAAATCTTTTACAAATTCATTGCAAATCTTCGAAACATTTCTTGCAAAGTGAGCTGAATTACTTCTACATTTCCTTGAATTAAACTCGGCGTCACCGATTCAATCTTTTGATTCGACCGAAAAGGATCGAACCTAAGTCTCGACTTTCGGCCTCACCGATCCACATCATTTCGGTGTCACCGATTTACATTCATCGAGCCATCATCTCCAGCTCATCTGAATGTTTTACATGCTTTATATCTAAATTTGCTCAGATGTGATTCTTAATGAACCCATTTCTTTCCTTCCATCTTTCCTGTCCCTCCTGGTTTACTATCCTTTTCGGCACTTGATGTCAAAGGGGGAGAAGATTTAGGGGAGCTGGGGAGCTGGGAACTTAAGGGAGAAAAGATATCTTAAAGAAAGAAAACAATCTTACCTTAAGGGGAGAGGATCACATCAAAGCTTTGCCATATATTTCTTCGTGATAATACTTTTGGCATTATTCTCTGATTTTGTTCTCACCATTGGTATCTTCTGAAAAGTACAATTAGTATCTTATACAATTGGTATCTTAAAAGATCACAATTGGTATTTTATGAAAAGCAAAATCTCTCAGAGCTCATTGAAAATCTTTTAATCTTGGGAGACATGTTGGCTGATTCAAGCTAGTGCTCATCATGAGTCACTTTTTATACATGTCATCCCTGGCTTGGTACTCTTGATGTTCTTGCTGTTGGTTGAAGAACTACTCTTGTGTTATCTAACCGTGTTTTCCAAGTTTATTTCTTCAGGTACATCACCAAGGAACTTCAAGGTAAGTATATGCATCTTGCAGGATGTGCATGATGGTGACTTGCTTGTGAATACTTGTTTGCAAGAAATCACCATGCACATATGCATCATATCTAATTTACCCTCATCGCTCTCGATGCATATAGCCAAGCTGCATGTAGCACATCTTGCTTTTCTCTCATGTGTGCTTGTGGTAGTCCAAAACCAAAATCTAAAATCTTGCACACTTGTAGGGGAGCTCGTGTACTACATGTCATCAAAGCTTTAATGACTAATCTGTCCTTCTTTCAAGAAGCTTTGATATCTTTTTCTGTGTGTTGCCATCAATTACCAAAAAGGGGGAGATTGAAAGCACATTTGCTCCCTAGGTGGTTTTGGTAATTAATGACAACATACTTTGTGGTTGGACTAATGCTTTTAACCAAGTATGTTTCAGGAAAGTCAACCACTATGGCATGGCAAAAGGACTGGTGAGGTGAACCCCTAGGATGCTAAGGAAAGGATTGGCAAAAGCTCAAGACTCCATTTTTGGTTTAGTGATCCAAGATCACATTGAGTCCATAGGAAAGCCAATACTATTAAAAGGGGATGAGGTTATGATGATGACCTGGTTGCTCTAAAGTGCTTAGTGATTTATCTCTCAAACAATCAGCAATCTTTCATTCCAACATAAACTCATAAGTAATCTCGGTCCCACCGATTCCAAACTCACCACACCGAGATGAACCACCTCACCATATAGCCAAAACCCTAGAATCTCGGATTTTCCGATTCCAAACTCGGTCATTCGAAATTGGTGTTGCCAAGCTTCAGAACCTTCAGACTCAAATCGGTGTCACCGAGATGAGAAAGTCGGTCCCACCGAGATTGGCAAACCCTAGACTTTGGAAGAATCGGTCTAACCGAGATTGTATTTTCGGTCCCATCGAAAATCCCAACGCTCACAAGATTTGAACTTTCGGTCTCACCGAGTTGTCAACTTCGGTCCGACCGAGATTGGTCAAATGTGTGTAACAGTTGGATTTTGTGTGGAGGCTATAAATACCCCTCCACCTCCTCTTCATTCGTGGAGAGAGCCATCGAAAGAACTACCACTCCTACCTTACATTTCGAGAAGAAAACTACCTACCCTTGTGTTGAGATCAAGTTGCTCCACTCCCACCATATGAAACTTGATTTCTAGTCTTTCCAAGTTGCTTTCCACTCAATCCCTTCCTCCACCACAGCCAAATCGGTGAGGAGAGTTGAGTGTTGGGGAGATTATCATTTGAAGCACAAGAGCAAGGAGTTCATCATCACCAACCCCATCTATTACCTTTTGGAGGTGGTGCCTCCTAGATTGGTTAGGTGTCGCTTGGGAGCCTCCGTCATGATGTGGAGTTGAACCAAGGAGTTTGTAAGGGCAAGGAGATCGCCTACTTCGTGAAGATCTACCCCGAGTAAGGCTAGTCCTCCGTGGGCGTAAGCCATGATGGCATAGACAAGGTTGCTTCTTCGTGGACCCTTTGTGGGTGGAGCCCTCCGTGGACTCAGCAAGGCCGTTACCCTCCGTGGGTTGAAGTCTCCATCAACGTGGATTGACGATAGCACCACCTATCGGAACCACGAGAAAAATCTCCGTGTCTCCAATTGCGTTTGCTCTTCACAATCTCTCCTTTACTATTCATGCAATTTACTTTCCGCTGCCCTATACTCTAGAATTGCATGTTTAGTATGTTGTTCGACTTGTATGCATGATGCTTGACTTGACCTTCATTGTGAACTTGCTATGAACTTATGTTAACCAAAAGGCATAAACTTTTGTCTTGTCAAGTTGTCTAATCACCCCCCCCTCTAGACACTCTTGCCTTCAACGATCCTACACCCTCCCCCAATCCTACTCCAACTAGGAAAGGGGGGGGGGGAGTCCTACTCCCGGTGGGAGTAGGACTCCTCCGGCGCGCCTCCCTTGGGCCGGCCGCACCTCCCCCCTCCCTCCTTTATATACGGGGGCAGGGGGGCACCCTAGAACACACAAGTTTGATCTACGGATCGTTCCTTAGCCGTGTGCGGTGCCCCCTCCACCATATTCCACCTCGGTCATATCGTCGTGAAGCTTAGGCGAAGCCCTGCGCGGTAGAACATCAAGATCGTCACCACGCCGTCGTGCTGACGGAACTCTCCCTCGACACTCGGCTGGATCGAGTACGAGGGACGCCATCGAGCTGTACGTGTGTCAAGAACTCGGGGCGCCGGAGTGTGGCGTCGGGATCGGTCGGATCGCGAGGAGAACGTCGACTACTTCCTCTATGTTGTGATCGCTTCGCCGGGTCTACAAGGGTACGTAGACAACACTCTCCCTCTCGTTGCTATGCATCACCATGATCTTGCGTGTGCGTAGGAAATTTTTGAAATTACTACGTTCCCTAACGGTGGCATCCGAGCCTAGGTTTTATGGTTTGATGTTTTGCACGAGTAGAACACAAGTGAGTTGTGGGCGATACAAGTCATACTACCTACCAAGCATGTCATACTTTGGTTCAGCGGTATTGTGAGATGAAGCGGCCCGGACCGACATTACGCCAGACGCTTACGCGAGACTGGTTTCACCGCCACGAGCACTCGTTGCTTAAAGGTGATTGGCGGGTGTCTGTCTCTCTCACTTTAGTTGAACTGAGTGTGGCTACGCCCGGTCCTTGAGAAGGTTAAACGAGTCTATTTGACGAAGTATCGTTGTGGTTTTGATGCGAGGTGAGATTGGTTCTTGCTTAAGTCCGTAGCAGCCACGTAAAATTTGCAACAACAAAGTAGAGGACGTCTAACTTGTTTTTGCAGGGCATGTTGTGATGTGATATGGTCAAGACGTGATGCTATTTTTTTGTATGAGATGATCATGTTTTGTAACCGAAGTTATCGGCAACTGGCAGGAGCCATATGGTTGTCGCTTTATTGTATGAAATGCAATCGCCCTGTAATGCTTTACTTTATCACTAAGCGGTAGCGATAAGTCGTAGAAGCATAAGATTGGCAAGACGACAACGATGCTACGATGGAGATCAAGGTGTCGCGCCGGTGACGATGGTGATCATGATGGTGCTGCAGAGATGGAGATCACGAAGCACAAGATGATGATGACCATATCATATCACTTATATTGATTTGCATGTGATGTTTATCTTTTATGCATCTTATCTTGCTTTGATTGACGGTAGCATTATAAGATGATCTCTCACTAAATTATCAAGAAGTGTTCTCCCTGAGTATGCACCGTTGCCAAAGTTCGTCGTGCCCAGACACCACGTGATGATCGGGTGTGATAAGCTCTACGTCCATCTACAACGGGTGCAAGCCAGTTTTGCACACGCGGAATACTCAAAGTTATACTTGACGAGCCGAGCATATGCAGATATGGCCTCGGAACACGGAGACCGAAAGGTCGGCGTGAATCATATAGTAGATATGATCAACATAATGATGTTCACCATTGAAAACTACTCCATCTCACGTGATGATCGGTTATGGTTTAGTTGATTTGGATCACGTGATCACTTAGATGACTAGAGAGATGTCTGTCTAAGTGGGAGTTCTTAAGTAATATGATTAATTGAACTTAAATTTATCATGAACTTAGTCCCTGGTAGTATTTTGCAAACCATGTTGTAGATCAATAGCTCGCGTTGTTGCTTTCATATGTTTATTTTTGATATGTTCCTAGAGAAAACTGTGTTGAAAAATGTTAGTAGCAATGATGCGGATTGGATCCGTGATTTGAGGTTTATCCTCACCGCTTGCCTGTAAGAATTATGTACTTAATGCACCGCTAGGTGACAGACCTATTGCAGGAGCAGATGCAGACGTTATGAACGTTTGGCTAGCTCAATACGATGACTACTTGATAGTTTTGTGCACCATGCTTTATGACTTAGAATCGGGACTTCAAAGATGTTTTGAACATCATGGACCATATGAGATGTTCCAGAATTGAAGTTAATATTTCAAGCAAATACCCGAGTTGAGAGATATGAAGTCTCCAACAAGTTCTATAGCTAAAAGATGGAGGAGAATCGCTCAACTAGTGAGCATGTGCTCGATTGTGCAGGTACTACAATCGCTTGAATCAAGTGGGAGTTAATCTTCCGGATAAGATAGTGATTGATGAATTCTCTAGTCACCATCACCAAGTTAGTAGAACTTCGTGATGAACTATAGTATACAAGGGATGATAAAATGATTCCCGTGTTTTTCATGATGATGAAATCGATGAAGGTAGAAATCAAGAAAGAACATCAAGTGTTGATGGTTAACAAGACCACTAGTTTCAAGAAAAGGGCAAAGGGATGGAAGGAACTTCAAGAAGAGCGGCAAGCAAGTTGCTGCTCAAGTGAAGAATCCCAAGTCCGGACCTAAGCACGAGACTAAGTGCTACTACCGCAAAGGAACTGTTATCGAAGCAGAACTACCCCAAGTATTTGGCGGATAAGAAGGATGGCAAAGTAAACAAAGGTATATTTGATATACATGTTATGAATGTGTACTTTACTAGTGTTTATAGCAACCCCTCGGTATTTGGTACTGGTTCAGTTGCTAAGAGTAGTAACTCGAAATGGGAGTTGCTGAATAAACAGAAACTAGTTAAGAGTGAAGTGACGATGTGTGTTGAAAGTAGTTTCAAGATTGATATAATCATCATCACACACTCCCTATACTTTCGGGATTAGTGTTGAACCTAAATAAATGTTATTTGGTGTTTGCGTTGAGCATGAATATGATTTGATCATGTTTATTGCAATACGGTTATTCATTTAAGTAAGAGAATAAACTGTTATTCTGTTTACATGAATAAACCTTATATGGTTACACACCCAATGAAAATGGTTCATGGGATCTCGATCGTAGTGATACACATATTCATAATATTGAAACCAAAAGATGCAAAGTTAATAATGATAGTGCAACTTATTTGTGGCACTGCCGTTTAGGTCATATTGGTGTAAAGCGCATGAAGAAACTCCATGCTGATGGGATTTTGGAATCACTTGATGCTTGTGAACCGTGCCTTTTGGGCAAGATGACTAAAACTCCGTTCTCCGGAACAATGGAACAAGCTACTGACTTATTGGAAATAATACATACCGATGTATGCGATCCAATGAGTGATGATGCTCGTGGCAAGTATCGTTATTTTCTGACCTTCACAAGATGATTTGAGCAGATATGGGTATATCTACTTGATGAAACATAAGTCTGAAATAGTTGAAATGTTCAAAGAATTTCAGAGTGAAGTGGAAAATCATCGTAACAAGAAAATAAAGTTTCGCGATCCGATCGTGGAGATGAATATTTGAGTTACGAGTTTGGTCTTCAATCAAAACAATGTGGAATAGTTTCACAGCTCACGCCACCTGGAACACCACAATGTTATGGTGTGTCCAAACATCGTAACCGCACTTTATTGGATATAGTGCAATCTATGATGTTTCTTACTGATTGACCAATATCGTTTTGGGATCATGCATTAGAGACAGCTGCATTCACGTTAAATTGGGCACCATCTAAATCCGTTGAGACGACACTATATGAACTGTGGTTTAGCAAGAAACCCAAGTTGTCGTTTCTTAAAGTTTGGAGTTGCGATGCTTATGTGAAAAGTTTCATCCTCATAAGCTCAAACCCAAATCGGAGAAGTGCGTCTTCATAGAATACCCAATGGAAATTGTTGGGTACACCTTCTATCACAGATCCGAAGGCAAGATATTCGTTGCTTAAGATGGATCCTTTCTAGAGAAGGAGTTTCTCTCGAAAGAAGTGAGTGGGAGGAAAGTAGAACTTGATGAGGTAATCTGTACTGTTCCTTATTGAAAGTAGTTCATCACGAAATCTGTTCTTGTGACTACTATACCAATTAGTGAGGAAGTTAATGATGATGATCATGTAACTTCAGATCAAGTTACTACCAAACCTCGTAGGTAAACAGAGTGAGATTCGCACTGAGTGGTACGGTAATCCTGTTCGGAGGTCGTGTTACTTGACCATGACAAACCTACGAACTATGAGGAAGCGATGATGAGCCCAGATTCCATAAAATGGTTTGAGGCCATGAAATCGAGATATGATCCATGTATGAGAACAAAGTATGGACTTTGATGGATTTGCCGATGATCGGCAAACCATAGAAAATAAATGGATCTTCAAGAGGAAGACGGACGTTGATAGTAGTGTTACTATCTACAAAGCTCGACTTCTTGCAAAAGGTTTTCGACAAAGTTCAAGATGTTGACTACAATGAGATTTTCTCAAGCAGTAGCGATGCTTAAGTCTGTCCGAATCATGTTAGCAATTGCCACAATTTATGAAATTTGGCAAATGGATGTAAAAACTGCATTCTGAATGGTTTTACGGAGGAAGAGTTGTATATGATGCAACCGAAGTTTTTTCGATCCAAAAGGAGCTAACAAAGTGTGCAAGCTCCAGAGATCCATCTATGGACTGGTGCAAGCATCTCGGAGTTGGAATATACGCTTTGATGAGTTGATCAAAGCATATAGTTTTATCATGACTTATGGTGAAGCCTCAGATTTACTAGAAAGTGAGTGGGAGCACTACAAAGATTTCGATAAGTATATGTGAATGACATATTGTAGATCGAAATAATGTAGAATTATTCGCAAAGCATAAAGGAGTGTTTGAAAGAAGTTTTTCAAAGAAAGACCTCGGTGAAGCTGCTTATATATTAAGCATCAAGATCTATAGAGATAGATCAAGATGCTTGATAAGTTTTTTCAATGAGTACATACCTTGACAATATTTTGAAGTAGTTCAAAATGGAGCAGATCAAAGAAAGAGTTCTTGCTCGTGTTACAAGGTGTGAAATTGAGTAAGACTCAAAACCCGACCACGGCAGAAGATAGAAAGACAAAGAAAGTCATTCCCTATGCCTTGGCCATAGGTTCTATAAAGTATGCCATGTTTGTGTACCAGATCTATTGTATACCCCTGACCGAGTTTGGCAAGGAGTACAATAGTGATCTAGGAGTAGATCATCGACAGCGGTCAAAATTATCCTTAGTGGAATAAGGATATGTTTCTCGATTATGGAAGTGAAAAAGGTTCGTCGTAAAGATTTACGCCGATGCAAGTTTTGACACCGATCCGATGACTCTAAGTCTCGATCTAGATACATATTGAAAGTGGGAGCAATTAGCTAGAGTAGCTTCGTGCGAGCATTGTAGACATAGAAAAATTGCAAAATACATAACGGATCTGAATGTGAAAGACCCGCTGACTAAGACTCTCTCACAAGCAAAACATGATCACACTTTAGTACTCTTTGGGTATTAATCACATAGCAATGTGAACTAGATTATGAATCTAGTAAACCCTTTGGGTGTTGGTCACATGGCGATGTGAACTATGGGTGTTAATCACATGATGATGTGAATCGTCGATGTTAATCACATGGTAATGTGATCTAGATTATTGACTCTAGTGCAAGTGGGAGACTCAAGGAAATATGCCCTAGAGACAATAATAAAGTTATTATTTATTTCCTTATATCATGATAAATGTTTATTATTCATGCTAGAATTGTATTAACCGGAAACATAATACATGTGTGAATATATAGACAAACAGAGTGTCACTAGTATGCCTCTACTTGACTAGCTTGTTAATCAAAGATGGTTATGTTTCCTAACCATGAACAAAGAGTTGTTATTTGATTAACAAGGTCACATCATTAGTTGAATGATCGATTGACATGACCCATTCCATTAGCTTAGCACACGATCGCTTAGTATGTTGCTCTTGCTTTTATCCATGACTTATACATGTTCCTATAACTATGAGATTATGCAACTCCGCTTACGGAGGAACACTTTGGTGCTAGCAAACGTCACAACGAATCGGGTGATTATAAAGGAGTACTACAGTGTCTCCAAAGGCGATGTTGGGTTGGCGTATTTGAGATTAGGTTTTGTCACTCCGATTGTCGGAGAGGTATCTCTGGGCCCTCTCGGTAATACACATCACTTAAGCCTTGCAAGCATTACAACTAATGAGTTAGCTGTGAGATGATGTATTACGGAACGAGTAAAGAGACTTGCCGGTAATGAGATTGAACTAGGTATTGGATACCGACGATCGAATCTCGCAAGTAACATACCGATGACAAAGGAACAACGATGTTGTTATGCGGTCCGACCGATAAAGATCTTCGAGAATATGTAGGAACCAATATGGGCATCCAGGTCCCGCTATTGGTTATTGACCGAGACGTGTCTCGGTCATGTCTGCATTGTTCTCGAACCGTAGGGTCCGCACGCTTAAGGTTTCGATGATGGTTATTATGAGTTTGTGTATTTTGATGTACCGAAGAAGTTCGAGTCCGGATGTGATCACGGACATGACGAGGAGTCTCAAATGGTCGAGACATAAAGATTGATATATTGTAAGCCTATATTTGGAGTTCGGAATGGTTAGGGTGAAAACGGAATTTACGGAGTACCGGAGGTTACCGGAACCCTCCGGAACTAAATGGGCCTTAGTGGGCCTCGAGGAGAAGAGGAGGGCCGGCCGGGGCAGGCGCAGGCCTCCCCCTAGTCCGAATAGGACAAGGAGGGGGCGCTCCCTCTTCCTCTTCCCCCTCCCCCAATCCTACTCCAACTAGGAAAGGGGGGAGTCCTACCCGATGGGAGTAGGACTCCTCGGCAGCGCCCCCTTGGGCCGGCCGCACCTCCCCCCTCCCTCCTTTATATACGGGGGCAGGGGGGCACCCTAGAACACACAAGTTTGATCTACGGATCGTTCCTTAGCCGTGTGCGGTGCCCCCCTCCACCATATTCCACCTCGGTCATATCGTCGAAGCTTAGGCGAAGCCTCGCGCCGTAGAACATCAAGATCAACACCACGCCGTCAGGTCGACAGAACTCTCCTCGACACTCGGCTGGATCGAGTACGAGGGACGCCATCGAGCTGTACGTGTGTCAAGAACTCGGGCGCCGAGTGCTTGGCGCCGGATCGGTCGGATCGCGAGGAGAACGACGACTACTTCCTCTACGCCAGATCGCTTCGCTTCGGGTCTACAAGGGCACGTAGACAACACTCTCCCTCTCGTTGCTATGCATCACCATGATCTTGCGTGTGCGTAGGAAATTTTTTGAAATTACTACGTTCCCTAACAGTATTCATGCTATTATATTATCTGTTTTGGATGTTTATGGGCTTTATTATAAACTTTTATATTATTTTTGGGACTAACCTATTAACTGGAGGCCCAGCCCAAATTGTTGTTTTCTTGCCTATTTCAGTGTTTCAAAGAAAAGGAATATCAAATGGAGTCCAAATGGAATGAACCTTCAGGAGAGTTATTTTTGGAATGGAAGCAATCCAGGAGACTTGGAGTTGACGTCAGGGAAGCTTCGAGGTGGCCATGAGGCAGGGAGGCACGCCCCCCACCCTCGTGGGCCCCTCGTGGCTCCCTTGACCGACTTCTTTCCCTATATATATCCACAGACCCTAAAAACATCGAGGAGCATAATAGATTGGGAGTTCCGCTGCCGCAAGCCTCTGTAGCCACCAAAAACATCTCGGGAGCCCGTTCCGGTACCCTGCTGGAGGGGGGATCCCTCACCAGTGGCCATCTTCATCATCCCGGTACTCTCCATGACGAGGAGGGAGTAATTCACCCTCGGGGCTGAGGGTATGTACCAATAGCTATGTGTTTTATCTCTCTCTCTCTCTCGTGTTCTTGAGGTGATACGGTCTTGATGTATCGCGAGCTTTGCTATTATAGTTGGATCTTATGATGTTTCTCCCCCTCTACTCTCTTGTGATGAATTGAGTTTTCCCCTTGAAGTTGTCTTGTCGGATTGAGTCTTTAAGGATTTGATAACACTTGATGTATGTCTTGTCGTGCTTATTTGTGGTGACAATGGGATAATCACGTGATCTAGTTGATGTATGTTTTGGTGATCAACTTGCGGGTTCAATGAACTTATGTTGGGGAATGTAGTAATTTCAAAAAAATTCCTACACACACGCAAGATCATGGTGATGCATAGCAACAAGAGGGGAGAGTGTCGTCCACGTACCCTCGTAGACTGAAAGCGAAAGCGTTAGAACAACGCGGTTGATGTAGTCGTACATCTTCACGACCCGATCGATCAAGCACCGAAAGCACGGCACCTCCGAGTTCTAGCACACATTTAGCTCGATGACGTCCCTCGAACTCCGATCCAGCCGAGTGTCGAGAGAGAGTTCCGTCAGCACGACGGCGTGGTGACGATGTTGATGTTCTACCGTCGCAGGGCTTCGCCTAAGCACCGCTACAATATTATCGAGGAGGACTATGGTGGAGGGGGGCACCGCACACGGCTAAGAGATCAATGATCTAATGTTGTGTCTAGAGGTGCCCCATGCCCCCGTATATAAAGGAGCAAGGGGGGAGGGGGTGGCCGGTCAGGGAGGAGGCGCGCCATGGGGAGTCCTACTCCCACCGGGAGTAGGACTCTCTCCTTTCCTTGTTGGACTTGGAGAAGGGGGGAAAGAGGAGGGAGAGAGAGGAAGGAAAGGGGGGGCGCCGCCCCCCTCTCCTTGTCCTATTCGGACTAGGGGGGGAGGGGCGCACGGCCCAGCCCTGGCCGCCTCTCCTCTTCTCCACTAAGGCCCACTATGGCCCATTAAGCCCCCGGGGGGTTTCGGTAACCCCTCGGTACTCCGGTAAAATCCCGATTTCACCCGGAACACTTCCGACATCCAAATATAGGCTTCCAATATATCAATCTTCATGCCTTGACCATTTCGAGACTCCTCGTCATGTCTGTGATTACATCCGGGACTCCGAACAACCTTCGGTACATCATAACTCATAATATAATCGTCATTGAAACTTTAAGCGTGCGGACCCTACGGGTTCGAGAACTATGTAGACATGACCGAGACAAGTTTCCGGTAAATAACCAATAGCGGAACCTGGATGCTCATATTGGCTCCTACATATTCTACGAAGATCTTTATCGGTCAAACCGCATAACAACATACGTTGTTCCCTTTGTCATCGGTATGTTACTTGCCCGGGATTTGATCGTCGGTATCTCAATACCTAGTTCAATCTCATTACAGGCAAGTCTCTTTACTCGTTATGTAATGCATCATTCCATAACTAACTCATTAGCTAAATTGCTTGCAAGGCTTATAGTGATGTGCATTACCGAGAGGGCCCAGAGATACCTCTCCGACAATCGGAGTGACAAAACCTAATCTCGAAATATGCCAACTCAACATGTACCTTTGGAGACACCTGTAGAGCTCCTTTATAATCACCCAGTTATGTTGTGATGTTTGTGTTGGGGAAAGTTGCAGAAAATTAAAATTTTTCCTACGGTTTCACCAAGATCCATCTATGAGTTCATCTAAGCAACGAGTGATAGGAGTGCATCTACATACCCTTGTAGATCATGAGCGGAAGCGCTCAAGAGAACGGGATGATGGAGTCGACTCGCCGTGATCTAAATCACCGATGACCAAGTGCTGAACAGACAACACCTCCGCTTAACACACGACGGATTTGAGCGGATGACGCCTCCTCCTTCTTGATCCAGCAAGGGGAAGGAGAGGTTGAGGAAGAAGGCTCCAAGCAAAGACGATGGCGTGGTGGTGGTGGAGATGCAAGATTCGGCAGGCTTCGCCAAGCAACCACGGGAGGAGGAAGAGGTGTAGCAGGGAAGGAGGCGCCAAGACTCAGGTGCGGCTGCCTCCCTCCCTCCTTATATAGGCCCCCATGGGGGGCGCCCCGAGATGGGAATCTCCCAAGGGGCGGCGGCTGTGGGGGTGGAGTGCCCCCAAGGCAAGTGGTGCGCCCCACCCTAGGGTTTCCAACCCTAGGCTAGGGGGCTCAAGGGGGGCGACCAGCCCACTAGGGGCTGGTTCCTCCCACTTCAGCCCACGGGCCCTCGGGATAGGTGGCCCCACCGGTGGACCCTCGACCCTTCCGGTGGTCCCAGACAATACCGGATGACCCCAAAACTTTCCCGATGGTCAAACAGACTTCCTATATATAAATCTCCACCTCCGGACTATTCCGAACTCCTCGTGACGTCCGAATCTCATCCGGACCAACAACATTCGCAATCACATACAAGTCTTCCTAATAACTCTAGCGCCACCGAACCTTAATGTGTAGACCCTATGGGTTCGGGAATCATGCGCACATGACCGAGACAGCTCTCCGCCAATAACCAACAGCGGGATCTCGATACCCATGTTGGCTCCTACATGTTCCACGATGATTTCATTGGATGAACCACGATGTCGAGGATTCAATCAACCCCTATACAATTCCCTTTGTCAATCGGTATGTTATTTGCCCGAGACTCGATCGTCGGTATCCCAATACCTCGCTCAGCCTCGCATCGCAAGTCACTTTACTGCATCAGAATGCATGATCCCGTGACCAAACACTTGGTCACTTTGAGCTCATTATGATGATGCATTACCGAAGTGGGCCCAGAGATACCTCTCCGTCATATGGAGTGACAAATCCCAGCCTCGATCCGTGTAAACCCAATGACACTTTCGGAGATACCGTAGTGCACCTTTATAGTCACCCGATTCGTTGCCAGACGCTTGGTACACCCAAAGCACTCCTACGGTATCCGGAGTTACACGATCTCATGGTCTAAGGAAAAGATACTTGACATTGGAAAAGCTCTAGCAAACGAACTACGTGATCTTGTGCTATGCTTAGGATTGGGTCTTGTCCATCACATCATTCTCCTAATGATGTGATCCCATTATCACGACATCTAATGTCCATAGTTAGGAAACCATGACTATCTGTTGATCGACGAGCTAGTCAACTAGAGGCTTACTAGGGACATATTATGGTCTATGTATTCACACGTGTATTACGATTTCTGGATAATACAATTATAGCATGAATAAAGACAATTATCATGAACAAGGAAATATAATAATAATATTTTATTATTGCCTCTAGGGCATATTTCCAACAGTCTCCCACTTGCACTAGAGTCAATAATCTAGTTACATTGTGATGAATCGAACACCCATAGAGTTCTGGTGTTGATCATGTTTTGTTCGCGAGAGAGGTTTAGTCAACGGATCTGCGACATTCAGATCCGTATGTACTTTGCAAATATCTATGTCTCCATCTTGAACATTTTCACGGATGGAGTTGAAACGACGCTTGATGTGACTGGTGTTCTTGTGAAACCTGGGCTCCTTGGCAAGGGCAATAGCTCTAGTGTTGTCATAGAAGAGTTTGATCGGCCCCTACGCATTGGGTATGACTCCTAGGTCGGTGATGAACTCCTTCACCCAAATTGCTTCATGCGCTGCCTCCGAGGCTGCCATGTACTCCGCTTCACATGTAGACCCCGCCACAACACTCTGCTTGCAGCTGCACCAGCTTACTGCTCCACCATTCAACATATACACGTATCCGGTTTGTGACTTAGAATCATCCAGATCTGTGTCGAAGCTAGCATCGACGTAACCCTTTACGATGAGCTCTTCATCACCTCCATAAACGAGAAACATGTCCTTTGTCCTTTTCAGGTACTTCAGGATATTCTTGACCGCTGTCCCGGTGTTCCTTGCTGGGATTACTTTGGTACCTTCCTACCAAACTTACGGCAAGGTTTACATTAGGTCCGTACACAACATGGCATACATAATAGATCCTATGGTGAAGCATAGGGATGACACTCATCTCTTCTTTATCTTTTGTCGTGGTCGGGCATTGAGCCGAGCTCAATCTCACACCTTGCAATACTGTGCAAGAACCCTTTCTTGGACTGATCCATTTTTAACTTCTTCAAAATCTTATCAAGGTATGTGCTTTGTGAAAGACCTATGAGGCGCCTCGATCTATCCCTATAGATCTTGATGCCTAATATGTAAGCAGCTTCTCCAAGGTCCTTCATTGAAAACACTTATTCAAGTAGGCCTTAATGTTGTCCAAAAGTTCTATATCATTTCCCATCAAGAGTATGTCATCCACATATAATATGAGAAATGCTACAGAGCTCCCACTCACTTTTTGTAAACGCAGCTTCTCCATAAGTCTCAAGATAAACCCAAACGCTTTGATCATCTCATCAAAGCGAATGTTCCAACTCCGAGATGCTTGCACCAGCCCATAAATGGATTGCTGGAGCTTGCATACTTTGTTAGCATTCTTAGGATCGACAAAACCTTCCGGCTGCATCATATATAGTTCTTCCTTAAGATGTCCGTTAAGGAATGCCGTTTTGACGTCCATCTGCCATATTTCATAATCATAGTATGCGACAATTGCTAACATGATTCGGACGGACTTCAGCTTCGCTACGGGAGAGAATGTCTCATCGTAGTCAACCCCTTTAACTTGCCGATAACCCTTAGCGACAAGTCGAGCTTTATAGATGGTAACATTACCATCCGCGTCCGTCTTCTTCTTAAGGATCCATTTGTTTTCTATCGCTCGCCGATCATCTGGCAAGTCTGTCAAAGTCCATACTTTGTTTTCATACATGGATTCTATCTCGGATTGCATGGCTTCAAGCCATTTGTTGGAATTTGGGCCCGCCATCGCTTCTTCATAGTTCGAAGGTTCACCGTTGTTCAACAACATGATTTCCAAGACAGGTTGCCGCACCACACTGTGCGGAACGTGTCCTTGTGAACCTACGAAGTTCAGTAGCAACTTGATTCGAAGTACCTTGATCATCATCATTATCTTCCTCTCCAGTTGGTGTAGGCATCACAGGAACGTTTTCCTGAGCTACACTACTTTCCCGTTCAAGAGGTAGTACTTCATCGAGTTCTACTTTCCTCCCACTTCTTTCGAGAGAAACTCTTTTTCCAGAAAGGATCCATTCTTGGCAATAAAGATCTTCCCCTTGGATCTTAAGTAGAAGGTATACCCAATGGTTTCCTTCGGGTATCTTATGAAGACGCATTTTTCCGACTTGGGTTCGATCTTTTCAGGTTGAAGTTTCTTGACATAAGCATCACATCCCCAAATTTTTAGAAACGACAGCTTAGGTTTCTTCCCAAACCATAATTCATACAGTGTCGTCTCACCGGATTTAGACGGTGCCCTATTTAAAGTTAATGTAGCTGTCTCTAGAGCGTATCCCCAGAATGATAGCGGTAAATTGGTAAGAGACATCATAAACCGCACCATATCCAATAGAGTGCGATTACGATGTTCGGACACACCTTACGCTGAGGTGTTCCAGGCGGCGTGAGTTGTGAAACGATTCCACATTTCCTTAAGTGCATACCAAATTCGTGACTTAAAAATTCTCCTCCACGATCTGATCGTAGGAACTTTATCTTTCGGTCACATTGATTCTCTACCTCATTCTGAAATTCCTTGAACTTTTCAAAGGTCGCAGACTTGTGTTTCATTAAGTAGACATACCCATATCTACTCAAGTCATCGGAGAGTGAGAACATAACGATATCCTCCATGAGCCTCAACGCCATCGGACCGCACACATCGGTATGTATGATTTCCAATAAGTTGGTTGCTCGCCCATTGTTCCGAGAACGGAGTCTTGGTCATTTTGCCCATGAGGCATGGTTCGCATGTGTCAAATGATTCATAATCGAGAGACTCTAAAAGTCCATCAGCATGGAGCTTCTTCATGCGCTTGACACCAATGTGACCAAGGCGGTAGTGCCACAAGTATGTGGGACTATCGTTATCAACTTTACATCTTTTGGTATTCACACTATGAATATGTGTAACATTACGTTCGAGATTCATCAAGAATAAACCATTGACCATCGGGGCATGACCATAAAACATATCTCTCATATAAATAGAACAACCATTATTCTCGGATTTAAATGAGTAGCCATCTCGTATCAAACGAGATCCAGATACAATGTTCATGCTCAAACTTGGCACTAAATAACAATTATTAAGGTTTAAAACTAATCCCATAGGTAAATGTAGAGGTAGCATGCTGACGGCGATCACATCGACCT
This sequence comes from Aegilops speltoides, assembly GCA_021437245.1. Classification (NCBI taxonomy): domain Eukaryota; kingdom Viridiplantae; phylum Streptophyta; class Magnoliopsida; order Poales; family Poaceae; genus Aegilops; species Aegilops speltoides. The sequence goes on along the minus strand of CM038146.1, from coordinate 407,333,228 downwards.
TGGAACCATTCCCGACGCGCATCGTTACCTCGTCCTTCGCCAGTCTCCGCTTATTCCGCAGCTCTTGCTGTGAATTACAAATATGAGCAACGACACCGGTATCAAATACCCAGGAGTTACTACGAGTACTGGTAAGGTACACATCAATTACATGTATATCAAATATACCTTTAGTGTTGCCGGCCTTCTTGTCCGCTAAGTATTTGGGGCAGTTCCGCTCAAAGGGCCCTTCCTTTGCAATAAAAGCACTCACCTCGTGCTTGGGTCCATTCTTTGACTTCTTCGGCAATCGGCTTATCGGGCGCAGCAACATCCTTGCCGCCCTTCTTGAAGTTCTTCTTTCCCTTGCCCTTCTTGAACTTGGTGGTTTTATTGACCATCAACACTTGATGTTCTTTCTTGATTTCTACCTCTGCCGACTCCAGCATTGAAAATACTTTAGGAATAGTTTTCACCATCCCCTGCATATTGTAGTTCATCACAAAGCTCTTGTAGCTTGGTGGGAGCGACTAAAGGATTCTGTCAATGACCGCCTCATCCGGGAGGTTAATGTCTAGCTGGGACAGGCGGTTATGCAACCCAGACATTTTGAGTATGTGCTCACTGACATAACTATTTCCCTCCATCTTACAACTATAGAACTTGTCGGAGACTTCATATCTCTCGACCCGGGCATGAGCTTGGAAAACCATTTTTAGCTCCTCGAACATCTCATATGCTCCGTGTTGCTCAAAACGCTTTTGGAGCCCGGTTCTAGCTGTAAAGCATGCCGCATCGAACGAGGGAGTAATCATCAAGACGTGATCGCCAAGCATTCATAACGTCTTGGTTCTCTAGGATGGGTGCTTCACCTAGCGGTCCATCTAGGACATATGCTTTCTTGGCAGCTATGAGGATGATCTCGTGTTCGGACCCAATCCGTATAGTTGCTGCCATCATCTTTCAGCTTGGTTTCCTCTAGGAACGTGTTGAAGTTCATGTTGACATGAGCGTTGGCCATTTGATCTACAAGACATATTTGCAAAGGTTTTAGACTAAGTTCATGATAATTAAGTTCATCTAATCAAATTATTTTAATGAACTCCCACTCAGATTAGACATCCCTCTAGTCATCTAAGTGTTACATGATCCGAGTCGACTAGGCCGTGTCCGATCATCACGTGAGACAGACTAGTCATCATCGGTGAACATCTCCATGTTGATCGTATCTTCCATATGACTCATGTTTGACCTTTCGGTCTGTGTGTTCCGAGGCCATGTCTGTACATGCTAGGCTCGTCAAGTTAACCCTAAGTGTTTTGCATGTGTAAAACTATCTTACACCCGTTGTATGTGAACGTAAGAATCTATCACACCCGATCATCACGTGGTGCTTCGAAACGACGAACTTTAGCAACGGCGCACAGTTAGGGGAGAACACTTCCTTGAAATTATTATAAGGGATCATCTTATTTACTACCGTCTTTCTAAGTAAACAAGATGCAAAACATAATAAACATCACATGCAATTATATAGTAGTGACATGATATGGCCAATATCATATAGCTCCTTTGATCTCCATCTTCGGGGCTCCATGATCATCTTCGTCACCGGCATGACACCATGATCTCCATCATCATGATCTCCATCATCGTGTCTTCATGAAGTTGTCATGCCAACGACTACTTCTACTTCTATGGCTAACGCGTTTAGCAATAAAGTAAAGTAATTTACATGGCGTTCTTCAATGACACGCAGGTCATACAAAAATAAAGACAACTCCTATGGCTCCTGCCGGTTGTCATACTCATCGACATGCAAGTCGTGATTCCTATTACAAGAACATGATCTCATACATCACAATATATCATTCATCATTCATCACAACTTTTGGCCATATCATATCACAAGGCAATTGCTGCAAAAACAAGTTAGACGTCCTCTAATTGTTGTTGCATCTTTTACGTGGCTGCAATAGGGTTCTAGCAAGAACATTTTCTTACCTACGAAAAAGCCACAACATGATTTGTCAACTTCTATTTACCCTTCATAAGGACCCTTTTCGTCGAATCCACTCCAACTAAAGTGGGAGAGACAGACACCCGCTAGCCACCTTATGCAACTAGTGCATGTCACCGGTGGAACCTCGTCTCACGAAGCGCACGTGTAAGGTCGGTCCGGGCCGCTTCATCCCACAATACCGCTGAAGCAAAATAAGACTAGTAGCGGCAAGAAAGTTGACAACATCTACGCCCACAACAAAATTGTGTTCTACTCGTGCAATAGAGAACTACGCATAGACCTAGCTCATGATGCCACTGTTGGGGAACGTTGCAGAAAATTAAAATTTTTCCTACGGTTTCACCAAGATCCCTCTATGAGTTCATCTAAGAAATGAGTGATAAGAGTGCATCTACATACCCTTGTAGAACGTGAGCGGAAGCGTTCAAGAGAACGGGGATGATGGAGTCGTACTCGTCGTGATCCAAATCACCGATGACCAAGTGCTGAACAGACAACACCTCCGCGTTCAACACACGTACGGAGCGGATGACATCTCCTCCTTCTTAATCCAGCAAGGGGGAAGGAGAGGTTGAGGAAGAAGGCTCCAGCAGCAGCACGACGGCGTGGTGGTGGTGGAGATGCAAGATTCTCGGCAGGCTTCGCCAAGCAATCACGGAGGAGGAAGAGGTGTAGCAGGGGAAGGAGGCGCCAAGACTCGTGGGCGGCTGCGCCCTCCCCCTCCTTTATATAGGACCATGGGGGGCCCCGAGATGGGAATCTCCCAAGGGGCGGCGGCTGGGGGTGGAGTGCCCCCAAGGCAAGTGGTGCGCTTCACCCTAGGGTTTCCAACCCTAGGCGCAGGGGCCCAAGGGGCGCACCAGCCCACTAGGGGCTGGTTCCTCCCACTTCAGCCCACGGGCCCTCCGGATAGGTGGCCCCACCCGGTGGACCTCGGGACCTTTCGGTGGTCCCAGACAATACCGATGACCCCAAACTTTCCCGATGGCCGAAACAGCACTTCCTATATATAAATCTTCACCTCCGACTATTCCGAACTCCTCGTGACATCCGGATCTCATCCGAGACCAACAACATTCGCAATCACATACAAGTCTTCCTAATAACCCTAGCGCCACCGAACCTTAGTGTGTAGACCCTACGGGTTCGGGAATCATGCGAACATGACCGAGATAGCTCTCCGCCAATAACCAACAGCGGGATCTGGATACCCATGTTGGCTCCCACATGTTCCACGATGATTTCATCGGATGAACCACGATGTCGAGGATTCAATCAACCCCGTGATACAATTCCCTTTGTCAATTGGTATGTTACTTGCCCGAGACTCGATCGTCGGTATCCCAATACCTCGCTCGGCCTCAAGCATCGCAAGTCACTTTACTCAGATCAGAATGATGATCCCGTGACCAAACACTTGGTCACTTTGAGCTCATTATGATGATGCATTACCGAAAGTGGGCCCAGAGATACCTCTCCGTCATACGGAGTGACAAATCCCAGCCTCGATCCGTGTCAACCCAATGACACTTTCGGAGATACCGTAGTGCACCTTTATAGTCACCCATTACGCCAGACGCTTGGTACACCCAAAGTACTCCTACGGTATCCGGGAGTTACACGATCTCATGGTCTAAGGAAAAGATACTTGACATTGGAAAAGCTCTAGCAAATGAACTACACGATCTTGTGCTATGCTTAGGATTGGGTCTTGTCCATCACATCATTCTCCTAATGATGTGATCCCGTTATCAACGACATCTAATGTCCATAGTCAGGAAACCATGACTATTTGTTGATCGATGAGCTAGTCAACTAGAGGCTTACTAGGGACATATTATGGTCTATGTATTCACACGTGTATTACGATTTCTGGATAATACAGTTATAGCATGAATAAAGACAATTATCATGAACAAGGAAATAGTTTAATAATATTTTATTATTGTCTCTAGGGCATATTTCCAACAGTTTGGTAGCACACAAAGTGTTCCTCCGGTAAACGGGAGTTGCATAATCTCATAGTTGTAGGAACATGTATAAGTCATGAAGAAAGCAATAGCAACATACTAAACGATCAATTACTAAGCTAACGGAATGGGTCAAGTCAATCACATCATTCTCCTGATGATGTGATCCCGTTAATCAAATGACAACTCATGTCTATGGTTAGGAAACATAACCATCTTTGATTAATGAGATAGTCAAGTAGAGGCATACTAGTGACATTAAGTTTGTCTATGTATTCACACATGTATCATGTTTCCGGTTAATACAATTCTAGCATGAATAATAAACATTTATACTGATATAAGGAAATAATAACTTTATTATTGCCTCTAGGGCATATTTCCTTCAACTTATGCGTAGGGGTTGGCACACGTTTTCGTCTTGACTCTCCGATAGAAACTTTGGGGCACTCTTTGAAGTACTTTGTGTTGGTTGAATAGATGAATCTGAGATTGTGTGGTGCATATCGTATAATCATGCCCACGGATACTTGAGGTGACATTGGAGTATCTAGGTGACATTAGGGTTTTGGTTGATTTGTGTCTTAAGGTGTTATTCTAGTACGAACTCTATGATAGATCGAACAAAAAGAATAGCTTCGTGTTATTTTACTACGGACTCTTGAATAGATCGATCAGAAAGGATAACTTTGAGGTGGTTTCGTACCTACCATAATCTCTTCGTTTGTTCTCCGCTATTACTGACTTTGGAGTGACTCTTTGTTGCATGTTGAGGGATAGTTATATGATCCAATTATGTTATTATTGTTGAGAGAACTTGCACTAGTGAAAGTATGAACCCTAGGCCTTGTTTCGAAGCATTGTAATACTGTTTCTGCTCACTTTTATCATTAGTTACCTTGCTGTTTTTATATTTTCAGATTACAAAAACCTATATCTATCGTCCATATTGCACTTGTATCACCATCTCTTCGCTGAACTAGTGCACATATACAATTTACCATTGTATTGGCTGTGTTGGGGACACAAGAGACTCTTTGCTATTTGGTTACAGGGTTGTTTGAGAGAGACCATCTTCATCCTATGCCTCCCACGGATTGATAAACCTTAGGTCATCCACTTGAGGGAATTTGCTACTGTCCTACAAACCTCTACACTTGGAGGCCCAACAACGTCTACAAGAAGAAAGTTGTGTAGTAGACATCAAGCTCTTTTCTGCCGCCGTTGCCGGGGAGGTGAGTGAGGGAGTCCTGGATTAAGGGGTCCTCGGACGGCCGGACTATATGCATATGCCCGACTGTTGGACTATGAAGATACAAGATAGAAGACTTCTTCCCGTGTCCGAATGGGACTCTCCTTTGCGTGGACAGCAAGCTTGATGATTCGGATATGAATATTCCTTTCTCTATAACCGACTCTGTGTAACCCTAGCGCCCTCCGGTGTTTATATAAACAGGAGGGTTTAGTCTATAGGACAAGGATAATCATAATCATAGGCTAGCTTCTAGGGTTTAGCCTCTACGATCTCGTGGTAGATCAACTCTTGTAACACTCATATCATCAAGATCAATCAAGCAGGAAGTAGGGTATTACCTCCATCGAGAGGGCCCGAACTCAGGTAAACATTGTGTCCCCGCCTCCTGCTACCATTAGCCTTAGACGCATAGTTCAGGACCCCCTACCCGAGATCCGCCGGTTTTGACACCGACATTGGTGCTTTCATTGAGAGTTCCACTGTGTCGTCACCATAAGGCTTGATGGCTCCTTCAATCATCTACAACAACACAGTCCAGGGTGAAGTTTTCCTCCCCGGACAGATCTTCGTATTCGGCGGGCTTCGCACTACGGGCCAACTCGCTTGGCCATTTGGAGCAGATCGACAGCTACACCCCTGGCCATCAGGTCAGGTTTGGAAGCTTGAACTACATCGTCGACATCTGCGGGGACTTGATCTTCGACAGATTCGAGCCCATGACAGCCGCGCCCTGCCGCCACGATGAACATGACCTAAATCTATCATCAGACTGTGTGCAGGAGATTGGCCTGTAACCGCACTGGCCCTAGATCCAGAGCAGAGCGCGCCATCCGAGGACGGGATGCTCAACCCCGCCACGGAAGCCGCGGACTCAGCGGTGCTAGAGCCGAGCGTAGATCTGACCTCCAACAAGGCCTGTGTCATCGGAACCTCGGACTCGTCTCCGGCCATAGGCTCCGAACGGTGTGTATCCGCACCCATCGAATCTGACCGGGCGCCGATCTTAGAGTTCAGCTCCGCGGACATCTTCCAACACTCACCCCTAGGCGATGTGTTAAGCTCATTAAAATCTCTCTCCTTATCGGGAGATTCTTGGCCGAACTATGTCCTGCTTGAGTGGGAAGCGGACGATGAAGAGTTTCGTTACCCACCCACCACCCACTTGATTGCCACTGTTGACAATTTGACCGACATGCTTGATTTCGACTCCGAGGACATCGACGGTATGGATGACAATGCCGGAGAAGAACAGGAACCACCACCCACAGGATGCTGGACAGCCACCTCCTCATACGATATATACATGGTGGATACACCCAAAGAAGACAATGACGATGACATAAAAGATCCAGTTGAGGATAAACCTACTGAGAAGCAGCTGAAGCACCGACTTCAGCGGCGCCACTGTAAATCACGCCATGGTCAAAATAGCGATACTAGCACAAGGGAAAATAGCACTCCGGACGATGTCGAAGACAACAAAGACCCCACCAAGCCAAGTTTCGAACATGCTAAACGGGAAGACGGGCGAGCCAGCCCCGATGAACAGGCTGTGAACGACGACTCGGAGGACAACAATTACATGCCTCTCTCCAAGGATGAGGTGAGCCGCGGAACGACTTGGAAAACAGAGAAGGACAAACCAGATCGATCTACGGAGGGGTGCGGATACACACATGACCCGCGGAACGACTTGGAAAACAGAGAAGGACAAACCAGATCGATCTACAGATCGCGGGGGTGCACCCCAACGTGCAACGATGGCCACCATGCCAGATATAACAAATACACACATGTTCGGGCTGACGTAGCCCGACACAGAGGCGCCACACCCCCCTATGCTTCACTGATGAAGTAATGGAGCATCAATTCCCAGAAGGGTTTAAACCCGTAAACATTGAATCATATTATGGAACAATAGATCCCGCGGTATGGATCGAGGACTTCCTTCTCCATATACATATGGCCCGCGGTGATGACCTCCATGCCATCATCTCCCACTAAAACTCAAGGGACCAGCTAGGCACTGGTTGAACAGTCTGCCCGAAAACTCCATTGGCAGTTGGGAGAACCTGGAAGATGCATTCCTTGACAACTTCTAGGGCACTTATGTCCGACCTCCGAACACCGATGACTTAAGTCATATAATCCAACAACCCGAAGAGTCAGCCAGGAAATTCTGGACTCGGTTCTTAACTAAAAAGAACCAAATCGTTGACTGTCCGGACGCCGAAGCCCTAGCGGCCTTTAAGCATAATATCCGCGACGAGTGGCTCACCCGACACCTCGGCCAAGAGAAGCCGAAGTCCATGGCAGCCCTTAAGACGCTCTTTTGTGCAGGCGAAGATAGTTGGCTAGCTCGTAGAAACAACACCTCAAGTAAACCTGGCACTTCTAAAGCCAGAGATAGCAACGGCAAGCCCTGACGCAACAGACACAAGCGTCAAAATAATGGCGATAACGCCGAAGACACGACCGTCAATGCCGGATTCAGTGGCTCCAAGTCCGGTCAATGGAAAAAGCCATTTAAGAGAAATAATCCGGGCCCGTCCAGTCTGGACCGCATTGTCAGGACCCCGACTCAATGTCACATTGATCTAGCCTGTAACACCTCATATCACTTTGCGGCCTCACGCACGGTATTCCCACGGGTGTCGCCTTACCTTTGCCCGGGACCGTTTGCGCCTTTTGGCACATGTATATGATAGTGTCGCTAGCATCCATATGATAAGGAGCCCGGCCGACATGGCTAGTCGTGAAACCCAAAGTGGCACAGACTTACAGGACAGCATCCATGACCCAAAGATCGAACGTGTCATTATCGTGAGTGAGTTCCGGCTGTAGCACTAGGCTAGCAGACTCGTAAACCGGCCAGAAGGGCTAACAGACTCCGGTACTAACGCGTGACATTTCCCAAGGGACGTAAACAGAACGAAGAAGGACACATGCCGCCAGCCTAAGTGCTCGGAGCAAGAGCAAGCTACCATGGCTCGGTGGAAACACTAGGAGACATTTCCGTAAGAGAGGCTACTAAAGATAAACAACTAGATAGTCGATCCCACACATACCAAGCATTTCAATAACATACACACAATATGCTCGATATGTGCAAATACAACATGGCATCACAACATGACTCTACGACTCAAGTATTTATTCATTAGGCTCCGAGGAGCGAGATATTACAAACATGGGTCTCACGACCCAACATTCAGAGCATACAAATCAAAGCACAAGCGGAAGCTAGTATGTCTGAGTACAGACATCTACAAATGAAAGAGACTTAGAAGCCTGACTATCTACCAGATCGTGCCGAGGGCACAAGATCGTAGCTGAGGTAACAAGCTAAACGTCGAAGTCCACGCGGAACTACTAACGAGACTGATGTCTCTCTGCAAAAACATAAAATAGGCAAACGTGAGTACAAATGTACCCAAAGAAGACTTACATCGTAACTAACTACATATGCATCATTATCAACAAAGGCGATGGTGGAGTTTAACAAAGAGAAGCCAGCTTTGACTCGGTGGCTATCCTAAACTACGAATCGCAAGTAACTCTTTTGAGGTGGCGCACACGAGTCCACATATTCACCATATCAATACACCACTATGGATCCGCTCCGCCTCCCCACGAGAACGCCATCCATAGCACTCACACTTATCTTGCGTGTTTTAGAGTATCCACTTTCACTTGTCTATGAACTGTTATAGGCAACCCGTAAGTCCTTTTCCGCGGACACGGCTATTCAATAGATGATGTTAACCCGCAGGGTGTACTTCTTCACACACGCCTCACCACTTACCACCGTTTACACGACATGTACTGCAACCTTCAAGCGGAAGCCCAACGTGGGTGTCGGCCTCGCCTACCTAAACACTCAAGTCCCAAGTCCAGTTTATCGCCTATTCGGTTCCATCCATGAGGAGATCCGGCCGGGGTTTTGCTCACAGCCCCAAACGATGTGAACAGGGTTCCGTGACACCAAACGGGCGCCCGGTTTACCTGCCACGTGCCTACCGCATCACAGCCCACCCCTACGATCAGCGCAAGACGGCCTCCAAAGATACTACAAACACGTAAACTACTTGCAACTCCCGGACAGAGGACAAGGGTGATTAAGAAGCCGAGAGGGTCCATTGGTTTCGGGCCCAATGCGTGGTAGTAGCTGAATCATGGATCACAAACACGTAACTCAGTTCTCGAGGACGGCTGCAATGAGACAACCCACCATGTACTCCTACATGGCCTCTCACCGCTACCTTTACCAAATCGTGTTCACACACTTAGCTCACACACAAGAGGACATGTTCACACACCTCCGATTCATCCCGATGAATCGACCGACACAACTCTAAGCAATAGCAGGCATGACAAACAAGCATGAATGAGTAGGCACATCAGGGCTCAAACAACTCCTACTCATGCTAGTGGGTTTCATCTATTTATCGTGGCAATGACAGTCATGCAGAGGATAAGGGTTCAGCTACCGCAGCAAGTAACAAATATGTCGTTGTTGTCCTAATGCAGAAAAGAGAGCAGGAGCAAGAGAGTGGGATTGTATCGAATGAACAAGAGGGTTTTGCTTGCTCGGCACTTCCAAGATAATATAGCTCTTCATCGCTGTCATCGATCACGTTGTCGACGCCGCTCATCGAGAGGGACAAACACCGGCAAACAAGGAAGAACAAAATCAATGCAATGCACAATATGATGCATGATCATGACATGGCAATATGCTATGATTTGAGCTAATGCAACTAGCAACAAGTTAAATGGAGTTGGTTTGAACCCTAGGATCAAATTCAAACTCCACATGTGATTATTTAAATGCCATTCATATGATTTGTCCTAAACAGCAGCTATAAGTTGTTCTAACATGCATGAAAATTGTACAGATGGATAGATTGGATTTTTCTGATCATTTTTCATATATAACTTGTTTCATTTGGAGCTACGGTTGAATTTCTATGAATTTTAGAAGTTTGGAATATTTTCTGGAATTTCCTGAATTAGATTTAATCCAGAAATTCCATTACTGCGTCAGCAATGTGTAAGCATGACGTCAGCAGGTCAAAGGGGCTGGTCCGGGTCAAACCTGACCAGTGGGTCCTACTGGTTAGTGGCACAACTAATTAACCAAGTTAATTAGCCTTAAGTTAATTCTAACTAAACTGTTTGTGGGGCCGGGGCCCACTAGTCAGCGTTTAGTTAGCTAACTAACCTAGGTTAATTAGTGTTAACTAATACTAACTAAATATGTCAGGGTGGTGGCCCACGCGTCAATGACACACGGGGGAAGTCAAACCTCGGTCGGTGGGTCAAACCCATCGGAGCGATCCACGGCTCGTCGCCGCATTTACGAGACGGTGGAGGCTTTAAATCGCCCACAAAGCGATGGTTTTGGGCGGGGAGGTTTCACGAAGAGCTGCTGCTCGCACACAGCTGATGGAGCAGACGGCGGGAGCTGGGGTGGCCGGAGACGACGGCTACGAGCTCGGGAGCGGCGGCCGGCGTTCGGGCATGCGCGGGAACGCGGCTGCGGTGGCCTAGGCGGCGCGGTTAGCACTTACGAAACTACGCGAGGCCGCGAGCGCAGTTAAACGACGGCCGAACCATTTGGTCGCTGGGATCACGCCGGCGATGAGCGAGGGCGGCGGCGCGCGACGGGTGTGAATGGCGGGCGGCTACGGAGTGCAAACGAAAACGGAGAGGATGGTTCGAGGAAGAAGCTCACGGAGGTTTCAGCGGTGCGACGGCGAGCTCAAGGAGGACCGGAGGAACGGGCGGCAGAGTGGATCTCGGCGACGGCGGTCGGGAGGTGCTCGATGAAGGGCAAGGCAGAGCGTCGCGAATGCTCGGGCTGGGTCTTCGATGAATCGCACCACGGCGGAGCTCGGGACACGATGGTGAGGCGAGGCGGTGACGGTGGCGTGGCAGCAAGAAGAAGCGGCGGCGACGAAGCGTGTTTCGGGTGTGCTGGGGGAGAGCAGAGGAGGGAGAGGAGGAGGATAGGCCGAGGAGTCGTGGAGGCGCCGAGGAGAAGCAACACGACGTCGCTACTGGCAAGGGAGGGAGGCAAAGCGAGCTGGTGGCGTGGCGCTCTGCCCTGCTGCTGTCGGCCACACGCCTGGCCGATCGGGCGCCAGGAGGACGGCGGTGGTGGGCTGGGCGGTCTGTTGCGGTCTTTGGGCCGCATGCAGGCGGGCTGCTCGTGTGAGGCCGTAAGCTTCGCTCTGCTTTTATTTCTACTGTTTTGTTTTTTTTTTTACTTTGCCACTGTTTTCAAATTTAAGCAAATTCAAAACAATGCCAAATATCCTCTGAATAATTTATGTTGCTAGAAGGACTTTTCCAACAACACATAAAACATTTCAAAGTTATCTGAAAATATATCCCATATATTATGAATATAATTCCAGATTCAAATACAATAATGATTTAAATTCAGTGTCCAAAATATTCCACATAAATGTTCACTATTTTTGGTTTGGTCTTCAAAGCCTTGCCAAAATTATCAAACATTTATGAAGGCATGTTGGAAACAATGAATGCAATTTTAAGGGTTCTTGCCCTTCTTTTAAATTGATTTCTAAGGCTTTGACTTTCCTCATTTCAAGTTTAAGAGGAATTAAACATGATGCAACACATGACTAGCTAGCTCAGAGCATACCAGAACTAAGGATGTGACAACTCACCCCCACTAAGCAAGAATCTCGTCCCGAGATTCAAGACGTGAGGTAGGAAGTCAGAGGGGACACACAGCTGACACAATCTTCACGATCCAGGTTGCACTTCATAAGAACATTGACACGATCACCATCTTTGTCTTGATGTCTTGCTTTGAGAATTCCAACTAACATGACAAGAAGAGGAAAGGAAAACTCTAGAAGAATCGATCTTCTTGAGGTTCGAGCAACTTAGGATCATCTTAATGATCACAAGATCAACTCACGGAATGAGACGTAGAAACATCTCTGGAGCTGAGAGGCAAGACATGCATCAGGAGGGACGGAAGAAACAATTTGATGAGGGTTTCAAAGTAGCGAGGAAACAATTACTATGATCCCATAACGGGGCACCTTGGGAGAGGTGACTCGTAGAATTATTCCCTTAAGTGGCAAAAAGAATTACTTTTGATTCAGAGATCACTGAAACTCTTAATACCAGCCTAAGGCAATTCGCAAAAGATCATTGGAAGGAGTTCAAAGAAATGGCATGCTCAGATCGGAAGGGAACTACGGTTATGGAACAATCGGCAAAGGGAAGGAACATTCCCATTGGCATCAAGGGTATAACCCAGTGCCTGAGCGTGCTCTCAAGAACTTGAGCATTTCCATATTCATCAGGGTTTTACCAATATCCATGCCGAGGATCCTGGCAACACATCATACTACCATGATGAATAGTAATGGACGATTCAGATGCAAAGGAAGATAACATCTTCTCAGTTTTCACCTTAGCAAGGCCAAGGGAAACAAAATCTGGATGATCGACCGAGAGACATTTAGCACTCCGCTTCTAATGTTCTCCTCGATGTGCTAGCGTATCCCATTCATAGATATGGTTTGATATCTAGAACATCAAGTAAAAGGTCGGACTTCGGGAACACAATAATCCATAAGGGACAACTAGGAATTAAATCCTATGAAATCCTTATGGGTAGTGACCAAACGGCTTAATCAAGATACTACAATAATAGTACTTTCAGCTAGGTGCGTCCACTTCACTGGAACCTATATCATAGTTCTTGGAAGAAGTTCCAACCATCATATCTGCCTGAGATTCAGATCTGGTTGGTAACAGAATAATTCAGACAGCATGTCTAGAAAAGAAAGTTTGCAACACAAACCGACGAGATGACGTTGCGAGATTCTCGGGAAATAAACTACGATAGCAAGCTCCAAAACATGAGCTGGTTCTGCTACAAACCTGTGAACACGCCGTCCCAGACAAGCATGACCAAGTAGTAGTCTTATAATAAAACACTACCGAGTTCAGGAGGGGAACCATCATCGAGATAACGAAGTCTTGTGCATATCCATCCGGGCCCTTCAGGATTAGCGCATGAACTTCTTTTCTTTGAACAAATCAATCAGTGGCTTGGTGTGATAAGAATACATATAGAATGAATGTTGCAAGTCTCCAGACCACAGAATACTTCGCACGTATGCATGACTGACTTGGGATGATTCCAGGGGAAGAAAAACAAGCTTTCTCAAATCCACGGCGGCAACTTGCATCAAATGCACATGAACTAAAGGAAGTCACTTCTTACATCCGAACATATGCTTCATGAGCTAGCATGAACAAATGCTTTAAAAAGTTTCCAATACTAGCTTGATGTTCAACACTTAATCATGGAGGAGATAAAATGTTGCCGATGGGCTCAACAACAATTCATCTAGGTTTCCACATAAGTGGAATTCCAAAATTATGTGAACAAGGCGATAGCATCGGTCGCACCAAAGGATATAACGGTGTATACCCGAGGAAACAACCACGCGTAAGACAACATTAAGAACATCATTGGTTCTGATTTGATTTGAGGATAGCCCACACTCAAACCAAAGTTTTGGCAAGACAAAAGGTCCAACAACTGATCACAAGAACCAATTGATGGGGATGTCATCTTTCTTCAACACACACACACACAGAAAGATATCCCTTAACATGAACTAAGTCAGACAAGCTTTTATCTTCCAACTCTCCAAGTTGTTGTTTAGCTTGACCCACTAGCTCAGGGGTATCCCACACAGACTCTTGGAGAAGGGGTGGTTTACAAGAAACCATCTTGATCACGAACTCAACGTAGCGGTCAGGTGACACCCTGGTAATACTTCCGAGAAGATATTCGGAAAATCACAAACCACCGATATGTTGCTAAGCTCGAGAACAATCTTTCTTTTCAGGGCAAGACGATATGATCAATAGAGCGAGGATTTGAAATAATCCTAACTCATCGATCGAGGAGTGCACCAAGATAATGGACTAGGTAGCACGATCAATCTTAGAATGATGATTCAATAACCAACATGCTAAGAATGAAATTATTGTCCTTTAACTACCAAGCAACGGAGTTGCTAGGAGTGTTGAGTTCACACATCACGATTCACTTGTCAGCACTCCGGCTGCAGCAACACGGAACCGAGGAATGAATAATGATGGCGAGAAGTATCACTGTATCAAGAGTTCATAGGGTGGTGTGCAATTCCATGACATTCTTGATATAAAGATGGTAATACTCCAGGGTAGAACAGAACAAAAGCTGGATTGGCATTTTGATCTACGGAGCACAACTAGTTTGACCCAATCCTGGATATGGATGAGGTACTGGAGTTTGTTTCTCCTAGTCATCCTGGAATAGAATGGCTTGACGGACCACAAGGGTAATAGGCATCGATGAACGAATGCACGCATACTCTTGACTATCAATTGATAGACGAGGGTCGGAATACAATTAAAGAGGGACAACCCAAAACAACATATGATTTTCTGAGTTGTGGATGCATGGATTATCATGTCGAACGAAGTTCAACATATTTCTTCCAGATAACCCATGCGTAAAGGTTGAACCGGCAGAGTCACAATATAGAGAGAAGAACTCATCAAGAGCACTCGTTGAGATCTTTTGGTTCAACGAGGAACCGCTGCCATAAGTAGTTCATGGTATTTGGAAGAACGATATACCACTAACCTCGAGGCTATCACAAGGTTACTAATATCCTCAAGGGACTAGCAAACACTATCAACATGGAGTAGGTGGAGTGAATCTCGGTTCAAAACCCGTGAGTAGAATACCTACTACTAAGTGGCATCACGGATGCTTTCGAGGATGATGGCGTAATCATCACATCGGGAACACAAAGCATGGCTAAATTACTAGATGATCCTCTAAGACACCTAGGGTCATACTAATAACTCCAACATATATGTCGAGGCAATAGAGTACCTCAACTCAAGAATTAGTGTGATTAACCCGCCTAAAAGGACATCAGAACGGAGGAAGGGATTTGCAAATGCATCGATCGCTTAGAAGCCTCGATGACTCTTGACAAAGATAACGGCCGTAAATGCTCAAAAGGTTGGAGACATGTTACAAAAATGGTGGCATAGCCACTCCAAGCACAATATCAAGGTTTCGAGATCAACAGCTATGAACATACGTAAGTAGTGAAACCGACCGAGATTTGAAACTAACAATTCTACAAGTCTATGGATTAGTAACACGCCATCCTCGATAGATAGATGAGAAATCCTAGTTTCTTAATCCCTCGTGAGAAAAGAAGAGGTCGACTCAGATCGAAGGCCATAAGGGATAAGGAGTAAAAAGAGCCTTACGCTCCCAACCCACAATCAATTCCCTACATATAACTAAAGCATTTCTAGACTCAACTTCACCGGTTTGGCTTGGTAATCCCACAGGTCAAGCTCGATACCAAAGTCGTCAGACCCCGACTCAATGTCACATCGATCTAGCTCAGAACACCTCATATCACTTTGCGGCCTCACGCACGGTATTCCCACGGTGTCGCCTTACCTTTGCCGGGACCGCTTGGCGCTTTTGGCACACGATATGATAGTGTCGCTAGCATCCATATGATAAGGAGCCCGGCCGACATGGCTAATCGTAAACCCAAAGTGGCACAGACTTACAGGACAGCATCCATGACCAAAGATCGAACGTGTCGGTCATCACGAGTGAGTTCCGGCTGTAGCACTAGGCTAGCAGACTCCGTAAACCGGCAGTAGCGGCTAACAGACTCGGTACTCAACGTGTGACATTTTCAAGGGACGTATACGTGAACGAAGAAGGACACATGCCGCCAGCCTAAGTGTTCGGAGCAAGAGCAAGCTACCATGGCTCGTGGAAACACTAGGAGACATTTCCGTAAGAGAGGCTACTAAAGATAAACAACTAGATAGTCGATCCCACACATACCAAGCATTTCAATAACATACACACAATATGCTCGATATGTGCAAATACAACATGGCATCACAACATGACTCTACGACTCAAGTATTTATTCATTAGGCCCGAGGAGCGAGATATTATAAACATGGGTCTCACGACCCAACATTCAGAGCATACAAATCAAAGCACAAGCGGAAGCTAGTATGTCTGAGTACAGACATCTACAAATGAAAGAGGCTTAGAAGCCTCGACTATCTACAGATCCGCCGAGGGCACAAGATCGTAGCTGAGGTAACAAGCTAAACGTCAAGCCCACGCTGAACTACTAACGAGACCGATGTCTCTCGCAAAAACATAAAATAGGCAAACGTGAGTACAAATGTACCCAAAGAAGACTTACATCGTAACTAACTACATATGCATCATTATCAACAAAGGCGATGGTGGAGTTTAACAGCAGACAAGCCAGCTTTGACTCGTGGCTATCCTAAACTACGATCGCAAGTAACTCTTTTGAGGTGGCATTACACGAGTCCACATATTCACCATATCAATACACCACTATGGATCCGCTCCGCCTCCCCACGAGAACGCCATCCGTAGCACTCACACTTATCTTGCGTGTTTTAGAGTATCCACTTTCACTTGTCTATGAACTGTTATAGGCAACCCGTAAGTCCTTTTCCACGGACACGGCTATTCAATAGATGATGTTAACCCCGCAGGGTGTACTTCTTCACACACGCTCACCACTTACCGCCGTTTACACGACATGTACTGCAACCTTCAAGCGAAGCCCAACGTGGGTGTCGGCCACGGCCTACCTAAACACTCAAGTCCCTAGTCCGGGTTTATCGCCTATTCGAGTTCCATCCATGAGGAGATCCGCCGGGTTTCGCCACAGCCCCAAGCGATGTGAACAGGTTCCGTGACACCAAACGGGCGCCGGTTTATCTGCCACGTGCCTACCGCAGATCACATCCCACCCCTACGGTCACACACAAGACGGCCTCCAAAGATACTACAAACACGTAAACTACTTGCAACTCCCGGACAGAGGACAAGGGTGATTAAGAAGCCGAGAGGGTCCATTGGTTTCGGGCCCAATGCGTGGTAGTAGCTGAATCATGGATCACAAACACGTAACTCAGTTCCCGAGGACGGCTGCAATGAGACAACCCACCATGTACTCCTACATGGCCTCTCACCGCTACCTTTACCAAATCGTGTTCACACACTTAGCTCACACACAAGAGGACATGTTCACACACCTCCGATTCATCCTCGATGAATCGACCGACACAACTCTAAGCAATAGCAGCATGACAAACAAGCATGAATGAGTAGGCACATCAGGGCTCAAACAACTCCTACTCATGCTAGTGGGTTTCATCTATTTATCGTGGCAATGACAGTCATGCAGAGGATAAGGGTTCAGCTACCGCAGCAAGTAACAAATATGTCGTTGTTGTCCTAATGCAGAAAAGAGAGCAGGAGCAAGAGAGTGGGATTGTATCGAATGAACAAGAGGGTTTTGCTTGCCCGCACTTCCAAGATAATATAGCTCTTCATCGTTGTCATCGATCACGCTTGTCGATGACGTCGCTCATCGAGAGGGACAAACACCGGCAAACAAGGAAGAACAAAATCAATGCAATGCACAATATGATGCATGATCATGACATGGCAATATGCTGTGATTTGAGCTAATGCAACTAGCAGCAAGTTAAATGGAGTTGGTTTGAACCCTAGGATCAAATTCAAACTCCACATGTGATTATTTAAATGCCATTCATATGATTTGTCCTAAACAGCAGCTATAAGTTGTTCTAACATGCATGAAAATGGTACAGATGGATAGATTGGATTTTTCTGATCATTTTTCATATATAAATTGTTTCATTTGGAGCTACGGTTGAATTTCTATGAATTTTAGAAGTTTGGAATATTTTCTGGAATTTCCTGAATTAGATTTAATCCAGAAATTCCATTACTGCGTCAGCAATGTGTAAGCATGACGTCAGCAGGTCAAAGGGGCTGGTCCGGGTCAAACCTGACCAGTGGGTCCTACTGGTTAGTGGCACAACTAATTAACCAAGTTAATTAGCCTTAAGTTAATTCTAACTAAATCGCTTGTGGGGTCGGGCCCACTAGTCAGCGTTTAGTTAGCTAACTAACCTAGGTTAATTAGTTTTAACTAATACTAACTAAATATGTCAGGGGGTGGCCCACGCGTCAGTGACACACGGGGGAAGTCAAACCCTGGTCAGCAGGGTCAAACCCACCGGAGCTGATCCACGGCTCGTCGCCCGGCGCATTTACGAGACGGCGGAGGGAGCTTGAAATCGCCCACAGGCGATGGTTTTGGGCATGGGGAGGCTCTACGAAGAGCTGCTGCTCGCGACTGGTGATGGAGCAGACGGCGGAGCTGGGGTGGCTGAGACGACGGCCACGAAGCTCGAGCGCGGCGGCGGCGTCGGGCATGCGCGAACGCTGCTGCGGTGGCCTAGGCGGCGCGGTTAGCACTTACGTAAACTACGCGAGGTCATGAAGCGCAGTTAGGGTACAACCGCCAACCATTTGGTCGCTGGGATCACGCCGGCGGTGAGCGAGGCGGCGCGCGCAGACGGGTGTGAATGGCGTGGCGGCTACGGAGTGCAAACGAGAAAACGGAGAGGATGTTTCGAGGGAGAAGCTCACGGAGGTTTCAGCGGTGCGACGGCGAGCTCGGGAGGACCGGAGCGAACGGGCGGCAGAGTGGATCTCCGCGACGGCGGTCGGGAGGTGCTCGTGAAGGCAAAGGCAGAGCGTGCGAATGCTCGGGCTGGGTCTTCGATGAATCGCACCACGGCGGAGCTCGGGACACGATGGTGAGGCGAGGCGGTGACGGTGGCCGTGGCGAAGCGAAGGGCGGCGACGAGCGTGTTCGGGTGTGCTGCGGGAGAGAGCAGAGGAGGGAGAGGAGGAGTGGATAGGCTGTGAGGAGTCGTGGAGGCGCCAAGGAGAAGCAACACGACGTCACGGGCAAGGAGGCAGCAGCGAGCCGGTGGCGTGGCGCTGGCACAAGGCTGCCACACGCCTGGCCGATCGGGCGCCAGGAGGACGGCGGTGGGGTGGGCCGGTCTATTATGTGCCGGGCCGCATGTAGGTGGGCTGCTCTGTGAGGCTGTAAGCTTCGCTCTGCTTTTATTTCTACTATTTTGTTTTTTTTTTACTTTGCACTGCTTTTCAAATTTAAGCAAATTCAAAATAAGTGCCAAATATCCTCTCAATAATTTATGTTGCTAGAAGGACTTTTCCAACAAAGACATAAAACATTTCAAAGTTATCTCAAAATATATCCCATATATTATGAATATAATTCCAGATTCAAATACAATAATGATTTAAATTCAGTGTCCAAAATATTCCACATAAATGTTCACTATTTTTGGTTTGGTCTTCAAAGCCTTGCCAAAATTATCAAACATTTATGAAGGCATGTTGGAAACAATGAATGCAATTTTAAGGGTTCTTGCCCTTCTTTTAAATTGATTTCTAAGGCTTTGACTTTCCTCATTTCAAGTTTAAGAGGAATTAAACATGATGCAACACATGACTAGCTAGCTCAGAGCATACCAGAACTAGGGATGTGACACGCATACTCGATCGTCCATGTCAAATCCACGGCACCCCCGATAAACCAGCCAATCACACCAACAGAGCATGTTGGGTCTTTAAACAGGTCGACAAATTAAACGCCGAAAACAAGGTAAAGGGATCGCAAAGCAACGACGACGAGGAATCCCGGCCACCGAACACAGGAGGACAGAAGAAGTTTCCTCCCCAAGTTAAAATGGTGAATATGATATATGCCACCCATATCCCCAAAAGGGAGCGGAAGCACGCACTAAGGGACGTCTACCCGATGGAGCCAGTCGCCCCAAAATACAACCCGTGGTCCTCCTGTTCGATCACTTTTGATCGAAGGGACCCTCCGACTAGTATCCGTCATGGCAGTTCAGCCGCACTGGTGCTAGACCCTATCATTGACGGATTCCACCTCACACGCATCCTCATGGACGGTGGTAGCAGCCTGAACCTGCTCTATCAGGATACAGTGTGCAAAATGGGTATTGATCCCTCAAGGATAAAGCCCACAAAACCACCTTTAAAGGTGTCATACCATGTGTAGAGGCCTGCTGACGAGCTCAATCACACTGGAAGTGGTCTTCGGATCCCCGGATAATTTCCGAAGCGAAGAATTACTCTTCGACATCGTCCCCTTCCGCAGTGATTATCACACACTACTCGGATGAACCACATTTGCTCGTTTCAATGCGATGCCGCACTATGCCTACCTTAAACTCAAGATGCCCAACCATGCGGTGTTATAACAGTCAATGGAAATACAGAGCGCTCCCTCCGTACTGAGGAGCACACTGCGGCCCTTGCAGCAGAAGTACAGAATAGCCTTCTTAGGCAAAACCTCAATTCGGCAATAAAGCCCCCGGACACCGTCAAGCGAGTCCGGGCTACTCTGCAACAGGACCGTCCGGCTCGTCCAGAGCTCAACTAGCAATTTGGCCTTCGTCCCAGCCCCAATAAAGCTATGAAATTCGTGCCGCGCGTACACAACTACACACTTAAAATACCATGGGCATGGACGGAGGCACAAGTAGACCTTGGTCCATAATGCGGATCAACTGCTCCTGGATCAGTATACCTTCATCTTTTCTCTTTCTTTCAGGTTTTTTCTCCTCTCAAGGCTTTTTCTGACCAACCTGATCACCGCACCAATCGTGGGACGGATACACCAAGAAAGCTAAGGGCTTGGACGTACAAGGGAATACTCAGGTGGTCTCTGCTGACGATCATCATACTTGTTTTAAACACCCGTACACAGCTCGCTCTTGGTTGTGTCATGTTAAATAGCCTTATTTTCTCATTGCACTACTTCGTACAGATACGCCTTAATGTATCAATCAACTTACAATGAAAAATAATCTGCAGCGTCTGCTCATTACTTAAATTTTTCCTTGTCTATTCATTTTCAATTGCACCCGTACATTCTGGTACACCTTAATTCGCCAGGGTCTTCATTGTACCCCATAGCACGACAAGAAAGTTCGAACATTTTTATAGTATAGTTTGGCACCCCAAACTTATAGCATTATATGCATCGGCTCCGAATCATGTCTTTGGTCAATAGTTGGGTTGCCCGGCTCCTGTGCTTGCTACCTTACGTTCTATTATATCGGCTAGGGTAGTAAAGGGAGAACTACTGTGATTGTGTCTCGGTTCTTTCGGACGAGCACCTCAGTAGAGAAAGCCGAAAACTGACTGTCATGATACGGCGAGAGCTGGTCAGCTGTTCGAGAGGTTTTCAAATCCTGAGAGTTCTTTTCCGCTTTATGCGAGGAATCGGTTTTTATCCGATTAGGCATGTATAGCACCCCAACTTCGGCCTTCTGAATACCAGGAGCTACGCCAAAATTTAAAATTATAGAACTCCTATGGCTAAGTGAGGGTGATAAAGCTGTATAGTCCGGTTGCCTTGTTCATTGCGCTAAACACCTCCTTAAGGACCAAAAAATTGAGTAAAGAGTGTTTAGATTTATCCCGAACACCCTGCATTAGCTACGTAAAGGTAAGTCGATGACCTGCATAACTCTCGATTTCATAAACGGCTGCACAGGAGGTAAAATTTTAAATAACACGCATTATATTACATAAAGACCTCGTTCCATATTACAAGATAGGATAAAATAATGCTTTCATGGGAAAATGATATCCTTGGCACATTGCTCCACCACAAGGCGAGATCCCTCCATGACACTGTCATAGTACATCTTGGGCTTGCGATGCTCCTTGCCCGCGGGCGGACCCTCGGTCATCAACTTCGTGGCATCCATCTTCGCCCAGTGCATCTTGGCGCGGGCGAAAGCCATCCGCGCACCTTCAATGCAGACCGACCGCTTGACGACATCAAGCCAAGGGAAGGCACTGACCAGCCGCTTCACGAGACCGAAGTAGCTACCGGGCATGGGCTCGACAGGCCATAGCCGGACTATTAGGTCCTTCATAGCTAGTTCGGCCGCCTTATGCAGCTCGACCAACTGTTTTAGCTAGTCGCTAAGGGGCGTCGGATGTTCCGATCCAAGGTATTGAGACCAGAACAACTTCTCTGTAGAGCTCCCTTCT
Source organism: Aegilops speltoides (assembly GCA_021437245.1). Lineage (NCBI taxonomy): Eukaryota > Viridiplantae > Streptophyta > Magnoliopsida > Poales > Poaceae > Aegilops > Aegilops speltoides. The sequence goes on along the minus strand of CM038146.1, from coordinate 407,310,900 downwards.
TCAGCTCGAAGAACCCTGTAGCATCTGATACGCTGCGCGGCAGATCCGCAAACGCTCCTGGAGAATTCCAAATTCGGGTAAGTAAAAGGAATGTTTCCTTCACATACTTGCTTTGCATAATAAAAGCCTTACCTGTTGCGATCTTCTTGGCCGTCTGGATTTCCTGAAGGGTGCTCTGGGCTTCGGCTCGGGCATCTTGCACGCTCTAGCGGGCCTTCGTAAGTTTGGACTCTTGAGTCTTTGAATCATGCTCCAAGGACTCGTACTTTTTGACGGCGTCCCGGAGCTCTTGCTAGACCTCACTGACCCGGGCCTCCTGCTTCTCGCGTGCAGCACGTTCCTTAGCCGCTTTGTCCTCGGCCTCGGCCAATGCCTTCTTGAGAGCCACCGAGGGAGTCCTGGATTAGGGGGTATCCGGACAGCCGGACTGTGTACAACGTCCAGACTATTGAAGCGTGAAGATACAAGACTCAAGACTTTGGCCCGTGTCCGGATGGGACTCTCCTTTGGGTGGAAGGCAAGCTTGGCGATCCGGATATTGTGTTTCCTTCCTTGTAACCGACTCCATGTAAACCCTAGCCCTCTCCAGTGTCTATATAAACCGGAGTGGTTGGTCCTTAGAAGGCCAATCACAATTATAATCATACCATCATAGGCTAGCTTCTAGGTTTTAGCCTCTACGATCTCGTGGTAGATCTACTCTTGTACTACCCATATCTTCAATATTAATCAAGCAGGAAGTAGGGTTCACTACAAAAAAAAGACACATCCGTGACATTTTGGGCCGAATGAATTTTTTTCTTGTCATACATATGACACTTCCATGACGACAATTGTGACAAAACACGGTATCATCATAGATGTGGTGGGCTCCTACTTCTATGACAAAAAATCATGACAGAAAATGGGCTTTTCGTCCTGGGCGGGCTGGAGACGCAACTGCATGACATTCTTTGGGCCGTCCATGATGGAAAAAACCGTGGTAGAAGCGAGGGGGAGGAAAATTTTGGGGAGTTGCTGGTTATAGTGGGAGAGCGATGCACATTTCTCTCGTACAGGTACGCGCGTGTGTGCGAGGCGTTGGCTCTAACTGAACCCGAGCGAGGCGTTGGGCTCTAACTGAACCCGAGCGAGGCGTTGGGCTCTAATCGAACCCGAAGCGCTTGTAACCAGTAGGCTACGCTACATCGAACCTAAGCGATCGATCGATGGCTGTTAATCAACCCGATGGAGCGATTCTTCCCTCGCCGCTAATCAAGCCGATCGATGCTGCCTCTAGGATGAACAAAGTGAGCGCTATGGGGGGGGGGTTGGGTGAATAAAGGAGCGGTGGCGTTGCCTCCGGATGAACAGAACCCGTGGTGGAGGGCTGGATGAACAGTAGATGGTGGAGGGTGGCCGTGGAGGGTGGTTGAACAGACTGCCGGTGTCAAAACCGCGAATCTCGGTAGGGGGTCCCAATCGTGCGTCTAGGCGGATGGTAACAGGAGACAAGGGACACGATGTTTTTACCCAGGTTCGGGCCCTCTCGATGGAGGTAAAACCTGTCGGATTTCGGGTTCCAGCAGACCCTTGAGGTTCGAACACTGGGGTGCGCGCGGAGATCCAACCTTCTACCGTCTCGCTCCTCACCGATTCGCTAGGACCTAAACTACTAAACAGAACATCACAAGAGACACAAGATTTATACTGGTTCAGGCCACCATTTTGGTGTAATACCCTACTCCAGTGTGTGGTGTGGTGGATTGCCTCTTGGGCTGATGAGGAACAATACAAGGAAGAACAGCCTCGCGAGGGTCTGTTCTTGGCTGGTACGATGAACTGCTAGGAGGGGTTCAGTCGCTCTAACTACTGGTTTCTTGATGAGGATCAAGCCGCCTCTGCCCTGGGGGTGGCTAGTCCTATTTATAGGCAAAGGCCCTGGGCCTCTTCCCAAATATTGAGCGGGAAGGGCGCCAACAATTGGCCATTTTGAAGGGGAACATCGGGTACACTTATCCCGACTAAAGTTGGTCCTCGCCACCAAAGGCTCGTGATGACGCGGCTTGGGCTCCATGATGACTTCTTCCACTGCTGGGCTGGTCTTGGTCTTGTTGCACCAAATGGATGCCTTTGCTTGATACTTGCCCGCGCTTGCTCGCTAGCACCAAAGAGGAAAGGAGGACATTTGCGGGCTGGCGCCGACCGGGCGCCCTTGGTCGTCATGGTTGCGCCATGGGCACCTCTCGAGGTACCCGCTTGAACTCTTCGCCTCCTCATGAGCCAACTCGACGAGGCCGCGTGCTCGAGGAAGCTCCTTGTCGCCCCGCCTCATGAGGCTTGGCCTCGCGAGGGTCTTGAGCTTATGCTGATGAAGATGGGTTGTGCTGGGCCTCCTTTGAGCCACGCCAGCAGCCGCAGTGCAAGTCTGGGACCCCTGCTCCTTAACGCCGACAATAGTCCTCGGCCCACGGGCGCTGCCAACTTGGCCGAGCAGAGATGCGAAGGGGCGCGGCGTCAAGGGTTCTAACACCGCGGTTTTGGGCGCCGCATGGCGGTTGATTGGACGTGGGCGGCAGTGCTTCCCCACGACGCCTCGGTAACTGCCCGGATTCGACTAGTCCCTGCATGCAAAGTCGGTCATGATTACCGGTGATCGTGGAGGCCGATGGTTGGCCTTCGCCGGCTATAAGTACGAAACGGCGCGCGCCCTTCCAGTCTATCCTTTTGCTTCTCCTCCTCCTTGGTTCGTCTGGCTGCAATGGCTTCGATCCGCCAGTTCTCCGCGGAAGAGAAGGGAAAGGCTCCCCAAGAGGATCCTGACCCGCTCCCCCCAAAGAAGCGACTTGCTCTCTGGTGTCAGGGTGAGGGCGCTCGCCAGGATGCGTCTAGACCCTGGTGTGAGCGGCCGCCACCAGGGTTCCCTCTTCCCTTGTACGCGCACATTGGCGGCTCTGAAGGAGTCGATGCCGAACGCCACGAGCACCGCCGCCGACGACGCCAGCGGGTCACGAAGGTGTGCGTCTTCCCCTCTGGAGTCCACGCCGAGGGCTCCTGCCGGGAGTTCGTGCTTCACGCTGCCACGCCTCCTAAATCTTGGATTCGCCTTCCTTCTTTCTTCGCCTCCATCGTCCGGCAGGGGGAACCCCTGGGACTCTGGCTGCAGCATGCCGGCTGTGGCACCCTCGCGACTGGGGCAGAGGTCGCAGTAGTTGCCCCGGGCGAGGTCTTCATGACTCAAGGCTGGGGCGAGGTTGCCCGGGTCTGCAGGGTGAGGGGGGCCTCACGATCCACCTGGAGTACGATGGTGCTTCGGTGGTGTCCTTCAAGGTCTTCGATGCGGAGGGTCGTCGGCTGGAGTGCTGCCCCAGGAGAGGTGGTCGGGATCCTGCTGCGGTGAGACAGAGGCCGGCCAATTGCCCCCTTGGCCGCTCCTCAGGCGACGGAGGCGCCGGAGGATCCAGCGACTCTGCCGAGCTCTTCACGACGCCGGAGATGAGCGATGACAGCTACGAGCCCCCGAGCCTGCACCGTTCCTGGAGCAGGGCGGGCTCGTCAGGTCGTCGCCGCCCCTGATCTGGATGGGGTTGGCGCCGGGCTGGGCGGCCCACTGTTGATGATGGCATCCGCCGCGATGCCCCCTGTAGTTAGGACTCCTTAGGATGCGCGCCTTTTGTTCCTGCGAGGGGCCAAGAATATACCCCACGGGGGCTTGTAAGATGTTTGTAGCTCCATCTGTCAATATAATCCTTTTTATGAAGCAGTGCAAGATGCTCATTCCATTCTAGCTTAGTTTCCTCCTTTCAGTCCTCACGAGGGCCTGATGCTCTGCGCTGACATGTCCCAGTCCCAAGGCGGCTTCAGCCGTCGCTGGTATGCCAGGTCGCGATGCCGTGGTCAAGGTCAGGAGGTGAGCGGCCCGAGGTCCGGTAAGAGCCCCTGAGTCACGATGCTCAGGAGGTCCCCCTTGGCGCTCAAGCAGCCATCATTCGGTGAGAAAGGAGAGCGACGTTGCTAACACGGGATTGCATTGAGTGCGGGGATGGTGTTGCGATAACGGGTGTGTCCGGAGGGTGACTTATCTCGAGGGTCAGGACAATGCTTCCTAGTGCGGCGCTAGGTCCGTGCCTTGGCCGGCGAGAGATTGCGTGGCGAGGTCGTTGAGTGCTCCTTGGAGGGACCCAGCAGGTTCATCACAAAAGGAACGAGAGCTCACTGTGGCGATCGTCAGTCAGCCGTTAGTTGCTTGGGAGAGGCGCGAGAGGCCTCGCGAGGTGTGTTGGGGTACCCGCGAGCCAGCGCAGGGCTCACGGGGCCCTACCTCAAGGCGGGTTGCGCCTGGCTCTGGGCCTTATCTTCGAGTGTGTTCCTGCAAATTTGGCCAGATGCCGGTGCTCTACGTCTTCGGGTCCCGGTTCCCGGGCTGGTCTCAGCCGTCGCTGGCGAGCCAGGTCGCCATGCCATGGACAAGACCAGAGGGTGAGGGCCGGAGAACCGGTAGGAGCCCTGAGTCGCGATGCTCAGGCACCCCCTTTAACGCGCAAGCTGGGTTAGATGTAGCAACTCCACGCCCTGTCCCGGCTCGGCTAGTCTCACCGTCCGTTGGCAAGCTGTGTCGCGATGCCATGGACAAGACCAGAGGGTGAGGGCCGGATAACCGGTAGGAGCCCTGAGTCGCGATGCTTAGGCACCCCCCCCTTTAACGCGCAAGCTGGGTTAGATGACGAAACTCACGCCCTCGGTCCCGGCTCGGCTGGTCTCGGCCGTCGCCGGCAAGCCGTGTCGCGATGCCATGGACAAGACCAGAGGGTGAGGGCTGGAGAACCGTAGGAGCCTCGAGTCGCGATGCTCGTGCACCCCTTTAACGCAAGAAGTCGGGTTAGATGACGAAACTCCACGCCCGGGTCCCGCCTCGGCTGGTCTCGGCCGCCGGGCAAGCTGTGTCGCAATGCCATGGACAAGACCAGAGGGTGAGGGCTGGAGAACCGGTAGGAGCCCTGAGTCGCGATGCTCAGGCACCCCCCCTTTAATGTGCAAGATTCCGTCACCTAGAAGAAGGCACCAAATAACAAGCATGGTGGAGCGAAAGCATAGTCCTAAGAAAAACGCAAGAAGGATACATGCCGCTGGGACAGGCTCGAGCGGCTTGGGGATGATGCAGCCCGAGGGGCGCCCCCAATAAGATGAGCTAAGGACATGAAATAAAAGGGATACATGCCGCAGGGGCGGACCCACGCGGCCTGGGAATAATGCGCCCAAGGCGCCCCACCTGTAAACAAAACTTAAAAGATGTCACCTGATGATGTTGGGGATGAAGGGGTGTTGGTGTAGCAGACTCGGTGGGCTGCGGGAGCCGATCCTCACGAGCCCCTAGGCCCAGGGGCCTCGGGAGGCTCCGGAGGCGCTGGCAGCTCCTCGCGGGCCCTCTCTATCTCCGCCAGGGCTACGGCACGCCTGACCTCTTGAGCCTCCAAGATGGCCCTCATGAGGCGCTGGTGTGCAGCAACCGCGTTTGGCAGGCCGTAAGGCATGCGCACGTAGCTGTGGGGCGGACCCTCGCAACATCCCACTCGCGAGGGCCAGAGGCGCTCTTGAGACGCGGCTCGGTTGAGCCCTGGTATGTCGATGCAGACACGCAGCCCACCATCCTCGCCTGGATGGGGGCCACTGGTAGGCGGCGGCCGCCTCATGATCCTTGACTCAGAGCTCCTGAATGGCCTTGCCGACAAACTCCCGAGGGTTTGGCCCTCCTGCCTTGCTCCCTCTTGAGGGAAATGTGCTCAAGCACGCCCACGTGGTGCCCAAGCTCCCTCATGACCTTGGCGAGGTCGGCGGCCTCAGGGGGAGAGCCCCGAGCCCCGCCTCGAGGAGGGCACCGGTGCACTTCCCTGCGCGATGGAAGGAGGATCCTCCGCCAGCGCTGGCCCCGAGGGGCCTGCCCCGAGGGGCCGGGCCGGTCGATGTCTTCTTCTTCTTGGGTGCGGCCTCGAAGGCCTCCTCGCCATCGGGTCCTGGTCTTCCAATGATGCGGCTCGAAAGGCTCGCCTGTGGAGCACACGCGCTCTCTCTTCGCAGGCCCCGTGATGACCCCGCCGCTTCCTGGCATCTTGAGGACGTTGTAGCCGTGGTGGGTTACGGCCATGAACTTGGCCAGCGCCGGGTACCCGAGGGTGGAGTTGTACGGCAGGCGAATGTGGTCGACGTCGAAGTTGATGAGCTCGGTGCGGTAGTTGTCGCGAGCCCCAAAGGTGACAGGAAGGCGGACCTGCCCGATGGGGACCGTGGAGCCGTCGGTGACTCCGGAGAAGGGCTTGGTTGGCTGAAGCTGACTGTAAGGCACTTGAAGATTGTTGAATGTTTCCGCGGATAGGACGTTGAGCCTTGCCCCGCCGTCGATGAGGGTCTTGGTGACTAGCACGCTGTCGGCGATTGGGGAACGAAGCATCGGGAGGACTCCGCCGTGGGCGCAAGACTTGAGCTGATCCGCTGAGCTGAACGTGATGGCGCACGCCGACCACCTGAGAGGGCGCGTGGCCTCAAGCTTGGGAGGACTGCATTCACTTCACGGGCGAACTGCTTGAAGATGCGCTGAGAGGCTGGGGCTTGAGCTCCGCCCAGATGCAAAGCGACAGACGCGGTTCCCGGAAGCCCCAGCCCTCGCCCCGATGACGGTCTTCATTTCTCCTTGGCTGCGCGGCAGTGGAGGGAGGCCTGCTCTCCCTATGGGCAATCTCGCGAGGCTGATCCTCTAGCCTCCCTCACGAGGTGGGTCCTGCCACGGTCCTCGCGAGGTTGGTCGCGCCACCCTTGGCGCGGGCCGCGGTCTTCCCAGCGCCCCGCATTCCTTCCTCCTCCTCGTCAGTAGCCCGTCGCTGCGCCGGGCGCCTGCCGACCCTTCCTTCAAGCACGCACCCGGAGCTCTTGGCATTCATTTGTGTTGTGGGTGTGGAGGTCGTGGTACACGCAGTATCGACTGCCCTTGGAGGACTCGGGCTGATCTCTGCCTCGCTTAGCGTCCGGCTCGGCCGCGAGCACAAGAGCCCCTTGTGCTTCACGCCCTGGCCTTGGGCTTTTCTTCGGGTCCGCGGCAGCAGCTCGAGGAGGAAGGCACCTCCTCAGCCGGGCGCACTTGGTCGCCAAGTTGAATAGCTCCAAGGAGGTGCATAGGTCTTCATGCATCGCTAACTCCTCCTTCATCTTGACGTCAAGACACCGCCGGAGAAGGCAGAGATGATGGCCTCCTCCATTACCCCGGGATCTTGAGGCGCGTTGTTGAAGCGCCGATGTACTTCGCAGGTTTCCGGCTGCCGCTGATTCGGCGCATGTCGCCATGGCGGGTGGCCGGTCGCGAGTACCTCGGAAGTTGACGATGAAGCGGGTGCGCATCTCGCCCCAGAAGAGATAGTGCTCGGGGCCGATTCAGAGCCAAAGCGGGCTCCGCCCTGAGCGCCATGGGAAACCAGTTCGCCATGACCTTTTCGTCTCGGTTGGCTTCGATGCCCAACTCAGAGAGTTGGAGGAACTCCGCAGGTCACCGTGCCTGTCGAGCGAGGAGGCAGGTCCGGCTTGAACTTGGCGGGCCACGCGATGCTGTGCAGCTCGGAGGTGGAGGCGCGGCAGCCCGCCGTGGCCGCAGGGGCCTTGGGCGACGGAGAGCTTGGTCCTGCGGGTCCCCATGCGCCACGGCTGGGGGCAGCGGAGGGTCTTGACGTGCTGGAGCGGGGAGCGCTCGGGCAGCTTCTCGTGGGCGAGGGACTTCTTGGCAGCTCGCTTGCTTGCTGCTGGCGCGCTGGGCGGGCGGGTTCCGCCCATGGGCCGCGCGCCTTGGGGCAAGGGCGCCTTCTTGAGGAAGAGGCGGCTGAGGCGCCCGAGGAGCTTCATCGCCCGCGCGGGGCGGGGTGCGGTGCATCGAGAAGGACGGTGCGGGGGCGCCTCCAGCAGCGCGGACGAGCTCGACGACTCGGTTGAGCCATTCTTCGTAGACGTCGTCGATGGGGCGGTAGTGCAGGAGCTCATTTGCCGCGATGAGCGCAGCTCAGGCCTCCATGGCCACGCGGGCGCGCATGACGAAGAACCAGCAGGGGTGAGCGAAGGCGTGGCGGTGCGGCCGTCCCGCCTCATGGACGGGTGCTGGGACCATGCTTGCTGCTCGTTCCCCGCCGGGCCGACGGCGGCGTTGACGGCAGGTGACGGGGAACGACGAGGGTGCCCGCCAATGGGGGCCGTCTGGGCGACATGGGAGGCGAGGGCGGCTCGGTGCTCGGTGCGAGCCCGACGAGTGTCAGACATGGTTGCGGTGGTCGGGGAAGAACGAGGCGATGGGAGGCAGATTCCAGTGCACCCCTACCTGGCGCGCCAAATGTCGGATTTCGGGTTCCGGCAGACCCTTGAGGTTCAAATACTGGGGTGCGCGCGGAGATCCAACCTTCTACCGTCTCGCTCCTCACCGATTCGCTAGGACCTAAACTACTAAATGTAACAAAGACAAGAGACACAAGATTTATATCGTTCAGCCACCATTGTGGTGTAATACCCTACTCCAGTGTGTGGTGTGGTGGATTGCCTCTTGGGCTGATGAGGAACAATACAAGGAAGAACAGCCTCGCGAGGGTCTGTTCTTGGCTAGTGCGATGAACTGTTAGGAGGGGTTCAGTCGCTCTAACTACTGGTTTCTTGATGAGGATCAAGCTGCCTCTGCCCTGGGGGTGGCTAGTCCTATTTATAGGCAAAGGCCCTGGGCCTCTTCCCAAATATTGAGCGGGAAGGGCGCCAATAATTGGCCATTTTGAAGGGGAACATTGGGTACACTTATCCTGACTAAAGTTGGTCCTCGCCTGCCAAAGGCTCTGGTGATGACGCCGGCTTGGGCTCCACGATGACTCCCTTCCAGCCGTTGGGCTAGTCTTGGTCTTGTTGCACCGAAATGGATGCCTTTGCTTGATTCTCTCGCCTGCGCTTGCTCCCATAGCATCAAAGAGGAAAGGAGGACATTGCGCGGGCTGCGCCCGACTGGCGCCCTTGGTCGTCATGGCTTGCATCATGGGCACCTCGCGAGGTACCCCGCCTTGAACTCTCCGCCTCCTCATGAGCCAGCCTGACGAGGCCGTGCCTGAGGAAGCTCCTTGTCATCCGCCCCGCGAGGCTTGGCCCCTCGCGAGGGTCTTGAGCTTGCGTTGATGAAGATGGGCTGTGCTGGGCCTCCTTTGAGCCACGCCGTAGGCCGCAGGCAGGCAAGTCTGGGGACCCCCGTTCCCAGAACGCCGACAAAACCCTACTCCTGCTTGATTAATATTGATGATATAGGTAGTACGAGAGTGGATCTACCACGAGATCAAGGAGACTAAAACCTAGAAGCTAGCCTATGGTATGATTGTTGTTCGTCCTATGGACTAAAACCCTCCGGTTTATATAGACACCGGAGAGGGCTAGGGTTACACAGAGTCGGTTACAATGGTAGGAGATCTACATATATGTATTGCCAAGCTGGCCTTCCACGCCAAGGAAAGTCCCATCCGGACACGGGACGAAGTCTTCAATCTTGTATCTTCATAGTCTTGGAGTCCGGCCGATGATGATAGTTCGGCTATCCAAACACCCCCTAGTCCAGGACTCCCTCAGTAGCCCCTGAACCAGGCTTCTGAAGGAAATATGCCCTAGATGCAATAATAAAGTCATTATTTATTTCCTCATATCATGATAAATGTTTATTATTCATGCTAGAATTGTATTAACCGGAAACATGATACATGTGTGAATACATAGACAAACATAACGTCACTAGTATGCCTCTACTTGACTAGCTCATTAATCAAAGATGGTTATGTTTCCTAACCATAGGCATGTGTTGTCATTTGATTAATGGGATCACATCATTAGGAGAATGATGTGATTGACATGACCCATTCCGTTAGCCCAACACTTGATCGTTTAGTATATTAATTGCTATTGCTTTCTTCATGACTTATACATGTTCCTGAAACTATGAGATTATGCAACCCCCGTTTACCGGAGGAACACTTTGGGTGCTACCAAATGTCACAACGTAACTGGGTGATTATAAAGGTGTACTATAGGTGTCTCCAAAGGTGGATGTTGGGTTGGCGTATTTTGAGATTAGGTTTTGTCACTCCGATTGTCGGAGAGGTATCTCTGGGCCCTCTCGGTAATGCACATCACTATAAGCCTTGCAAGCAATGTGACCAATGAGTTAGTTACGGATGATGCATTACGTAACGAGTAAAGAGACTTGCCGGTAACGAGATTGAACTAGGTATTGATACCGCGATCGAATCTCGGCAAGTAACATACCGATGACAAAGGGAACAACGATGTTGTTATGCGGTTTGACCAATAAAGATCTTCAGAGAATATGTAGGAACCAATATGGGCATCCAGGTTCGCTATTGGTTATTGACCGAGAATAGTTCTAGGTCATGTCTACATAGTTCTCGAACCCGTAGGGTCCGCACGCTTAATGTTACGATGATGCTTTTATTATGAGTTTATAAGTTTTGATGTACCAAAGTTTGTTCGAGTCCCGGATGTGATCACGACATGACGAGGAGTCTCAAACGGTCGAGACATAAAGATTGATATATTGGAAGCCTATGTTTGGACATCGGAAGTGTTCCGTGTGAAATCGGCATTTTACCGGAGTACCGGGGGGTTACCGGAACCCTCCCGGGGGTTATTGGGCCTACATGGGCCATAAGGGAGAAGAGGAGAGGAGGCAAGAGGTGGGCCGCGCCCCCTCCCCTCCCTAGTCCGAATAGGACAAGGAGAGGGGGCGCCCCTTCCTTCCCCTCTTCCTCCTCCTTCCCCCTTCTCCTACTCCAACTAGGAAAGAAGGGAGTCCTACTCCTGGGAGTAGGACTCCCCTTGGCGCGCCTCCTGGCCGGCCTCCTCCTCCCCCTGGCTCCTTTATACACGGGGGCGGGGGGGGGGGTACCCTAGACACACAAGTTGATCTACGGATCGTTCCTTAGCCGTGTGCGGTGCCCCCCTCCACTATATTCCACCTCGGTCATATCGTCGCAGAGTTTAGGCGAAGCCCTGCACCGGTAGAGCATCATCATCGTCACCAAGCCGTCATGCTGACGGAACTCATCCCCGAAGCTTTGCTGGATCGGAGCCCGGGGATCGTCATCGAGCTGAACGTGTGCTGAACTCGGAGGTGCCGTATGTTCGGTGCTTGGATCGGTCGGATCGTGAAGACGACGACTACATCAACCACGCAGTTAACGCCCGCCACGGTCACGAGGGTACATGGACAACACTCTCCCTCTCATTGCTATGTCATCACCATGATCTTGCGTAAAAGCGAGGGATTTTTTGAAATTACTACGCTCCCCAACAAAGGGTATCGAGCCAGGTTTTGTGCGCTGATGTTATATGCACGAGTAGAACACAAGTGAGTTGTGGGCGATACAAGTCATACTACTTACCAAGATGTCATACTTTGGTTTGGCGGTATTGTGGAGATGAAGCGCCCTGACCGACATTACGCCAGACGCTTACGCGAGACCGGTTTCACTGCTACGAGCACTCGTGCTTAAAGGTGACCGGCGGTGTCTGCTCTCTCACTTTAGCTGAATTGAGTGCATACGCCCGTCCTTGCAAAGGTTAAAACAGCACTAACTTGACAAACTATCGCTGTGGTTTTGATGCGAGGTAAGAACGGTTCTTGCTATGCCCGTAGCAGCCACGTAAAACTTGCAACAACAAAGTAGAGGACGCCTAACTTGTTTTTGCAGGGCATGTTGTGATGTGATATGGTCAAGACGTGATGCTATATTTTATTGTATGAGATGATCATGTTTTGTAACCGGTTATCGGCAATCGGCAGGAGCCATATGGTTGTCGCTTATTGTATGAAATGCAATGCTCTGTAATTGCTTTACTTTATCACTAAGCGGTAGCGATAGTCGATAAGCAATAGATGGCGAACGACAACGATGCTATGATAGAGATCAAGGTGTCGCTACCGGTGACGATGGTGATCACGATGGTGCTTTGAAGATGGAGATCACAAGCACAAGATGATGATGGCCATATCATATCACTTATATTGATTGCATCCGATGTTTATCCTTTATGCATCTTATCTTGCTTTGATTGACGGTAGCATTTTAAGATGATCTCTCACTAAAATTATCAAGAAGTGTTCTCCCGAGTATGCACCGCTGCTAAAGTTCGTCGTGCCTAGACACCACGTGATGATCGGTGTGATAAGCTCTCACGTCCATCTACAACGGGTGCAAGCCAGTTTTGCACATGCGAATACTCAGTTAAACTTGACGAGCCTAGCATATGCAGATATGGCCTCGAACACGGAGACCGAAGGTCGAAAGCGTGAATCATATAGTAGATATGATCCACATAATGATGTTCACCATTGAAAACTACTCCATCTCACGTGATGATCGGTTATGGTTTAGTTGATTTGGATCACGTGATCACTTAGATGACTAGAGGATGTCTGTCTAAGTGGGAGTTCTTAAGTAATATGATTAATTGAACTTAAATTTATCATGAACTTAGTACCTGATAGTATTTTGCTTGTCTATGTTTGTTTTAGATAGATGGCTCGTGCTGTTGTTCCGTTGAATTTTAATGCGTTCCTTGAGAAAGCAAAGTTGAAAGATGATGGTAGCAATTAAACGGATCGGGTCCGTAACTTGAGGATTATCCTCATTGCTGCACGTAAGAATTACGCCCCGAAGCACCGCTGGGTGCCGTGCTCGCCGCCGATGCAACCGACAACGTTAAGAACGTCTCGCGAGCAAAGCCGATGACTACTCGATAGTTCAATGTGCCATGCTTTACGGCTTAGAACCGGTCTTCAACGACGCTTTTGAACGCCATGGAGCATATGAGATGTTCCAGAGTTGAAGTTAATATTTCAAGCAAATGCCCGGATTGAGAGATATGAAGTCTCCAATAAGTTCTACAGCTGCAAGATGGAGGAGAATAGTTCTGTCAGTGAGCATATACTCAAAATGTTTGGGTATAATAATCACTTGATTCAACTGGGAGTTAATCTTCTGGATGATAGCATCATTGACAGAATTCTCCAATCACTACCACCAAGCTATAAGAGCTTCGTGATGAACTATAATATGCAAGGGATGAACAAGACAATTCTCGAGCTCTTCGCAATGCTAAAAGCTGCGGAGGTAGAAATCAAGAAGGAGCATCAAGTGTTGATGGTCAACAAGACCACTAGTTTCAAGAAAAAGGGCAAAGGAAAGAAGAAGGGGAACTTCAAGAAGAACGGCAAGCAAGTTCCTGCTCAAGAGAAGAAACCCAAGTCTGGACCTAAGCCTGAAACTGAGTGCTTAAACTGCCCCAAGTATTTGGCGGATAAGAAGGATGGCTAGGTGAACAAAGGTATATGTGATATACATGTTATTGATGTGTACCTTACTAGAGCTCGTAGTAGCACCTGGGTATTTGATATTGGTTCTGTTGCTAATATTTGCAACTCGAAACAGGGACTACGGAATAAGCTAGCACTCGCAAAGGACGAGGTGACGATGCGCGTGGGAAACGGTTCCAAAGTCGATGTGATCGCGGTCGGCACGCTACCTCTCGCATCTACCTTCGGATTAGTTTTAGACCTGAATAATTGTTATTTGGTGCCGCGTTGAGCATGAACATTATATCTGGATCTTGTTTGATGCGAGACGGTTATTCATTTAAATTAGAGAATAATGGTTGTTCTATTTATATGAGTAATATCTTTATGGTCATGCACCCTTGAAGAGTGGTCTATTTTTATTAAATCTCGAAAGTAGTGATACATATTCATAATGTCGAAGCCAAAAGATGCAGAGTTGATAATGAGAGTGCAACTTATTTGTGGTAATCGCCGCTTAGGTCATATCGGTGTAAAACGCATGAAGAAACTCCATATTGATGGACTTTTGGAATCACTTGATTATGAATCACTTGGTACTTGCGTAACCGTGCCTCATGGGCAAGATGACTAAAACACCGCTCTCCAAAGACTATGGAGAGAGCAACAGATTTGTTGGAAATCATACATACTGATGTATGTGGTCCGATGAATGTTGAAGCTCGTGGCGGATATCGTTATTTTCTCACCTTCACAGATGATTTGAGCAGATATGGGTATATCTACTTAATGAAACACAAGTCTGAAACATTTGAAAAGGTCAAAGAATTTCAGAGTGAAGTGGAAAATCATCGTAACAAGAAAATAAAGTTTCTACGATCTGATCGTGGAGGAGAATATTTGAGTTACGAGTTTGGTTTACATTTGAAACAATGTGGAATAGTTTCGCAACTCACGCCACCTGGAACACCACAAAGAAATGGTGTGACCGAACATCGTAATCGTACTTTACTAGATATGGTGCGATCTATGATGTCTCTTACCGATTTACCTCTATCGTTCTGGGGTTATGCTTTAGAGACGGCCGCATTCACGTTAAATAGGGCACCATCAAAATCCGCTGAGACGACGCCTTATGAACTGTGGTTTGGCAAGAAACCAAAGTTGTCGTTTTTAAAGTTTGGGGTTGCGATGCTTATGTGAAGAAACTTCAACCGATAAGCTCGAACCCAAATCAGAGAAATATGTCTTCATAGGATACCCAAAAGAGATCATTGGGTACACCTTCTATCACAGATCCCAAGGCAAAACATTCGTTGTTAAGAATGGATCCTTTCTAGAGAAGGAGTTTCTCTCAAAGAAGTGAGTGGGAGGAAAGTAGAACTTGATGAGGTAATCAGTACTCTGCTCCCTTATTGGAAAGTAGTTCATCACAGAAATCAGTTCCTGTGACACCTACACCAATTAGTGAAGAAGCTAATGATATTGATCATGAAACTTCAGATCAAGTTTCTATTGAACCTCGTAGGTCTACTAGAGTAAGATCCGCACCAGAGTGGTACGGTAATCCTATTCTGGAAGTCATGTTACTTGACCATGATTAACCTACGAACTATGAGGAAGCAATGATGAGCCTAGATTCCGCAAAATGGCTAGAGGCCATGAAATATGAGATGGGATCCATGTATGAGAACAATGTATGGACTTTGGTTGACTTGCCCGATGATCGGCAAGCCATTGAGAATAAATGGATCTTTAAGAAGAAGACCGACACGATGGTAATGTTATCGTTTATAAAGCTCGACTTGTTGCGAAAGGTTTTCGACAAGTTCAAGGGGTTGACTACGATGAGACTTTCTCACCAGAAGCGATGTTTAAGTCCGTCTCAATCATGTTAGCTATTGCTGCATTTCATGATTATGAAATTTGGCAAATGGATGTCAAACTGCATTCTTGAATGGATTTTGAAGAAGAGTTGTATATGATGCAGCTAGAAGGTTTTGTTGATCCAAAAGGTGCTAATAAAGTGTGCAAGCTCCAATGATCCATTTATGGACTGGTGCAAGCATCTCGGAGTTGGAATAAACGCTTTGATAGTGTGATCAAAGCATATGGTTTTATATGCACTTTTGGAGAAGCCTCAGATTTACAAGAAAGTGAGTGGGAGCTCAGAGCATTTTCGATATTATATGTAGATGACATATTATTAACTGGAAATGATATAGAATCTCTGGATAGCATAAAGGGATACTTGAATAAAAGTTTTTCAATGAAAGACCTCGATGAAGCTGCTTACATATTGGGCATCAAGATTTATAGAGATAGATCAAGACGCTTAATAGGACTTTCACAAAGCACATACCTTGATAAAATTTTGAAAAAGTTCAAAATGGATCAGGCAAAGAAAGGGTGCTTGCCCGTGCTTCAAGGTGTGAAGTTGAGTCAAACTCAATGCCCAACCACAGCAGAAGATAGAGAGAAAATGAAAGATGCTCCCTATGCTTCAGCCATAGGCTCTATCATGTATGCAATGCTGTGTACCAGACCTGACGTATGTTTAGCAATAAGCTTGGCAGGAAGGTATCAAAGTAATCCAGAGTGGATCATCGACAACGGTCAAGAACATCCTGAAATACCGAAAAGGACTAAGGATATGTTTCTCGATATGGAGGTGACAAAGAGCTAGTCGTAAATGGTTACGCCGATGTAAGTTTTGACACCGATCCGACGATTCTAAATCGCAAACCGGATACGTGTTTTTATTAAACGGTGGAGCTATAAGTTGGTGCAGTTCTAAACAAAGCGCCGTGGCAAGATCTACATGTGAAGCGGAGTACATAGCTGCTTCGAAGCAGCAAAAGGAGTCTAGATGAAGGAGTTCATTTCCGATCTAGGTGTCATACCTAGTGCATCGGGACCCATGAAGATCTTCTGTGACAATACTGGTGCAATTGCCTTGGCAAAGGAATCCAGATTTCACAAGAGGACCAAGCACATCAAGAGACGCTTCAATTCCATTCGGAACCAAGTCCAAGTGGGAGACATAGAGATTTGCAAGATACATACGGATCTGAATGTTGCAGATCCATTGACTAAACCTCTCTCACGAGCAAAACATGATCAGCACCAAGACTCCATGGGTGTTAGAATCATTACTATGTAATCTAGATTATTGACTCTCGTGCAAGTGGGAGACTGAAGGAAATATGCCCTAGAGGCAATAATAAAGTTATTATTTCCTCATATCATGATAAATGTTTATTATTCATGCTAGAATTGTATTAACCGAAAACATGATACATGTGTGAATACATAGACAAACATAATGTCACTAGTATGCCTCTACTTGACTAGCTCATTAATCAAAGATGGTTATGTTTCCAAACCATAGGCATGTGTTGTCATTTGATTAATGGGATCACATCATTAGGAGAATGATGTGATTGACATGACCCATTCCGTTAGCCTAGCACTTGATTGTTTAGTATATTGCTATTGCTTTCTTCATGACTTATACATGTTACTGAAATTATGAGATTATGCAACTCCTGTTTACCGGAGGAACACTTTGGGTGCTACCAAACGTCACAACGTAACTGGGTGATTATAAAGGAGTACTACAGGTGTCTCCAAAGGTGGATGTTGGGTTGGCGTATTTTGAGATTAGGTTTTGTCACTCCGATTGTCGGAGAGGTATCTCTGGGCCCTCTCGGTAATGCACATCACTATAAGCCTTGCAAGCAATGTGACCAATGAGTTAGTTACGGATGATGCATTACATAACGAGTAAGAGACTTGCCAAGAATTAGATTGAACTAGGTATTGATACCGACGATCGAATCTCGGGCAAGTAACATACCGATGACAAAGGAACAACGATGTTGTTATGCGGTTTGACCGATAAAGATCTTCAGAGAATATGTAGGAACCAATATGGGCATCCAGGTTCCGCTATTGGTTATTGACCGAGAATAGTTCTAGGTCATGTCTACATAGTTCTCGAACCCGTAGGGTCCGCACACTTAACGTTACGATTACAGTTTTATTATGAGTTTATAAGTTTTGATGTACCAAAGTTTGTTCAGAGTCCCGGATGTGATCACGGACATGACGAGGAGTCTCAAAATGGTCAAGACATAAAGATTGATATATTGGAAGCCTATGTTTGGACATCGGAAGTGTTTCGGGTGAAATCGGCATTTTACCGGAGTACCGGGGGTTACCGGAACCCTCCCGGGGGTTATTGGGCGTACATGGGCCATAAGGTAGAAGAGAAGAGGAGGCAAGAGGTGGGCCGCGCCCCCTCCCCTCCCTAGTCCGAATAGGACAAGGAGAGGAGGGCGGCGCCCCCCTTCCTTCCCCTCTTCCTCCTCCTTCCCCCTTCTCCTACTCCAACTAGGAAAGAAGGGAGTCCTACTCCCGGTGGGAGTAGGACTCCCCCCTTGGCGCGCCCTCCTTGGCCGGTCGCCTCCTCCCCCTGGCTCCTTTATATACGGGGGGGGGGCACCCTAGACACACAAGTTGATCTACGGATCATTCCTTAGCCGTGTGCGGTGCCCCCCTCCACAATATTCCACCTCGGTCATATCGTTGCGGAGTTTAGGCGAAGCCCTGCGCCGGTAGAGCATCATCATCGTCACCAAGCCGTTGTGCTGATGGAACTCATCCTTGAAGCTTTGCTGGATCGGAGCCCGGGGATCGTCATCGAGCTGAACATGTGCTGAACTCGGAGGTGCCGTACGTTCGGTGCTTGGATTGGTCGGATCGTGAAGACGTACGACTACATCAATCGCGTACAGTTAACGCTCCGCTTATGGTCTACGAGGGTACATGGACAACACTCTCCCTCTCGCTATGTCATCACCATGATCTTGCGTGTGCGAGGATTTTTTGAAATTACTACGCTCCCCAACAGCTTCAAAGTGAGGACGAGTCCGCGCGATATTGTCTTCGCATTGCAAGGCGGGTTCCTCCTCCGAATAATTCATAGAAGATTGTGAACACCAGATAGTGTCCGGCTCATAAATAAATTCCACGTATTCACCGTGAGAGAGAATAATATTCACACAAGTTCAATCTGCCGACGATTTTGTATGCGGACGCCACACCACTACCAAGCCTTTACTCGAATCGCTTTATTATACCACCTCGCGCTGGCGAAGCGGTTTCCTTGGCATGTCTTGTCAAGCAGTAGATCGTGTTCCCTTATTCCGGGATTCCCATCAATACGGACGTGGTAACCCAACCGCACTCATTGATTGTGGCGCTTGGGAGATAAGTTTAGTTTTACCAGCCGTTGGGGACGATAGTTTCGTCCGCCCATATATAAGGGATAAGGATCCACCCTTTACCCACGCCTTCTTCCTCCTTTGCTTATCCATCTCCGCACACTCGAAGCCCAATACCAAGTCCGCACATCTCACCTCAACCTCTCTATCCATGTCCGAGCGGAGGCAGTGGATGGCCTCCTCGCTACGGAGGGGCACATTGAGAGACTGCGCAGCCGGATATCCGTCCAATGACATCGCAAGATCGGCTCCTCGACGAGGGGCAGCTCATCCCCACCCCCAGCCCCATGAGAGGGTCAGATTCTTCCCACTTCCTCCGCTGACTGGGCTTCCCACTCCACCCCTTTGTCCGGGGCTCATGTACTACTACGGCCCGGATTTCCACGATCTGCCCCAAATTTCATCCTCAATATCTCGGCGCTTATCGTCAGGTAAGCGAGGCCTTTCTTCAGATCCAGCCCCACTTCGCTTGTGGCTAAAGACCTTCAATGTCAAGTCAAGGTTGTGAAGGGCAGCCAAGCCGGAGTGCGGAGGGCGCCATGGTGGGCAAATGCCCAACGCTATTTGGCTCGAGGGTGCCTTCGTGGAATCTATCAAAGGATGGCAATCGGGTGGTTCTACATCACCGAGCAGCTGCGGACCCTAAATGGGCAGCGCCCCGAATTCAGATCTGGCATCCCCATGCAGCTCACCTCCGGAAAGAGAAGGGCTTGCTATGGGGTAGTTCGAAGAGCCGACCGACTCCAGCCCCGCTCTGCACTCGTGAACAAGAAGCTCAAGCTTGTCAATGTGATCCAGGTCATGCTCGTCCGCCGAATTCTCCCCTGCCAGCAACAGGACTTCAATTTGTGGGAGTTTGATCCGACATAGCACTGGACTTTGAGCAGGCTCTTCGACACTACGTACGAAGCAATCTAGAGGGTGCTGTTCAAGGGCGCCGAAGCTCCCGCATCCGCTACCGAAGATCGCGGATTCAACACGCAGTGTCCGGCTGGCGAGGTAAGCTACGTTATCCTTTATGGGACATTTGCTTTTCATAGTTTGACTCTATGCGGGATCTAAACCCCCAAATGCCTTTAACAGATCGGCGTAAGACGCCCGGACAAGTTAACCGTCTGGCCCTTCCGAAGACTCCAGCGGACACCCGCTTGACGGGTTGCTGGTCCCGCACTTTACGTGGTGCCGGAGAAGAAGGCTAAGAAGAAGGCCACGGAACCCGAAGGAGTTCCGGCTGCCAGTGGTATCGGACTCATCGCCCAATGACTCGAGGCGACTCTCCTCAAGACGCAGGAGGAGAAGAAAGAGGCCTCTTCCCCAGCGGGGGGAGAGAAGAAGAGGAAGGCCTCCCCAACGAGGGATGCCGAAGGGTCCAAGAAGGGAAGGAACCTTCCCCCGGACTGCTCCGCCAACATCGGCGATGATAACGAGGAGTGGCCCTCAAGGGCCAAGCCCCTGGCAAGATCGTAAGTATTCGCACTCGGATGATTTATAATTTTTCGCCACGCCACGCCGTGGTGTCTTTCTAATGGCGATACAACTCGTAGTCCGCCCAAGGACGCATCTTCCCGCTTGCCGAGCAGGTCCTTGGGTACGCCGGATATGGATTCTCTTCCGACCGCCTCCACCCCTCGTGACGCTGACGACATCAAGGTGGGATCCCAGGAAGGGACCCGTCGGGAGGGGGAGGCTCCGGAGGTGCCGCAGGGCCACCTCCCGGACTTCGCACCGGACTCCGCACTGTAACCTCAGAGTGGTTCCAGAGTCCCATGAGCGGCCCTTCGTAAGAAGGGCAAGACAGTGACGCCGGTAGCCTCCGCCCAACCGAGGCGCTGGATAATCTTGCCGGAGGCGCCAACGGCGCTTCCATCGAAGAAGAACACCGTGACCGTGATGAGTGCGGTGATTCAAGGTTCAGCTTCGCCAAGAGCGGGCTGACTGAAGCTCGCAGCAGCCTTCTAACAAAGCTTTGAGGTAAGAATTTTAAGATATGTAATATAATACGGCATAGACAAGAGCCTCGATGCTCGGTTCGGTGTTCGGAAACAAAAGCCGGATTGAGGATCTCAAAAGATATACGCAGGAGTCTAAAAAATATGTCAATATGGGTTTGCAAAGGCGCTGCTGACCTCTGACCACAGACCGATCTGGAGGTCAATACCTTGAAGCAGAGCCTCGAGCGTCCGAGAGCGAGCTCGGCCGTGCAAGAAGCAGCTCGAGGACAAGGAAGGTGAGTAACACCGATTAAAGTTGGACCTACAGAAAAGGATTTGGTTGCAAGAGAAATAACAAGGATAACATGGGTACTACAGGGGCCATGAACGAGTCGGGCGACTCGAGGAGGCGGTGTCCGCGGGTGAACGCAATGCGGCCATGAACGAGCCAAGCGAGAGAAGCAGGAGGCGCGGGTGGCGGAGGTACGGCAAGAGCCTGTGCTCGTGGAAATGCACGAGTTTGGAGGTGACTCAAGACTCGAGAGTCCGAGCTTGGCCGGCTCTTGAGAGTGCCAAAGCCGCTAAGGCCGAAGCCCGTAAGGCCCTCCAGGAAATTGAGGATTTGAAGAAAATAGCGGCGGGTAAGGCATTCTTCATGAAAAGCAAGCATGTTAAAGTGAATTACCTGTTAGTTACCCGGATTCGGAGCTCTCCAGGAATGTTCACCGATCTGCCCCGCAGCGTGTCCGATGCTGCCGCTTTCTACAGAGCCGAGGAGGGGAGCTCAACGGAGAAGGTATTCTGGTCTCAGTATGCTGAGGCCGGGCATCTGGTGCCCCTTAGCGATCACCGGGCAAACTGGTCGAGCTCCACAAGGTGGCCGAACAGGCCATGAGGG